>OZ030012.1:13924526-14662026 GCA_964023405.1 Apodemus agrarius
TAAAGGAGAATGCAATGAGGAAACTTTGTGGTGAGAAGACACACAAGTCACCAGCTCAGAATCACAGCACTCTCACAGCTAAACATTTGGTTTCTTCCATTTCTACCCAAAGAAACATAGATGTAAGGATATGATATGAATACAGAGATGTACCAGAGATCATAGAGTTAGACAAAGTAACAGGGTAGGGTAAAAGCAGATATAAGACATAATAATCTACGTAAGCTGTATCTACCTGCTGCTAAGATGTACCATGTTTTCTCGACTATATGTTATTACAACAGAGTTCATGGAAAGTGGTACTGTTCTCCCTACTCAGAGATTAAGATGCTCACCAGTCCTCTGTGTGGTCTAATGACCAACCTATGTGTTCTCTTGAACAGAAAAGCTTCTTTATTAATATTCAAAATGCACCAAGTATGATTCTATTTGATTTTTAGAGAATGAAATGTTGTATAGACCATAAGAGGATTGTGGGTTACAGGAAGGAATGAACAGATAGGACTTTTAGAGCAGTGAAGATTTTCTGTACAGCTGCCCAGACAGACAGACTACCTAACACCTGTAGTGACTCTTAAGACAGCCGTGGAGGTCAGTGAAGTGCATGTGACAGCAATGGAGACTGACCACCTTACACCAGACAGAAAGGACGCTAGACACAAAATCCTGTCATTTCCTCCAGACTACAACTCCATCTGATAGTGATTCCAGCTAGGCAGGGCTCTCCTGATTCAGTCTCCTCTCCAGGATTGGGTCCACCACCTGAGGATGCCTTCACCACAATGTGAGAAGATTGAGGGTCGTTGTCAAAATTTCACAGTGAGAATGTATACAATGCCAAGGGTGTGGTTGTTTTTGTTTAATTTTTAGTTTACATGTATAAGTGTTTTGCCTGGATGTATGTCTGCATGCTATTTGAATGACTGGTGCTTCATGAGGCTAGGTAAAGGCATAGGATCTCCTGGAACTGGAGTAGCAGAGCTACCATGTGGATGCTGGGAATTGAGCCTGGATCCACTGGAAGTTACAAACAAACAAACAAACAAACAAATACACTCTTCATGACTTCCCCATCCTTCCAGCCCCACAAGAATGATACAGGGTAAGTTTATCAGTGGTGTTAGATACACCATGCTAGTGGTGGATGCTAACAGCTAGCAAGGACATGGAGAGAGCTCTGATTTCTTCTCAGTTTTGTTATGATTTAAAACTGCTCGAGTTACATATATGAATGTATATTATACATATTGGATAGATGTATATTCCTACTAGAATGTTGGACTTTTGTTACATAGTCATAAGAAAGATAATATCGATTTTTTTTAATTTCATAAATCATTGTTACAATTAAGTGTGTTAAACAGAAAAGTCATGCCTGTGGAGATCCGAATAGAATTTGCAGACACTATTTTGGATTTAGGAACATATGAGGTATTAATTGTCCATCCAAAATACTTGTGTAGGCAAAGACCTCAAGCCAGCTTTGATTTGAGTTTTTCACTTTGGAGACATACAAATAATTTTGGGAAAGCCCACGCAGGGGTGATGAAAGCTGCAAAAGGGTTTGAAGGTAAGAAAAAAGGCTGACAAATGATTATTAATTACCCTCGCAAGAAACACTATGGGGAACCCGGTAGCCTCCTTGAAATGCAGCAGAGGTTGTTGTATAAAATATGATCACCGCGATTCACAATTCCACAGAGAAGGAAAACAGAGGAAGCAGGCTTAGGAGGAAGCATGGCGAATTTAGATGAAACAGAAAGTAAATCTTTCATCCTAAGAGTCAGAGGCACTAAAGCAAGCCGTGGCTTAAGGCTTTCGAGAGCACTGTTTCCCCCTAGAGCCTCCTCAGGTTGGGCCAACTGTGCCTGCCTGACTGAACCACCACCTTCTCCAGGAATCCCGTGTTCTCTTCTTCACTGAGCAGACATGTTCCTTGGTGTGTAGACTATATTGGAATCATTCCTACAGTAAATATTACAGTGCCATGGCCACGACAAAACTTACAAACGCTGACTTTGACGTTTTTTTCCTTAAAAAGTACTGTCAATTCAATTGGCTGATATGTATCATTTCTAGTGTTTATCCATCTACAGAGAGAGAGAGAGAGAGAGAGAGAGAGAGAGAGAGAGAGAGAGAGAGAGAAGAAGAAGAAGAAGAAGAAGAAGAAGAAGAAGAAGAAGAAGGGAGGGAGGGAGGGACGGAGGGGGAGGGAGGAAGGGAGAGAGAGAGAGGGAGGGAGGGAGGGAGGGAGGGAGGGAGAGGGAGGGAGGGAGGGAGGAAGAGAGAGAGAGGGAGAGAGGGAGGGAGGGAGAGAGAGAGGGAGGAAGGGAGAGAGAGAGGGAGAGAGGGAGGAAGGGAGAGAGAGGGAGGGAGGGAGGGAGGGAGAGAGAGAGAGAGAGAGAGAGAGAGAGAGAGAGAGAGAGAGAGAGAGATAGATTTTCTTCCCAAGAGAGAAGAGCCGTATTTCCTATTTTTAGTTTGTTGCCTAGTTCTGGCAAAGAGGCCAGGCAGGTCAATGGTCAGTGCATAGCTAAAGACCTGTGGTAACTTAAATTATGCCGTTCTCAGCAGGAGTGTGGGCAGAAACAGATCTGGAAAATTATTCAACAAGTTCATTCTCCTTTCCCATGAGCTACTAAACTAGCTCACTGGCTAAGAATGACCGGTGAGGAGTTAAGAAACAACAACCCAGAGCTCACAGAAGCTGACTCAAGAGCCCTTGGGGAAAACCATCTGGGAACAAGCCCCAGGCCTGGAGTTCCCTCAGAGTGACTTGCAAGTCTTTGTGAGGGTGTATGGCTAAAACTGGGCATTGGGCATGGTCATCTACTGGAGAAATGGAATTAACCCTGAATGCTCTCCCAGGGTAATGCCAGAGTGATTATTTAAACATTCATGCACACACACACACACACACACACACACACACACACACACATACACACACACACACACACACACACACACACACACCACTCAAGTCTAAGTGCTGGAGAGGTAGCTCAGCTGATGAAGTCCTTGCATGAGAATTAGAGTATAGATCCAGCACCCCTGTGAAAGGCTAAGCTGATGGCCATGTGCCTGTAAATACAGCACTGACCACATTTGCAGTTCTGAGAAGGAAGAGAATCAGAGGTCATGGAGGTTTGCTGACTGAATCAGTGACCTCCATGGACATCAAAGAACCCTTTTTCTAAAATTAAGGTGGGTAGTGACAGAGTATGACACTCAGCTTCACACCTTCAGTCTTCATATGTACAACCACAGTGGTCTGTCTCTACACCCATATACACGTGTGCCTACATACAGGCGTACATACCAATACACAAAAATACACGCATTTTGAAAAGTATAGCACTCTTTTAAATGGCCGTATAGCGGAGTTAGCGCACAGTGTGGAAGTAAACTACATAAAGGATTTCTGGTGTGCCACTACTGTTATTAACATGACAAGGCGATTACTCACCACCCTTTGCAGGGGGGTAGAGTCAGAATCCTGAAAGGACCTTCTGGTGAGAGAAACAACAAGAAAATGTCTTTATCACTTATATTACTACCTGGGTTATTACACGCATCGTGTTTTCCTTTTTAGGAATTGATGTGTGTTCCTCAGTTGCCTTGGTTACCTCTTCTTACAAATGGGCAGATGAGCCTGCACACCAGTATACTCACTAGCCATAAGGACCCCTTCCACTTTGGTGCTCTTTAGTTAGGAAGATGGAAGCCCCCTCCCGACCCTACACACGCAGCACAGAATGCTGAGCTTGGCCAGGCACAAAAGATGGCAAATACTCCCAGCATGCTTCATCTGCAGAACTGCAGAGAGACGCTCCTCTGGGCTCTAAGCACCACCCTCCAATCACAGAGGCGCACAACTGCAAATATGGTCATTATCCCCTGGAACTGATCTAATCCTGTGCCCAATGCCCTAAAATAAAGGTTCCTTTTGAATATCAAATACAATGACTGGGACCAAGAAAGAGGAAAAAAAAGTGACAATAATTTGACAGCACTTTTAAGAAGAGTGGTTCTTTCCCTCCCTCCTGTCACCATAAATCACACCAAATGATAACGGGCTCTGTGGGCTGAATGAATGGGAGATGCATTTGCTGAGCTGAGGAAATTCCACAGACAAACCGTGGTATGGGATGTCGCTCATTAGTGGGCCGCATACGCGGGGATACACACAGCGTATTGCAGGAACCTATAAGGATGCTGGAATGTAGCTGTACACACACATGATGACATTTTTTTTCTTTCTCAAAGCCCTGAGGTTCATTTGGTGCTGATGCGTTTTTACGTATTTATAGATATGTATATGAAAGCTTCATTAATTCAGCTTAACAGAGAAAGCAAATACACTATGGTGCCATTTATGAACATCTGCGCTAAAATCACGAATAAGGATTATCTGTAAGACTTGGCCAGAGAAACTTAATTTTGCATCTCATGAACAGAAAGTACAAAGAAGATGGAAACTCTTTTTTTTTCCTATGAGACTGACTTGCTACATGGCAGACATTACCAGCACTTCTATACATGATGTTTCATTCATTAGCAGTTGACAGGATCATAGAGAAAAAAGTATTTAAAGATGGGGATAGTTCTCAAAATGGAGTTCTGCTGAGAAATAGTCACTTTATTTTCTCATCAAAGGTTTCTACCTAATGCCATAAATCCAAAGACTAGAATCAGGATTGCCTGTTCATCTAAGGACAGCATTGCAATGTTGTCCTTGGAAACACCTTGGGAATCATCCTTCGTGGTAACCATGGTTCTCTCTCCACACTGCCACTTCATCTACACTCGTGCTAATCTGTGACTTTGGAGAGTTTATGTTCTTCCCCCCGAATAATGATCCAGTCACTGAGAGGGACTTGTGCACATGGGTGGTCTCTGACATCTTCTAACAAGGCCCATGCACCCATAGGCTACTATGTCAGAAGTCCCCGTACTTGCTGTCTGCCCATCCAAAGCAGATCTTTCTATGTTAGTCTCATTCTTTGCAATCTCCCACTGCTAGTAAGAGATGCCTCAGTAGATGGGGGATGGAACTTTGACTCTCAACTGGATTGAATCAAGAAATGCCTAGGACATTATTGTGATGTGTGTGTGTGTGTGTGTGTGTGTGTGTGTGTGTGTGCGCGCGCGCGCACGCGTGTGTGAGTGTGTAGGTAATGCTAAGTAGAAGGTCTACCTTGAATGGAGAGGCTCCATCACACGAATCCCCTCATCAAGTCCCAGATTGAACACAGAGTGGAAAGTGAGACTGTGCTGAGCCACGCCCACTCTTCTTTCTTCCTGGTGAGGTGTGAGCAAGCAAGCGGCTTCCTGCAGCTCACCCAGAAGCTTCCAGCTGCTGTGGCTGCCCTTCCTGGAGCAGTGAGCGAGGTCAGCGGTGCATTTGAGTCCGAAGATCAAGGGCTCTGAGAGCCTCAACATCAGTCAAGTGCACAGCATGAGACTGTGCACTGAGCTTCCTCACCTTTAACCTCACAGGCTGAAAAGTCCAGACCCCAAAACAAAAGCATTTGGAGTGTTGGCCTATAAAACGAAGTTTCGGCGAGTACATGGGGGGTAGGTTCTCATAGTTAGTGGCCGCAGAAGGAAGGACACCAGATGACTTTCTCCATTACTTTCTGTCTCTCACTTTGAACAACTGGAAACTAATCCCTGTGTGAATTAAACCATAACCTACAAGGATCTATGGGCTAGCAATAATGTAGGCTGAACACTGAAAGTCGGATCCCGGACCTTGACGTGTTCAGTTGTATGGTGCACAGTACATTTCTACTGTGCATGCCATGCCAGCCATCGTTTATGGTATCCCAACAGACAATGCGACAGTTCGCTGGGGCTCTCTCACCACCATTCTGCTTTGTGGGAAGGGAAGATTGATTCTCCATCAGTTCCTGCAGTACCACTTCCCTCTGGCCTTCATGGTGTTCCGTTGTCTCTTTATTAGTAGCATTCATGTGAATGAGATGTGTTACTCTACAGGAGGATTGTTGTAATTTAACAGGAATGAGTACCCTCTTATTATATAGCACCCCACTCACACACACGTCTGCCCCACAGCCCGTAACAACTGGAATTAATTCATGTCAGATGGACAGCAAAGAAAATCCATTTGTGACCCCGGAGTTATGGAATTTAGCATAATCACATAAGTTCTTGTTTGGATAATTTTTTTCTCTCATCATTAAATTAGGTGTCTACATTAGATTTCAATTTGACCAGTCCTGGCCAGTTATATTTCTGTAATCAAAGGCATTTCCTCTCACATCAGCCCACAGACACAGGAAATTATGGTCAATGCTTGAAACCAGCTAAGTCACCGAACCTAAACACACGCAACAAGACATGTATCAGATAAATTTATTCAAATCATTTATTTATCACAGCCTTCGGTAGATATTTTCTGAGTAATTGCCATGCAGTAGATAGAGTGGAAGATGTTTGAGGGCTGTGGAGTGAAAAGGTCTAATTCTAAGAAATGTTTCGGGACTGTATCGACATTCTCCCCCCACTGTATGCTCAGACCCTAAAACACTGCCTGACTTCAGTATTTGTTCCATGACTAATAGAAAAGAAAACAAACACACTCATTGAGAAGATGCCATGAAATCTACCTCGTCCATCGCCATCTCCCTCTTTCTCCCTAATCACATCACCTTTCCATTTTGTGACTTTTCCTGGGGAGACATACAGAAATGCCATGTACCTCACATAGACTACCGATGGTTGACCAACTACATCCGGCCTGTAAACCAGCGCATTTACCCTGACAGATCACAGGAGCATAAGTAAGTCATGAAACCTGCATGCCTGAAGCTGGCTGCCCATCTTGCTGGCAACTCACAAACAGCTTTCTCCCTCCCGCAGTTGCAGCTGCTTCTATATCCTTGAGGCTAGATCACGTGAGTCTTTAATACTGAGCTTCCTGATCCAGGAAAGATGGATGAACTTCTCTCTTTCCTCTTGGAGAGACAGTTTCAATTCAGAGATCGTGACGACGATGACATACTCCCACAGTCTCTCACAGTATCTTTTAAAGAGCTTTTCTAACATCATCCTGTGGGTGAGCCTGTACAACACACTGTGAATCTGGAATAACTATTTCACCTTCAAAGACATTTAGCTTCCTGTGGTGCTTTTCTGAGATAGTCCTCATGGGTGGAATCCTCTAAGCTATGGTAAAGAGGAGCAACAAATCATGGGCTGAGTGGCTTTGAGTGAATCCAAAGCCTCCTGCCTCTAGGATCTGCAGAGAGGTTCTACAAAAAGTCAGGAAAACAGTGAGTACCATGTGAAATCTAGGGAGTCCCTGGCAGGAAAGCTCTGTCTAAACTATGTGGGAGGTTTCAGTTACCTGAGCCCCAGAAGCACCTAGATTCTGCACAATAGAGAATTTCCGTGATTGGCTGTTTCTAGCTAGTTTCTAGAAAGTATTTGAAATCCAAAGTCCCTCCAGGTATGGCTAACCCAGAGAACCTTCCTGGATAATACAGACAAATCACTTTCCTTCTTAAACAACTCTTCCAATCCACTGCACGGCTTTCACATAAACAAATTAAGCATGGCATAATGCAAAGAGACCAGATTCCATTCAGGGAAATAGGGACACCATTCTCTTGCTTATACTAATTTAGGGTGTGCTAAGGTATTTTCTTAATAAAGAGAACAGTTAGGTGTAAAAGTGCCAAAGCCTGGTGTAACACATAGAACTGGAAACAATACACATTTGCTTCTTTAGACTATAAATTCTAAAATAGTTTATTTTCAAAGCATATGACATTCTCCATAGAAACATTGTTTTAAGAGCCAGAGAAAGTATGTTGTGAATGGCAAAGAAGTCTTCCTACCAGATTTTATAAACCTGAACTTAGTAGAATTTAAAAAAGGATATTTTAAGCAGTTTGTTATAAATCAAGCAATGTGTCACCATGAGCCAAACAATGGAGGGATTTTTTATAGCTTTTACAATAACAAGACATAAAATACTTCAAGAAAAAGGCTTGAAATAGTCAGGGATTCAACATATTCACAGATTTAACTGGAAAATGAGGGGAAGCCCAAAATAATACAGTTTTGCTAAGAGAGTCAACCGGAACCACTGAAAACTTCTCTGGTATATTAACAGATATGAGCCAGGTGGTAGTGGCGCACGCCTGTAATCCCAGCACTCTGGGAGGCAGAGGCAGGCAGATTTCTGAGTTCGCGGCCAGCCTGGTCTAGAGAGTGAGTTCCAGGACAGCCAGGGCTATACAGAAAAACCCTGTCTCGAAAAAAAAAAATCCAAATAACAGATCTGTACTGTGTCAACAGGAGGCCTGCTCCACTGACATCCCAAGATGACAACAGAAGAGGTATTTTAAAATGATTAGACTTGAGAAATTATTGCCAATCAATAAGCCTCTTTGGACAAAGGCTTACAAAGAATTGCGACCATGAATTTTGGGTGTTAATCTAACAGGGTTCCAGGGACACTCCTGTGGCTTTTGGCAACTTCCAAGAGCAGACTGGTACACCATATTAGGGTGACAGAAAATGTCCCAGCACCTGGAAGTGGTGTGTGTTTAGAACATGCCAGATGGGGCAGTGGAACAGGCTCATTATGACATTGCCCTATGCACAGCTACACCCAGGTCCTTAGCACTGCCACTGCTCTAACCCTGTTCCTACTTTCCCGGACTGTCTTTGGACCTTACTTTTTTTGTTTATATTCATCGTGCTCACCTGATACTTCCCCATAACACAATGGTTTCTGTTTGGTTTGCTCTTTCTTGGGGGGGGTGTCTTATCTATACCCTAAGGGGTATAAGAGTAAACAAGACTGGTTGAGAAAAACACAGCCCATTAATAAGAAAATTATAAATTAAATCATAAGAAGACACAAGGCCAGACTTGAAAGATTTGATATAACAAAAAGAAAGATTCCCAAGAAAAGGGAGGGAGAGGACCCTGGTCCGGAAAAGACTAAATCCGGTTTTGTAGGAGAGTACCAGAACAGAGAAATGGTGGGGAGGGGGGGTGATTGGGGAATTGGGGGGAAGGGGACTTATGGGACATATGGTGAGGGGGGGGAACTAGAAAGGGGAAAGCCTTTGGAATGTAAACAAAGAATATAGAAAATAATAAATATATATATAAAGAAATAAATGGAAGTCTAATACAATCAGCCCTTATTTTCTTGTGATCATTTCATGTCTGTCCCTCCACCCACCGCTCCAACATGCCCACTACCGTCTAAGGCTTCTGCTGTCTCTTTCTTTATTCATTTTACATTCTGCTCACTGCCCCTGTCCTGGTCACCTCTCCATCCCCTTTCCTCTTCTCCTCTGAGCAGGTGAAGGCTCCCTAGTTATCTACCCCCATCCTGGCATAGCAAGTGTGTGAGGTTAAGGGCATCCTCTCCCACTGGGGCCCAGCAAGGCAGTCCAGCTAGAAGAGCATATTCCCAAAGACAGGCAACAGCTTTTGGGATAGCTGCTGTTCCGTGAAGATCAAGTCGCACATCTACTGCATGTGTCGGGAGGCCTAGGTCCAGCCCCTGTATGCTCTTTCCGTTGGTGATTCTGTCTCTGAGAGCCCCAAGGGTCCTTTTATCTTGTAGAGAATATTGGGAAGAGCTTAGGCTCTGGTGCGAAAGTCAAACTCATAGTGTGAACAATTAGCAGCTGTATGACTGAGTAAACAGCTTAGCTTTATATTCATCAGGTTTTTAAGTTGTTAAGTTACTTTTCTATATGTACTTTTATATACTTTAATTTTATATGCATTGATGTTTTGCCTGCATGAATGTCTAGATGAAGGTGTCACATCTTGGAGGCACAGACCTTAGTGAGCTGCCATGTGGCTGTGGGATTTGAACCCAGCTCCTCTGGAAGAGCAGTATGTGTCCTCAACTTCAACAACTGAGTCATCTCTCCAGCTCCACACTCAAATTTATGGATGCTGAATTCACTCCTAAGCTAAATGCTGCTTGGAAATACTGTATTTTTTTCCTGGTTATGCTACTAGATTTGTTCCCTTTGCTAATATGTTACTTGGGATTTTCATGTGAACATTTGCAAGGGAGAACTGCCTATAGTTTTGGTCTTCAGAGTGCATCCATTTTGATAAAACTGTTGAAGATGAGAAAGCACATTGTGAGGCATAGTTTATAAAAGAATGTCTCTGTGCAGGCAAGGTTTCCTGCCTATGAGTTCTTACTCTAAAGGCAGAGAAGGCATTAAAGGCTGTTGTGACTGCTCATAGCACCCACCATAACTAAAAGGCAGGTTCTTATTGTTGAAGACACCACACTTTGGGGACAGGGAGTAGCAACACCGATCTTAAACTGACCAGGACACTCTTTCTGTTGGTTCAGTTTCATAGTGTTGGAAGATGGTATGCAGGCTGTTGGGAGGAAGGGTCTCAGTGGTTTTATCCAGCACAGGGCCTTGCATCTTCAAATATGGACCAGCCAGACAAAGTGTTCCTATTAGTGCACTAGTGGCAAGACCGTTTACGGAGATAACCAATTGCTCTCTTGACTGTATTGAAGGTCTTCCCCATGGAATAGAACTTATACCTGGCAGTGTAAACATGGTTAAAACCATGTCTAGGAAGTGATAGCCCCTAGGAAGGAACCTATTGATGTGTTTTTTTTTAACCTAAATAGATGTTCTGTGAAACTTTCTTCTAAACACCTATGTTTAGATCATAAATTTGTGCTGCTCTGAATCTTAATTTGAGAATTATTGGGTACTGGTTGACGCAGAAATTTATCCCTGCTCAATATGTTGAAAATAAGCAACAGTGAGTGCTACAACATAATATGCTGGACTATGTGTATAGCATGGCTATTTCTTACACAAACTCACAGCAGCTGTGGTTATATACATGGGACCTCTGTAAGATGAAGGCATCTCAAAAGAACCCAGCAGGCGCTGCCAAGGAGGGCGGTGGTCTCACATGAACAGTTATTGGCAATCGATGGCTCTTGAGAGAGGGAAAGTCACTTTCGTTTTGGAGTGTGGCCACTGTTAGGTCCCTCATTTTCCAGTGGGCGACTGTGTCCAGGAGCACGCGGGCAGTACTAGTAGGACTCAGCGGGTTAATAAATGAATAAAGAACAAATAGTAAATATGAAGTGTAGAAAAGAATGGCATGAAATTAAGAAAGGGTGTGCTGGAGGGTCATGCAGCGCAGGAGGGATGAATATAATCAAGATACATTCTACGTATGTATACATTTTTCAAATAAATAAGTTTTAAACAAAAATAAAAATGTAGTGTTCCCTTGTTTTGTTTTGTTTTGTTTTCTTTAATGACCTGGAAGAATTTTACTCATTTCCTAGAATATTATTATGTATATCTTGCATATAGATATATTGCAAGTTATAGATTATTATGTGTATCTTGTATATAGATATTCTTGACTGTCAGACTAATAGCCCTGGGGTTTGGCTAATGAAGGAAGCATGACCTGGTGGAGTTGACAGTGGGTGATGGAGGACATGCACATCTGGTTTCTGTAATGGTCCTGACCCCAGCTTCCTTTAAGATTTTCTCTTTATATCTGGTTTTATCAAGTTTACATATGACATGTCTAATTGTGGGTCAAAATGGGGATTTTCTTTGCTGTTCTTTTGATTTTTTTCCCTTGCATGGTTTCAGAGATTCTTCAACTAGTATTTTCATCATTCAGTGTGAAAAATCCTAAAGAGAGAAAAATCTCCCTTTCTTTTGTTCCTGGCATCCTAATCATATGCCTATTATATCTATTAAGGAGTCTCACAGTTCTCGAGTGTACTGCTCATCTCCTTTTTCTGGCCTCATTTTCTTTTCACTTATCAATTTTGTAAATTCTCTTAATTTGCCTTCAAGTTCAACTCTTCCCCCCAGCTGACTGCATTTAGTCTATCTATGGGTCTTTTGAAGGTAAAGCTTTTCTGTTTGTGTGCTTTTTGGCTTTAGAACTTACTCCAATTTCTTGCTTATATTTTACATATATCGCTGCTCTCTCTCTCTCTCTCTCTCTATATATATATATATATATATATATATATATATATATGTGTGTGTGTGTGTGTGTGTGTGTATACATGTATATATACGTGTGTGTATATATATATATATATATATATATATATATACATATGTGTGTGTGTGTGTGTGTGTGTATATATATATATATATACACACAGCTTTTCCACTAGTGCCTTTAACATAGCAACTATAATCATTTTAAATTCTCTGAACATTGTAAAATCTGTGTTCTACCAGCACCTGCTACTGAGGATGGCTTTGTGTCCTGATATTATTCTTCCCTTTCCCTGGGCACATTTTGTATTCCTTTGCTGTATTGTTGGAAGTCAGAAAAGCTGTATAGGCAAATGGGTAGCAGGGTAGCATTTAGTGTGAGCACTTATATTAAAGCTAGATTAATTTACTGCTTATCAGTGGCATGTATGTGTACAAGGTACAAGCCAAAGCCTTTGGTTTCTATGCTGGGCTTCTTTGCTCTTCCTCTCTTAGTCCTGATGTTTTCCTTGGCACAGCTCCACGGGGACAGTCTTCTTTGGAGTGTTCTCAGTAGAGTTCTACTGTTTATGGTGGGGTGTGTACCTGGACATGCAGGTGTGGAGCAAAAGAGTGTTCTTAAGCCATACCGGCCTCACTCTTTTCAGGGGCCGTGGCCTCTGGCCTATGGAGTTCAGAATAGTCTTCGTCCTTCTTTCTAGTCAGACATTTCCTCTCCCTGCTCCCTCATCCCTCTCTATCTAAAACAGCCTATATCCTTGAAACTCCCTCAACTTCTGAATATGCACAGTGAGTGGTTGAGTTAGTTTACCATTAAATACGAAGGAAGGATTAGGGACTCAGCACCAAGTGACTTCCTCCCAGCTGGAATAAGATGTCAGAGTTGTCTCCAGAAAAACTTCTCTCCTGAACCTTCTGCTGTTGGTATTGTACTGGACGGAGCCATGGAGGCTGGTGTGTCCCCATTTTCCAGACTATGGGACAACATTCGAGCTTCGTCCTCTTGAGTACCTGTTATGGCTCCAGGGAGAAAAGCTATGAACGTGACCGGTCCCCAGTAGAGGACCACATAGCTCCCAGCAGTGTATCAAAGTTATATTAAAATGTCCCTGCTGACCGTGGCATCTTCCAGTTTCTGTTCCAGAGAAGCCAGTTTCACAAAAGTCTACCCATCTCACGCTTCCTCACTTCTCCCACTCTTCTTTTCAATGGCAAAGGTTCTCGCTTTTGAATCTCCCCCTTTTGAGAATTTAAGATGGTTGTCTCCCACTGATGATTTTCATATTTTCAGGTTTCGTATTTTTCTATAGTTGATTTAAGTAATCTGTAGTTTCCAGAAACTTCATTGTAAAAGCTTTTAAAATTACTAAGATACATACTCTATGTTTTTCATTTAGTTCTGAATGCACTCATACAAATATCTAAATTTCTATTAATCTGGAAGACGTGTATGCTTTTGAATGCACTTTCTCATGGTTTTGAACATACTGATCTGTTTCAATAGTTAATTATATATTGTATTAACTTCTGTATTTTTCTTCTATATTGGAGAGCTATCAACATTGCTATTTATCTAGCACTGGTCAGGTCAGGCTATTGTTAAGATGGTCTCACACATAACCACAGATGAACCTGTGAACTTAGCTGCCTAAGTGGGTGTTCCAAGATGTGTGTTAACATATAGACTGTGACAAACTAGGATTATTTAGAAAGCTGTCATCAAACATTTGTGAGAGCCTCTACACTGCTTAGAGATTGAAGCAACATCCAAACCTAGTAGAGTAAGCCAGTACTACTTTTGTTAGGGCCAAATATATATCTGGCAGGCAAGGGGAGGCTTCTCTTCCATGTCTGGGTTTAAGTTCCACACACAGCCACCATTTCCTCTGATCTGTCTGTCACTAAAGTACATTTTCAAAACTCTTTGAACCTGCCTTTCTATCTGGCTATCCTAATTAACCCCAAGTACGTACACTCATAATTTCCTTTGTTCTCAACAAGATACCATGAGATCTTGTTTCTAGGTACCAGTAGCGACTTTGTTGTAGGGAGGAAGCAAATGTGTCTGACTAAATGGAGTGAAGATGTCAGAAGGCACTGCCACTAAGTGCAGCTTACAGCACGTTAATTTCAAATACCCTCATCTCAGATTCTTTTAGACCCTGGCTCCTGTACAGAATTCGCCTCAACCTTATCTTCTGAACATTATGTATGCTTGTTGAAGACTCTGATCCACAGAGAAAACACTTGAAAGAACACAATTCAAAGTCAAAAGCACATTCCTCCTCTTGATAAGCGATCCAAGGCTAGAGCAGTTACAGAGAAAAAGCCTCACTGTGTTTCCAGCCAGGCTGGAAGCCTCCTCTGGGTTTCTTTGGCATTACCTTGCCAAGCTAATAAATCAGCACTTGACATTTCACAATAAACACCTAATGAAGTTACACATCTGCCTTTCTAAAAGTTCAGCTTATGCCTAGTTTGTGAGGAAAAAAAATATGCACACGGACAAAGAAAAAAATGTCATGTACATGAGTGAAAAGACAGCTCCGTAATAGTAACTATGTTGTCCTGACCATCTACGAGGTCTGGGGTGAGAGCCATCAATAGCTAATAGTCCATGACCACACACCAAAGCACAGAGCCAATTCACGCCAAGGTCACTGCTGGACTGCAGCAGGTGGGAGTAGACACAAGCACCAAGCCCACTTCTTCCTCTCTATAGCTCTACCACTGCTGTCTGTCCTCTTGATTGAAAGCCTCCCAAGTAGGAGATGTACAGATATGGAAAAGCCACCCCCCAGCTACCTGTGCTGTCTGTCTATGGTTGAGAGTAGACGCATGTACGTGGCTGTTAAAACATAAAAGTGTCTTTAATCTACTGATGTATATCCAGCTCAGCCATTGTTCTCCTTTCTGTAAAATAATGCTATGCCCTTGGCTAGGTTACATCAGCTCATCCCCATGACATCTGCTCTCTGTGGCTACAGCTGGATTCGTGCTACAAGCAAGCTACGCTTACACAAGCTAGTATGACTTGCTAACAACATGGCCTCAATGAGTGAAATATTTCACAAGGCAAAGAGTTTCATTCTGAACAGAAAGAAAAGTTGAATGAAGATAGGTTTACAAAATCAGTCATCAAATTCGAGTTTGAGCTTAACATGGAAATAGCATGCCCTGTACGGATACAGACTCCAACACTCAGGCTATTAGGTATTTCTCATTTCCAAAACATCTTGTAGAGTCTGCAAGAGGAAAGTACAGACGAATTGTACTTCAGTAAAGAACAATTATATAAGTCATGGGAGTGTTTACAGAACAATAGTGACAAAACTAAAGGCAAGCCTGAAGAGTAAGCATTAACATCTCCCTAACCCTAACCCTAACCCTAACCCTAACCCTAACCCTAACCCTAACCCTAACCCTAACCCTAACCCTAACCCTAACCCCTAACCCCTAACCCTAACCCTAACCTTAACCCCTAACCCTAACCCTAACCCTAACCCCTAACCCCTAACCCCTAACCCTAACCCTAACCCTAACCCTAGCCCTAACCCTAACCCTAACCCTAACCCTAACCCTAACCCTAACCCTAACCCTAACCCTAACCCTAACCCTAATTCTTGCTGCAGTCCTGTAAAGCAAGACCGAGCCATTTTGAGGGGAAAAGAAAATCAGAGATGCCCACACTGAAACTCAGACCACTGGCTTGGCATAAGATTTTCAAACTGGTACGAGCTTATTTTAGTGAAAAGCAACCATCATATTCTAAAGGAAAGATCAACATGGACTAGCCAGGAAGATGTTCTTTATGCCTTAGGTTCTTCTGCTACGAGTTGAGTTCTGTCTCCTGAAAAGTATTACTGGGTTCATACCCTCTGCCTGCAACACCCCAGACTTTATGTGTTGTTGGTATCTATGAAGAGATTATCAAATTACAAGACAAGTCAACAGCATAGGTGGTGTGTCTGGCATTCTTATCTCAAGATACATTTGAGCACAGACAGACATGCATCGGGGAAGATTAGATGAGAGAAGACAGCATGGGGCTGGAATAACCCCATTTGCCCAATGGTGGGCAAATGATGGCGAGGACCACTGGAAACTGGAAGAGACAAGTCAGGATTCCCAGAGCCCTTTACTGGAACCATGACCCTGCCAACAGCAGGGAGAAGACTTCAAACATCTGCTCCATGGAACTGCGAGACGATAGATTTCTATTTCTTACCCACCCTAGATTTGGAAATGAACACTGGGTTGTTTTGTGAACACTATTTCATTTGTGTGTAGGAGGAGTGTGTATGGGTATGTGCCAGTGTGTGTATTCTGGGTTACAGTGTAAAATCCAATTCTTACTGTGGATTTCAGTCAGAGGAAGATTTCAAAAACAGCCCAACAAAACAAGCAAGTACATTATCTCTAACCCTTTCAAAACTGGATCCAGACCTAAGTTAAAATGTAAAACGTATGGGAATGAAGAGGTAGTGTGTGTGTGTCTGTGTGTGTGTGTGTCTGTGTGTGTGTGTGTGTGTAGAGCAGCAACTTAAGAAAGGAAAGGCGGATAGGATGGACAGCATCGTTACACAGAGACACCAGTGAGCTGGTTACACACTGTGTGAGACGGGCCATGTGGCATTTGCAAGATAGCAAAAAAATGAGCTAGTTTTGGCAGGTACTTGGGGAAAGGGTTTTAGCCATCCTCTTTGCATAAGTAAAAATGATTTAACCCAGCCAAAGCTTCAAAGGAAACTATCTGAGGCGTGCTAATGATATTGGGATTCCCATCCAGACAGGGAGAAAAAAAAATCAGAGGAACGCAAAGGCAGACCTTCAGGGACCCACGTGCTGTTGACAGCAGACGGTGGGAGATTGCTTAATATTCTTACACAATTAAACTAATTCCCTCTAAGCTTCCTCTGTATACCATGAACAAGACACCCAGACCCCTCAGAAATTAGCCTTTTGCATCTGGGAAAGTGTACTTCTTAATGCCCAAATCCTCAAAAAAAAAAAAAAAAAATCCTGGTTAAATTTTATTTTTACAAAGGCCAAACCAAAGCTCTTCCCGAACAGTTTTATTTTGCCTTGCTGCAGACTCGTGTGGCACATGTTGGCGATACAATGAAGCACCACTGAATTCCTGCAGGATAGGGGATGACTTCCTTTTCCCGAGAAAACAGCATTATCATAATTCTTACTTATTTATAAAGGCTTGCCCAATAAGCCTACCAAAGGGACACAAAACACAGGCTGAGGCTCATTCTGTCACAGGATGATGATCTCACTAGGTCACATGCAACTGGCTCCCCCGCCCCACCCCCTGAGCAGCAGGTTTTCATGACACCACAGCTCTCCCTGGGAATCTGGCTGCTTCATCTCTGGGTAGCAGAGTCTGATTTCTGCTTTACTCCCGTCAGAGGTCAACAAGGGCCTCCATGATGATACCGATGTCCAAGAAGGGGCGAGTGGTGAGAAATTTCTTGTATACAAGTCTTGGTACATAAAACCCCTTCAAGAAGGTAGTGAGGGAGGGGACCAAGCCAGGTGGGAAATGGTTGGGATGAAGAAGCTTTGGCCTGCTCCTCAGTAAAAACACCGAGTATCTGCAGAAAATAGAGGAAAGCAGCCCCAAGGAACGTGGGACTCTTGGCAGGTGATGCTTGCACGGAAGACCTGGTCCTTCCTGTACAGTCCCATCCCCTAATATTAATGAATGGAAAGGAGCCAACAGAGGAAGAAGGGAGTCAGTAGCTTCACTGCTAGGCTGCAACGCTCCAGCTTGTGTGACATCTACCACATTACGGGAAAGACTTCAGGTTCTAAATAACACGTATCCCCTCAATCCGCTGAAACCCAAGGCTTTTAGTTTTACAGGGACATAACAGGAGTGTTGCTAGAAGAATTATGGGGAAATCCTTATGACTACTGACTCTGCTTTAATAGTATTAGCAAGCAGGAATGCCGCCATATATGCCACTATAACAGGATTGGGAAAGATGGGGTCGTGGGTACTGTCGGCAGGAACTCGCCACCTTCTGTGCTTTTGTGAGCTCCGTGATGCCTCCCTCCTCTTTGCCAGCATGTTTATTCTTTAGGTGTAGGGGATGGTATGAAACAAAGCCCACACACTGTACAAAAAGTATAAAACAATCTAGAGCAATTCCTGAAATACAGCGGGACAGCAAGTATGTGAAATTCCTGCGTCAGCACCCCTGGAAAGTAGATGCCTCCCCACCCAGACGTTAAAAGGTTCTCCCCGTTAGCTAAACAGCAGTTTGCTAATAAAACCCTCCACACAGTCTTCTTTAGGGACAGCTCACCCGGTATTCAGCCAGTAGATTACACTATGGGAAACCCTGTTCTGGTGGAACTTAATTAACCCATTAATTATACTGTCGGTGATAGCAAGTCAGAAGTAAATTCTGCATTCTTTTTAATACCTATTGTGTCTGAAAGCAAGATTGCTAGCTCCCTTCCCCCTCCCCTCCATTCTCTAAGTCAAACAGGAGCTGTGCTGTCTCCGGATCGCAGTGTCGGCTATTGATCTATGATGCCTTGCTCCTGCAAGGCTTGGGATGAGGGTGTTTCCTGCTGATGAGAACATATGGTTTGCATGGCTTGGCAGGCAGAATCCTGGCAGAAGAGTCTGGAAGACATCAGCAGATGCTGCACAGCTCAGACATCTGAATGTTGGCCTAATTGATACTGCGCTTTGATGGCACGTGTCTCCTGCGATGATAGCAGTGTTTCTCTCGAGGAGGCTGGTGGCAAAACAGAAGCCCTCTCCAGTTTCAAGGCACACAGCACACACGCACTTACAAACTCACTCACGTACATGGGCACATACAAACACATAGGCACAAACATGCAAGTGCACATGTATGTAATACTAGATGAGGTCACATTTCCTACACAGCTTCCGTTCAGAAAGGAATCAGCAACCAGAAATTATTTTGTTTCTGCCAGCCCAGCTACTATTTAGCATTCATGTGTGTGTGTGTGTGTGTGTGTGTGTGTGTGTACGTGCGCGTGCGCGCACGCACACACACACACACACACACACACACATTAAAACCAGCCTTCCAAAGAACTCACAGAAAACAAGGAGAGGAAGGCATATTAACAACTAAATTTACATATCTGTGCTCAGTCTAAGGATTCAATATTAAGCGGTTATAGACGTCTTGTCTCAGGGAAAGGACAGAGGCAGTTAAACGGGCCAAAATAAGACAATTAACTCACAGTATACCAATGAGGAATGGGTGGTCCGTTTGGGAAGCATGGCACTTCATGCACATGGTGAGCTGGGGAGGCACTGGAGATAAAAGATGGATTTTCAGAGTACCAAGGTCACACTATAAGCAGAGTATCTAGGAAAGGCATGCAAGCACACTCACCAGGCAGACATGTTCACCCGCCAGTTCACCATCACAGTGGGCAAATTGCTCACACGCCGATTCACCAAATGTTCCAGGAATCAGCTAATCTTCCAAGTGCCAAAATGACACAAATAAGAGGATGCGATTAACAAGCATAGCATCCAATAATGGACAGCCATCATTATTCACAGACGTGAGGGTAAGAAGATAAAGACTGGTCAGCTGGGCTAGAGCAGGATGCCTATGGTGCATGTGTTCTGAGAGTTGTCGCCTGAGCTTGAGTGATGTCTGCCTTGAGTGTGGGGCTGGATAGCGACCATGCAGCATCAAACATTCGAAGCAATGAACTTGACCCTGACAGCAGCACCAGGGCAGATGTCCCGCTGCTGCCTCCTGTGTAATACTTCCTGTCCATCTGAGAGCCATGTTGGTGTTTACAGACCTGGGTCCTGATGCTGAGGTGCCGAATATGACTCCAGAATAGACGGATACAAATACGAGGAAACATTGCCACCGTCACACTAATTTAGATAAATTTCTAAGTCGGAATGAGAAAATGATTTAATAGCGCAAAACTGCCGACCTGTCTGTTTTGAATGTCAAACATTTGCATAGCCCACATTTGTCATTAACCGGATGAAAAGTAGACAAATTAATGAGCTGACAGGGTAGAGATCTAACCCACATTTGAATAATAGCCTACAGAAAGCATGGTGCTGTCTGCCTTCCTCAGAAGGGTTAAGCTACTCTGAAGAAGTGAGAAGGAAGGATTATACACTGGGGTTTTCAAGATGTGGATCGAGGACCTGAGCTGCTAATCCTCTGCCTGTAACCCCAGCAACAATGCCATCATAGTAGCTTGCACACATTTCTCTTTCAGACTAGGTAGAGCTTTGGAGAAGGAGGGAGCACACGACCTAGGAATAACCAAACTAAGAAAACTTCGCGGGTTGGTTGAATGTAACGGTGTTTATTTTTTATTTTCAGGGTTATAGGTGTGCCTCTGGCTGTTCCACAGTCTGTGGGCCACATGCCAGCTAAAGCGTGGGTCCTGATTCAAGCATTAGCCAAGTTGGAAAGAGGGCTGAAGGACATCATGGTAGACTAGAACAATATGGATACCGAGTCTTGCAGATGGAAATCGAATCATTTCTTCCCGTAGGAAGTGACATAGGTTGAACTACATGGAGTTGTTAATCCTTGTGGAGTTTGAATACTCACGCTTTAGGTCTGTGTGAACTAATTAATAAGGGCTTTGGTGAGGCAGCATGAAGACCAATAAACAAGCAATAGATAGCTTCAACCGCTTCTCAAAGCCAAGAGTCTGAAGTATAAAGTATAACGTGCTACTTGAAAAGCCACAGGACAGACCGTAGTTTCAGTCTGTATCGGCAGGGTTTGTGCATTTAGCACATGGTGCCTTTCCAAAAACAGGTCCTAGCACGTTGTGATTCACGTCACCAAGTCTTCTTCTACACTGTCCTACCAGCACCTCTGCATCCTATAGTGTTCCATCGTATTTGGGTCCCACTAATTTCAAAAGGCCATTTACTTCATTTTATTTCTTACTAGTGTATGCGTGGAGTACGTGTCACAGTCATGCACTGCATGCGTTTGTTGCAGGTTTGATGTTCTCCTTCCAACTTTGTATGTGGTGTAGGGTCTGAACTCATGTCAAGAGGCTTAGATGGCCGATACCTTTATGCAGTGATCCATTGTACCAGTCAGGAAGCCACCTTAAGACAATCTTCATTTCTCTCGATGTACAGAGATTGCATCCGCCTGAGAACTGGTTTCCTTTGTGCTGTTCTGATTATTGTGGGCATAAGAAAGGGAATTTCCCAGCAAAGCTTGCCATAAATTAGTCCCAGGGAAAATATGTGGAATTCTGTTAAGTGATTCACAAGTAACCATCAAGGGCCAGTAAACTATGACAGGTGCCACAGTGCCTCCCTGATGTAAGTAATTTAGGATGCTCACCCAAAAGATAGCACTGGCAGTGCTGAGCTGGGCCCTGAGCTGCGCATGGGCATTGCCTGGCACATGCTCAGTTCCTGGCTCTGCTCGGTCTCTCCAGTGTTGGAGTCTGAAAATCCATTCCTAGCCCTGCCCTACATTACTCACTGGAGAGACCTGAGAGACATAGGAAAGCTTTTAGTCATTTTTCTGGCTCTTTTTAATCTATCACAGCATAAGCTATACTCCTAGATCATTTAGAAACTTTCCTTTTTTTTCTTGTATTTTTTTTCAGGAGTCTTTTCTTTGCCCAGCAAAACTTAGCTCTTAAAGATCAAAAACTTTGCTTTTAAAACTGTCATTTTGATGTGGACTTCAAACGTGAATTCTGGAGGTTTCCTTTCTTTCTTTCTTTCTTTCTTTCTTTCTTTCTTTCTCTCTCTCTCTCTCTCTCTCTCTCTCTCTCTCTCTCTCTCTCTCTCTTTCTTTCTTTCATATAGGTTTTCTTTCTTCCCCTGCTTGGCTTTCTTTGCTTTGCTCCAGCCTGCCTCCTGCCTCCTGCTTATTTTGTTCTCTCCCTGGAATTCCTCTGGCTCTCAGAAAGTCCTGTGAAGACCACTATCTAAAGATAACACAGCGTAGAAAGGGAAACTCAAAGCTTACTCTCCTAAAACATGAATTGCTCTACTCTCACACTATTTAAGATGAAAAAAAAATATAGAGAGAGAAAGCCAAGCTTCCACATCTGACACTTACCCATCAGCAATTAGCTCACCAGGGCTGTCTCATCCTAAGTAGAAAGGAGGAAGTAATTGTCTTCATTTCTGACTGCTACCTGGGGGCCAAATGATTCTGAAGTGCTTTAGTGAGTACTCAGGAAGTGATGGCTTCTGGAAGACACCACACAGTTGCCTTTGGGACTCATGTCTCCTAAAGGAATCAGTCTCTTGTTACTTCTATCTATTTTTCTTCAATTCTCTGTGCATGTAAACCTTCTTTCTCCAACATGACTTGTGGTTTTTATAGTATTTTCTCATTTGTAGAGCATCACTAGGAATAATGTGCCCAGTGAAATAGTAAACACTATATAGACCTGTTTGTGAGTATTAAACCCAATTTAAGGCAGAGATTAAAAGTCATCATATTACATCACCTATAGAAAAAGTTAGGTAACCAAGAATATTCCTAAGCTTGGGCCGAGGAAGTGATGGCAGTTACGGGAGATTCCAGAGCTCACCCAAATCTGTGAATCCTTACCGTCAGGCTAGGGCATTCTCTGTGCAATCCAGATCTGAGGAGTTTGCTTTTTGTTTTTTTTTTAATATTGTAATTCTATTGTTGTTTCTGGGACTAATCAAGGGAGCTTTGCCAACTCACATGAGGACGTGCCGTTCAGGGAGTCTAATCTTCCCTCACTATTGGTCCACAATGATGTCTAACGTGAATGGTCCCCAAGAACCCCATTTTCCTCTCATGTTGAAAAATAGGCCTCAAAATGGTACTTGACCTTCCAGAGTGTCTTTCTGTGATAGGCCCTCGTGTTCATGGCATAAATGAGGGATAAGACACTTCTCTTAGGTGTCTACTTTCCTTACATTTCTTCCTCACAATTGCAGTGGTGCTCCGTAGTCCCCAGAATTTCCTCCCTAGATTCGAGTATTAAAAATTCCAAGTTCGGAGCAGGAGTTGATATTTTACAAAATATAATCATGCAATGTCTGTCTCCCAATATGGGGGTTACAGCTAATAAAGAAAGGGGCTCAGTGAAATCAGATTTAAATCTGGACATTTAAGTCAGAAAATAAGGAGTTGGCTTCTGCTATCTGTTGAGTATCTGTCTAAAATTCATATACAGAAACTCCCATTCCTAGCATGTAAGGGGTGAGATGTTTAGTATTGTAAATAAACAATGTAGATGGACCACTCATGAATGAGATTGAGACCTGTCTTAGTCCAGGGGAGAGCTGTGCAGACAGAGATCTTTTCTTGAAGCTGTCCTGGTAGAACGTATAAATGAGATACACCTCAAAGAAAGTGACAGAGTGAGGCAGACACCTCGGGGAAGCCGCTGAAGGTAAATAGAAGGTCTAGTCCAGGGAATGAAGCATGACCTTCACAAGGTGAAACCTGGTACAGAGGTGCAGAGACTGCCCAGAGTGTGGAGGTGCAGAGACTGCCCAAACTATGGAGGTGCAAAGACTGTCCAGACTATGGAGGTGCAAAGACGGTCTAGACTATGGAGGTGCAAAGACGGTCCAGACTATGGAGGTGCAAAGACGGTCTAGACTATGGAGGTGCAAAGACGACCCAGACTATGGAGATACAAAGACTGCCCAGACATCTCTCACCAGGCAACCATGCTTTGAATCCTGCATCTTCCTTAATGTAATTTTCCCCACTGCCTTGACTTTATTAGTTTGAAAGACTGTCTTTCTCAGGAAGTACATCACTAGGTCTGTAGACTAACAACCCCTTATTTTTCTGCCAGGAACCTCCCTCCTATGTGCCATACAGTGAATAGTCATAAGTAAATGTCATGGAAACATATAACGAATCCCTTATCTTATAGAAATACATGATTGGAAAATTAAGAAATAAATTATAGCTGTGTTCTCATCCTCCCGAACACTGTTGCTCTGTCATTTCTCCTCCAGACATAACTTTACCTGAGGCACTGTGCATGCTAAAACAAATGAGCGATATTAAGAGGCGTTTCCTATAGAGAATATGATAAAAATGATTCCAACCAAGCCAATGGGAGAAGGGGTTGGGGGAGGAGTGGACAGGACCTGATAGAGTCAGCCACAGGAAGAGGAGAAGTTTCTGAAACAATATCATTTCCTAGACTCAAGAAAAAAAGCAGATAAATAATTGTAGTATTTTCCCCAAACCATGCTGAAATAAAAGTTTAAAATTTCATAACTTTATCAGCTTGGAGCAAAAACATCAAAAGCTATAGCCCATGCTAATTTGCTTCTCTCTGTTTTTAAGCGCTGCCTTCTAAGGGCTGGCAAAATCTCAAAGTGCAAACAAGAGGTTCAGATGAAGACCCGTGTCCTTGTACCTTATTTAAAATAAGGACAGAGCTCTGTAACTCTTTATTGGCTGGAAAGTTTCTCTTAGAAGACGGACCACTAAGAAGAAGAAAGGAAACAAGTTAACTAATGCTTACCCAGAACACCCTGCACAAGCTCTGGCCCAAGCCATGGGGTTCTGGGGGATGCTCTCAGCACTGAGGTGGAAGCAGACCCAGGTGGCGTTCGTTATGCCACATGGCAACCATTCCATCCAAGAGCTCATTCGATGTCTTCTCCAACCAAATCAGTGGGACACTCATCATACCGAAGGTCTTTCACGTGTTCCAAGATAATCTCCTCAGGTGAACAGCTACATTTTTGCCGAGGAGGAAACAGACCCAAGCCACAGTAAGTTGTCCCAATGCTGCCGCTGAGCAGCAGCGGAGCTCTATAATAAATCACTTAGAAACTGTCTCTGTTTGTTGCCTCAAACACTAAGAATAGTTTCTTCTGACTGATGCAAAGAAAGACGAACCTTTGCTTCTCTGAGCTGTTAATTTTATTATTCATTATATTTTGCTTATTTATCTCTTTGGGGTTTTTTTCTGCAATGAATACGCAATCTTGGTTACATTGTTAAGATAGAGAAAACACTGGCTGACTACCACATGAAAACAGTCACATGATAGAGAAAACGTGCTAATGTGCTGAGAGAGAACAACATGCTAAGATGGCTGTCCTAAGGGCAGCCAACAAAGTGACTACCTATGGGCACTCCTGGTCACTCACCTCCGAGTCTACTAGGGCTATGACAAGCAGAGACTCACATGATAAACATTCACTTAATTGAAAGGCAAGATAGACCTGACTTTAGGAGGTAATTGAAAATACACAGAAATAGCTGGTGGTGGTTTCAGGTTCAGAGGGTGGAGGGATCTTAAGATTTCTAGGTAGAGTCACTCAGGTTCATGTGCAGCTGCTGTCCCAAATGGAGCAGGGACTGCTCTCTCTCTCTCTCTCTCTCTCTCTCTCTCTCTCTCTCTCTCTCTCTCTCTCTCTCTCTGTGTGTGTGTGTGTGTGTGTGTGTCTGCAGGAATCTGGGTCACTCCATCACAGGTTTGACCCACATCCACAGACGAGCAGCCTTCCTGTCCTATTAGAGAAACATCAGCTATGTGGCTGCAAGCTTTATGAATAAGTAAATGTACAGATAAGCCTGTTTTAATTAGCGGGGGGGGGGGGGGGGAAGAGGAGCCCCACTCCTTCTCCCACATCAAGCCAACACTGATTTCCTTGCATCCAGGCACATCTGTAAACAGTTCCCCATCTCTGTCTCTTCTGCTATGCTGATTAGCCTCTTTTAAATTCCTTTTGAATATAATTAATTTGCTTTCCCCACTCTTTCGATCTGTATATCAGCAGAGCTTTGAAGCGACTATTGCGGGATGATCGCTGTGTGTGATTTCCCTGACTCAGTTTGTTTCAGACTTTGACAATGAGTTCACCAGGCCGTGGGATATAGAACCCCGGAGGAATTAGCTCAAATGAGGTAAGAGTGAAAATTCTTTTCTGTAGTTTCCTGGTCAGACTTGGGTGTGAAGGCACACCCACCGCTGCTACTTTCCCCACCCCCAACACCCTGTCAGAGAAATTCTGTTTTGTCATTCAAATGTGCTTCCCAATTGCCCATTCTCCTCAGGGCAGCAGCTCACCCTGGTTTCCTACTTGATGCACAAAGAGAATAGACAAAGTCATCAGAAGCAATAAGCAATGATGGAGGAGGCAAAGCGAACCCTCGGGGTGGCCCGTGGGATGAGAAAGTGAGGCGTGACCCCTTTGAAGCCTTTGAATTGTTTTACCCAAATGCCCCTCTCTGTACCTCTCCCCAAACTACTGCTTAAGAATTAGTGCCCCTTCCCACCACACAAAAGAGGCTGAGATTAATGACATTCTAGGTCAGTCCATGTTGCTGTGGCGGTGGGGGTGGGGGTTCTGTAAAATGCACACGGATTTCTTTGTTAAGATTTGCTGACTGCTGGAAAGCTCCCTAACAATTTGAGGATTACATATAAAATAACTAAATAAATTGCTGGTTCTAATTTTAACATCAGATGGTCAGGGGTAGTAATATCTTGCTAAATGAGACACCACGCCACCCTTTTACTTTTTTATCTTCTCCCCCTCCCTGTCTTCTCACCCTTCTCTCTTCTTTCTCTATATCCTTGCATTATTTATCTTTAAAAAAGACATGTTTGTGGGTGCTTGTCCTCAATTCCGAGGATCTGAATTTGATTCCCAGTATTTAAATGGTAGACAGAGAACTGATTCTCATAGGACACATTCCGTTCTCCGTGTATGCACAACACAAATGTGCAAGCACGTGTGTGGGACCAAATACACACACACACACACACACACACACACACACACACACTCAAAATAGATTCCATAGGCAAGGTAGGGGAAATGTGGCACCAAATGAGATGGGCTTCCTAGAAGAATGACTTCAGTAGTTAAAAGGAAGGGCGCTCGCTGGAGCGGTGATCTGACGGCTTTCCTCGGGCTCTAAGTTCAATCTTCTATCTAAAGGAATGACCTGGATCAAGTCACCAAAGGCCCCCACGGTACAAAACTGGAACAAACAACAAATCTGCACAGCGAGCTCAGATGCAGTTTTGAAAGGTCAGTGCAGCGTTTCTCTGAGCATGGTGATTGGTATTCCTGCAGGTGTGTGGGCTGCTTTCACACCAGGAGTTATTAACACCAGGAAAGATCCTGATCCACAGCTAGGTTTGACCTTGGATGTCTTCTGCTTAAACATGTGAGAAAGGCCAGCAAACCAGCTATTTTAAGACTTGAACCTGAAGGAAGGGAAAGATGTTTGGTTTGATTTAAAAAATAAAAATAAAAATAAAAAATGTGCTTTTCTGTGCGTCTATGTGTGTGGTGTGCACATGGATATGCATATTGTGTATGGGAACCAGAGGCCAACCTCTAGAAACCGCCCCCACCCCCATCTCTCATCACCTTACATTGTTTTAAGATTCAATTATTTTATGTATATGAGTATTGTTTTGCTGCACGTGCGCACTCGGTGCCTAGGGAGTTCAGGAGGGAAGAATGCATCCGATCTCCTGGAACTGGAGTTGTGGATGACTGTGAGCCTCCACGTGGGTGCTGGCAACTGAACCCTGGTCTTCTGCAAGCGCTACAAAGGCTCTGAACTGCTGAGACCTTCTATCCTATCTTTTTTTTTTTTTTTTTTTTTTTTTTTTTTTTTTTTTGAGACAGGGTTTTGCACTGAACCTGGAACTCACCAAATCCCTAGACTAGACTAGAACCTGGCCCCAAGCTCACCGCCCAGGGATGACTCGTACACAGGAGCACAGCCAGTTCCTCTCTTAGAGGATAGAGATCTAAAGCGAGCCCTTTGTGCTTGTGCAGAAAGTACTTTACCTACCTGCTGGGTGATTTCCCAAGCTCTGCTGGGTGATGATTTCCCAAGCTCTTGCTATGATGTCTTTAACTTCAGGGAAAGGCCAGAGAATAGTCAAGCTAGAGCTGGAGGGATGGACACTGCGTGATGAAGAAAGACAGGGCCCTGCAAGAAGCCTCAGGCCAAAACCAGGACTGGGGTGTAGGGTGTTGACCAGCTTAAATGGTCTAGTTAGGACCCCAAATGCTCCCCTGTCTGAGCCGTAGGACAGTCTGATCCCTGTGCCTTGTTGGGTGAGAGCCCTCAGCAGGTCTCTTGGTGTTGCACATAGATCACGACCAGACTCACCAAACAGACACGGGAGCCAAGAGCAGCAGGGATACTGCCTGCTCCTTAAGTGATACCCTGGCCCAAACCCCACCATAAGGTCCTGTGTTTTTTTTATATTTTAAATACCAGCTCTGAAAACCCGCTTCTGAGGGTCCGCATAACACTCATGCGAAGTTCACACTTAAGGAAATTAAAAATACATGTGAAGACATGTCTTTTTTTTTTCTTTTTCTATTAAGCACCAGGAGTCTCTATTAAATCCCATATCAAAAGAAAACCTAGATCCTGCCCTTTAATGCAAAAAAAAAAAAAAAAAAAAAGTCAGAGGCCCTGCAGCTGGGGTCTCCTAAAATACACAGGCTACAGGATCGATTCTAGCCAGAGTTCAGTTTTGAACTTGAACTACGGGTGTTCTATTAGACTTCCTTCCCCTAAAGTAAGTTCAGTGTTGCAATGAAGAAGCAGCAAAACTCAAAAGACGGGCAACAAGGAAACTCTTGCCGGAAGGACAGAAACTGCCCTTCAATGTCTCAGAGAAACATTTCAGGAGTCTCACCCTCATTTTATGTTTATTGTCTGCACACATTCCCACGTGAGTAACCAATGTCCCCCAAACACTCTCCTTTAAGAAAATGGGCAGAATTATGCACTTCAAATGGAGGCTTTATCGCAGGTTTTCCCCCAGACTCCTGCTAAGATTTCAAATTTTCAAAATAAATAAGAAAGCAAACCAACCAATAAATCAATGAAGGTTTAGGTCGCTTGGTGTGAAGCTCGGAGACAGAGCTTTTATTTGCATCGCCCCTGCAAGGTTCTAGGCTCAATTCTTAGAACCTTGCAACAAGCAGACAGACAGCAGCAAAGGGATCAGAATCTTTATCTGAGCACAGTGGCTCACTGCTGTAATAAATTCACAAGGTAGAGATAGGAGGGTCACCACAATGCCAGATCCAGCCTTCTCTACACAGTAAGTTTCAGACCATCTAGAGCTATGTAATGAAACTAGCTCAAGAATAATTGGGGGAAAAAAGGAAAGAAAAAAGAAAGGAAAGGATAAAGAAAACAGAATAGCACATCTAGTAAGTATATTTAACTATTTGGCTATTTATTTGAGCATAATGTTAATTTGGTTCATTTCTAGAGTAAGGCAAGTTTTATTCTCGACCTCAATGCCTTGTTACGTAACAACATAAAAAACAAATTTCAGTTTCAGTCTCTAAGATTCCTTCTCTTCTGCCACGGCAATTATGCTTCCTTCCTTCCTTTAAGATGACTATGCTCTGTCCTTTAAAGGCAAGGTTTCACGTAGCCCAGGCTAGCCTGAGGCTCTGTATGGAGCTATCCAACAACTTCCGACACCCTTGCTGCCCACTTCCAAAGTGGCATGACAGATGGGCACCCCCGCACCACAGCCGGATTCTGTATTTATAAAAACATAAACAGAGTCAGAGAAGAGATTTGTGGTTGCCAAGGGGTCAAGGGAAGGAGACTGGAAATGATTACATCTCAGGTTAATGTTTCTTTCTAGGACAAGGAAAATGCTAAAAATAAAAACTGGTGATGGATGTACAATTTTGTGAATAAACTAAAAGCCACCGAAGTATACACTCAAAAAAGAGAGATGTATGCTCTGTGAAGTTCATCTCAATGAAACAAACAAGCAGAAACCATAAAAAAAAATCTCATTTTCTCAGAGGACTTTGTCTCATCAGTAGCTCACAAACAGTGATGTCAGCTGGGGGTGAGGGAAAATAATGCCCGTTTTTTTGCATCACTGCTGATGGAAATTTGACCTCCACATTTTCCCAACCTGTAGAAAACACTCTAATGGGAACTCAAAGACTGAAGAATGCATTTCTTAAAGGATAGGTGGCCCAAGGGTTAGGAGATCTGTGCTCTGCCTCAGATCTTTGAGCACGCTAAATCACACAGTGTTTCCTCATCTCGGAAGCACAACTGTGTGTTACAGGGGTAGTGGTTGGTCCCATGGGTGCCATCTTACAACATGAAACTCGGTATGAGAGAAAAGAGATGCTGATATAAACTGCATATGAGTGATGGAGACTAAGGTCACTGAAGAAGATGGCGATGCAGAGGCGCTAAGAGACTCCGCCATGCTGGGAGCCATGGATAAGTAGATTCAAAAAAAGCCACAGAACTCGAAGCTTCCACCGAACGCTAAGGCAAACGGACACTTCATGTACTAGGTACAAACTGCCCATTCCAAGCACCCTGGAGAGGCAAACATATTTTTCTAATATTAAAAACACCCGCTGTGTACAGCAAGTTCATCCCCATTCATTTTCCAGTTCTCTCACAAAATTTACCTTATCAAATTGAACAGTTGGTAGGCTTGCTCAAAGAATCACCAGGAAGAGCTGCAGTCCCTTCCTGTCTATTAGGTACATCCTCCAATGTTTCTCCAGCTGATTCTGCAGTCTAGCCTTCAGCCTCACAGGACTCTGTAGCCCCACCCCTCTGCGTCATTCTTCCAGACCCTGTCCGATTCCTTCTTGAACTTCTTCCTCCTCTAGGGTTCGGAAATTGGAAGTCCAAGTTTCTTAACTTCAGAGATTCTGTTCCAGTCATTGGAGTGACATGGAAAGCTCAAAGCCAAAGCCAAAGAAGATTCTTATCTCCTTGGTCTCGAACTTCTGAAGATAATGGCCTTGGCTCAGAAAAGAGGAAAACACCAAAGCTAAAAGCTGACTTACAAACCTGCACATTGCCACAGTTGGCCTGCTAGGGTGAAGCAAACTGTCTTGTCTAAAACTCCGGATTTTCTGTTTGCTTGCTTGCTTGTGGCTGCTGTTTTGCTTTTCTTCTCATCTACAACCCGCCAGAGACATTTTTCAGGGTTTCGAGGACAGAGCAATTGGCAGTGATCTGAGTTACCAAGCAGCCCTAGGACTGTTGGATTCAAAGAAAAGAGATGAACCCTAACCGGCAGCTTGGTGGCTTTGACTAGGTCCCATGGAGCAGAATAAAGCTATGAAAATTAGCTTCTGCCACCTGCCAGGGGAGAGGAGTGTGGAAGGCCTGTTTAAGGTAGACATCAGAGGTGCTTAGAATCTTCTGGATCAAAGCTGGAGTCTCTTTTGGAAGGAGGAGGTCGGATAAAACTGTGTGAAGAATCGGGGCGATACATAACATTGCTCATTGACACACACCATGAAAAGAATAGAAAGAAAGCATGCAAACCGAGTTTCCCATGCTGGTGTAGAAGAGGCAGAATTCTGAAGAGGCCAGGAAAGTGTTGCCTACCAGAAGAAGAGGGAAGAGGAGTTAGGAGGGGTTGGGGGATGACAAGGCCAGAGATATAAAATGAAAAAAATGTAACTCTAAGAGCTGCATGTTTGTTTTTCCAAAAGTAGCATGAAAATATCTTTACCCTGGCAACAAGACTGGGAGATAAAGAGGGAAAGGACCAGAGTCCCCAATGAAAAATATAGCATCCGTTGAAGAAGGGCCTGGGAAAAATGTTAATCCCTTCCACTGTGTAAGGACCCAGTCACCAGACACTGCCTTGGAAACAGAAAACAGATCTCAGCAGACAAATGTCTTTGATAGCAGCCTGTATGGACTAAGAAAGGACATTTTTTTAAAAGAAATACAAAAATAGGTTAACAGATACAAAATAAAGATGAGAACATTAAGGAAAATTTATTAAATCTTGGAGCAATGAAAATCAACACCCAAGGTAAAGTTGAGGTAACATGGGAGACCTTAGAGAAAAAAAAACTGTAGTCCAAATAACACTAACAGCAGCAAGCAGCCGCTGAGACAAGGCTATGGTACTGACGCAGAGCGGGGGATGTATAGTAAAGAGAGAACAGATAAAGTCCCCTAGATAAAGCCTCCCTGACACTGACCATGGTAGCATCAAACACATCCTTGTGGAAAAGCAAGCCAGGTGACACAAACTTAGGGACAACAAAACAAAACCCACAAATCCAAGTTGACTGTGTACACGAGAGTGTAGTGGGTACATCTGGGGGTTTATTATTTGTTTTTTATATTATATTTGTTTTTGAGAGGGGATTGAGAGGGAGAGGAATGGAGAAAGACACAAACACATGGCGGGGAGAGAGGGAAGGACAGAGAGAGAAAGAACAAGAGGGGGAGAGAGAGAGATAGAGAGAGAGATAGAGAGAGAGAGAGAGAGAGAGAGAGAGAGAGAGAGAGAGAGAGACAGAGACAGAGAGAGAGAGACAGAGAAAGACAGAGAGAGATGGGAGAGAGAGGGTAGAGAGAGAGAAAGAGAGACAGAGAGAGGAGAGAAGGAGGCAGGGAGAGAAAGGGAGAGAAGAGGAGGGAGGGAGGGAGAGGGAAGGAGAGAGAGAGAGAGAGAGAGAGAGAGAGAGAGAGAGAGAGAGAGAGAGAAGCCATAAGTAAAAGCTGAAAATCTCTGTCGGGAACGAATGGGACACAGTGAAAGGTATCCAACAGTCAATAATTTTCAGTTTGATTTCTCTACAGCTAACCTGTCATCATCTCTGTCCTCAGACTCTTAAATGGCTGAGAAACAGTATGAGAAAAACCAGTGTTCCCAGTCAAGATCTTCCAAGACCCTCAGTGTTTCTGTTATTTTTTAAGGACATCTACATTATTCAAAGCTTTTAACCACACAAGAACCCAGGAAGCAGGAGAGATCCTCCTTTTACAGGGTTTGGAACTGGTGTGCACATGGTGCCGCTTCTGCATGGTACTCACGTGTTCAAAACAACTGCATCAAGACCCTCGCCTGCTCTTGCCTAAGCATGGGTGCTTCTCTTAGTCTTCTTCCACAAATGCCTACAATGTGGAGTATAGATGCAGTGGTTTACCAGGTAGAAATCCTGACGCCAAAGAATTTGCAGGCAAGTGGAAGTCAGATGACGGATCCTGAACTCTGAGGACAATCATCAGTGGGTCAGTTTAAGACAGGTTTTATGCCTGTAGCTGCGGCGTGCTTACTCCCTAAAAAAGGTAGCTGACCAGTGTAGCTGATAGACAGCATAGTCAGGAATCTTAGCATGAATATCAAGTGTGGAAATGCCCATCTCGTTTGTACTTATAATCTGGCCAGCTGAACAGGATCCTCCTCTGTATTATCATTGTCGTCATCGTCGTCGTCGTCATCATCATCATCATCATCATCATCATCATCTTATTTTCTTCATGTTATTTTAAAATAAAACCGAATTTTAACAGAGACAGAATACACAGCAGAATATGAATAGTACTTGGTGGCCTGAATTGTATATGCTGATGTGCATCTGCAGTCATGGCATCCCAGGGGAGCAAGCAGGAAGTTCAGGATTCTAAGGTTAACTGGTTATGTAAAACTTTGTTTAAAACAAACAAACAAACAAACAAACAAAAACACACACACACAAACAACAACAACAAAACAAACTAAAAAACAAACAAACAAAAGTTGTTGTATTACCTTTAATCACAACCTTCTTGCTTCTGTTTGAATGTTACCAGAAAGCTTTCCTACACGGATTGCTAACTGTGGTAATTACATGCATTCTTGGGATACTCAAAGAGCTGGGAGAAACTGCTGAGCATATGAGCAAGGCTCTAAGCTTCCCTGAACCTCGATTTTCCCACTTACAAAATGGGAAGAAGTCTGGGTAATTCATTTAGTACTTGTGACAATAAGATAAAGCATGAAATTTGACCTTTGTAAACTGAAGCCCTTCGTCATTACATAATCCTATACGAAGCTTGCCCATGCTGTAAACATCTGTTCTCATGCTCAAGCCATTGTATGATTCCTTCACCTCTTCAAGCTCCTCCCACATGGTACAGAATCTTCAGCTTTGGAAATTGATACCTCAATATCCCTGCATGCTTTAGAAAGCTGCTTGCAGTCAAGAGTCATCTTTTTAATGTCCTCCAAAGAGAATTTATACTGTATTTATGGCCTGGACATAATCATTACCTTCCAATAAAAATGACTCATTAAATAAAAAGCAATTTTCACCAGCGAGTTCTTAAAATATACTCGCTTACTTATGGAAATCCAATAGCCTCTTGCTCAATATTTCCTGCATTTTTCAGTACAATTATTTGGGGCCCATCTGTCTATTCAAGACTTTTAAATCAGAGCAACTTGGAAACACTGGGAAGACAAAAAACTAATACCAACAAGCAACCATACAAAAACAAACAAACAAACAAAATGCTCTACCAAGTGAACACGGCTGGAGGATTCACAGGAACGAGAAGGACAATGGCCCATGGGTTCAGGCATCTTTAGCTTAGAAGCCAATGCACAGCAACACAGCTGCCTCCAGCATCATTATGGAGAACCCCACAGACTGTGTGGAAAACATCCCCCTTCACAGTGGGCAATAGCTGCCTGGCAGGCTCAGCCTGTGGAGCGAGAGTCCCATTCCGAGCCCCCAAAGATGGGGACTGGAGGAAGGAGGCTCTTCCGGCTCATGCCTGCTCATTAGCACCCAGGGTGCTTTCCAGGAGGCTTTGTCTACCTGGAACCAGATTGACAATGGAAATAACCAGGAACTTAAAGGTAGAAAGGGCTGAGAAGCTCTCCTCACTGCTGGAGAAACTGCAGTGGTTTGAATAAAAGGCCACAGAAGCTTCTCTTCTCTGACCCCCAACAGGTAGCCCCTGAAAGTGAATTCCAGCAGGAAAATTTCAGTGCCTTCCCCTACTCATTCAGCCCTGAGGAGCTGGAGAGCAGAGGGGCACAGTTTCCCAAGATTCACTGCCTGCAGCCGCCGATGCATGGGCTTTGCCATAACCCTCTAATACTTTATAGCAGCACTAGTGTCTGAATTTTAATGTTGCTGTTTTAAAACTCTATGTTGACTATCAGTCTCCATCTACACACGCACACATTCAGGCATGGATCACACGGACACACAGACACACAGGCACACACACATGCATCACATACAGTCACACAGACAGAGACACACAGAGACACAGACACACAGACACACACACACACACACACACACACACACACACACACACTTACTCACTCTCAGAGGACAACTACCCAAAACCTGACAGTATAAATATGAAATATACACAATGATACCAACTCTAGTAAGAAGCAAATTTTATTTGGAGCCTGATCAGAAACTTGACATCTTGGGAATGCACCCAGTTAAAGAATGACTACCTCAGACATCAAAAGTACCTTCAAGATGAGAGAGACAGACTTGAGATGAATGGGCGCCATATTGACACGTATTGGGTTCTAGGCTGAGCTATCTCTCTGAGCGGCTGAAGGCTCTGGGAAAATGACATCATCTCCATAGTTTCACTTCCAGAAATACTGACTGGGTGTTTCAAGGAACCATCAACAGTTATATACAAATCCAATCCAATCACAATGTAAGCAAACATTTTTGAATAGCTAATTCTTTAGAAGTTATCAATGTCCTTTCTTTTTATGATTTGCTTTTTTTTATATTTATATGTATATTTGTGTGTGCCCTTGTATGTACAAGTGCCTACAGGGAGCAGAAGACGTGTTAGGTCTCCTGGTGCTGGAGTTACAGGAAGTTGTGAAACTCTCAATGCGGGTGCTGAGAACTGAACTTGGGTCCTTTTGAAGAAGAGTATGAATACTTACCTGCTGAGTCATCTCTGCAGTCTCCTTTATAGCTTTGTTTTAGAGTAGGTTTTCAGGGTTTGTGGCAAACATCCAACTTTGTTCTAATCATTTATGTTTTTTTTCTACAACTTAGATGTCACTGGGAGCTGCCTCTTGGGGCTTCCTTCGTTATTACTCACAGCTGCCTGTGCATTCTCTTCTCCTTGTCACATGTAAAGCTACCTGGCTTACTGTCCCTTGCGTTAATCTGTGCCGACTATGACCTTCTGTATTTGAATGAATGATAGGGGATTTCAGGTTGAGGGAGGCTGAGACTGCTAGTGTTGGTACTCTGTTCAAGCTCCACCCCACAGTTACCTGGCAATAGCCGGGTATGCCCCGCCCCACATGCCTGGCCCACTATAAGAGGGGCTGCCTGCCCCTCCTCTCCCTCTTTCCCACTCTTTCCCCTCTCCTTTTCCCTCTCCCTTCTCATCTTACCTCTCTGCCCACCTTGGGCTCCCCTCCCCCCTCTCTCCACGCGGTCATGGCCGGCCTCCACTCTCTCTCTATTCTCTCTCTCTCTCTCTCTCTCTCTCTCTCTCTCTCTCTTTCTCTTTCTCTACTATACCATTGACTTTCATCCTATTCTCTAAATAAACTCTATTCTATACCATGTTGGTGTGTATGTGTGGTCCTTCACGGGGAGGGGATGCCTAGGCATGGGCCCGCTTAGGTATCCCCCTTCCCCCACGCCGCCGTGCCATACTCACTAACACCCTTTCTCTCTTTTAAATCCCATCAGCGAGGAGGCCAGCTTTAGCTCTGGGTATGCCTTTGAGCACTGCTAGGCATTTGCATCAGCGCAAGTACTCTGGACCTGCCATCATCTTACATAAAGGAGCGCCAGGCTGTGGAGCAGAGCACTGCGGTGAGCTTTCTCTCATGGACCTTGAGCACTTTATCGTGTCCTTGGACAGCAGAGTTCAAGGCTCTTTTGGGTTGAACAGTGGGATTTCTATCAGTGTCCTCATCTCCAAGATTGCTGTGGTTTAAATATAAACAGTCTTCCTCCATATGCTGAAGTCTTGTCAGCTAGCTAGTAGTAGCACTATAGGATTACTGGTGGGTCCTGAAGGTACTGAGCTTGTCACAATTAACCCTTTGACTAGCTCCCAGCTGATGGGTGGGCTATCTGGAGGTAGGGAAGCAGATTAGTGCAGCGATGGATGTGTTTGAAGGTTGTCTCTTACCCCTGGACTATTATTCTTGCTACTCTGATTCTCTGTCTACATTTTGGTTCCCAATGAGTTTACTGGCTCAGCTTAACCAACCCACTCCCCCCATGATGTCCCTGACATAAGCCCAGGGAAAATGATACCCGTTGACAATGGACTGAACTGATGAGACCCAGCAAATCTTTTCTCCTTTAAAAATTTCTCACATTTTTTTGCAGTTACAGAGAGTTACTAAAAGCATGCAGACAAGGACTTAGGCCTAGCCCTGCAGTCTTGTTCAGACTAGCGCTGAGCCAGCTTCCCTGTCTCTCCAGTTTAGAAACTAATCCTGGAGGCCCCACAACCCTATGGGGGTGGGTGAAGACAGGGGAATTGCCAGGAAGACAGCATTCCCTTAGATCCTCAATCCCTAGTCTCTTCTCTCTCAGTTTCTTTCTTTTTTTTAATTTTTTTTTATTTTCTATATTCTATGTTTACATTCCAAAGGCTTTCCCTTTCCCAGTTCCCCCCCCCACCATATGTCCCATAATTCCTCTCCCCCCAACTATTCCCCAATCATTCCCCCCCACACAATTTCTCTGTTCTGGGTCTACAAAACTGGATCCAATCTTTACAGGCCCAGGGTCCTCTCCTTTCTTCTTCTTGGGAATCATTTGATTTGCTAATTGTGCCTTGAATATTTAGGGCTTCTGGGCTCATTAATATCCACTTATCAGTGATTGCATTTCATGTGTATTCTTTTGTGATTGGGTTAACTCACTTAGGATGATATTTTCCAGATCTAACCATTTACCTACAAATTGCATGAATTCATTATTTTTAATTGCTGAGTAGTATTCCATTGTATAAATATACCACATTTTCTGTATCCATTCCTCCTTTGAGGGATATTTGGGCTCCTTCCAATTTCTGGCTATTATAAACAAGGCTGCTATAAACATAGTGGAGCATGTGTCTTTATTGTATGCAGGGGAATCCTCTGGGTATATGCCCAGGAGTGGTATGACAGGGTCCTCTGGAAGTGACATGCCCAATTTAATGGGGTACAGAGCTAAACAAAGAATTTTCACCAGAAGAAATTCGGATGGCCGAGAAACACCTTAAGAGATGTTCAACATCATTAGTCATCAGGGAAATGCAAATCAAAACAACCCTGAGATTCCACCTCACTCCAGTCAGAATTGCTAACATTAAAAACTCAAGAGACAACAAGTGCTGGCGAGGATGTGGAGAAAGAGGAACACTCCTCCATTGTTGGTGGGATTGCAAAATGGTAAAACCGCTCTGGAAATCAGTTTGGCGGTTCCTCTCTCTCAGTTTCTAGCCTATAGACTCATACATGTATATTTGATAAAAAACAAACAAACAAACAAACAAACAAACAAAAACTACATAGTGACCTTGGATACTCACAAGAAAGGAAAGATACAAGCTATGTTCTGGCCACATTGATCAAAGAGTCAACCATCCTGTTCTTGTTGTTTTATATTTTTAAAGATGCTAGGGTTTGGCGAACCTGGAATTGTGGAGTTTTGACAAACCAGAGTTTTGGGAGATATAGTGAGTTTCTGAGCAGTAAAATACCCATGCACACAAGGATCATAATGTGTGGGGGCTTGCCTTGCTTCTTGGTTTTGTGGTGAATACAAAATCTTTCCAAAGCACACTTCAATTTCCAGCCTACTGTCCAGGTGGTACTCCATCAATGTCAAGCCTGCTCTACAGCAACCTAGACTTAACTGCTAATTTTCACCTTGCTTCCTAACTAGAACTCTTCATTGAGAACAATGAAGAACAAACATAGCAGAGATCTCTGACCCAACCCCCAATAACACCCTTAAAAAAAGGGAGGTGGTGATAGCAGAAAAAGAAAGGACTGTGCATATGAAAGCTCTGGGTTCTCAAACAGCTACCCAGATACATCAGCATATCAGAGAAGTCTTAGCTGAGAAGTTGATACTACCTTGTGACAAAGATTATGTTATGAGGCCAGACACAAAGAGGGGACAGCAAAGCTAGACTCTACTCACCTTTCTTCTAGGTCCAGGCTGAAATGATCCTACCCTAGGGATCCCTGTGGCCTCCTGGAGATACTCAGGGTCCTGAGAAACCATCTGGAGGTTGTTGTGAAGCTGAGACCATTTTAATAACATGCCAGTGTGTACTTGGACTCCTTCCATCTAACCTGGCTTCCAGTTGTCCTCACCGGCTCTTCCCTGGGATTGCTCCCTTAGGAACATATCAGGTACTGTGGCTTCTCTCAGCCCTCTCATAGGGAACCTGGGCAGTGGTGATAATCCCGTATCTTCATTACAATGATCACTTTCTTACTGTGTGGTAATGAACTGACAAACTCTTTCTGGCTTGAACCTATAAGGTATGCTTGGGGTTGTTAATCCAGAAAATGACTGTAGTGCCCTGATTCAGCTCTCTGACTCGACTGCTAGGCTGCTTAGCCCAAATTGAAGCTCCATCAAAAAGAGGAAGACTCAGACAAAAAATTCAGAAACAGGCTTGTTTTCTCATATGAGAAACGTGGAAGAGAGACAAGGCGATGCTAATTCCCTACCTAGTAATAAAGCACACCGTGGGACTGATCTATGCATCTTTCTTACTGCCTGGTTGAGAGGTAGCTTCTCATTGTAGGTCACAAACTTATTTTGAGGAGAATTTCTACTGTACAGTTTTTAAATGTTAATGGATTATGTGTGGGAAAATTTATCTTATAAGAATTATGTGCAAACTAACATAAACAAGCCTTGTGTAGAGTATGAAATTCCCATAGATTAGAGCAAATTTGACTTGAGGGTGATTTGAGATGTTCCTAAGAGCTGCCTTTACTTATATCTTGCTTCTTCACGGTATCCCACCAAATTGTGAAGTCCTCAATTAGCTAAGCTATGATTATGTTCTTTTGAACCATTCTTCGTGCCTATAAAGTTTAGAATATTGAGCTAAGATTAGCCTATACAAACATCTGTAGGGATGCTGAGTGATTCAATAAGAGCACACCAAACACATCCCAGTGCACACCCAAGTGAGTTCTGTACATACATACAAAAGTACATCTGTATATGCATATGACATAGGGATGTCAATGGTGCATATGTGTTCATGTGTATTTGTACATGGGTAGAGTACATGGAGACATCAGGGGTTGATATTACTGTTTTCTTCAGTCATCATCCATTTTATATTTAGTGTTTTAAGATGTATTTTAATGTGTGCATGTCTGTGTGAGTATATCTGCACCTGTATCTGTAGGTGACTGTAGATACCAGAAGGTCATATTGGATCTCTTGGAGCTGGCTTTCTAGGCATTGGGTGCTGGGATCCAAACTCTAGTTCACACAGTTGAATATCACGTGGTTTTACCTTCTGTGCCATCTCTTCATAGCCTTCCATTTTGTTAGTGAGACCAGGCCTCTCTCTGCATCCGAAATTCAATCAGTGCAGTTAGACTAGCTTGGCAGTGAGCCTTAACAATCTTTCTGTCTCCACCTCAACAGGACTGGGATTACAAGTACCCCAGCCATGCTAAGCCTTTATGTGAGTGCTAATAATAAAAATCCAGAGTCTGTAGTTTGTTCAGGAAACATTCCCAGCCCCTAACATACCAGTTGTACAGATTATTGCTTAGTTTATTTTTTTTCCTGGGTTCTGTAAATAAAAAGAAAAGATCCAGAACGTTGCTTAAGAAAAATTCCCAAGTCAAAAGATGTACCAACATGACATAGGACTCCTACCACAGTCACAATGGATGCATTCTCCTGGATAATGACGATCAATGTTGTCCATGAACTGTGGCTTGTTTTCTTTAAATAATTCGACGAGAGAATAAGAGAGAGAGAGAGAGAGAGAGAGAGAGAGAGAGAGAGAGAGAGAGAGAGAATGCTATATGGTTCTTCTTCTTACTATACAGAGTCCAGATCAGTGTCAACATTAATGATAAGAATATTTGTGGCAGTGCACATAAAAAGGGGTTTGATAGAAATTCTTCCAAAATCTGATGGCAAGGTTGAAAGTTTACATTAAATTACCAATAACGAGTAAGCCTGAAAAATTACATCTTAAAGTCTCAATAATAAAAAACAGATTTCAGTCATCCACTGTGGAAGATAAGTAAATGGTATTTCCATGCTTTTTAGAGCAATTACAACAAAGTTGCTTCACTAAAAAGAGACAAGCATACCAAAGATGCAGCTAGAAATGTAGGCAAATGTTAGGATTCCATCAGCAAAGTACCATGTTATTTCTGTGGGTTTCAATGATGTCTGTGATATTTATGGACTTTCCGGTTTATGGAACTATAATTTCTTTCCTTACTGTGAAAAAGTCCATTTTCTTTTCTGTTGTTTCTTGATCGTTCCTAAAAGCAGCCACTCCATGGTACTTCTCTGGCCCTAAGAAAGTTGGGTTCATTTCTGGGGCTGTCATTTCTTCCTCATAAGACTTTTGTCTCATCACTAACTCATTTCAGGGTTCCATTTGCTTCTCAGTCTGACCTCGGGATGTGTGGAAATCATCTCACAATCCAAAGGTGAGGTTAAGGCCACAGGAAAAGTGGCTGGCGGACACTTCTGCTTTCTGTGCATGGCATAGTTGACTACTATGTACTTCTCTGCCTGTACTACTATTCCTTGACTTAACTCATTATACATTCACTGTATATCAACAGGGAATAGGTGTACAGTATTAGAATTTGGGAAGAAGAAAGTAGCAGGCTAGAAACGTTTTATAGGTCTCAGAGGTAAACCACTATGTCTTTATGTTTTTGCCAAATAATCTCTTAATGTGTGTGTTGCGCATAGCTAAAAATTGTATCTTAATTTTTTTCAAGTTTTATGGAGTTTTTAGGTCACTATGTTTCATATTTGATATATTCTATTAGCTATCATTTTCACTAGTTTGTTGCTTTTTTAAAGCAACTAGAATATTAACTGCGCTATGCAAATGAAAATCTGTGAATTTAGTCACAAAGGATGACCCACAGGAACCAGTAAATTCTACAGTGTCCAATGGGAAAATTTGGAGATCTCTATTATATTCAATAACTTGCATACCAGTGTTCAGGATTTAATATGAATCGAGCCGAGACCTACTCACCACTCTTTGCAGATTCTCTCGATAAGAGGTGCTTTCATAAGAAATTGGCAAGCTGCAAACACAGGCTACAGCCCATTTTCATTTCAGAGAAACACTACAAGTGTAGCGGCACCACATAAATATTTATCAAACTCTATAAATTTTCCATTGTAATGATAAATGAAAATATCCTTCAAGGTACATGCAAAACACTTCCCAAAGCTGCCCTGGTGAGAAAACTGAACCATGATGCAAGCTATCCGAAGTCACTGAAGGCGCTAAGTCTGTGCCCCCATCTTTTGCACAGCCATAGATACACAAATGTGTGTAGACTTCCTTTCTTGTACGCCCTTTCACTGCTGCTTACGACTTTTTTTTTTAATGTTAAAGGAAGACCACACACTGAGAAAAGACCACACATGTCTCAGGTGGCCAGCTTGCTACTCTATTTGGACTACTTCTTTAAGGTTGGCATTGCTTTCACTATTTGCTGGTTATAAGGAGGACAGTAACAGCCCAAGATTGATACACAGTGTAGACACAAACCTACAGTCCTCTATTAAACCTAAATTGCCTTCAGCTGACGACCAAAAGAGGTCAAGAGAAAAGCACCTGCTGAAAAACGGTCATAGAAACTCACCATCTATCATTTCCAGAAGCTTCTCATCCTCTTTGCTGCCCGGCTTACATGACAACTCAGAATGTTGTAGAGTGTTTAGAGCTCCTCTGGGAAGCATTATTTTTTTCTCCAAGACATTATGGCCAGAAATGCCAGAGCCAAGAAAAGTTTCTGCTGTCACTTGATCATAACTTCATTTCTCCCCTTTGCTCATTCTGATCCCAAGGGAAGGTAAAGGGCAGGGCCAGGCCAGTGTCTAGCTTTTGTTAAGCTAAATGAGCTCCAGTAAGATCTCATGTATGAAGAACATGAAAAACAAGAACATTGTTTAGTCCAAAGTTGTCATTAATTACATCACAATCTTCAAATAATGAGCGTCTTTATGCTCAGATTATAGGGAATGGAAGCTTACAGTGCAGTAACTCAAAGATGCCCCTGTAGGGATTAAGCACCCTGTTGGGCTCATGGTTTTGCAATCACATAAGGCTCTCTAGTCTTTCGATCAATTCAGTATTTTCCTTTCTTAGTTTGCATCCATCTTCTGCATTATCTAGCTATCAGAGACTGCAAAGAACTCTTTCTAAACATGCCACTGGCCTCACTTCTTCAGGAGAACTAGATATATGCTGCTCATCTCATATCTTTAATGTTTCCTTGGCCACGAGGTGAGATGAATCAGTATCTTTGCAGAGGACTAAATGAAGGAGAGTTTGAAATATTTAAGTTGCTCTACTATTCATTGAACCTCTTTCTTTTTCAGCAGGTGGGACTAGGTCTCTCACACGGTAAAAAGTGGTGGCAGATAAACAGGGAAGGAGTTAGATGGCAAGATGAAGCTCTTCTGCTTTATTTTCCTCCTTATAAAATAGTTATCACCTCTACTGTTTCCCTAGGGCTCCAATACATCACAGTGGAGTTATAGAAACCATGTTTAATAAAAATTGATAGAAAATAGTCCTCAAAATACAGTTAAATTTAAATCTGTTTTTAAAACACTTCCCTAAGAAGGATATTCCAGTTAGGCTCCTGGAAACAAAGCAGACAGCACACACTTCTAAACTGAAGGAGAGGCATTTACTCAGTGCACAGGTGTATGGGCATGGGTGGAAGTTAAGGAAGGTCAATAGTTATATTTGATACTCTAGGATTAGTCATAGCAGGCTGCCCATGCATCAAGGGATGTCCACAACACCTAGTGTGCAAAGAGTCAAAGAAGAAATACCCTGTCACTATCCTTCTCCTTCCCAATCTCAACTTATGTCAGAACGTAAGGAGATGGGCTGATAGTCTCCTGGACACACAACAGGATGCAGGGCACTGTGGATCTCAAGAGTCAAATGGGAGAGAACTCACACACATGAAGGTACCTAGGGAAGTACAGAGTTTTATTTCTTGATTGTTGAACTACATTGCCCCAAAGAGCAATTACTTTTCCAGTAATTGTCTCAGACCCTTGTCTGGAGCATATAATTAGATATAGGCACATATTTGCACCCTGGCTTCTACAGATTCCCTAAAAACAAATAAAAAAAATTAAAAAGTGAAATAAAAACACATTCTTTGTCCATACAAGTTGGAGAAAGGCTGCATAGAGCCTGATTGCAAGAAATGGTCAAGATGAATGCACGGTGCATGTGAGTGTTTCCTGCAACCTCATACGTGCAAGACCTAGAAGGAAGGAACTCTGTCTCGTGGGACTTCCGAGTTTGATCACATATGTGAGTGTCTTACGAAGATTGTGGCACATGAACAGATAGTGCTCTGTAAAATCTTAGCATTGCTGTTGTGGAATATGCTGGGAAGGCCACCACTACCTGCTTTTCTTTCCATCGGCAGTGTCTGCCCAGTGTTGCTCATTTAGAGAGGCAGGGACAATAGTGACTGATCTCACCACTATCTCATTATGGTATCATTCAGGGATGATTCATTTGCATCTCGCTCCCTTAGGAAAGGCGCTGTCAGCTGTCATCTACTTGGATTTTTATAGCAAAGCACCTTATACTGGGTAGTTTATGAACAAACACAAAAATACCGTTTAATTAAGGTGAAAAACAGACCCAAGTTCTGGTGAGTGCCCATTCCTTAGAGATGGCTTCTTCATCGGAACCCTCACATTATAGAAGGGGAAGGAGGTTCTGTTAGGGTACTATGCTGAGGGTATTAATCCCATTTATGAGGATTTGTTTCCAACAAAGGCCACGTCTTCACACTGACCCCTCAAGCTATTAGCTTCCAACACATGGACTACAGGTTGATGCTGAGTTGCAGACACGTTCAAACTGTCCCTGTGTCCCAAGTCAGTGCTGAGCCTATCCTTGGGTTGTGTTCTCACTTTCAGAATATGAGAAGGTTCTGTGTAGAATCTTTGTATCTGTGAGGACCAGAATCCCTTCTTATGAGTAAGACATAGGGGCTGTATGATGGCTTATTAGAGCAGGATAGGGAAAATGTTATAAATGGTGTAAATCTAGCATCTGTTCCATTGGAGTTCAAATATCTGAACTGCTAATGATTCTATCACGCTAGTGACACATGACCTTGACCATGCAAGCCTTGGGAAACACCTCGTGGACATATGTGATGATGATAGATAATACTTTAAAATCAATTTGCTCCAGGACTAGTCCTTTATAGTCTCAATGAACACTAGGTAATATAATGCCTTTCCAATTATCTTTGATTAAAGTCCCAAACTGGAAATCATTTGTCTTGATTAAATACTTCTTTAATTGACTTCAGGTAAACAAATTAGGGAAATCTATGTTGTAGTTTGCAGTTTACAAAACAATCTAATAGAAAGTCACAGTTTAAAACACACATTGTGCTCTTCCTAGAATATTTTATATCTCTGAGTAGTCAAGAATATGGATTACTGATGTAGCAAAGAGTAAGAATCCATTCTTTGTGAAGGAAAATCTGATTAAATTGCATCTCGCACACTGGTGATTTAAATTGTTATCAGACTCAATGTAGCATGAGGAGAGTTAATCCAGCTACCATGAATATTATTAAACATTTCATAAATGCCCATGCATGGTAAAGAATTTCAAAGGTGTGGTTTTGTATGCTAAGCACCAAAGAGCTGAGAACATAAATCTAGGAAATGCTTCAACTGTCCCCAGCGTCTTTCTTTTATATGGCAGAAACATCCGTAATTATTGAAGCACATATAGGTCTAGGAACCATAAGAAAGACATTCAGAAAAAGATTGTCACTGAGGAATAATAAAAGGTTTATTTGGATTGTAAAATTTGATTAGAAAGAAATGTACCTAGCACCTGAACTAAATCCGTCACTCAACAGGATGGGGGAAAAAAGACCTTACGGGGAAAAGTCCAGATTGCCAGCCCCTTTCCTGGGAGCTCAGGGCTAGGGCAGTCCTTCAAAAGCCTGTGTGGCAGGGAATCTTAGAGAACTGACACCACGTTCAGTTCACTTACAGTCTGGGACCTTGCCAGGGATCTTAGACTGTGAAAACATCCCTAGGATTCTTGCTCCAAATCTGAGCTGGTGAGTAATCCAAGGCACTGAGCAACCTTGGCAGCTGAGTTAAAAGTTTCTAAAAGACAAAAATCCAAACAAGCAGAGGTCATGTCTGCCTTCAGAGGAGAGCTTAGTCAGGCCTGAGTCTCAGGACTGGCAGCCAGGCCCAAAACCCATGCCACGCTCTCAGCCTTGGTTCTAGTAATGTTTTCTTACTTAAAAGAAAGGAGTCGATGGATCCTTCAAGAATCACATGAAACTCAGAGGTACATGGTGCTGGATTATTTGCTGAAAACCTCTCAACTCTCTGTACCTGGCACAAGTGCACACAGCAATTATTCAGGAGCTCCTGGGCTTACATTCTGAAAGCTAGGGTCAGTGAGATACAAGGAAGGGATGAGATGCAGAATATTTTATGAGAATTCTCTTCTTTAAACATGCAAACTCAGTTACATCCAGGCATAAGTTCTATAATATAGAGTTGGGGGTGGGGGGCGGTGGCGCAGTTTCATTATCTAAGAGAAGAGAATGAAATGAGAGGGGAAAAAGACACCGCTCTTTGAGAAACAGATCTCAGAAACACACAACAACTGTGGAGAAAGATAGTACCATGTTCATTCCCAGGAGGTCCCTGGTCTGGCTTGCTTTCCCATGTAGCATAAAGGTGACCTTCACAATTCACTTAGCTTTAACTCTCGAGGAAGGTAATGTTCATATCCAATGCATTTTTAATTTATCAAGCACCATTACAGCACAATTGACATTATTTTTTATAAATAAAAGATCTATTTCAGTACGTTCAGAATACAAGGGAACAGATATGAGCTATTGAAGTGTTTTTATTTGTTTGGTGGGGCATTTCCCATAAGATATTAAATGTTTGGAGTCATTTTTTAAATTAAAAACTCAAGCAAAAAAAAAATAACCTGCAGAACAATGGGCAAAGTATAGGGCATACTTCACAAACTTTCTGTGCCCTTGACTCTTTTAATCAAATCCAAGATGTAGCTTTCTAATTGGAAAACTTGCTGTAGCTTATATAGAATTAATTAATAACTTAAGCATACATCCTCCTATTGACATCATCCTGAGTCACAAGCTTAAACTGCACATTGCAGAAGGAAACTGAAGCCCCTTCCTAAGGACAAAGCAAGAACCCTACAGTCTCTAAGTCCAGAAGAAGCTTTCTGCCTTGAGCATGTGGGCACACTGATCTCAGGTCTCCAGCTAGAACAGATATGAGAAATAAATGTCTATTAAGGCCACCCAAGTTTGTAGGAGGCCTTTTTAGAAAACCAGACTGAATAAGATATGAGACAAACAATTCTCTGATTGTTGTAGAAGGTTAGTTATTATACATGAATTTGGTCTAAAAGTAAAACAAACTAATATGATCATGCATAGAAAAATAGGGAAGATGTATTTTCCTCTTTTGAGATTATTTTTTGCATTCTACTAAGAATAGAAAAATATGTTGTGTCAACAACAGGAGATAGATACACACACACATGCATGTAAGACATACCCCTACATACACATGAATATGGAAAGGAATATGTAACATTCACAAACATATACACATACACATGTGCCCAGACACATATACATTTGTATAATTGATAATCATAAAAAGTATTTTAAAAAATTATGCTGGTATATATGATGGAAGGTACATAAATAGATTTTGGAAATGAAATATTTGCCAAATTTGCTCTGTATTATAAAACATCTCTGAAATCAACTATTATAAATAATGTGTTTTATAAAAATCCCAGGATAGTTTTTAAAATCCCAAATAATAAAAGAAGTGCTGAAGGAATCACCATCCCTGACTTCAACATGTACTACACAGCTATAGTGACATGATCAGCACAAAATCAGACACTTAGATCAATGGTGTCAAATTGAAGACTGAGACAAGAATCCACGCATCTATGAACACCTGATTTTGATAAAGAAGTTGAAATACACAGTGGAAAAAAGACAGTATCTTCAACAAATAGTGCTGGTCAAACTGGATATTTGCATGTAGAAGAATTCAAATAGGCCCATATTTATCACCCTGCACAAAACTCATCCAAAACCCCAACACAATACTAGATACACTGAATCTGAAAAAAAAAATATATATGAAAAAAAAGAAAGAATGAAAAGAAGGAAAGAAGGAAGGAAGGAAGGAAGGAAGAAAGAAAGAAAGAAAGAAAGAAAGAAAGAAAGAAAGAAAGAAAAAAGGAATATTCTTGAAATCAGTGACATAGTACTTTCTGAACTGAACACCATTTCCACAGGCACTAAGTATGTTAATAAATGGATGCAATGAGACTGAGAAGCTTCTGGAAGAAAAGGACATCATCAGGCAGATAAAATGGCAACCTATAACGGGAAAGATTTTTGCCTAACTACATACCTGGTAAAGGGCTAAAGTTCAAAATATATAAAAAGAATTAAAAAGAAAACTAGATATTAAGAAAACAAATAACCCAATTATAAATTGATACAGGTCTAAGCAAAGAACTCTCAAAAGCAGAAACTCTTAAATCTTCAACATACTTAGACATCAGGGAAACTAAAATCAAAACTACTTCGAGGTTTCCTCTTTGACCAGTCAGAATGGCTAAGATCAATAAAAGTGATAGATAGCTCATGCTCTTAAGGATTTTAGTAATTCATCCATTGGAACACTCATCCATTGCTGAAAGGAGTCCAAAGTTGTACAACTAATTTGAAAATACGGGTGGTGGTTCCTTAGGAAGATGGGAGTTCATCTCCCTTAAGATCCAGCTATACCTCTATTTTTAATACACTCAAAAGATGCTTCATTCGTCCACAGAAATCAGAAATACTTGCTCAACCATGTTCATTGCTGCTCTATTTATAGTAGCCAGAAATTAGAAACAATCTAGATGTCTCTTATATAATGAATAAAGAAATAAATTATATATATACATATATATAATTTAATGTTAGCTAGCCATTAAAAAGGGAAACTCTTAGAAATAGGACTAGAAAAAATTATCTTGAGTGAGATAACGAGAACCCAAAAGACAAATATGGTATGTATTCATTTACAAGTAGATATAAGTTATATCTTATAACTTATAAGCCACAGTGACTACTTATTGAGTAAGGGATTTGGGTAACATATAGATCATCATAAGAAAGAAAAACAGAGTAGACAGTTATGGAAGGACTAAAAAGGGAACTGGAGTGGCAGGATAAAGTGGGAGGAGGAAGGGAACATAAGAATGAATGAATGAATATGGGGAGAGATACCTAAGATTAAGGGCTATTTGAAGGGTAGTATGGAAATCTAATACTGCAGAAGCTTCGTACAATATATACATATATGAAGGGAATCTAACTAAAATGGCAAATATCAGGGGAGTAACAGTACCAACTGGGCATCTCTTATCATCAAATGAAGCTTCCAGTACTGTTGTCGGATTACATCTGAGTTGGACAAATGGGTCCCATGGGAACCCCAAACAACCCAGGCTGTTGCTAAGCCTATTAAGTTGCTTTTCACAAACAGAGAAAATCTCTCTTGTTGAAGACACTTACACAACTCATTGGACATGGAGAAGTTCAGCTGGTGTTTACAGAGACTCTTCACTCTTATGGACTGTTGCTTTTGGCACCAGAATGTACTTGGCACATGACAAAAAGAGACCTATAAACATTAATCCAGGCACAAACCCTTTGGTGTATGAAGGTGTTTTGCCTGCAAGCTATGCTAATGGAAAGTTGGCATAAAGCTTATAGGAGTATCCAACCATTGCCTAATTTGACTTAAGCCAGGATCTATGAGATGGAATCTATACCCAATATTGCTGGAATGGCCAGGAACAAGAGACTAGGTAGCTCAGGGACCTTGGGTAAAACCAAATACTACTGTGCTATTAAAAGAAAGGAAAGCCAGGCGTGGTGGCGCATGCCTGTAATCCCAGCACTTGGGAAGCAGAGGCAGGCGGATTTCTGAGTTCGAGGCCAGCTTGGTCTACAGAGTGAGTTCCAGGACAGCCAGGGCTATACAGAGAAACCCTGTCTCAAAAAAAAAAAAAAAAAAAAAGAAAGAAAGAAAGAAAGAAAGAAAGAAAAGAAAGGAAAAATAAAATGACTCCTAATGACTTTCAGCAGACCTAATAGATCAGTGTCTTGCTCAGCCTTTGTTAGAGAAGCTTCCCTCTGCAACAGATGGGGAAAAATAGAGAGACCTCTATTTAGACAATATACAGAGAATGAGAGACCTGGAAACATTCAGTCCTAAAGGGTATGTCTCCATCAAATCCCTCCCCTTAATTCCAAAGGAACCCTGTAGAAGAGGAGGTGCAAAGGGTGTTAACAGGCAAAGGAGATGGAAGACACCAAGGAAACAAGGTCTTGCAAGCACAGCATCACTGATGCACATGTGAACTCACAGGGACGGAGGTGGCACACACAGGGGCTGCAATGGTCTAAAGCAGATGGGGTCCCAGAGCTAAAAGAAGTGAACATTTGTCCCCAGTCCTAATCCAGAAGCTACCTACAATAAATATCCACTGGTAAATGATAATTTAGTTTTCTTCAATGGAGTCTATCTGAGAAAACTAATTACTCTTAAGGTTAGGACACATATCCCGCAGTAGATGGCCAACAGAAAGAGAACTCAGTGACCTCTTTTGAAGTTCCTTGATACATAATCCAATGTCAGAACACTTTCTTTTGTTTTTCTTCTTTGTTTAATCTCGTTTTGTATTTATTTTTATCTTTTTTTCTACTACAGGTCTTTTGCATGTTTTATGTCTTCCTATGCTGTGTTTTTATGGGATTCCTGTTGTGCAAATAAGTGGGCCTGTGTGTCTACATCTGTTCCTTGTATCTGTCTTTTCTTGGGCTCTTTTCCTTCTGTTTGCTTATTTTGCTCTATTCTGATGTGCTTGTTTTGTTTTATCTTACTTTATTTTATTACTATTTCTTAGAAGAATGTTTATTTTCTAAAGATTTATTTATTTATTTTTTGTTTATATGTACACTATTGCTCTCTTCCAACACACCAGAAGAGGACATCAGATGCCATTACAGATGGTTGTGAGCCACCATGTGGTTGCTGGGAATTGAACTCAGGATCTCTGGAAGAGCAGTCCATGCTCTTAACTCCTGAGCCATCTCTCCAGCCCAACTATTTATTTTCTAATGAGAGACAGAAAGGGGATAGATCCAGATGAGGTTGGGTGGGGGAGAAGCTGGAGGAGAGGAAGGGAAAATCACATGATTAAGATATTAAAATCTCATTTTCAATAAAAGAAAAAAGATATAAAAATAAACTAACATTCACAAATGATTTGCAAACAACCCTTCATAAATAGAACGTATGACATGACTGGTCTTTTATAGAAATGCTTTTCAGGTCACATGCCCATGTGTTGATGAGGCACACAGAGTATGAATACCCACTTTTCAAGTGCTGGATATACCGGTTCAACATGAAAGACCAGGCAACGATTCCCTACAGCAAAGCTTTACGGTAAAGGGAAAGATTCATATATAAGATGCATTCAAAAATCAATTTCACACTTCTAATTTAAAGCCAATTCAAATGCAATTACTGTATCAACACCATCCATTTGGCTAGGGTCAGAAATACAATCACCAGGGGCAACAATGATGTTGCTTCTCAGAAGATAACCTCCTAACAGACATGCTGAGCAAGGAAAAACAACCCAACCCAGATAGGAGGCTCACTGGGCACTGTGACTGTCACTGTGTAAACTGATCTACTTAGAAACGAAACCTTTCTAAGACAGGGCTCCTCCTCTGTGTCATTTCTCCTCAAATGGAGACGTCCCCATCTGCTCCCATGCCCTGGTTCACACCTCCTCCAAAGCTGCTCAGTAGAACAGTGAGAACACATTCAGCACAAAAGATTAAACTTACCACTCTCATCGTCTATGTTGAACCGCCCAAGACCACTGCCATCTCTGATGGAGTACTGGATCTCTCCATCCCGGCCAGAATCCTCATCGTGGGCAGTCACCTGCAGCACACTCGTCCCAATCCGCGAGTTTTCTTTTACAGATCCAACCATAGCAAAGTCTGGGAAATAGGGCGTATGAAGGTTTTCATTGACATCGACCACCTCCACCTCAACAAAGGAAACTGATGACAGAGAGACAGGCCGCCCCTTGTCTTTGGCCCTGACTGTTAGGTTGTAGAATTGCTGCTTCTCATAGTCTAGCTCTTTGCTCAAGCGGATGGCGCCACTTGCTTTGTCAATTTCAAATCTCCCATTATAATCGTTGACCAATGAGTAACGTACTTGACCCCCCAATCCAAGGTCAGGATCCTGAGTCTCGAGCCAGGCAATGACTGTACCAACAGGAAGATCTTCCAGGACCTTCACACTGTAGCTACTGGGAATAAAAGCTGGAGAGCAGTCATTGACATCATCCAGAAAGATCTTCAGGGTGACAACAGAAAACAGCTGCTGGCCACTTTCTGCTTTGTCCCTGGCTTCTATTTTCAAAGAATAGTTGGCTTTGGTTTCTCTGTCCAATTGATCAGCTATGTAAACAATCCCAGTGGAGCTGTTGATGATAAACTGGTGTGTGTCTGTCAAGACTGAGTACATTACCTCGCCATTAGAACCCAGGTCTTTGTCTCTCGCTTCCACTTGAATAATCTCTGTGCCAATACTTGAACTTTCAAGAATGCTGACTGAGTAGCTGTCCTGAAGAAACACTGGGTTATTGTCATTAGCATCTTCCACATTGACAGTCAGCAATCGCCATGAAGACTTCTGTGGCTTTCCAAGGTCATAGATGGTTATGTTGAGGACATAAAGGTCAGTATGTTCTCGGTCCAAGGGCATGAGGACTTTCAGTTGTCCAGTCTCCATATCAATATTAAAGCAGCTGTCTGTATTTCCATCCGATATTGTAAATAGCACCTTCCCATTGAAGCCAGAGTCAGCATCATACGCTTTAATCTTCAGGATGTTAGTTCCAACTGGCATGTCCTCCTTTACAGCCACATCAGAGGGAAAAGACTTGTCAAAATGTGGTCCTTGCCTGTTAATTGAATAAAAGTCAAGAAATCCATCTTCTAAATTCAGTTTCCCATTAGCTTTTGCCTTAATGAGTAGTTTCTCTGCCAATTTCTGAGCCACACGAGTTTCTCTGCAACTGAAGCTCTTTGAAGACACTTTCCCATGGAGGACTGAGATGTTAATGGCCATGGGGTCTGCGAAGTTTTCCCCATCAGTCGCTGTGATTCTGAGGGCAAAATTGCCATTTTTAATGCCAGAATTCATCAGTGACTTCTTAAGCTGCAAAACACCAGAGTCTGGGTTTAAATAGAAAAACCCAAGTTCATTTCCAGAAATGATTTTGTACTTTACAAGTTCAAGTTCGTCAATATCAATAGCAGAGATGGCTGTGATGTGACCCCCAACAGGAAAGTCGTATGAAATAACTCCCTGGCAAGCCACTTTTTCAAAGAGAGGGCTGTTGTCATTGACATTTCCTACCCGAATGGTCACATTCACCTCACTTTCATGGCGGTATGGGGAGCCCCAGTCAGAGGCTCTCACAATGAATCTATATGTCTCTGGGGAGGATTCAAAATCTAACTCTTCAGTTGTGCTGATCACACCTGTGAACTGATTAATGGCAAATGGTAAAAGGTTCAGGCTGGCGATGCTGTAGGTGATGTAGCCATTTTCCCCTTTGTCCTTATCAGAGGCGGACACGGTCAGAACATTTGTACCAACAGGAACACTCTCATTCACAAAAGTCTCATACACTGTCTCCTGGAATTCTGGGGTGTGGTCATTGGCATCTTCAATCCCAATGGTGACTTGTGCCTTTGCATCTCCTTCCTTGTCTGACACTTCCAATGTATAAACTTCCTTCTTCACTGTATTCAAGGGCTGTGCTGTGACAATCAGACCTGACCGGGGATTAATTTTGAAGTACTCTGCATCCTTACCAGGCAATAGTTTGTATTCCACACCCAGTGGCTCAGGGTTGACCTTGACTATGGCCACCATGACACCAGGAGGGGAAAACTCACTTATACTGACTTCATAAACATCTTTTTCGAACCTGATTGGTATGCTGTCTCTCCCGGGGTTGGCAATGTGGACTGTCTTTAATTCTGAGAACTTCTGAGGTGACCCTTTGTCTTTTGCTTGAATAGTGAGGTTATAGCCATAGGAGACGCTTTCCCAGTCCACCTGCCTTCTCTCCTTGACTTTATACTCATTCACCCACTTTCCTTCTTTAGCTAGGAAGAACTGCTCTAAAGGGTCTCCATCCACAATGGAGACAGATTCGATCTCTCCATTGGCCCCTTCATCCAGGTCATCGACAGTCACTACTGCGTATGTTGGCTCCTTGTCCAGTGAGAAAGGGGTATGAGTGACCACGTGGATAATTGGAGCATGTTCATTTATGCGTTCAATATGAACATAGAGCTTGGCGGTACTGCTCACCCCATTGTTGCCATAGAGTTTCATGCCCCGGTCCACCGCTAAGATTTCCAGGTCATATCTGTTCTTTTCGTCATAATTTAATCGTCCGCTTAAAGAGATGACACCACTTGTGGGGTGAACTGAGAACAGATCGACCTTGTTTTTGAAGTAGTAGTAGAATTCTCCATTGGAACCGATGTCTGCATCCGTAGCCGTCACCTGGGCAACGCTAGTCCTGAGTGGTGTGCTTTCTGCGATGGTGACGGAGTAGGTGGTGGGTGAAAACAGAGGCCTCAAGTCATTCATGTCTAAAACCTGGATGTTCACTTTGGTCCATGCTTCCAAGTCTTCTCCTCTCACTGAACCTTTGATGATCAATAAATAATTGTCTTGGATTTCCCTGTTCAATATGGCAGAATTGCCGCCTTTAGTTCGTATCCTGAGAAAGCAGAAATCTGCGATGATGACCTCCTCAGCCTTGAAAAACCCTTCCTCATCACCAGACACTATCCTGTACTTGACATCCCAGGACAGGTCTATTAAGGTGATGCCCATTCTGCTCGGGCTGTTGACGTAGGTCCGCGCTGCTGAGTTCTCATACACTGTAGCATTATAGGTGGCGTGTGTGAAGTGGAAGCCCAGGGGCCCTGTCCCTGGCAGCCCCTGGGAGACAGTGGCAAACAGCTTCAGGAGCAGGAGAATAATGCAAGAAGGGGGCCTTGGGCCCATATAGTGTCCCATAGTCACACTCATCATATCACATGTCCGTCCTGGAAGGAAACACAGAGAAAAGATATAGATTAATTCAGAAGAAAGTGAGGGAAAGAAACACAGAAAAGAACTGTTATGAAAACAGTGTGTTCCGAAGCCTGTACTACAGAAAATCTTTTCATTAAAGTATCAAGACAAAAATTACAACATTCACTGCTACTAGATAGTAAAGAATTCAAAGTCATTAGAGTTTAACCTTATCTTGATTGAACTTACTTAAGTGACACATTACCACTACTCTCTGGATTGGTTTGGGGCACCAAAATTATTATATGTTAGAAGTCAACTTAGAAATGTGTAATTGGAAAACTTGAATGCATTTAACTTTAACCTACAGTACCCTTTTACATGCATATTTGAGAAAATTTCTTAAATATATTCATTACATCACAGTTCCAATTTTCAAAAGAAAACCTCTAAAGACACTAAGAGACTATCAGTGGAAAATTAAATTATTTAGAGTAAATTGTTAAAACTATGTATTGGTAACTAAAATGATGGCAAGAGATGTATGCGTTCAGATGCATAAATATATGCTAAGGTAAGACGAGGTGTCCAGTATGCATTTGAAAGTCTTCTATTCAAATATTGACTCAGACAGTTGCATCTTTAGCTTTAAAATGGCTACTACTGTGGGGTGTGTAAAGATCATTTCACTTCCCAGTTCTTTCATTGAAACCATTGGCTCCCCAGTGGTTACTTAATTTCTTTAATATAATTATAATCTTATAAATATCTGCTTAGAGATGTTACTGTTTTCTATTCTCTTTACTTTAAAATGAGTGGGTGGTTTAGTGTCAAGAGAAGGACTAAGGTTCAGTGTGGTGAAGCACAGGTGACAGTCTGTCAAGACTTCACAGCATCATCTAAGCAACAATCCTCAGTCGCGACACAGCACAGAAGGAGGGTAACCGTCCTTTCCCAAAGGTATGTAAGGAATCACAAAAGACCTCCAGCTACTTTCATCAGTGAACACCAAATTTTAGCAGTCTCCATAGTTTTTTGACCATCCAGACTAAAAGACAAAAATATTTTCCTCTTTATTACCAGCAAAATATGTCAAATACTGGTGGGAAGAACCCATTTGTAAGGAGCAGCCAAATCAGGTTATCTTGATGTTCGTAATTCAGAGTCTCCAAGAACAAGCTATTATTTCAAGTAGCACTGTCAGGTCCCTGACATTCTTCTACAGGATGTGCTAAAATAGAGATGTGAATGCAAGATGCCAGGTGCAGGATGCTCTCACTGTGCTACGTTTTAAAAACACTTATGTTTATTATTTTTCATTATGTTTAGGGATGTGTGTCTGCATGTGGGTATGTGTGCACAGGAGCCCAGGTGACCTTGGAGGCCAGAGATGGCTAATTCTTTGAAACTGTAGTTGCATAGAGTTGTGAGCTGTGTGATACAGGCCCTCTGGAAGAACAGCAAGTGCTTTTAACCGTGAAGCATTCTCTCTAGTCTCCCACTGCTCTGAATTTAACACTGAACAATAGGTACCATTTTACCCGATCACATACTAGGAAATGTACAGCTAAATAAGTTAGCCTACTTAGTTGAGCCTCTGCTCCACTCGGTGCTGCCAGGTAGACGCTGCCTAGCGTCTGATCCTTGGCTTTCTTAATGTATCCAGTATGTGTGCTCCTCAGCTGTACCGTCATTGTTGCGAGGCCATCTGTACGCCATCAACTTGATACACAGACGATGTGATTTACCTCTTCTGAACTAGTCAGTAAAGGTTATTGATAAAAACGCATAGACCCATCCAGCATCTCTAATTTTTTTATCTGCTTTCTGGTTTGGTATTACTGGTGTAATGATAAAGTAAAAACCCAACTAAAGTTTAACATTTTAAAGCATTACAGATTATTTTTGCAGCATATAAACTATTTTTAAATTCAAAAGTGGCAAAGCACATAGTATAATTATAGCTTTTTTCTTTTTGTTTCCATTTTTTCCTTTTTTTTTTAAAGGTAAGACCATCAAACTTCCTTTTCTAGTGCCAGGGAATGAGTTTGAACTCAGCCTTTCTTCCCAAAACACTAGAATTTCCCACTTCATTTCAGCTTGGTTCCAATGAGGTCAAACTCTGGGTCTGTGTAGACTGGGTTCCTGTTGGGACGCTGGTGCCTTGCTCCTGTCGCTAGCTGAACTGTCTAGAAAATACTGAATAGCTGAGAGCAAGTTCAATACGGAGATCTCAGTCTCCTAGGCAATACAGACCACAACAGTGAAAAGCAAAAAGAGGGTATAACCTTTTATAAAAAGTAGTTAAGTTTTTAATTTTACATGCAGCTTCTCTGATTGTCATCAGGAAATGTCTCATAGACTAAGAACATAAATGAGAGCTGTGCCCTTACTCAGAGAGCCAGGAATAAGGCTGCGGGGGGTATGGTGGTGGCAGTTAGCAAGGCTAGTCAGTAAGTTTCAAGAAGTACACTGTTTGGCTCCTGGGAATTTCAGAGGTATCTTGGCTTGTATTTTGTGTTGTACACCTGACTATACTCTGAGTATGGTAGCCTTGTCTCTAGCAATCACACATTGACGTCTGCAGATGCTTTAATGATATTCTGCATACGTTGGTGGACCTTCTTGTCATTCTCTGAAGACAATTAGGACCCGTGGAAGTGCTGTCTTCAGCCTCACTATGACCACCCTGGTGACTCCTCTGGTATAGACTTTCCTTGGAGCAGACAGTTACTCGTAAGTGGTCCTCTGTCTGTACCGGGGGTGGTCATCTGTCCAAAGCTGTTTATGAATCCTTCAAAGCAAAGAATGCTGTCAAGATGTGGAACTGACTGTTCACATCAACTAATCAAAATGGATGCTTTCCAAAGCTGAGCTGTACTTTTGGCAAGTTCACTCCTACTTTTCTTCTCTTGCGAATGAGAATGAGGGGTCTTAATGTAAAAACAAAACAAAACAAAACAAAACAAAACAAAACAAAGCAAACCCCACTGTTGTCAGCTTCGGCTGTCAAGCCCACAAGATCTCATATGACACTTTTCTATGTGGTTCAGAAGAAGGGAAACAAAGCTGCAACTGGCACAAACGCTGCCTGCCAGTCTTCCTTGAAGGTTTGAGGAAGACAAGAGTGTTAGAAGTTAGGAATTTGGTACAACTGCAACGTAAACACGACAAGAAAACCCTAGCTTCTGTTTTGGCGTGCCAAGATAACAGTTTCTATTACTTTCAGAAAGGTTTTGGCCTTTCCAAATGGAATCCAAGGCTGTTTGTGAAGCAATGGTAGTTATGATATCTTCGATGCCCTGTGCATTGATTTATTCTACTGCTTCTGGATTATTTTAAAGAAAGAAGCTATTTCTGAACCCCAGAGCCCATTTTCTACAACTTAGCAACATAATCAATATTTTTATACCATCTCTAAAGAGATCACTGAGCTATCAATCTTGGAGACATTCGTCTTTCAGAGGGAGTACTGGCATGCTTCCCAGACAGCCTTTTCACTGTGAACATGGATCTCAGTGTAGGACTCAGATGGAGCATGCAGATCTGTCTTTAGAGGGGATGAATAAATACAAGAGACCTTGGGGCAGCTACAGTACTCACTGGGACGGCCTTGACCAAGTGAATTCTCAGGGATGAGTTTATAACCTGGTCATATTGCTGTCTGTACCCTAAAACTCTCCTCTTTAGGTTGCTTCTAAACTGTAACAAGTCACATGAAGAAATATTCTCTTGAAGCCCTCTCTCTTCCTGAGTTACGTATGTTGAAAGTATCTGTTTTCCAGAAAGGATTCAAAATGTACATTGTACAAAATGGTGGAACATCTAGCAAAGTCAACCCAAGCAGCCTCTTCCCCTACAGAGATGCCCATGGGAAATCTACCTGTCCCAGCCTGACCAGTCACCAACAAGATGTTCACTGTGGCAAAGCTACCACCAACAAAAGGCTCCTTAAGTGACAGAAAATACACTGTGACACATGGCACAGGTTTTAAATTGATCTCTGTCATTAGATGAGCAAACATGAACAGTTTACTTAAGCTAGCAATGCTTTGGTTTCTTCTACTAATTTAAAACGATGATGTATTCATCTTCTCATAGAGTAAGTATATGAGGAGTTTAACCAGCCATCATTTGGTAAGGGCAATTTTTGGAGACTAGAACTCCTGAGTCACTGAGGGGATCCACGATTTACTCCTTTCTTCTCCAATAGTAGAAGGCACACTCAAGTCAAAGGAATGAATGTCTCGTCCCTTGTCCAAGTCTATGAAGAGTAGTGACCACATCCCAATGATCAGAGAAAGCTTAGTTCATTTTATGAGTATTGTCTCAGTTTTCACAGTCTACAAAGCAGAGTTTATAGCATACCCTACAGCTACTCTCAATGTTTAGTTGTTGGTGAGTATAGTGTTGTACACAGCTTCCCAAACTTGGAAGGTTGAGAAAAAGATGTTGTTTGGAGGCTGTCCTGGGCTACCTAAAGAGCTTAAGTTTTGTTTAGGCTGTAAAGCAAGAGCCGATCTCAATGAATAAACAAACAGCAAAAAATTCCATAAATACTAACTGACTTTATAATTGCTAAGTTTCTGTAAGGCAAAGGACACTGTCAGAAGGACAAAACGGCAACCAACAACGTGGGAAATGATCTTCACCAACCCCACATACGACAGAGGGCTAATATCCAATATATACAAAGAACTCAAGAAGTTAGACCCCAAAGAACCAAATAACCCTCTCAAAAAATGGGGTACAGAGCTAAACAAAGAATTTTCACCAGAAGAAATTCAGATGGCCGAGAAACACCTTAAGAGATGTTCAACATCATTAGTCATCAGGGAAATGCAAATCAAAACAACCCTGAGATTCCACCTCACTCCAGTCAGAATGGCTAAGATTAAAAACTCGAGAGACAACAAGTGCTGGCGAGGATGTGGAGAAAGAGGAACACTCCTCCACTGTTGGTGGGATTGCAAAATGGTAAAACCACTCTGGAAATCAGTGTGGCGGTTCCTCAGAAAATTGGGCATGCCACTCCCAGAGGACCCTGGCATACCACTTCTGGGCATATACCCAGAGGATTCCTCTGCATACAACAAAGACACATGCTCCACTATGTTTATAGCAGCCTTGTTTATAATAGCCAGAAATTGGAAGGAGCCCAGATATCCCTCAAAAGAGGAATGGATACAGAAAATGTGGTATATTTATACAATGGAGTACTACTCAGCAATTAAAAATAATGAATTCATGCAATTTGTAGGTAAATGGTTAGATCTGGAAACTATCATCCTAAGTGAGCTAACCCAATCACAAAAGAATACACACGAAATGCAATCACTGATAAGTGGATATTAATGAGCCCAGAAGCCCTAAATACTCAAGGCACAATTAGCAAGTCAAATGACTCTCAAGAAGAAAAAAAGGAGAGGACCCTGGGCCTGTAAAGATTGGATCCAGTATTGTAGACCCAGAACAGAGAAATCGTGGGGGGGGGGAAAGAGTGGGGAATAGCATGTGGGGGGGAGAGGAACTATGGGACATATGGCGGGGGGTAACTGGGAAAGGGGAAAGCCTTTGGAATGTAAACAAAGAATATAGAAAATAAAAAAAAAAGATACTCAGAAGCAGTAACACAAAACGTGAAAACAGTGAACAGCAATGGTTTGCCATTAGCAGCGAGGGCCATCCCTCATGTGAAAACTACCATTCACAAAGCCCAGGTTCACATCAGTGGGAATGTCAGCATCACAGAAGAGTCCGGTCTGGGTGTGATCAGTCACAGGCTCTTGTCAAAGCTGCATCCCTCCATCCAGGTTTTAAACTTTCAAACTCAGGACAGGACAGCGGTATTAGGGAGCTCCTCTCAGCCCTGGTACTTAATTTTGGAGGAATTCAAGTTAGATCTCCCCTTGTGGTCATAAGCTCCAGGAAACCTGCTCAGCCCTCTCTCTTCAGCAGCCTGTTCAATGTTTCTTGGTTGCTTAGCACTGCTTTGCACTCTGGGTCCTTGTTCCCGAAATCAGTTACACATTTCCTGCAGGATGTATGGAGGAGTAAAGCTGTGTTTTCTGCCTCATGCTAAAGACTGCCTAAAAAGAAAAAAAAATGGTTATATATGCACGCATGTGTGCATGTGTGTGTGTGTGTGTGTGTGTGTGTGTGTGTGTGTGTGCATATATATCAGCAAAAAATATAGCACCTAGAGTGAATACTGAATATGAATGTAGCTACTTGGATCACAAATCATTAATGTGGCATTGCTATCACAGATCATATGATGATAGTATTGAAACAAAGCCACTTAAAGTCAAAAAACATTACAGCCAAAAGGGTCTTAAAACGAACTAGCTCAACACTGTAGTTTTACCACCGATGAAAGACAGCAGCTTTCATACTGTGGACAGACTCATATGGTTCCCCAGTCACGTGTCTGAAAGGGACCCTAGGTCTGCAGAGTGAACACAACTGCCTCCTCTTGCTTCTCCGGTCTGTCATGCAGGTCCACTTTACACACACTTACTTTGGTCACATAGATTTGAACTCACTTAGCAATTTCTAGTGCACATCAGAGCTATTCTTGGCCTCTTAGAACTCAGATTGCTGGGCTCTTTTCCCGAGTGTCTGACTATTGGCTTAGGGCCAGGCGGTTTAGAAATTTAAAGTTGTAACAAGTTCCCAGGGGGTCGGTCCCATGAGGCCCACTTGGAGAGCTTCTGCTCAGTAGTTTGAACTTCGGCTATCTTAGAGGTAGTATTATCTTTTTTATGATTTAGTTATTAAAGTGTCACTCAAAGTGCATACTAGACCAAGAACAGGCCTGGGAAAATGCTGGGCTACTTTGTCCCCTTCTTTGGGAATCTGACAATGTGTCTAAAGAAGGCACAGGTTTAATGTAGTGAAACTGAACTGGTCTGGAGGCAACAGAATTCTACTTCAAGCTCCACTGGGGAGAGGAAAGTGAGCCTGACGCTCCTGTCCCCTGAGGCTCAGCTCGCCCTGCAGTCTTTACCAGTCACATGCACTGCATCTGTGTAGAACTACTGGTGGTTTCCATTCCCTGGGAATTTGTATGATACCTTCTGATACCATGGAAGCAAAGGAAGTGTGTGTGGGTGGGGGGGTGTAATTATATTAAAATAAAAAAAAACCTAAAAATGAACATGAGATAAGTCATTAATGTCATTTAGAAAACTTACAGAAACAGTGGCTGGGCATAATTAAAGAGATTTAAACTCAACTCAGGCAGTAGTAGCACAGACCTTTAATCCCAGCATTCAAGGAGGCAGAGACAGGTCTACCTCTAAGAGTTCTGTGAGCCAGGGCTACACAGGGAAATCCTGTCTCAAAGACTTTACAAAGAAATACAGAAAGAGATTTACATTAGAATTCTTTGCGGCCTTTAAGCTATCTCCAAATAAAACTTTTTCTTCCAGTGCCCTTAGACACATATAAGATATTATCTTGCATTTCTATCTCTGGATGAAGCACGCTACAGGTTCCAGAGTCTGAAGTCCCCAGGAGTCCCATGCTATACAGTCAGAACACAGCACCGTCATACATCCTTCAGCTAGGACGTGCCCTGAGAAACATCAGCATGAGATGTGGCCCCTAAGGATGCTGCAGACTGACAGGGTGTGCCTCTCAGCAGCACACTTCATCTCTAAGTAGATGAAGTGTATTTTAAAGCAACCACAAAAAGTACAGGACGGCAAATGCATAGCCCAGATTCAGGAACATTTATTAGTATTCCCCTCTCACAGTCACAGAAATGCATAGCCCAGGATCCTGGGCACTCATTAGCACTACCTCCAGCTCTGATGCTCCTATCTGCCTGGGCTATCCTGTAACCCCTCTTTCAGGGCAAGTCAGCTTAGCCCTGAGTCTCCACAGTCAGTGATACCTGCAATGTTGCCAGGCAACAGGAATTTGTTAGTGCCATTGTAACCTCATGAAAACATTGTATTTTAGTGGGCACAGTCCCTCAGTGATCAAAACAGTGTTTGGCTTACATGACTAGGTATTTCATGTGCTGTGAATATACACCATGTGAATTGTGAATCCAGTGAAACAAATTTCATAATTTAAAAACCTTTCTATGACCCTGAAGCCCTGATCTCTCTCTCTCTCTCTCTCTCTCTCTCTCTCTCTCTCTCTCTCTCTCTCTCTCACACACACACACACACACACACACACACACACCTGCAGTGTGTTCAGCATAGAGTGTTGGGGAGCACAGCATAGAGTGTTGGGGAGCACAGCTGGGCAAGCAGTGGTGGGTGGAGAGCTCTGGGTGGCACAGAAGGCCAACGATCTTATTCTGCAGGTTTCTATGCTGGAGTGAGTTCTCAAGTTCTCATCTTCACTAACTTCAGCATTCTGTCCCAAGAAACTGGCCCAATACTCATTCCCCCACATCCCACCACATTAGCTCCACAGTTCTGATGATTTCTTTGCTCTAATCCCATGAACGAGTAGCAAGCACCGAATATACACTATTCTTCCAGATGACATGGAAGAAGCAATCCAGTGAATAGTCCAGATATATTTAAAATTTATATTATCTATTTTTGCTCAGTCAAAAGCCAAGTCAAAATTATGCTCGATTACTTTGCGATGTTAAACAAAATACTTCGTTTTCTACTTTCTCCATTTGGCTCTCTCAAGTGCCCACCTGGGAGCTGTGCTAAGTACCTAGAATATTTGATTCACTGGGCTACCCCACTTCTTACACTGTACAGCATGAAGGCAGAAATCCCAAAGCCCGCAGTGGATATTGCCAACTAGCCAAAGACTTTATCGTTTTCTTATTACTAATGTAAATTCTAACTTGCTGCCATTATTGAAGAACATTTTGTTGCCTCAGAGTGACCTACTAGATAAAGCCAGTCAGTACTAAGCAAGAATTGTTCAGAAGAAAATGGCCACACAGGCCTGGGTCATGATTATTCTCCTTTATGTTCTCTCCAGTTGTGGGAAATGTTTCCATACAACACTGGGTAATGTCAAGTAACATTTCATCAGTAAATTCTTCAAATTCAGGCATAATTCAACCAGGGGCTATCAGAAGGAGAGATTAGCATGTTCTTCAAGAATTTTAGAAATGATTTCTCCCTCTGGAGAAAGAAATTTATCATAGTAGCAAAACATGGATAGAGAGAATATCATTTGTTCCTGTGCTTGGCTATCTGAGAAAATGGTTCAGAGAAAAAAAAATTCACTTTCAGTTTTCCTCTGGCAGCCTCTCACACAGAAATCAAAACATATCATCATTCTCTTAGACTCAAATTTTAGACAAAAACAAACAAATGCTTATACAATGCCACTATTTACTTTGTGATAACTAATAGAGAAGAGCTAATGTGTTGTAATAGAGCAACTATCTTTTCAATAGTATTAATTTCAGTAGTTGTTGGATCAAAGGCAGCTGAGATGGAGGGTGCTCTTTTGTGACCCCCAGAATCCCTGTGACAGATTCTGACACAGTGGACGCTGCTGTTCTGTTCTGTCAGTGCTGTTCTTCATAAAGTCAGCGTTGCTTTGAAAATCCATCCCAAGTGCCACGCCCTTGTAAGAACTGCTCCTCTTCGCCAACCCCACATCCGACAGAGGACTAATATCCAATGTATACAAAGAACTCAAGAAGTTAGACCCCAGAAAACCAAATAACCCTATCCAAAAATGGGGTACAGAGCTAAACAAAGACTTTTCACCTGAAGAAATTCGGATGGCTGAGAAACACCTTAAAAAATGTTCAACATCATTAGTCATTAGAGAAATGCAAACCAAAACAACCCTGAGATTTCACCTCACACCAGTCAGAATGGCTAAGATTAAAAACTCAGGAGACATCAGGTGTTGGCAAGGATATGGAGAAAGAGGAACACTCCTCCACTGCTGGTGGGACTGCAAGCTGGTACAACCACTCTGGAAATCAGTCTGGCGGTTCCTCAGAAAACTGGACATGATACTTCCGGAGGACCCAGCCATACCACTCCTGGGAATATACTCAGAAGATTCCCCAGCATGCAATAAGAATACATGCTCTACTATGTTCATAGCAGCCTTATTTATAATAGCCAGAAGCTGGAAAGAACCCAGATGTCTCTCAATGGAGGAATGGATAAAAAAATATGGTATATATACACAATGGAATACTATTCAGCCTTTAGAAATAATGAATTCATGAAATTCTTAGAGAAATGGATGGAGCTGGAGAACATCATACTAAGTGAGGTAACCCAGTCTCAAAAGAATACCCATGGTATGCAGTCACTGATAAGTGGATATTAGCCTAGACTCTTGGGACACCAAAGACATAATTCACATACCAAATGATGTCTGACAAGAAGAAAGGAGTGGACACTGGTGCTGGAAAGGATCAAATCATCAGTGTTGGGGAATACCAGAACAGGAAAGTGGGAAGGGGTGAATGAGGGAGCAGGGGGAGGGAAAAGGACCTTTGGGGGGTGGGGAACCAAAAAAAGGAAATGAAATGTACATATAGAATATATCCAATAAAAAAAAAGAAAAAATAAAAGAACTGCTCCTCAGCATGGCTTTCTTCCCTATGAAGAAATGAAGTCCTGAGGGGCTGGAAGAAAGGAGGTAGGGGCATGTGTTTATCAGGGACAAGTGAAGCAAGGGAGGTGTGAGTGTCCCTTTCCAGAAATACTATCACCAGAGACGTAATAACTGACTGGTAGCCTAAAGTTCTAGAGGATTTGCTAATTGTAACTCAATTTTGAATCTTTCAAAGGTTATACATGGACTAGGTCTCCTCCTGGACAGAGGCGAGAGACAACAGATTCAAGTGGCCTTGCTTGAATACACCTGTCCATTTAGCCCAATGCTTAATGCAGAACATGGGTCTCCTGTGGTAGAGAAACAACAGGAAGTCATTGCTACATTAATCCAATGATACAAGAGATACTACAACATGACACCATGTTTTATGTTGTCTTGTGAGGATTGAGAGGGGGTGGATAAAAGAAACTAAGAAATAATATATCAGGACATGGAGAAGACTATTTCAAGGGAAGAGTCTGTGAAATGAGACATGGGAATTGACGATCAAACAGCTTTACACACAGAAAGATGAGCGCACTGTGGACAAGTTGATCTCAATAACCAGAAGCAAGGGGGATTAATTGGAGATATACACAAAGAAATGTTCCCAGGGTTTAAACCAGCTTGTATGTAGACATAGAAACACCATTTAGAAATCTGCTGGTTATGCAGGTATGTTAGAATGGTCTCATCTTGTCATCGATGACAAATGTGCCTCAACAAAGGACCAAATATAGACTTGAGCCCTTGCCCATCTGACTGATGGGTTCTGCTGTTGTTGGGAATAATCCTCAGTGCTCAAGAACCAATTGAGTGATTTAGCATTGTATCCCAATCATCATCGTCATCGTCATCATCATCATCATATCATCATCATCATCATCATCATCATCATCATCATCTTCATCATCATCAACAACAACAACAAAACTTCGGTTACCCAAGAATATCTTGTTTTTCTTCTGATCCCACTTCTGGCATCATTTTTGAAAATAAGAGCCAGGTATGGGAAAGTATTTTAGTGTAGCAATTTATAAAGAAAATGAAAGCAGAACACAAGTTCAAAGCCAGGCCCTCAGGATAGAGCAGCTCAAACCTCAGGCAGAACAAGAAGCAGAATGTGGTGGCACCAGGCACAGGACAGCAACAGCCGGCATCTCCAGCGCTCCCGCCAGCCTGCGTATCTGCCTGAATCCTCCAAATCATTCCCGCTATTCCCAGTCAGGCACACGCCTAACCCTAAGAACATCTCAACTACCAGGTCAGCCGGCCTCCTCTCAAGGCCTTCTGGAAGCTTCCAGAACAACAAAGTCCAAAGCGGTCTATGTAGCTGAGATGGTTGCAGGAACTCTGTCTCTAGCCTTGGAAACTATTTCAAACATTTTCTATTTTTGTTTGTGTCTTTCGCATCTTTCTGAGTTTACTCCTCTTCCTTTTCCCAATTTTTCCACCATGAAAATGCAGGTACCCTGAAATCACAGACCAGTTTCTCTGACTCTCAGGACTAGCTGTGGCCTCTACTGTATGGCTTCCAAATATTTTTTTTTGTAGTACTTGCTATCATTCTGAACGATTTTTATTAAGCTGTTAGTATTATCCAACTTCACTATAAACTACACAAAGAATGAGTCTATCTCTAAGGGATGTCACTTTCACCCAAACTGAGCAATATCCACCCATGGTAGGTGTTGGGGTTGGAGGACGGCAGCAGCTCCAGAAAGACCACACCAGGCCAAACAGTTACACGTGAAGTTTATTGAGAAGGGCAAGGGCAAAGGTGGTGGTGGAAAGAGAAGAGGGGAAGAGGCGGGGTGCTTCTCTTATATATATGAATGGTGATGTGGTCGCAGTAAAGGTAAATGTACTCAAAACATTTCTATTGTCTCATAATGTTCAGAAAACTATGACCAGTTTTTATTAATTTAAGAACAAATTTCTCCCGGGAAACTTACTTTCAGTAAGAACTGGGTGATCCTTGTAAATCTGTTGTTGTTGGCCAGGGGGAGTCGGGCACATATGACATCGTGGAGCCTCGTGGGCTAGTCCCCAAAGCTGAGCCTTATCTTTCCATGCCAGAAAGGCTGACTCCAGAAACATGTGGTAAGAGGAACTGGTGCCATGAACTGAGAAGGGTAGATTGAACCACGTAGAAACCACATTTCCCTTGCTGAAGAGAGTTTCTACCATCACCGAGAGGTATCCTGAAGACGGCCGGTTCTGGGAGTGCAGTGATTTGAATGGGGCTCCGTTTCATGGCTGATGAGAAGCCTGCCATCTCCAGCAAGTTAACCTGATGGGTTCTGGGCTCCCTGCTCATAGCAGAGAAGAAAAGAACCTCCTGCTGCTGGTGGTAGCACCATTTGACCTCATTTCTCTACAAAGCATTCACATGTGGCAAGACCATCACTCACCCTGACAGCTAGAATCCCTGTTTGCTCCCAACAACTAGTGTTCTGCAGTCTTTGCCCAACCTCAGTTGGATCCTGCTCTTTACAGAAGCATTTATTCTGCCAACAAAATCAAGACCTTGGAAGATTGATCTTTCCAGGTCATCACAAGGTTGTGTCTCCAGAGGTTTGCTTAATTTTCTCTGCATGTCTATGAACACTCTAGTCTCCAAGTATCTGGGCAGTCACACTTATCCATTGCCCTGGAGGCTGATTTAATTCTGCAGTTTAGTTCACAGGCCAGGGACCGTCAAGCTTTGTCCAGGATGGAGGACCACTCACGACTCCGCAATTCTACCCAAAGCTACAATAACCTAAACACATTAAAACAGCCCTTATGATCAACAGCTGCTGAAAAGGAAGTGGGATCGTTGCTCTGGCAAGCTTTACACCTCATAGACTCATTTGACATAGTTAAAGAGCTTTCTTCTGAGTCCACCCCTGAGTATATGTAGTTAAAAACACAAGTATACTCTTTACTGCTAATTATGTATTACAAATAAATAGTTTACACAAGCATATGTAAACTGTGAGGGGGCGAATCCACAGCAGATGTTTAGGGACAGCTGTACAGGAAGGCTCACACGAATGGAGATGAAATTTATTTTAAGCTCCCGCAAGAGTGAGAGGAGGTTTGTTTAACCTTTTACCAAACTCATCTCCCAAGGGGTGCAGATCTGAATGTTCCCTTAGAATAGATTTCTATTTTGTTTAACATGCCTCCGGTTTCCTCTTTTTCACCCCTCACTCCAGAAAGGAGCCCTAGTGATTTGACCACTTTGAGCAAATGTCACTCAGACATTACAAATATAAGCTCAGAAGCTTGCTTTTCAATGCCTGTGTGCTATTAGCAAATCCTAGGAGACTCGAGTCAATGATATAAATTTAGAAAGAGAAAAGTCTGTGTCCCAAACACTTCAAGGTCCTGAGCTTCAAGAACCCACAAGGCTATTGTGTGCTTCAAAGAGCTGCCACATTCCACATCAAAGAGAGAAAGATCATCTCTCAGCATCCCTTGGACAACAATGTCACCCTTTGGTGATCCACATTATAAAATGCAAGAGTAGTAAGAAGTTACTTAAATTAAATGTCACTGAGCATGTATTTGAGCAAATACCTTTTGACTCACATGTATGCACTCTGCAAGAATAAATACTAGTCATTCAAGAAGTGTGCAAACTGGTAAAAAAAATAATAGATATCACAGCCCAAGGTGCTCTTTAGATTTCGGCATCACTTGAACCCATTGCTTTGTGAGGTAATGACCTAACGGTGTGTCTAGCAACAGAGACAGAAAGAAAAAGAGCCATGGGCAGTGCAGAGCAGTGTCTTGGCCTCAAAGTAAAATGATGGTGCTGTGAGCTGAGTTGATTCTGTACAGCATACCCCACGGGATGTGTGTATGTGGATGAACAAATCCCAGACCAAAAATAGGAGGTTATAATGATATGGCATTTCAAAGTGATTTTCTCAGAGTTGAAAGAGCATGCTTATTGACCAGATAAAATCCACGTGGTTTGCAATCTCCTTAAGGGCTTCTTAAGAGTCTGCATGTCTCTCAGAAACCCTCAAGAAACATTATCTGATAATTAAATTGTCTGGTTTCACTATGAAATAGTTTTTTTGGTTATTTCATTCTAGATTTTTTTTTAAATATGACAAAACTTCACTTCTGTCCTCAGCCATCTCTAATACTGATCTCTTTCTTGCTAAGTAATCATGAAGCAAACCCAGTAATCACTTGTGTAATTTTATGACATGAAAGACATCTAGAATATGTAACCACACTCCTCAATCAACCTGAGGCTTTGATTTAAGGAGAGAAATTAAAATGACTCTTTTTTTAAACTATTTTCCCTTCATATTTTATTTTTAGATGTCAATATCTCTTTGACACAATGCCCCCTTCATTTTCTTCATAAGATCATTAGCTTTATTTACAAAAGTCAGTATACATATACTGACTCAACACTACCAAACTCTATGCTCAAAAGGGGATAATATGGCCATTTTGATATTTTGTGTTTTATCTACTACTTATATTTTATTATCTTTATATACAAACACATATACGAATTATTCTTCAGGGTGGTGCCTTTAAGCATTCTGTGTACAGCTTATGTACTTACATCACCCAGAACATCTGAACTTGTAAGCAAAACCTCATTTTTCTTTTGGAAGAGGGTAGGAGTGAGCGGTTATTACAGAATATGTAATTTCGCGAATTACAGAACCCCATGGAAACTTACAATCACTGTAATACAATATCCTCTGTCCATCATCAAACTGACTTAACTTAGAGAAAAAAAGGCACAATAAACCAGTTAACGTAAATGAAAAGCCAAAGAGTAGAACCTTCAATTTGAAATAATTTGAGCTGTTGTGGAAGCATTCTGTACACGTGGATGTGAGGAGGGAGACATGCCCTGATTCTCTGGCCCTGCTGCTTTTAAACAAAAACAAATAGTTAGGTCCCCAAGTAAGTCAACAGAAAATAAAACTCTTGTGATGAAGGGTGTAAGTTGTGAAACTCTACATATTCTAATGACAGACGGGTGTAGGGGTGATCTCACTGCACTAGACGACGCTGATGGTGTCTAATATATGGAGAGTTCATTGTGATCGTGATAATGCATGTCCCTTCTGGATAAGAAGTTCCCCAGGTGCAATCCGTGATGAGCACAGGTGGCACTCCCTCCAGCCTGACATCCCTCAGGAAAGTCTAATTTAATTGTGGATGAATCTTATCTGAGTCAGCTCTCTGCTGACAGAAGAAGAGAGCTCAGAGCAGGCTTCATGGTGCTGTCCAGAGGCTGTTTCAAGGTCTGTCAGTAATTGAGGCAGATGTCTTTTTCCTTAAGGTGGAATTTCCACATGCTGCCCTGAGTAGAATTATGAACTCTGTAAGAATGGAGATGTCTGCCTGCTGTGTTGCAGGGATCATTCCTTTATAGATCGTGTTCTCTGTAATTCCTCTAAAGATAAGTAAAATTAAAATATACATAATGAAAATCTAGGCGCTATTCTCACCCTGTGATGACAGAAATATAATGGATTCTTTAAAAAAAACTATAAGACATAATCTTGCTACACTTTTGATTATATTAAAATTACTCATAATTTAATGATTTACTAACGACAATGGTACTACTCTCCTCAAAATACCATTCCTCCTTCCTTTTCCTCCTTCCTGATGAAGAAAAGCTATTGGGCAGGTACTGGAATATTGGCCAGCTGCCTTGACTATGTGGCAATCAACACATGCCCTCCTCAATTCTCTTTGACACTCAGAATCCAGGTAACTATGAACAGGATGGAGCCTTCCTTGTATTTGGTGTCAATGTCAGGGGAAGGCACAATTACTGAAGCACTTTGGGAAGAATTTTAGCTCTTTGCATCTCAGTAGGGAACAACCCGACATCTAAAGGTGCCTTGCACCTGCCGGAGTGGAGAGAAGATACCTGTAACTTCAGGGATATTTATGCAGCCAGGCTTGGAGATGCCTGTGTGCATTCCAACTGCTCAGGAGGCTGGTAAAGAAGATCTGCCTGCCTCAGTTTCAGGAATGAGTTCGAGATCAGCCTGACCAACCGAGTAAGAGTCTATTTTGAGATAACAAGAGGTCTGGGGATGAAGCTCAGCAGCAGAAGAAGTTGGCCCAGATGTTCAAGGCCCTTGGTTCAATCCCCAGTAGTGGAGGATAGAAGAAGGTGCATGTTAGGCAGAAGTAGGATGTGTAATCATCTTCATAAGATTAGAACATAAGAAACATCTCTACAGGTCTCCTACTAGTTTCTGATGTTTCCAGAACAGAATGTAGAAGATCTAGATGCCAGGGATTTAGAGCTTCATCTTTCCAGCAAACAGGAAAAGCAAAGGCAAACTCATGGATTGCAGAGATGTCCACACCAACACACTGCACCTTTCTGCTATAGCAGACCGAGGCCAACCACTGTTTCCTTGAACTTGACTCTCTTCTAGACTCTGAATGATCTTCAGCAATCAGATATTTCAATGAATGCATAAATAATATGACTATCTTGGCTTGATGAGGATATAAAACACAAGTCAGTCACTTTTACAATAAATATCGGTTGCTTTACAAATAGAGCTGCTTGTTTTGGAATGGGCTTTCTGATGTTCTTATTAGAAAATGGTAGTGTTGGTAGGTAAGGCCTGACAAGAATCTCCTACTTAGCACCACCGTCCTGAATGGATGAAGGCGAGTCTCTCTGGAATGAGTTAGTTCTCGCAGAGGATGGTTCACCTTGCTGGCTCACACTCACCCCATCATACTCTGTCCTGAGTCAAAGACATGACACATGCCAGGCAGGCGTCATGTCCTTGGACTTCTCAGCCACCACAATTATGAGCCACATACACTGTACAAGCTACCCAATCAGTAGAATGCAATTCCAACAAGAGACAAAGAAAACTAAAGGACACGTGTCCCCCAGACCAAGGGTGCTAAATCCCAGAAACTACAGGGACACATTGATAGACAATTGAATGGCTTTCAGACAGCCACCAATCCCATTTCTCCGTGGAGATCATAGGTATATATGTACCCATCTGACCTTCTATTCCATTGCTTTTTAGCTTCATGTTGTTTCTGTATTATACAAGTGTGATACGTATGCTTTCAGCATTTCTTTGGAACTGTTAATTATATAAAACAATTATATCTTTCCCACTAAACACCTGGGAATGATCAACCTGTGGGCACTTGAAGGAAGAAAACTGCAGAAAACACAAAGAGCTCTACAGAGTGAACAGAACATAGTGACAGCCACCTGCTAGGGAGGAGAGCCTGCATACTGTTTACCAACAGCCCATGAGAAGCCAGAATAGCAATGATCTATCGCTACATGCATCGTTTCCCTTTGTTGTCACAGTAGCTTGGGAAGCACCATTCTGTGCACATAGCAGGTGGTGAGACTGAGCTTGGAGAGTTTGAGCTCTTGGCCCACAGTGTGCTTCTCCATACCTATTGAAGCTGTGTCTCCAGTACGGCATGCTCGCCTTTCTTGCCTAGCCTCTTGGCACAGCACTAAACTCCTATCTGAAGTGCTCACATGGGCAAAGACCATCCTGATGATTGATGGCAATCGTTAGGTTCTAGATCCAGAGAGAGCAAAAGACATAAGCCTCCAAGTGAGAGCAGGGGTGGGGTCTGTCCAACGAAGAATTGGTGACTTGGATCTGCTAAACCAGAGAGGGTAAAGCACAAGATGGACAGCATTTGCATCTGAATAGGTGCAGAGTTTTATCTTGGTGGAAGCTTCCCTGACACATTCACCTTTGTAATGTCCAGGCAGCCACTAGGATAGAAAGGTTGGTTTAGGGATGTAACAGTTTCTCATAAACAGGATGGGAGCTCCATTGTAAAGGCCAGCTTCCCATTCAGTATCCCACTGTTTCAGTGTCTCCTGTGTTGGCCACTTACTGAGCCTAAAGCAAGGGAGCTGTGGATTTTTTGGTCCCTGATGAAGAATAGGGCTTTGGTTTTACAGCCAGCTTTGTTAGAAGGTCAGCTGCTTCTAAAGCCCTGTTGACAGACATTTTAATAAGGGGGACTTTATGGCTGAAATAACAGTGCTCACCTGCCCTGGGGAACGATGGCCACTTCTTGCCCACAGCCTTTATTCTGTTAAACAAACTACAATATGACCTGCCTGAAGAGAAAATATTTATTCAGATCAAAGAAAGGACTTTAATATCTGAAAGTGGCTTGGATGGAATTCTCATGTAGAAGGACAAGAGAAGGAAACACCCTTCATGCAAACTGCTTTCTGCTCTCCATTCAGCCTTGGATAGCAGCACTCCTGCAGGAATGAGGTAATGTGGGATTTGTGAGATCTCTCTCACTTCTCAAAGACAAGCTAAAACCTCCTCCCAAACAACAGTCCCTACTATATGTTTTATTAAGCACGATAAAGCATTACATTTTAGAACTAAATATGGTAACATTTCCAGAGTTGTGCACAGCATTCAATGACAATATTTTAAAGTCTATAAATATAACTGTACAAGCTGCACACACACAGAAACACATACACACAGGAACATACATAAGCACATACATGTACACACAGTGTTGTTTTCAGTGTATCTAGCAAGAAATCCTTTTCATTGCTCCATTACTATAATTTGTGACTTGAAGTCAATGGAAACTCATTAAAGTATTTCACATTACTTAACATTTCCTGTGTTTATCAGATATTTGAAGTTGATGTTGTCAATAGTAAACTGTTTACACGTTTGTGAGACATAATAGCAACATTAAAATGAATATATATGCACACTATATTCAGGGTTCTATTGCCTACCTTTGCCCCTTACCCAGTAGCCTGCCTTTTTATCATAAATCAGGTTACATGGTAAACTGGGGTGAGGCTGGGTCTGAAGAATGGAGATGTGACTTGTCCTGTTAGTTCTCTCTTTTTTTTTTTACATAATATTTGTATTGATTATTTGGGAATTTCACATCATGAATAGTGATCAGAGATACTTCCCACCCCTCACAGTTTCATCCCTTATGACCTTCCCCGCACCCCACAAAAAAAGGTGGAGGAGGAAGAAAAGGAGGAGGAGAAAACAAGCCTAACTTGTGTTGCCCATGTACTCACTGGGACATGGTTTTAAAATCCTGGCGAGCATTCCTGCAAACAAAACCGAGTTCCTCCCTGCCTGAAGTTGTTGATTGTGGAGAGCTACACTTTAGAATTTTTGCCACAATTTTCAGAGTTCCCTTCCATGGCTTTCTGTCTAGGTGGTTATTTGGCAGGGAGGTGCAGGGGGAAGCCTTCTATGTCCATCTACCTTAGCTGAGAGTCCGTGGTCATCTACACAACAGCATACGTAGCTTCCTTGTCCCATATAGTTTTGACACTGGGAAAAATGTTCAAATATGACTTTCTTCATCCTCACCTGTCTCAGAAGATCTGGGACAGGAAAGTAGGGCTTGGAGAAAGAGGTATCAGGATTAACATATGAAAGATATCATCCTCAGAGGCAAATCCCAATTCCCATACCTCTTCAGGCTACATGTATTCATAGAAGAAATGTGTACAAAAAAAATTCCAGCATATCCAAATGTGAAAGATGACATGTGCCTAGGAAGAACCTAACAAGCATCATGATGCTGGTAGCTAGGGGTTCCTTTTGGTTTTTGTTGCTGTTGTTTTTGTTGTTGGTGGTGGCGGTAGTGGTTTTGTTTTGTTTGTTTGTTGCTTTGCTCCAGGACTGTAGGACCTGGAAATATGAGCAGGTGCCATCAGGACTCTGATTTACACCTGTAACAAGCAACCTTGATTCTGAGAACACTGAAACATAAACCACAAACAATCTCTGACTGTATTTCCAAGGAAGGGAAGAAGGGCAAAATACCTTGCTCAGAGTTGAAGAGCAGAGAGCATTTGCGTCAAGATTGCTCTACGAGATTCCTGCTGGCCCTGAAAGATAGCTGTGAGGACATCAGCTAATCAAGGACAGAGAGAGAGAGACAGACAGAGAGAGAGAGAGAGAGAGAGAGAGAGAGAGAGAGAGAGAGAGAGAGAGACAGAGAGAGACAGAGAGAGAGAGAGAGAGAGAGACAGAGACACAGAGACACAGAGACACAGAGATATAAGAGACAGAAACACAGATAGAGACAGATAAAGAGAATCAAAGACAGAGAGGGGAGGAGAAGAGAGTGAAAGAGAATGAGATTGCAGCTTCTTTAGTGACACCAAATTCTGTAGTCATGAAATCTAAGAATTCTTGGCATGTTTCAGTATACGTGAAGATTTGTCCCATTTCAGAAACAGAGTTTTGGTCAGTATACCAGCTTCTTACCTTAGGATGTCTAAGGGTTGGTGTGATCACCTTGAAGGTAAATTCAGTTTCTGGCCCCTTTAGGTTTTATGAGACAGAGTTTTGTTATATAGCCATGTATATGCTAGCCTCAAACTCACTATGAAGCCCAGTCTGGCCTTGAACTTCATGCCTTAGACCCTCAAGTATTAGGGCCACAGGCCAAAGGCAGCATGCCAGCTGACAATTCTGCTTTCTGTGTTCCTTATTCCTCTTCCTACTACTGTGCTTTAAGTGCTTTGGAAGTGTCTGTGACTTTTCTCATGTGAAGGATTCCCAGCATTCAACTGCAGACATGGGAAGCACAAAGTCATTTTAACGTTTGGCTTTAAGAGCTTGCTGGATTTCTGGTAATAGAGAAAAATACATTCAAATGAAGTTGCAGTTTATTAAGCACAGCTAAAGGCTCCCTATTTATCACCCAGCCAGCCAGCCTCTCTCCTCCCCAACATTTATCACTGCAGAAGCAGTCTAGTTTTGGACTCACTGATAGGTAAGGACCCCAAAGGCTTAGCAAAAGCTAACAAGCCAGAAGGGAGAGGGCTTCTGCTTCACTTTAGAGGGCTTTGTTTTCTTTGTCATTCATAGGTCTTTTCTCCCCAACCCCGTTTAGGACTCCTTGTCTGAAGCTCACAGGCTTCACAAAAGAGCTGGCAACCATTACCCTGTGTGTACAGTCTCAGCTGAGAAACAAAGGAAGATAGGTGCCTGGCAACAGGAGCACAGCAGGAAGAATTTAAGTTGGCCCCAGCGTTCAGAAGCTGAACTTAAGCCAGAGAGTCAATAGCAGCAGTCTTCTCCCAGAGACCCCTTGAATCCTCAGGGCTCTGCTGGCAGTGGCTTTAAGGGACAAGGTGCAAACAACCCTTAAACATGCATACTGCTGACAGCATTGGTGTCTGTTAAGATCAATTTCCTCCACATCCTCCAGTGTGGAGGTTTTGGAGGCAAATGGGACAGCCTAGGTCTTTGGAACAAGAAGATCACATTGTAGACAGAGGCCAGATAGATGTTCATTTCTGTGTTTACCCAGTCCACTAGCTCCACAATGAAGAGAAGGAGGGAGACTTTCTGACACCCCATCTTTGATTCAAGTATTTTGACTTAGTTGTTTTCAGATGTAATCCCCCCAAAAAAAAAAACCAAACAAACAAACCAGAAATTCTAACGAGATCATTGGCCCCAGCTCTCCGGAATAACCTTGGAGTGTTCTGGTTATCTGTGATCCTCAGTAAACCTCTGTCTACCACCCTTTATGTACTAATCCATCTGACAGCTGTCCTCCAGGACACAATATGACCTTTGCCCTCCGAAACTCTGCCCACCACCCTCCTTTTTGCCATCCAGAATATGTCATTCAAATTTACTTTTTTATGTTACACTCCTTAATATATGATTGTAATGCCACGCGCTCCAGGGCACCATGATGTCATATAAAAACTTTACTGGCTGTAGAGGAAACTTGACATCAAAAAGAGATCCAAAAAATGGTTCCATTTATATGGCTAACACATTTTATAATATCTGCCACCTGTAAAGGTTTTCAAATTATTCAGGTTAATTTTCAAGCTTTTCCACAGCCACTGTTTAAGTAGGGTTCAGCTCCCCCTTACCTGCGGTAACAGTAACTGAAGGTTAAATGCCATCAGAAACACCCAGGTGAGAGGCTTGGCATGACTGTCACACAGCATCAGCCACATTGTCCCAGCCCATTCTCTTGGCTGTTCTGTCACACTGCTTGTCCCTGTTCATTTTACTCCGTTCATTGTCCCCACTTATGAATTAAGGTCATCTCGTGTGTGAATACTGAATTCGGAAAAACAAGACATATTGGTGCTAGCACGGTTCGCAGGTTCAGGCGCTACCTCCTAAAAGTTTTTCTCTGCGGATAAGAGGGGAGTTATATACTTCTCATTGCACAGATGGAGAAACTGAGACTCAGAACGTCTTTCAGTGCGGAAGAATGCTGCAGACTGGATAATGCACATGAAAAACTGGCTCAGACAGGGACTTGTTGGACCAGGTGAACCTGTGAAAGGGAGAGCATAAAACAAGAGTACGGGGCTCTGGTCTCTTGTTTCTTCTTTCACGGCCACTAATCCCACTCAGGAGCCCTGCCCTTGGGGCTGCACAGCATCTCCTGCTGCCCCCCAATGGCCCACATGCAAATTTGGAGATGAAGTTTCAAATACAACTCAAGAGAACACAGCCAAGCCAAGCTCTTGCCATGGTTCAAGACAGAGAGGGGGTGCATCAGTACACAAGGGAATACACCGCTCCTTAGTAAGCATAGCTTCAACTTGATTCATCTTGGGCAATGTGTTCTGAAAGAGTTTTATCTCGATATGATGTGCACCATTTGTGTGTCTAGTCATCCCACTCAGACAGATACAAGGCTCAGGACTGGGCAGAGTTTGGGCTGCCCTCCCTGCTACTACACAGAACTTTTGGGATACCTGCATACTTTAAATCCTTTCTTCCTTCCTTCCACAGAGCTGCAGGTCATTTTAGGGAATGTCAAAATAGATCACAAGGTATTAAGTGAGCCGTTCTGATGTTACGCATCTGAAATTCCAGATGTCCAGACTGGGTCACACAGTCAGATCTAACAAAACAAATGACCGAGGATCATAAAACTCAGCTTTCACGTTTGAAAGGAAGGTTTGCTGGTGCGGGCACCATCTCTGTGAAGCTTTTGCACAGCCTCCTTTGCCTCACTTACATCAGTATGATGATTCTATTGTCTAAATATACCACGATGACTTGTGTTATTGGCACATTCTGCATTAGCAGCTAAGAAAACTAAGCTATAAAAGACCAAGTGTGTGCTGCTGTACCCCTCTGAACCTTCCCTTTCTTGTGGAAAGCTGCCCCTCAGCTGAAGTTGTTCACAAGGAACTGGATTACATTATTCTTTCCCTCTTATGAATCCCAGTCACAGGGACACCAGCCCAAAAGTACCCTTGAGGGGAGATAAACAGGGGTGTGCTCTGTTGACACATTCTGAGACCTCAGTGGGGAACTGGGAACAACCCACATGACTATAGAACTTGGGTCACTTGGAGTTCTGTGAGGAAATTTTGTGTCTTCCTTTCTTAAAATAACTAGTCTTAGAAGTTTACCACGAGTCTTGTTTGGGAATGAACCTAAAAACAAAAACTAGTCAGCATACATAACCAAAGTAAAGAAAGTTAAGAAACAGGTGTGGTGTGTGTGTGTGTGTGTGTGTGTGTGTGTGTGTGAGAGAGAGAGAGAGAGAGAGAGAGAGAGAGAGAGAGAGAGAGAGAGAATGAGAGACAGAGAGACAGAGAGAGAGAGAGAGAGACAGAAACAGTGAGACAGAGAAAGGAAGGAGAGAGAAAATAAGAAGGGGTGGGAGATTAGAGGGAAAGAAGGAAGAAGTTGGATGGCTGCTCAAAAGATAAAATAATTCTACTGTAAGCTAAAAATTCCCATCATTTGTTATCCTAGGGTCCATTATATTGATAAAATAATAGTATAGCAACTAGGTAGATTTGGTATAATGTAGAAAGAGAAGAGATGCTGACAGGAGGTGAGGAGTAGCATTTTGAGGCAGAAGATCAATCTGGGTTGGGAATGGGAGTTGACAGTACTAAAAGTGTCCAGCCAGAATGAAGCAAAAAGAAAGAAAGGGATAACAGAGACAAACCCTGAGTGGAGCAAGAATAGAGAAGGAACTGGAGCCTTGGCTGTGTCCAGTGTAGCTCTGCAGGAGTGAAATCCTCAGTGTCCTGTGTGTCACACTCTCTTCGTGGGGAGGAATAAGAGAAACACAGACCAGAGAGGTGTCTGTCTCCTCTCCTCTCCTCTCCTCTCCTCTCCTCTCCCTAATGATTCTACTGTCTAAATATACCATGATAACTTGTGTTATTGTCACATTCTCTCTCTCTCTCTCTCTCTCTCTCTCTCTCTCTCTCTCTCTCTCTCTCTCTCTCTCTCTGAAACAGCCCACAAGTTCTCCAGATATCTTGAAAAAACGCACACTCTGAGGTAAGATGAATACAATTAATTTAGAAGTTCAAGTGGTCTAATAGCTGCTGTTTCCCTGGTGAAAATATTCTCATCTAAACAGCTTCCTCCAACTCAATGCTCAAAACCCGGTTACCAGAAGTCCAATAGTCTAAAGCCCTGCTTCAGTGACTGGGGATCAGCAATTCTGGAGCTCATTCAAGGGCTCCAGGCATAGGAAGGATGTGTAATTACCTTTAATATCCAGGAAGGTGTTGAAGTATATACACACTAGTGATTTTTAAATGTTTTCTTGGCTGTCATACAGCATGGAGTTTGCTTTCCAGCTTTTCTGCAACACTCTCTTCCTGAATAAGAACATATCAGTGGGAGGCGCAGCCAATGCTCCCAGCTCCAGCCTTTCAAACTGTCTGACCTATTTCTGTCCATTCTCCGCTTCCCTCTGTTTAACTATAAAGAACTTGAATCTTCTGATTCCGTAGCTCTGACTCCTGGCTTTGTAAGTAGGGAAATAGAGCAATGAAAGGATGTCTCCCGTTCAGCCTAGGTGCCTTTTAATATGGAGTCTACAGAACCTTAATTTTTTTTCATGAGGAATGAAAGAATGAGAAAAAAGCCACTAACAAGATTCATGATAAACAAAACATCCTTGGCTATTAATAAATATAATTTTAAAAGAGTTTTTATTGCGTAAAGAATTCCTTCAAGTCATACCCAAGTCTTTTTCACCTTGAAAAATGGCCAAGTGAAATAAAAAGGCCTTTAGTTTTGTTTCCTTACCACAATACTAGGGTAAGAGAGAAGCTGAGTTTTCCAGTGAATGCTAAATCCAGAAACCTCTATCCCTGTATATTGAAGAATTATTACACAGAGTGAAATAAACCACACTCAAATGTGTGCAATGGTTTCCTTTTTGTACCGTAGATTGAAATGTATATATTTATATGTGTACATACACGCATTCCACATGTGTGTGTTGCATGTGAAAGTAGATTAGGAACAATAGGAGGCAAGGGGGAGGTCTAATGGGAACAGGGGTGGGGGGTGGGGGGTGGGGGGGAGGGGGCGGAGAACCAGGGAGGGGATGTGATGTGTGACATGAAAGAAGATAAAGGCCCATTTGTGAGTGGAAGGAAACCAGCCAAAGGACTGGGGAGAGGGCAGGAGAGGTGGGAGAGCATCTGGGGGACATGAAAAAGGACAAAGGGAAATGATGTAACTGCATGAACATGAGTGGCAGATGGAAGCACCTCCCCTCTTCTCTCCTTCTTCTCTTGAATGTGGCAACTGTTTGCAACCAGGTGTAGGAGAATCTAAGAGAATTACAAAAGCACTGGCCATACTATACCTGTGCTCTGGACCACTGCCAGACAAATGGTTAGACAGACCCCTTGTAGGCTGCTGCAGAGGCTATGTCTTGGCGTCAAACATGCTACAAGTTACATATAAATAAATGTATATGTAATCAAGGGGGAAAGATCTCTAAAATTGGAGCCCAAGAAGAAAGTTTTGTGAAATGCTCAGTAAAACCTGACACCATTAAGTCCTATTTCAAGTCTCCATCCACATAGTGGAAAGAGAAAACCAGTTTCCACAAGTGTCCTCTGACATCCACAAATGTGTCTCCACACATGTGCATGGACTCACATAAGTAAATGTAATTTAACATTTTTAAAAGAAAAGTTATGAAATGTCACACATTTAAAGAATGAGTCCTCTCACAACGCAAGGCTTGCAGCTGCTACTGAATGTTTATCATCTATATCATGTCCTGAGAGCAGAGATGTGTCCAGTCAGCACTCCTAGCCCACAATCACAGCCCGATTGATTCTTTCCCAGAGTGTCATAAAATTGTCCTCTGTAGCTCAGAAGATGAAAGATACAGATATTGGTACAGTTAGCTCAATAAACATAGAACGTTTCTGTGTGTTTGGAACAGCCTGGGATGTTTAACACTGTCTTTTGCTTCACTTTTACAAAACTCTATGAAGTAGATCTTTTGGCCATTTATCCCAAATGGGTAGACAGAGGCTTCAGAACTAAATTGTTCCAAATCACATAGCTAGCATATAATCCAGTGTGCTTAGTCATAGTACTCAGCATAAGCAGTACAGTGCTTCACTTGTATAAGCTAATATGAATATGCTTGGAACCCAAACTTTAGATCTAAGGTTCAGGTGAGCATAAAAAAAATTCGCATGCCCTACAACAAAGAATGGGCTCTAATCTATGCCACTGCAGTTCCTAAAGGCATGTCATGCTCCCGTGTCCCAACAAACAGCACACACATCATCCCAGCCCCTTGTTAAATGGGAGTTAAGGGAAGGAGTGATTGCCAGAATGAAAACGTTTGCCTTCAGCTACAGCACACAAAACCAACAAAACATAAAAACTGAAATAAAAGGAGGAGGAAGAGGAGGAGGAGAGGGAGGGGGAGGAGAAGGAGAAGGAGAAGAGAAAGGCAAACCACTGTTAGATGCGATAAACAGTCCCAGGGTTCTGACATGAGAGCCCACATCAACTTAGAAACCTCTGCCGTTCTCAGCAAAGATCTCACCAAAGCATCTCTAGCCAGAGTGAGACAATGTTTGGGGGGAGGGATGTTTTCAGTGTTTGTTTTATGAGGAAAAAGAGTTCTCCCTGGTCTTGCACCACCTGCTTAGAGTTGTCACAGCTGGCAGGTACATCAGAAAGGTCAAGTCAAGCCTGTTGTCATCCTATCTTAGTATTTCACACACTACATATAGGAACCTCACCTGCTCTGAGTGTCAAATGACAGTCTCCAAAGAATGTTCAAATTCCAGAAGTATCTATCTAGAGACTCGGAACACATATACCATGTTTAACATGTCTTAAATGTTATCACTTTAAGGGTGCTAGTTCAAGAATACTTCAACAAAATCATATTCAAAGTCGTGGTGTAAGCATTATGGGAAATTCTCTCAGGTTCCCATAGAGGGCTCAGAGCTCTCTCAGGCTCACAGAGGTTCCAGTTTGTAGCAATATTTGTAGAAATTGGTCTTTTCGGCATACATGCAGATAAATAGAATCAGCCATGACATGATTGCCACTAGTTCCCTGGTATGGTCCTCTGTTATCCTTGGGCCTTCAGACAAGTCTTACACCTAACTAGAGTCCCTATTTCAGCAACTGAGGTTTTAGCGACTGTAGACACATCTTCAAAGGCCATTCGTGAATGTCTAGCCTTGAAGGATCTGGAATTAAGCCTCAGCCACAGTTGCCTAATGGGTGTCTGATGTGATTTATATTACCTTGGAATGACTTAATTATTGGATAGATATTCAAACATGAGTTTAACAAAAGCAGAAGAACAGCAGACGGCACCACACTGAACCTTCTAGTTGCCTGTTTCACTTAGATTTCACTGGGCACTAATCACCGTTTTTAAAATGACTGATAGGCATCATCCTTTTCCATGGCTGTTCTTCCATGACCTACAAATTTTGGAGTTCAAGGTCTCAGTTTAGCCATCAGCTTTGCTCCGAAAGGTGACAGGTGATGAGAGAGAGAGAGAGAGAGAGAGAGAGAGAGAGAGAGAGAGAGAGAGAGAGAGAACGAATCTTTGTAGGGGATTTCCCACTTTCCACTCATTTGGGTTTTCTTTTCTGTTGTTATAATAAAATACCCTGAACAAGAGCAACTTGGGAGAAAAAATAGGAGTTTATTTGGCTAATAATTTATGCTCCCAGTTCCTCATTTCAGGGAAAGGTTAGGTGGGAACTGGTGGAGCAAATCAGGACACATACACAATTAACTAAGAGATGATAAAGGTATCTTGGATTGCTTGTTGCTTATGCATAGCTAGCTCTCTCCGCAAGTACAAGGTTCAGAACCCAGACCATGAAATGGTGCTAACCCCATAGACTTGCCTTCAGGCCAACCCGATCTAGATAATTTCTGATGGAGAACTACTTCCTGGTTGTTCTAGGTAGTGTCAAGTTCTCATCTAACAATTAACCATCACGAATCTGCACAGAAAAGTTATCTTCTTGTGGGGAACTCTATTTCCTTCCCCCCTCACCTTCCTTCCCTCTGTCCCTTTCCTCCTTCCTGTATTTCCCCCTTCATTCTGCACTTCTTTTCCCTATTTTAACTAATGAGATCACCTTTATTAAGCCAGAGAACATCAGTGAGGGAGTATTTTATATTATTCTTCTAACTTTCCTCTCCTTAAAGACTTACTCACTTTACAAAATTCTTGCCAAATTTTCTCTAAGTACAAAATCTGTTATCCCTGTGGATTTGGATTTCATAAACGCAACACCTTTTAACCATTATTCTCTAGGAAAATTTAAAAAAACACAAGTTTTCTCCGTATTACTCAAGGTCTGTGGACATGTCAGCTAAAAAGAAGAGAAAGTCGAAGGATAAGGAAATATGAACCATTTTTAAAATGTATGTTCTCCCAAATAGGTACTATCTTCAGTGGCATCTGAGCTACCAGACAAATCGAGTCAAGTTTCGAACCAATGGATGTGTCAACTATATTTTAAACTTTTGTTACAGAATGTGCTTGTCGGCATTTTTAGAAACTCTTATATCCCAGAAAGCCAGCATGGAAAACTCATCTCCTGTTCTATTTCAATCTCTCCACCCAGCACCAACCCCTACCTAGTAAACACATTCCATTGACTAAAATATGGAAAATACAAATAAGAACAAATTCAGGATTATACAATTAAACCTTGTATAATTCTACCCAGAATTTCGTCTTCACATATGCTTGATTAGACATGGCAAATGATCCCAGCAGATAGCTCCCCAGTTCCTCATCTTACACTCAGTGTGCCTTTTATCATGTACATACGTTTACAGAAGTATCTTTTAGAAGCTGATTCCCAGAACTCTTTGGATTCCCAGGCTTATAAGCTCATTAAATGTGGGGGCCATGGTTTCATTTTCCCATCAGTAGCACATTGAACAGGATATAAAAGAAATCAACATTTGATTCTGGTGCTGATAGGACAGGTTCACCCTACTGCACATATTGAACACGGGGAGTGGTTAAAGCCATGGTAAAAACCAGACAAACAAACAACATAGTTAAAGTCACATAAAAAGGAGCAAGAGTGACTTGATGGCTGCCAAAGTCTCAAAACAATTAAATATTGTTTGAATTAAGTCACACAGTGCTAACTCTTTCCCATCATTCAGTGTTACTGATGAAGAAGTTCTGTACCTTGGTCACCAGCTTAACTGATTTTAGGGTGTCAAGCAATTACATCCCAGTCAAGTTCCACAACTGAGGAAAAACACAAAGCACCCTGGGGAAGGCACTGAAAAAATACACTGATCACATGGCCTGTTTCTTCCTTAAGACTTTTGTAGTTTCTAAGAATCAAATGAAATGATCAGGCCTTGAATATAGGTAGGCATTGATGTCCTTCTACTAGATGAAGTTTCACAGGGAGGTGTTTGCTCTCTTCAATGCTGTGGTGCCCTCTAAATAGCCAACTGGATGAATGCCGTGACAGACTGCACAGTGAGCATGGGTACTTACTGACACCGAAGACCCAGATCACAGCACCTGCCCCTCAGCACCTACCACCTACCTGTGCTGCCCCCACGCTTTGCCACCCAGGATCACCCTCCAGATGATCCAACTCTTTTACCTCCAACTCAACTTCCATGGAGCTTCTGAATCCTCAATAAAGAGCTCATTTATATTGAGTGTATTTTAGCAAAGCAAGGCTTTTACCTTTATGGATATTTCAAATCCAGGAAACTACAGATAGATTTATTTCTTTAAGTTGAGCTTCTACCATGATTTCATCTTCTAAGAATCTAAAGGCTAAGAGGAAATGGTCAACTAAGACTAAATAAAATAAGACGGGGAAGATTCTTTACTTAGGACCACACACACTCTAAAATCCAAATGTCTCACTGGGTTACATATCTTTACATTTCTCACCCCTTAAATAAATCTCTAATTTCCAAAGTTAACCTCCAGGACAGTAACCATAATATATAACTGCAAAAGCTGAAAAATCCTGGCAAAGTTTAATCCAGAAAACAGAAAAAACAAACAAACAACAACAACAACAACAACAACAACAAAAAACCAAAGGCACAGAAGAAGACCATCTTTCTATTCCTGGAGAAACAGTCACTTTCTCCTTCTTCAAACTCAGATGAGCTCCCTGGGTGGCCATTTCTTTGACTCACTGCTTGGTCCTTGAGAGATGGGACACCAAGTTTGCCACTCACTTGTCTAGTTTTCAGGTTGACCCATGCTAAGATCATGACTTTCCACTCTACCTTGAAATGTTTCACAATATACTTCACTAAGTATTTTGGAAGACAGAGATGACTTTCCCTAAAGCACCCTGGAGGTACCAGGAGATTAATATTAACCCTTCTTTTCCTATCTTTCTGGATCAACTTCCTGGACAGATAAGGTCGTTTGTACTGAATAAATACAAATAACATGTTGGCTTTTTAAAACCAAAGTATAATGCTTAAAGCTTGAGAAGGCAGATGTCACTTAGAAGAAAATAAGTGGGCCAATTAGTTGTCTCCTGGCATGGTCAGACTTCTTTCCCTGGGTCTTCTGTATGTCAAGCATCTTGTCATGTAACTGTGGAACTGCAGAGAAAGAATTAAGCTGTGGAAAACATGAGCGCTCTAAAAAGATATCAGGTGTCACAAATTAGCCTTGAGTGTGTACAGTGACAACCATGAAGGAGCCATAGACATTTGTAACAGATGCTGGCCTAGCAAAGACACTTGATAATTAGGAACATTTGAGAGCATGACTTCATTTCTGTGTTGCTCAAAGCACACTTGCCAGGTGTTGAGGGCTCTGAAGAACAAACTCTTTTCTCTACCAAACCAGCCACGCCTCTTCCTGCAAAGGGCCTTTTGCTAGTTCCAGAAGAAAATAGAGTTAGGCAATAGCAAAAACAACAGAACCCAAAGACCAACAAACTGAACAACCAATCAACTAATCAACCAACCAACCAACCAACCAACCAACCAACCAAACAAACAAACAAACAAACAAATAAACGATGTGGCAGATCTGTAAGTGTTTAGCTAAATCAGAAAAACCTTACTAATAATATACTAGGAAAAAAATATGAAGCTGTCTTAAACCAAACCAATACCATGACCAAAGAAGAGTGGTGTAAGTCTCCATGTCTACATTTTACTCTTGCAAGCTCCTGATTTTATTTATTCATTCATTTTCATTTAGACAGCTGCAAATACTTCTTTCCAATAAGGCTAAGTAATTGGAACACTCTAGAATCCTGGCCATATTGAAATGGATTGAACATGATATCAAGACTAAGACTAATTCTTCCTGTGGTCCCAAATCGATCATCTCCTGTGTGGCACAGCCTATATACTGAGGGATACGTAGGAACAGCATGGCAAGGAACTGGGTTTTGAGGGGAAGACGGTGTTGTCATTAATGGTCTCTTTAACTGGACAAGCAGCAGCTCAGTGTCTCCTGGGTCTCTGCTCTCCTCCAGGCTGAAAAGCCAAGCAAACCTGGTAGAAAGACAGTGATTCCAAATGTGACCTAAGCATTTCTCTTTCCTCAAAACAAACAGAAAGTAAAAAATATGCAACCCCAGCAGCAATTTATTTTCATGCACACTTTGAGCTTCACTGTAAAAAAGCATTTAGAATATTTATTGACAATTTGGTTGTGTAATTTTCCAAGACTAACTTAAGTGGTTAACTGTGAGGCAGTCAAAATGTGAACACTCTCCAGTACAATTTGTTAAGCATGAGTAGCAGAGGGCATATTTCTGGCATGATATTGAGAGAACTATTGTTAATAGAGAGCCTTTTTAATTTTTTTGTTTTAGCCAAAGCAACTAATACATATGCATTTGGTATATATTCTTCAATAACCAAGAGGTAAAAGTGCCAAAGAGAATCTTATCTCAGGATGCAGGTTGTTTATGTGTCCTGATCCCTCATCTTCCTTCAGCTAGATGAGACCTCCTTTGCCTTGCTAGCGGCTGTGTCCTCCTTCCTAATTTCACCTTCCCAGGGTCATCCAGTCATAACTGTGCTTTGCCTAAGCCCTATCTGGCAGAGCGGGTTCTGGAGGCCATGCAAGTGAGCACTTTCTGTTCACTGTTGTACTTGAGGACTCACTTTTTTTCATGATAAAACCTTTGGGAAATCCTTTAATGATCTCATCATTTTTGCATGGTCTAAGAGAGAAGATTTAAAATAAAGCATTTCACTTGAGATCAATACATTATTAAAGATTTTATCACAAAGTTCATTTAATACAACTTTAATAATATTCATTATGTATGAAGACAAATTTCAACTTTCCCTCATGTATAAGTAATATACTCTGTTTAATTTACTTCAGATTTATTTTATAAGAAGAATTGTAGTTTGTCTATGATTAAAATTTGAAAGAGCATTAAATCAGCTATTATTTATTTACCTAGGATCAAATACATATTAAAATGCTCCAGCTAATCAATATCTTATCAAATGTAAACTTGATTTTCGATGATAGAAATATATGCATCACATACTTAAAAATTAACTGTTCTTCCATTTCCACCATTCCAGGATTCAATTTATAACCTATTGACAACCATAGAGTGCATGGGTAATATTTAATCTCGATGGATTAGAGAGTGAATGAGGTAGAATACGCACTTTGTTTTGTACTTTTTACAACAAGATACACAGTACTAGCATGTCGATCAGCTCAGCTTGAAAATATCCTGAAGACAATCTCCACAGCATTAGTGTGAATGTCACTTTTAACATTTTTTTTGTCACATTTATTGGTACTTCCATGTTTCTTATGATTTTTCTTCTCAACCCAAAATCTATTAATGTAATAGATCATGCATGTTTATGTGTAAGTTCAAGTTTAGTATGCCTAACATGCAAGGCACTATGCTGAGAGCCAGGTGACTGTACACATGCGTATGGCCTCGCCGCACTATGTGACAGTTATGGTCAGAAAGTTTTCCAGGTAAAATATCCAGTGAAGAAGTTGGAGAACTAAGTGAAGAACTAACTAAATATCTTGATTGTGTGGCCACAGAGATAACACACAGGGACACCAGTGCAGCCTTAGCACAACTCTAGTCTACTACCTGCCAATAGTATCAATACCAGGCCAAACTGAGGCTCAATACCTTGGAGAAATTCTGAAGGAGAGCTTTAGAGATGAAATAAGCAATCAGTTATCCTGAGCCCTATTATACCGTAACTCCATGTGGTTAGAGTCTCCTGGGGCTATAGAGATCATTCAGAGGATAAGATGTCAGAGAACAGGTGAGAAACAAAGTTCATATTTCCAGGCCCCAAACGAAAAAGCTGGGTGGACATTGTGGACCACCATTAAACATAACACTTGTGATATGGACAAGCTACAAGTGAATCAGTGAGCTCTCCATCCAAGTAAAAGACCCCACGTCAGTATAAAAGCTTCAGGGCAATCAAGGAAGAGCCTCGACTTCAACTCTAAGACCCCAAAATGCACAGACACATAGACACATCACCCATATATACAAAGAATAAAAAGCAATAATAAAGACAAAATTATAACAAAATCCTAGATCCAGTCCTAAGACCCACAAAAGCATAATAAAATAAGCATGCAGCATATAAGCCTCTGTAATACTCAGAAAGACTAAAATTACCTTTCCTTCTACCAAAACATGTCTTTTCTTTCATGGATTCCCCTGCATGCAATAAAGACACATGCTCCACTATGTTCATAGCAGCCTTGTTTATAATAGCCAGAAACTGGAAAGAACCCAGATGTCCCTCAACGGAGGAATGGATACAGAAAATGTGGTATATATATACAATGGAATACTACTCAGCAATTAAAAATAATGAATTCATGTAATTTGTAGGCAAATGGTTGGATCTGGAAAATATCATTCTAAGTGAGTTAACCCAATCACAAAAGAATACACATGAAATGCAATCACTGATAAGTGGATATTAATGAGCCCAGAAGCTCTGAATAAAAGACTAAATCTGGTTTTGTAGGAGAGTACCAAAACAGAGAAATGGTGGGAAGGGGGAATGATTGGGGAACGGGGGGGGGAGAGGACTTATGGGACATATGGTGAGGGGGGAAACTGGAAAGGGGAAAGCCTTTGGAATGTAAAGAAAGAATATAGAAAATAATAATAAAAAGGAAAAAAGTTTATTTTTCTGTCAAACTTTATCAACAAATGTTTTTTCCCTACTGTGACTGAGAAAATAATTCAAATGAAAATTGGGTGTAGTAAAACAGCATGTTTGATAATTTCAATGACAACTAGGGGACATGAAGAGAGAAAAAACAGCCCAGAATGGAAAATGTCATGTTTATTTAACAAACACTTATTAAAAGTATTTTCTGCATTGGTTGAATGCCTTCCTCAAGAAATATGTGCATGCAATGAGACAGAATACCTATACTTTATCAAAATTCTTCTATTCAGTGTCTTTAGTGAATACACTTTATGAATGACTAAAATAGAGTAATGCATGATACACAAAAGTTTCTCTGCAAATAAATAATCTTTAATGTTGAGTTTATTTTTTTTAATTTTCATTTGCTTTGTTATCAATGCCTGAAATCAAACTTAGGGCCTTGAACATGTTAGGCAAATGCTCTCCTACTGAGCTACAACCACAGCATTTATGTACATATGAAAATTACGAAGTCTGGGTTTGTTCAATGATGTTTCATACCATTACAGGCAGGAAAACTTTAACGTATTCTCCTCTGAACCTTAGAATTAGTTAAAATTACTTAATTCAATGATCTCTTAATTAGTCAAAACTTACAGAAGTTCTTAGGTCCTATTTAGAAAAAAAATATATTAGAGAAAAACACATGTGTTTTGTACATGTATAGAAAAAGACACTAGGACTGCGCATCTACTTTCTAAGGGTGCATTATTAAGAATCAGTTGGCATTACATCAGTAAAGCATATGCATTCCTTTTGATAACTGCATTTGTGTTTGCTCACATGTATGGCTGTGTGAGGGGTGTTAGGTACTCTGGAACTGAAGTTACAGACAGTTGTTAGCTACCATGTGGGAGCTGGGAATCGAACCTGGATCTTCAGGAAGAGCAATCAGTTCTGCTAAACAATGAACCATCTCTCCAACCCCAAGCACAGCAATTTAAAAAATTACATTTGTGCTAAAATGACATGCAATAAAACGAAATAACTCATAGATAGAATAGGCTTAGGGATACCAAAATACAAGTATTGTTTATAACATATATTTTGAAAAGAAAGATGCTAATAACATGGTAGGAAAGTGTAAGGTGTGTTGAATGGTTGGAAATTACATGAATACTAGAGTCAAGATGGCAGTTTATCTTGTTAAAAAGTCCTCGAATTGGTTGGGAAGATGTCATAGAGAGGGATGTAAGTTACCAAGAGTTCACTGTCAAGTGGTAGGAAGCATGCTCTTCATGGAATGGGTGGAGGAAAGAGGACTTATGGGACACATGGAGAGGGGGGAACCGGGAAAGGGGAACGCATTTGGAATGTAAACAAAGAATATAGAAAATTTAAAAAAAAAAAGAAAGTTGTTGAACCAAATAAGCATGGCAGAGGCTCATGACATGGGCACGGGTGCCATTTGGCATTCGTGTGAGGGTGCAGCTGTGATTTCTGTCACTTAATAGATCTCCATAATCCGAGCGTTCGTGGTGTGAGGGCTGGAATGTTGGGCAGCACTGCAGAATCTCAAAGTTTGTCAAGACTGTTTAAACTGTGGAAGGTACCAGGAGAAAGAAACTTTGATGGGACATATACATGCTTTGGTCACAGACCAACCCTTAGTCTGTGGTTGAGGTCTTGGTTGGAAAGCTAGGGGCACCTGGGAACCTTCTGAGTCATTTAGGATAAATATTTCTATGCAAGAAGCACATTCCTTCTGTTTAAAAAGATGAAGCTAGCCCAAAATATACAGACAGAAAGAATGTTTCCAATTGACTCTGTTTTCCCCACATATCACTGAGAAGCTGGTGAGACACTTGGACTGGCGCTCACACTAGTTTCCAAGGTTCTTAGTATTTTGATACAGAAGTCAGTTCCTGTTTTGTATGCTAGAAAATAAGTAGTGGAACTCCAAGAGTCTTTGAAAGATAACTTATATTTTTAGAGATTAGGGAATCTCTATATAAGAAGTCCAATTTTCTCAGCATAGATGTAAAACAGTAAGTATGCTTTGCTCTTTTCCAAATTCAACAGAAGGAAAAGAGGGAAAGGCTGCAATGAGTCATTCTTACCCACTAGGCTTGACAGAGTCTGAGAATCCTTTAGGAGGTAACATTCAGTGATGAACTGTGAAGACCGACCCACCAAGAATCTGACAGTGACTCAACAGTTATCAAGGCTGCATCATTTCTACTTCAAAGGTGAGTCTTTTGAACTCAATTCTAGGTGCGTCTATAAGAAATTCTCCAAAGAAAACTTGATCTTGTGGACTCTGACCTCCTGCATGGCCCAGTCCCTTGAAGGAATCCTATCTAATGGGATATCTGGGCAGAGATGGGAAGCATCAGCACCACTGGGGCATGTCCTCTTCCTGTGCTTCTCAGCTGCCTTGATGTGACCTGCTCTCATTCACCATGCCGTCACCACCATGAAGGACTGATGCTTTGAAATATTGAGTAGTTTGTGACATACAGTAACATTCAGGTCCATCTAATGTAAAGAAGCTAGTGGCAATGTTGGGGTTAATGAGGAGAAGAACACATCTGAAAACCTAGAAGCTGCTCCACTTAAACCCCAGGAATCCTGACCAGAAAGTATCAAATAGTAATAATAACAAAAACATTGTCCTTTTATGTGTAACCTCTTTGATTTGGGATCTAGATGGTTTCTTAGCTCTGCTCAGATTCCGTATGGAGAAGCCCAGTATAATTTTCTCCCATCACTGTGTTGCATGAGACCCAATCAATATGTCCTTTTGAAGAAAGCAGTCCCCACTTGTTGATTGAAATATAAGATTATTTATTTCTTTATAAAGAATTAAATAAAATAAGCTGACTTAACCTGTCTATGTAAACATATATTCTTCATTCACAATGAGCAGCAGCAGAGGCCTTAGGAGAAAATGTCATTAAAGGGCTCTCCAGCTCCAGCAGAACATCCCACTCCCTACCAAAGAGCCCTGTAAGTCATCAGCTGCTGCAAAAAAATATTGCAGAGGTTTTATAAACAAAATAAATGCTCAGCTGGGCGTGGTGGCGCATGCCTTTAATCCCAGCACTTGGGAGGCAGAGGCAGGTGGATTTCTGAGTTCGAGGCCAGCCTGGACTACAGAGTGAGTTCCAGGACAGCCAGGGCTACACAGAGAAACCCTGTCTCAGAAAAAAAAAGAAAAAGAATTCTCAATTAGTTTCCAACTGTAGGAATCCAAATTGTCATTAAAGTTTTAAAATCCAAGCCCAAATTTTCTCTAAAATAAGTAGCTACTGGTTTTCATGTCCAGTTGTTTTAGGGGAGTAAGTTTGAAAAGCACAACCTTAAGATCTATATAGTTCTCAATTAGTTCTTACAGCTAAGAGTACATTTACCTATGGTTCCATTCATGGTTGAATTCAGATTGGCTATTTGGGTCTATCAAACTAAGTGGTGAACAGATGTAACTGCCTCTACTCCAATACTAGTGCCAAAGCAATTCACAATCAGTGCTCTGATTACTAACATGCTCTGTAATTTTTAATTGGCAAGTCTTAGGAAGTCACAGCTCCTGTTCCCAAGGTTTACAGGCATCTTTGAAAAGATGGTCTTGTGTCTACTACATCTCTTCAAGGGCTAAAGAAAAACTGTAAATAATGGAAACACATAGCAAAAAAATGATTTTGATTGTTTTTCCTTTAAGACAAGGAAACAAACATTTATCTGCAGCTATAGATTGCTGTGATTGCTTTTCATTCAAATATTAAAAACAAAACAATCCAGAGGGGTCTAATAAGATAAGCTACAAAAGTCAAGAAAAAGATTCTCATTTCAAACTTCCCTCAAGACCCAATTAGTTGGATGGCTTAGAAAAAGAACAATGCACCAATTCTTTGCAGCAACAAATTACTGAAGGCCTTACCTTTCAGTCAGAGTAAGTGACAGATAAGAGCATAATAAACTCAGCAGGCAAGCCTGCAGTGCACACTTCTCAGGGAACTCCTCATGCAATCCCCAAAGAACTGTGTGTCAGAACTCCAGCCTGCCTGCTCGATCCTTCATTCACTCTCTGGATAACAAGAAAGACCCAGGCAAGAAAGGGATGGTTTCCCTTTCTTAAAAACCTTGTCCCAGAAGAAGAGAGAAGAAAGTTGGAAGGAAAATGGAAAGGGTCATGATAATCACTCTCACATAGATGAAGTATTAGCTGTGAATTCAGCACCAAGCAAAGAGCCCCTTAGTTTGACTCTTGCTGCTTCCAAGTCCTGAGCCTTCCCTACTTCTGTCTCTCAAGGGAAGAAGAGTGTGTGGATATCTCTCTCTCTCTCTCTCTCTCTCTCTCTCTCTCTCACTCTCTCTCTCCCTCTCCCTGTCTCTATCTCCCCCTTTTTCTCCTTTAATCTCTCTTTCTCCCTTTCTCCCTCTCCTTCCCTATTTTTCCCTTTGTCTCTCTCCCTCTCTCTTTCTCCCTCTTTCTCCCTTTCACCATCCCTCTCTCCCCTCTCTTCCTCTCTTTCTCTCTAGCTTTCTCCCTCTTCCTTTTCCCCTTTTCCCCCCATCTCCCTCTTCCTTTCCCTTCCACCCTCTCTGCACACATGTATGTGAATGTAAGAAAGAGAGAAAGCATGCATCAATGTATGGCTGAGGAGAGGAAGGTCTGAAGAGAGTGGAGTGTTGGAATGGACAACGGGCTTTAGAACAGCGAGGCTAGGACTGTGGGGCCCTGCATTCTTGGGCAGCAGGCTTTCAAAACAAGGATGCATGGCTTCACAGGAAAGGTTTGTGACACATAACACAAAACATGCGATTGAAAGGAGAAAGGAGATACAAACTGAGCTGGCCACATTACCAGCAGTCAGTGATCCAGACAGCAAAGACTCTTGGATTTCATTTTCATGCAGCCTGTGGGTTTACTTCCCTCCTTGCTAGAATGTTTTTGGTCCCAGGGGTGCTGAATTCCAGAGAACCCAATTAACCTCAGACTTGGCCAGCTCCCTTGTATGATCAATATGAAATAAGCTCCCTTTTATGATCACCTCAAAATTAAAGTGAGTGCTCAAGTTTATATCTTCCGTAGAGTGACAGTCAAGTGGTGTGTCTGGAGGGGGCACCCAGATATCAGATAGAAGGAGGGACATAAAGGGAATGACTTGATGGAATCTCTTGAAGACCTTCAGTTTGAAGGGAGCTTGCCTCCCCTGCATCTGCAGGTCTTCCTGGCCCAGTGGCTTTCACTCTTGGGCTTTTCTAGGTCAGCCTGACTATTGAACATGACTTAATCCTAGTGCTTTGTCAAATGGTGGACTCGAAGACAATCTAGAGAACATTCTCAGGGAAGTGTGACCTTGTTTCCTTCCATAGTGACCTTCACAGTAAGTCTTCCTTCATCCCTTTCTTCCTTCCTCCCTTCCTCCCTCCCTCCCTCCCTTCCTCCCTCCCTCCCTTCCTTCCTTTCCCCCTCACTGGTTCTCCTTCTGTTTCATTGCAAAATAACAAGTTTGTCATAACACAGACATAAAGCAAGATCACAAGCAGCACGGGACTATTTACATAGTTATATCATCATTACAAAAAGGAGATGGCTCTGCTGCAGCCTTGCTCAGCTCTTCTCTTCACAGCATCTTATTTTTAGTAGGAGTAGCTTTATCTGGGGTGCACCCATTTCTAGATCTGGGCTTCACATGTCTTTTTTCTTTCTCTGTCTCTGTCCATCTCTGCCTGTCTCTCTCTGTCTCTGTCTCTCTGTCTGTCTCTGTCTCTCTCTCTCTTTCTTACACACACACATACACACACACACACACACTAGAAGGGACTTGAAAGCGAATACCATGCTTTTCCTATTACAGTTCTAATCCTCTGGCTTCAGAAGTATGTGACTAGAAATAAAAATGTCCATGATAAGTTCAGAGAGCTTCAATAGGAGGCACACATCTGGCTACATCACCACCATCTGATAAAACTGTTAAAGATTACATTTCCATAAGAAAAGCCCAATTTAAATTTTTCATAAAATAGGAGATAACTAACTCTCGCGAGCCAGTAAAGGTCTTAAAGAGTTAAGTCACAGAATCTCTAAGTCTGTGTTTAAACAGTCTTCAAGCAATGACACACAGAGGAGGGACATAAAATTAGTAAGTGCTGGGAACAAGGGGCTGTCAACACTAACCAAAAATTTCGTGTTCCACAGCCTAACTCTGTTTTATTTAATACAGATCTTCCTATGAATAATTGCCTCTTCTTGTGGGGTCTGGAACTTTAACATCTACTGCTGGAGAACTTCTACTGTGAGCTTGAGAGACTCAGTGACCCACGAAGGACCCAGGACAAGCGCAGGGCTGGTAGCTGGTACTTGAATCTGCATTTCACAGGCTTGTCTAGGGCTCCCTCTCTAGGTTCCCTCCCCAGCTTCGCTTTCCAGTCTCTCTCCCCAGCCACCTTCTTAAGCCTCCCTCCCCAGTACCCCTGAGGCATCCCTTAGGAATAAGTTCACTTGGATGAGCAAAGCTTGGCTGTCTGAAGGGGATGGATACACTGTTTCCTGACTGAAGGGAATGGATACACTGTTTTTCTGACTGATGGGGAGAGATACACTGTTTTCTGACTGAAGGGGATGGATACACTGTTTTCTGACTAAAGGGGATGGATACACTGTTTTCTGACTGAAGGGGATAGATACACTGTTTTCTGACTAAAGGGGATGGATACACTGTTTTCTGACTGAAGGGAATGGATACACTGTTTTTCTGACTGATGGGGAGAGATACACTGTTTTCTGACTGAAGGGGATGGATACATTGTTTTCTAGAAAGCTACTTATGTCTCCTTTGATTGTATTTCTGCTTGGCTGGGGGGGTGGTAAGCCAAATTAAACAAAGAAAAACTTCTAAATATTCCATTCGATTTGTATATCATGTTTTTTTCTCTCTTCCTGTGCTGTTTTGGAAATGAGCTCGGGTGTCCCTGGGCTGACTGTCCTTTAAAGAGCTCTCCAGAGAAAATTCTCTGCAGCAAAAGCAAATCTGGATGTTTCCGGGCCTGATGCTAACTCAACCTGGGAAAAGAATATTAATTATCAACTTAAATGTAAGTAAAAAAACAAAAATCACCGAAAGACGCAAACCCTTTCAGAATTTCAGCCTTGAGAATCTGGGGGAGCATTGTTGTAGATGGCCATGCCATTGGACAAGGCTGGGTTCCCCTTCCCTGAAGCAAGCCCATAGGAGATGTCTGTTGTCTGCCTCTGTTTTCTTAGCAGTGTGAATGTGTATAGGTAACTCCCGGGACTCACTCAGCCTATTGATTCAGTAAAACTAATGTCCCTAAAGAATGGAAGACTTTTGTTTTACCCAAACTCACCAAAAGATGAAAAACTCATATGAGAAGTTTCCATTTACCCTTCCCTCGGCATTTCCAAATGTTGACATATATGACCCCTCTCCCCCAACCTCCACTTGCGTGGCAATTCTAATTCAACTACTGTTGATAATTTGAACTAATAAACAGAACACTGGTCCTTGCCAACGACTGTCATTTTATTCACTTAGAATTCAACACAGGAATCTGCACACCCCTTTCCGTTCACACTACCTAAGTCTATAAGATTCTCTCAATTTTTTTCTCACACCATCTTGGCATTTGAAAAGTGCTGGCTTATTGTATTGTGAACTGTCTCTCTCAGTTTGGTTTTATCTGAGGTATGCTAGGTCTCCCGGCATATAGACATTTGGTCATTGAGTTAACCTGGAGCTTTCTCTAGGCCTCATTGTTAAGAATGTACTTCTCCCCCGTTGGTCTACTCCTTTCTTATGGGAACTTACTCTGGGACGCAGGCAGCATCTTGCTTTTGGTACCTTTCACCCCATTACTTTGTCATCCATCCATGACCCTTGTTTAAAACAGCATTTGCTTTGATGGATGTCACATGGTGATTATTTATTCCATTATTAATTTTTTACATTTATCAGTTAGGATCTCAGTATAGGAAAAACAAATATACCCTTAGAACAATTATTTAAAGAAAAGTTATAAAAATTGGATGACCCTGAAATCAATATAATTGGTAAATATTATGTACATATGAATACTAGAACTTTTCAGCGATGCTTGCTCTATGACAAGGCCAGAAAACACCTGACGCCCTCCCCCAACCTCCACTTGCATGGCAAGATCTTCAGCAGCTGGAGAAGGACACAAGAGAGAGACAGAAGAAATATGCCACCAGCTTCTCAGCATCAAGGGCTCAACATAAGAGCACCCTCAAAACCAGTGCCAACTTCTCTTAGAAATGCTATCAAACTCATATATTTATAATGCCCCATGCATATTATTTTTCTGGCCCACGATTGAGCTCAGGGTCCTACATTGAATCTTAATGCCCAGGTTAGTCTGACAAAGGTGAAGAATCAGCCAGTTCGGCAGTAGCATGGACATCCATGCATTCACCCTCTGACCACTATTGCTATACCCAGTTCTATAGACCCCCACATGGCTGCTTCACCTCACCCTGGCCTCACCTCATCCCTGGCTAGTTAAGGAAGGAATAAGTTGCTGTGAATCCCTTTCAATTCTGAGATGGTGCCCTCCCTCCCTGCCGGAATAGGATTGACCTTACCTCTCCCTACACTCCTGGGTGCTCAATGAAGACAGCACCCAGAAGTCAGCCATCTTTGTCATTCACATCTGGAAACAACCAAGAGACCACTTCAGAGACTACTTAGCTGCAAGCTGTTCAACTTAATTCCCAGTAATGGGAATAATAGGAATAAAATTAATTCTATCGGGAGGAAACCTTATGAGCTCCATGCCATTACCAAGACACCTTTCCAACCAGCCAGTCTTCATTATCTTTTCCTTTCAGCTGTGAAGCCAAGACTAGCCTGGACGCTTGCACCTGTATCAATCAGATTTCCAGAAAGATGAAGACGTCTGAGAGAAGCAAGTGAGACTATGCACTTCTAAAGGAGCCACTCTAAAAACTGTCACCCAGATGAGAAAGAACCTCATCCTTAATAAGACAAAGATGCAGGCCAGAAAAGACCTGCTTACAGCATCTCTGAATTTCAGAGCCAGAGGCAGCAATACACAGTTAGCTCAGGCATCTGCTGGACTCTGAGGACTAGAACCCCACCTGGAGAGGATTAAAGGGAACTTCTTATGAAGCAAATGATCCAGAGAGGATTGAAAACCATATTACACAGTTTCTGTATTTTTCAGATACATATTTTTAAAACACCCTTTCAAAGCTTGAAAACAGCAAGCAGAATATGTTGTCAAATCTTTGGGGCTTTCAACTAAAATCTTCATATATTCATGAAATTCCTAAAACAGGGCCTTGTTTCATTATTTATTATTGGTTTCTAAAACCCTCTAAATTACATTTTAATAGGCTGTCAACACTTTCTCATGGTTTATAGCACAAGCTGCTAAGTTCTTGTTTGAAATGAGATGTTTGAGCAATGACTTGATTCAGAGGAACCCAGTGACTCTTGTTTTTCTGACTGTGCACACCAAGTACACAAGTCTCAAAAAACAGAGAGGGTTCATCACCTAAGCTGCATAATGGGGATTCTGGAATAAATAACTAAAAACTAATAGAGGATGGGGCCATAAAATGTCGTGTGTGTGTGTGTGTGTGGGGTGTGTGTGGGGGGGGTGGAAAACAGTGTCTTCTGCACATGACCTGGCCGCTGCACTTAAGGAGTTACAGCACCTATGGGAACTTGGACAAGACCTAAACCAGATGGAACCTGTCAGTTTTCCGGCCTGCCTAAGGGAGAGGCTCTTGGAGAGTAACAGGTTCTCTGTGTGGCAAAGTCATTTTCCTCAGTGGTGTAGCCACTGGCAAATTGCCTGGACTTCAGCCAACAACCCAAACTGAACTCAATAGGTCACAAAAGTGAAAGACACGAAAGGAGCAGTGGACCAACTGGAAAAACAGGAGAAAGAATAGCTTGAAAGAGTATGATGGGCCAGGAGACATTTAATTTGATGAAAATATATCATATACATGCCTGAAATTGTCAAACATGGTTTATGGTTTAAAAAGTTCTCTTGTTCTTAACTTGTTTTCATTATAACAAATTCAAAGACCTTCTAGAGGACAAAATGAAAAAGGACCAAACTCTAAAATATCTCTATTTGGATAGAAGCATCTTCAAACACTATGACTAAGCCTAGAGTGCTTCTTCGAAGTCCTGTACTTCTAGGGGTTTCTAGGAGTCTGAAAAGCAGATGATTTCTGATCTGATCCTTCTGGCAACATTCACAGCCCCTGGAGCTGTTGTGTGGTGACAGGGCTCTCCTGGTGACAGAAGGAAAATCATCCTCCACCCCTGAACAGAAGGAAGAAGAGAAAAATGCTGAGAGGGAGATTAAAACCTGCAGACAAAGTCTTAGTGTCACATCCTGCTTCCTGATTCAGAAAGATCACATCTTGGCAAAGTGACCCACCCAGCTACAGCCAGTGAAGTGTCCTTGGCTTTTTCCTTGGGAATCAGTGCAGGTTTCAAGTTGTATAGGAGTTCTCCACCTTCACGGTGGATGGCTATCCAGTGAGAACCCATGAACAAATACATCACCGTGCAAGAGATGCAGGATTCTCTACAAAGTTCCTGATGAGCCCTCTCCCTGACTCAGACCTCTGACTGGCTCTGCTCATTAGCTGTGCACAGGAATGAAGACAGCACAGCCTGGATCTTTGCTCATTCCTATCATTGTTATTAAGTAAATACCATTTTGGTGAATAAAATTAGACTCAACCCACGTAAGCAAAATGACTTCTTTCCCTTCCTGGAAATCTTATTAACATAACACAGCCAGATAATTAATCAGTACCAGGCAATTGTTAAATGACTAATAAAAACAGTGATTAAAATAATAAACTCCAACTTGAGACTATTTCTCATTCAAAGGGGACTCGTGTGCTTTGTTTGGCGTTTCCTACCAGTATGCAGTGGGAGATGCAGACAACTACAGAGCCTGTTTGTGCACACAGAAACTTCTTTGCAGCTAGAGTGGGCTAATATTGTACCCAGGTGACTTGCACTATTTGGCTTTAGTAATTGTGTTCTTTTCCCCCTAAGCTAAACGCAAAACACAAATAAAATGCAGTAATGCTAAAAGAAAAGGGGGAAGGGGCAAAACAACTTGGGAAGTAAAATAAAAGCTTAGGTAGTAATTACAGTTTGCAGCTTCATAATCAACCGCTTGAGTTTTCAGCTGACTAAACACCGGTTTGCTTTATTATGGATTCATTCTAAAACAAAGGCTAATGTCTTTGTCTTAGAATTCCAGTGTCTGTCACATAGAACCAGTAACACATTTAAATATTCATATCCAGTGCTATTTTAATCTTCATAGAGAAAAGTCTACATGTTTTGTTAGGCAGTTTTTACCACTATAACCTTCAGCGAAAAAAGCAAATGTCACCTCTTTGTGCTAGAGTTCGTGGTGCACATGTGCATGTGTGTGTGTGGGGGGGTATGCATAGGCACATGTGTGTATATTTCCAACCCTAGAGCAGAAATAGTTGCTGACTCTGGCCTTTCTGTGAGAGTCTTCCATGCTACATATGGATGATCCACGGCTTCTCTAATCCCCATGGAAACAGGTGAGGAGTGCTAAGTGCAGCATAACCCAGTGAACAGAGAGGCAGCAAGCCAGACCTAACATGAGACACGCAGAGACGACAGAGTTAGACACTGGGTGCATCCATCAGTGGGAACTCTGCTTCCTTGAAGTGACTGTAAAATAGATCTGAAGTTCAGTCGGCATAAAGGAACATTGTTATTTAACCGCCTTATTTGCATCTTCAAGCTGAGACTAAAAGATGGAAGTAAGCACAGTCTACACAAATGCTGGACCCCCCTGCCGATCAGAGTTGGCTCTGTGACTCTTCTCACACCCCTCTCCCAGACCAGGATGACAAGGAAACAGAAAAATAAATATAAGGGGAGCTTGCTGGTGGTGATCTGCTGCTATGCCTACCATCTACCTACTGTCCTTTCTCTGTGAGAGGAACAGCCCGGCCAGGGGAAGGAAAACCAGATGCTCCCCCACCTGGACAGGCTCTCTGCCTGCAGGATACTCAGAACCTCTAGCAGCTCAAACTCTAGGCCTTCATGACCATATTAGCCACTACCACCGAGCTTTCCCGTTAGCCTTTGTTTCTGTTTTTGTCAACTTGACACAAGTTAGAGCCGTCTGAGGAGGTGGACCTTGGTTGAGTACACACTTCCATCTGGATTGCCTGTAGGCAAGACCTGAGGGGCATTTTCTCAATGTGATGATTGGTATGGAGGACCCAGTCTGTGTGTGTAAGAATGCAAGTGAGCAAACCAGCAAGCCAATAGGCAGCACTCCTCTGTGCAGTCTCTGCTTTACTTCCTAACTCCAAGCTTCTGTCTCTAGTTCCTGCCTTGGTTTCCCCGGTGATGGACTGTCACCTGTAACCCTCATAAACCCTTCCCTCCTCGAGCTGCTTCTGATCATGGTGTTTTATCACGGCGATCTGCTCATAGCTAAGACAGGCACCTTTCCTTCCATGCCACGTACTCATCCTCCTGTTTAGTCAAGTGTTTTTACTCCTAGTAGGACTGTTAGCCATCATAAGAGGGGGGAAAAGGCCCAAATAATTGCTTCCCTTGCCACAGTATGAGTCCCTGGCTAGGTGGAGCCAAACTTAATTGAGACAAACCCAAAAGGCCGGAAACCAAACCTTGACCAGCATTTCTTATCACCAAATAAAGAGGAACGATGAAGCCCCAAGGCTCAGAGAGAATTTGTACAGCATCTGCTGAGGGGAAAAAAAAATGGGCAAGGTTGGGAATTACCAAACCAGATCGGGCAAAACAAAACCAGCATTGTGCTGCTACCATAGCCCTGAAGTCTGCCAACTCCAAGACAGGCCTCAGGGAGACTCCAGAATGGAACTCCTGTCTACCAATTAAAACCTTGGGTTAGACCAAACCCACTACCAGGTGAGGAAAGGAAATGTCTTCCCTGTATTCCACAAACACATCCGAAGGCTTTCCACGGGGCAGCAGGGAGCTAGCCTCAGAACGCAAGGAGGAGAGATGAGGCCACTGTCATGCTGAGATTGTGTTTAGTAGCAACGCACAGAAGAAAATACGAAATTCCACAGTTACCTATGCTAAGACAGCATACCCCACAAAATAATAAAAGCTTAGATGAAGGAAATGGCTTGTTTTAAGTAAGTGTTCAGAGGACTCCTCTCTGAGAACAAAGGGGTAGGTTCACTGATCTATGAAAAAACATGTGTGTCAGAAGGAGCGGCAGTTTAAAGCCTCTGACAGAACAGTCTGGCTGCATTTCTGTACATGCTCATTGAGCTCCTCTCATGAAAAGAGACGGGTGGCCTCCCTTTGGTATTTTAGTAGTCTAGTGAGGGACACAAACTCAGGAACACAGTAAACGAATACACAAACATCTATAAGCACCATCAGAAACAGTTCTTGAGGCAGGTAGGACGATATTTGTAATTATAGCCCTTGGGAAACTGAGGCAGGAGGATTGACATGAGTGAGCGACCCCTTTGAGTTACAGAGTAAATGCTAGGCCAGTTTGAAGTACAGAGAGCTTGTCTCAAAAAACTGAAGTGAAGGAATTGTTCCCAAGAGGTTCTGAAAGTAAAGGCGTGGTGAACGCATGGATCTGAGCTGGTGTGAGATGGATGATTAGAAAGACACCATCATGACAAACCAAAGCAGGGACTCCAGGACACCTCTGCAGCAGATGTGTGCACTGGGCTGATGCATGCGGGGTAACTCTTCTACAAACTCCAGTTGTTGAAATGCACGTGTTTTGCCCATGAGAACCAGATTTATTTTGAGTCATATGGATCCTAGAATATGCCTGGTCCAAGGTGAATATCTGTTGGGCCTGTGGGTGGAGACAGGTGGTTAAAGATGGATGTGCAAGGCAACATAGTGAAATTTCTTTCAGGGCACACTCAGGCCGCCAAAGGCTTTACAGTTCACAAGAAACTGGATTAAGTGAACTTAAGCTATATATCCAGGAGCCTCCTTTATAAAGCTATCATTGCTGCCAATATCTTATTGATAAAGATCATGAAGCTTCTTTTTTCGTATATAATTTTTGAAGATTCATTTTATCATTTTATGTGTATGAGCATGTATGTGCACCATGTGTGTGCCTGGTGTTCTCAGAGGTCAGAAGAGAGAATCAGATCCATTGGGACTGAAATTACAGACGGTTGCGAGAGCCTCCACTTGGGAGATGGGACTCAAACCCTGTTCCTCTGCAAGAGCAACAAGTGATATTAACTGCTGAGCCAGTTCTCCAGCTCTACTGATATTATTCAAATGATAACGTGGCCTTTTGTTTCCTTCACTAAAAAGACATATATTATTTGCAGTTCATTGGAAGAGATGAAAGGTGGTTTTAAAAGCTTGATAATTGCTTCTACGAAAGCATTCCTGCTGTGATTATCACATCTAAGTCCTCACCCATTCGCTGGGATCCACCCCTGCCATTATCTTGTTCGCATGGTGACAGTCAGTCCATGTGAGTTACACATCAGTATAAGGGAGCAACCTTAATCGCCTTCGGAAATGGCAGAAAGAATTATGGCATCTTTTTTTCTAAGGTGACTCCCAAGTTTGGGAACTTGAAGTGTGCACCAGCACACTCAGTTTATGCAGGAATGGGGACCCAATCTAAGGGCTTTATGCATGCTAGACATTGTGCATTCAGACAAGTGAGATACATCTCCAGCCCCTTCCTGCTCATCTGGGAGACCTAGTTCAAAGCAGACATCAAAATATCTAGTAGAACTCAGATGATAAATTGGGTTTCAAAAGTTGATGCATTCCCTCAATCTACCTTGTAAGCCATCACCACAGGGAGGTTTTTTGTTTGTTTGTTTTGTCTTTTTTTTCTGTGCCTTATTGTCAAAGTATCCTCCTTTCTCAGACCTCAGATGAACTTGAAGCAATGAAACTACAGGTAGGACAGTTAGACTTCTATGTGGTAGCTGTGCTCACATCACTTCTCCAGTCACAAACTGTTCAGATGTGGCCACACCAATTCCTCAGGAACACAACACACCAAGACGAGCTAAGTGATCCAGACCTCAACAAAGAGGAAGTAGAAAATGGGGAAGCCCAGCTATTGAAACGAATCCTTAGTTTCACAAGACCTGTCCCATTTACAGTGGCGTGGGTGGGGGTGGGGGGTGGGGGTGGGAGTCAAGGGTTCTGTCCACATCGTTGAGGGAGTCCTTAATCACACCCACACTGTGACGATCTCAAAACACTGACTTAAATTTTTGAGATTAATTTTTTTTAGTTAATTAGAATGGAGTTTACTTGCCTGAAGAAAAATTAATAAATTTGAAGTGACTTAATGGCCAGCTTTAATGATATAGAGGTTTATCATGAATATTACAAATGAATATATGAATCTTGGGATGTTAAACAAAGACTGAAGCTACCAGAGAATACATGGGATTTCAGTAAAAACAATGCCCCAATTCTATGCTACTCTTTATAGTTCTGGTTGCTTGATAATGACCTAATATTACTCCAATTTAAAAATATAAAATAAAGGCTATTTATATGAAGCTAAAACAAGTATATACGTAGAAATCCAGAAACCAATGGAGAGTAAGGAATCAGTTACTCTCTCTGGGGACCTCATGGGAAAAGATTACATGTGGTTCTTAAGAACACCATATTTTTGAAGAATTGTGTGTGGCCACACCTGTGCAGTGTGTGCCCAGAGAAGTGGTGTATCTTATGCAATCAAAGACCCTCTCCAATAATTGCATATACTTCCATTTACTATGCAGAGTCCTCTCCTTAAACACAACACACTGGTTTAAGACAGAGAAACCATAATTTAAGTTCAGACAATGAACTAAAGAAATGCCACATTCTTAGAGCCCTTTGAAAGAGTTAAATGTTCCCCCGCTCAGATCCCTTCTCTTCCTGTGCTTCGAGATAAGTACCAGGAGATTTATGTGCCATGAATTTCCAATTACCCATCTCCACCAGCTGGGCTGTCAGTCACCACTCGCCTCGTCCTGGATGCTTTCACCACCCCCACAGAAACGAGCTAATTCCTCCAAAAGGAGCTTACTAGTAGCCTGGCAAAGGCTGGTTTATTATGTCCAGTGTATGCTGGGCAGACTTTCTTACTAAATGTTTGCTATTGCACCTTCTCAACCTACCCAATAAAGCAATGCTTTGTACCAATTGCGAGCAATTTAAGATTTCAAAAAAGAATTGATAGGCAAAATGATCCATCTTGCATCGTCCCAGTGTCCACTGAAGCAGAATTGATGAGCTCTCAAGAGTAATACCCCCTGCTTTGACATCTGGAAGCAGGTGGAAGAATTCCAAGTGGTACCTACACTCACTCACAAAACTGAAGAACATAGGAAACAATGTATTTCCGCATTTGTGCTTTTAAAAATGATTGTAGGTTTGGAATAAAAGAATAATGTTGGAAACTCTCCCCTGAGTTTTGTCATGTGTTATGTCTAGAGAATAGATTAAGGTTTAAAGTAATATTAAAAGAAGTCTAAATTGTCTGTCTATCAGCCTTGTAGTTAAATGTCTTTTTAAAAGACGGCAGTTTTTGTGGTTTTTATATATTAAAGGGTTAAATCTAAAAATTATTCAATTTTTATAGTATCAAAATTTTCTCAGCTTATAATGTGGCCATAGCTCGATACACTCATCAAAAACTGAGAAAAAAATGGCAGTTGTCCTTTGGTGATCAGAATAATGGTGAATTTCTTGTAAATGTGCTATTGTATATTAATATATGTGGTGAAAGGTGGCGCTTATATATAATAGTATGGAAGGATTTAAAAAACATCTAATGCAAAGATTTTTCAAGAAGTGCTTGTAGAAGTTGGAACCAAGATAACTGAGAATTTTGAAGGGATTGTGAAAATAGCGAAAGAACTCAGGATTGAAAGGTGACTTCTTGAAGCAGGACATTGCCAGAGATGAGCAGAACCCAGTCAGCTGTAGGCTTCTAGTGAGGCAGCTGAACCCATGTTGCCTTCTCCCCGCACTCCTCCGCTCCTCTGCTCTGCTCCTCCTCCTCCCTACTACTTCTCTCCTCTGCTCTGCTCTTCCTCCTCCCTACTCTGCTTCTCCTCTGCTCTGCTCCTCCTCCTCCCTACTACTCCTCTCCTCTGCTCTGCTCCTCCTCCCTACTCTGCTTCTCCACTTGCCTGCTCCTTCTTTCCACTTCTCTTCTTCACTGCCCTACTTCTTCTCTTCCACTGCCCCCTTCTCTTCCTCCTCCTCATCTTCCACTTCTTCACAGGATTGTTTCTTACTAGCCACAACTCTGTACTGTTTCCCAAACTCTGTGTGAGAGTTAGATGTGGAATTCTATGCCCTTGGCACTGGGAAAGACCAAGGTCAGAGATGACAATGAGAGATCAGCTGTGTCTCCACCTTGAGTCTCATCAGAGATGACAATGAGAGATCAGCTGTGTCTCCACCTTGAGTCTCATCAGAGATGACAATGAGAGATCAGCTGTGTCTCCACCTTGAGTCTCATCAGAGATGACAATGAGAGAACAGTTGTGTCTCCACCTTGAGGCTCACTGATTACTGCAAAGCCAGGAGAGACCTCTTCCTGTGGCCTCTTCTGCATGTCTACAAAGCCACTGTTCTCTATCAGCTCTCCTATTGGCTGCATCCCAGGGTTTCCTCCTCCCAGCCATGGGAGTATACATGTCATGCTGTACATTAGAGTCTGAGACTTTGGTCTCATCCTAAACATGCTATGGTCTTACATGGCTCTTGAAGATTTTTCAATGCACCCAAGATTATTAGCATGTATCCAGGAGTATTTACGGCTATACCAAAGACAGAAGTTAATGGTTAAAGGTTTACTCTGTCCATGTTCAGAAATGCAGCTGGTGAGAGTTGGGCTCTTGTGTATGCACATTAATAAATCTTTGGTGACAGGGTATGGTTCCCCCAACAAGAGAACAATTTCCCAACAGTAACCTAAAATTTGAGAAGGAATGGGAAGAAAATCTATAGAAAGTATTTTTTTTCAAAAGACCAAAGTACAGTTAAAAGCAAGATATAAACATTAAGTAGTTGACAATGGTGAAAGGCTGGTATATTTTTCCTGTGAAAGAATGTTGACATGCATCCATAATTCAGTGGATGAACTGTATGCAACACGGTTCAGCTCAGGACAGCAAGCCATCAGCTTGCAGGTCACTCTTTCTCGTTCCTTCCATTCCCAGTGATGATCGATGGCCTCACTAAGCCAGCACTGCCTCCTGAGTGGGTCTCATTGCAGCCTTAGAAGATGTGTCCATAGAGAGGAGGGCTTTTTGGAAGTAGTAGGGAGACCAGAAAGAGGGATAAAAGAGTGATGGGGAAGATTATAGCCAATGGGTAGTGAATCAGAGCAAGGTTCCATATGACATATGTATGAAAGTTTTATGAAAAGCAAGAAGAAAGAAAACACTGGCTACGGGGCTTCAAACGGCGCCTGTCTGTAGACCCAGCCCAAGAGGTGTCTCCGACCTGCAGCAGCCTCCATGCGCCAAGGATGAAGAGCTCTCTAACACACTGCCCTTGGAAGTCAATGCTCCCTACAATAGTGAATGGCAAGAAATGTGTGCTCAATGCATGTGATTTGAATATATGGGAATCTGACAAGAAGCCCCACAGTGTGGAAATCTCCCCTTTCCCAGGAGACAAACTGAGACTTCAGTTTGCTCCTCACAGGGTGTTGAGAAAGATGCCGAGAGAAGGGGCTATGTCCATGGCCAACAAATAAAGCAAGCAAATGCCACTAAGATCGGGAGGGATTGCTGGAGATGATGCAAACGCTGCTATATTTTTCAACCACGTCTTTAGAAAGAGGAAACTTGGAAGAAGGAAGAAAGGGATGCATGCCTGAAATTAATATCCTGCATCTGCCTAGCCCCAGGTTCGGCATTGTGTTTTATTTATTCATATGCAAACAAAATCAAAAAAGATTATGGGATAGAGGATTTTTATGACTTACAAAATTGGGTTTGATAGAGCAAAATAGTGTTAAACACAACAAACTAAGAAAGGCAAAACCAAGCTGCCCATTTATGCTCGCTACTACATCATACACACTTAATTCTTAAGGCCTGACTCATTGTATCCTCCCATTGGATACAACCCCAGATGTGCACCAATTCACTCTTCCTTCCACTCCAGTATGATACAGCAATGATTCATGATCAATCTCTCTTTCTTAGACCCCTTAGAAATCCAACAACAATAGGCAGTCACTATACTTTGTTGTATAAATATTGTGTACGGTGTGTGAGTGTGTGTGTGTGTGTGTGTGTGTGTGTGTGTGTGTCCCTCACCGTCTTCAAATTCACATCCTGAAGCTGTAGCTAGCACAGTGGACATGCCGGTGGTGGGTCCGCCACAGAAATTTAATCACAAGTATGACACCCTCTTCCAATAGTCTTGGTGTCCTTTTAAGAAGAAATATCAGAGAATGCCCCCCCCATTTCCATCCACAAACTTTAAAGATGACTGAGACAAGTTGAGAAGATGGTATGTAGCGCTCAGAAGTGAGATCTTGGCAGAGGCTGAGTCTTCCAAAGCACTGCTCTTTGAGTCCCCAGAGTCTAAGGGTGCAAAGAAAACTCAGTTATTTATAGTTTCTAGCTCTGTGTTATTCTCTTATGGTAGCCTGAACAGTCTAAGACAACCAGAATTGACAAATTTTAGTTAGGTTGGAGGGAGCCACTTCCTTAGAAAACTGACCATCTGTCTTACCATGTCTCTTTGGGGTGACAATTTCACCCAATCCATATCTATCTCATGTCTAGTACAGATTAGATAAAACCTGCCTCATCCACCTCTAGTGGCATAATTAAGGCACTGAACCCTAAACAACTAAAGGTCTGTATGTATACTAGGTTATGCTCTTATTATAACCAGAGCAGGGTCCTTCCTCTGTGCTCCAGTAATCAGTGTCCCTGAGTGAAGAAGGCTCAGAAGTCCCCGTTAGACTCTCACCTGGAGGTGCTTCAGATTACGAGTCTATTATCTTTAATTGCTCAATTAAGAGAACCAATGGCTGGTAAGTTAACAAAAGGGGTATGCAGCATACAATCAAACCGGGGAAGAAAACAATTCTATATGTGTTCTCAGAGGTTCTACTTCAAATATATATCAGAGTGACAGAGCTAGAAGCATTTTCCTTCTTAATGTTTTATTTTATATCTCTATATGTGTGTGAATCTATGTACGCATGAGTTCAGTGTCCTTAGAGGACTGAATAGGACCTCAGATCCTTTGTCTACAGTTACAGACAATTGCAAGCCACTCAGTGTGGGTACTGGGAACCGAAAGTCTGTTCTCTGCAAAAGCAATACGCACTCTTAAGCATTGAGCCATTTCTCCAGCTATGACTGTCTTTACATTTATGTGTATTTTAGGAAAATTCTCCAAATCAATACACTGTAACATGCTGCAGCTTCCACAGTGAGATGTCTTTGTTGTTTTGCTTTGTTTTGTTTTAATTTTTCTTTCGTTAGGGAAGTTGCAAAGGTTAGAGGGCAGATATGAGGGCTTGGGAGATGAGATTGAAGTGTATTAATGTGAATTTGATAAAGAATCGATTCAAAGGTTTTATTTTTAAAAAAGAAAATATTTCTTTTTTTTTTAAAAAAATTCCCCAAATGGTTGAACTATTTTTGAATTAACAGAAAACTAAAGGTTCTTGACCTTTTGAGAGCACCAGTAGCCTTCACCCAGATTTCTGGAACTGCAGGGAAAATTCAGAAATACAAAGAACAGTTACTCTTGTGATCATAAAAAAAGAAAGCGGCACAAAACAGGTTGTTTTAGATGGAATCCTAACGGTTACAATCAGACACACATTCTCATGACTCTTTGATAACCAATGCCGGCACTTTACACACCACAACGCTTCCTTACACAGTTTGATGAGCTCCCTGCAGCCTCACAATTAAGCCTCTACCCAGCAGCAGCAGCAGCAGCGGTAGCGGCAGCAGCTTCATTTCTGAATCCCAGCTGCTGCCTCTCCCAGGCACCAGGAAGACTGTGGGAAGTGATCTACTCTGAGGCCCACAAGGCTACTCCCCTGCAGCAGCTCAAGTAGCAGAGAGCTTTTGTTTTCAGAAACACATTGGTTAGACCAGGGCCTGCGGTGTCAGCGACCACTCCGTGCTCCCAGGCTCAAGGAAGATTCTCCATAAATGTCACTTCTCTTTCTTCCAGCGTCTGGCTCACTGCAAGGCAGATAGAAGGCTATTCATAAATGTCAATGCCCCCTTGCTACTGGACTCCGTACTTAAAGGTCTCTTGTAAGTAAAAGTTTCATTTCAGGTGGGAAGAGTTTGCAACATACTATGTAATTTAAAAAAGCATTATGCACAGTCACACAGATAAGCAGGGACGTAGTTGGATTGGTTCAATAAACATAGTGTGCCTCGACTCAGTGTTTTGAAACTTCAGATGCTAATTTCCTAGAAGAAATAAGGCAGGTGTCACACAAATTAACTTTCTTCACAGACAAAAAGCAACTGTCTCGCCTCACCTACCATACCCATGGTCATGTTAACAGCTCTAACTTTGGAACTACTGTTGTGAGTAAGTCTAAAAATAAAGAAAAAATACAGTTCTGGACATCTGGATTCATTAAAAAAAGTAACCCGCTGCCTTCTTTCCTTAGAGGTGATAATGATAAACTTATGTTTTACGTAGTCACACACTTAGGCTAAAGATACACACTTGGCATCTTTTACAAATTATTCTTCAGTTTGGCATTAATCAAAGGTTGTATTTAACCAACAGGCTCTGTCTTGGTTACAAGCCATCAGTATCTGTTAATAGATGTGCTCACTTGTGGTCCATATCCATGGTTACATTTTTCTCTTCTATTAGGTAAGAGGGATTTAATCATTAGCCAAGCTTTTACTGGCATTCACATATGTCATTACACAAATTAATATTTCATCTTGAGGGATAAACAGCAAACACAGAAGGAAGTTATAGCATTGCTGCCTCTACTTTCCTTTGGAGATGTTCTCACTCTCCTGGACTCAAGGCTAAAGTTCAGGTAGAGATTGCCAGAGAAATGTAGTGGAAACGTTTAACAGGACAGGGAGGAGAGCAGACCACATTGGTCCAGGTTGGGAAAGACTTCACTCAAACGCCGCAAATGGCACAGACCTCCATACAATGTCCCAGGCCTGAACTCCTGTTAGCTAGGATGCCCAAGTAGCGTGCCTGTTCTCTGTGTCTCAGATCCAGGAAGGAGAACTTACTTCTGCTTTCCAGAGGACGATGTAGACTTAGACAAAATATCTCTGTCTGGCGAGAGGAAGCACAGGGTATAACTTTGCCTAATTATGATGGTGACTCTGGACTCTTCTTTCTTGCTGGATTTCTAATTAGCTAATGCTGCCCTCTTCCCTAGCCTGAAGTCCAGGGATGAGGGCTCGGGATTACCTATTGCTCCTGCTCTTGCAGTAGAAATTTGGCAATGTGTTCACACTGCCTTCTCCTCTCTATCCTGACCTTGCTTTAATGAGGGCAGACATCAGGTTTCCAGTGAAGCCAAGCAGTAGCTTCTACCTGGGAAGGTAATTCCTTCGGCTAACATGTTTCAGAGAAAAGCGTTCTATTAAGTTGATGATATAGTAGACACGTTGAGCTGAGTCCTGTTGCTGCCACTTGACTTTCAAAAACAGACGAATTTCCAGATCTCTTTAAATTTCAGAATATGTGTTTGTCAATGGAGACAATGGAGATATGCCTATCTGCTCCTAGGAAATGGGGAGGGTGTGGAGAAAGACATGGGGTTGGGAGAGGCTATGATGGAATGAAAAGGAGAGAGACAGACAGACAGGAGACAGACAGACAGAGACAGAGGAGACAGACAGACACACACACACACACACACACACACACTCATACGGTGTTGGAGCCTGGGGAACTTTAGCAGAACATAGCCTGGAGTAGAAACTGATAGTATGTTATCCAATTTGGCCATGGTTGGTCTCTGGAATAAACAGTCCAGGGCATCACCTTCTATGTCTATGTAATCTCAAACCCTTCAAGGCTAGCATTTGTTACAGGAAGAGTATAACTGAGTAGAAATTCTATGATTGGCTGAACAATTCAGATGTGCATCTGACGAAGGCCATACAAGCTTAATCTGTTCCTCCTGCCCATGAGCTTGGGGTTTCTCTTATTAAATATTAATAACAAAGAAAACAGAACCTTTGGGTCACAAAGGGTAGAATTTTCCTGAAAAAAATATCAATTCACTCATTCAAAGTGCTGATGGCTTATTATGAGATAGACTCCTCTGAGGAGCTACTAACACAGGCCCAGACAAAAGACAGATAATAATCTTTGCTCCCAAGGAAATCTATGTTCTAGGTGAGAGAGAAGAAAAAGGAATGAAGACAATACCTAAAACAGATGAGGGTCAGGGGATGCCAAGGACAGTGAGGATAGAAAATGCAAGAAAGGCACAAGGCAAAGCATTAAAGCAAGGCCTTGATGAGAAAGGGGCCCCCTGGCAGGGGTGTGGAGCAAGGCTGGGAAGAGAGGGCGCTGAGCAGTGCCTGCTGAGTGAAACAGAGGCTACAGACAGAGCAGGACACAGGCTAGAAGGCAGAAACGAGTCTCAGTACAGGACAGCGTGGCAAGAGTCAGTGCTTGGAGAAGGGTCAGACTAAAGTCAAGGAAAAGGAGACCATCTTATGAGTGTTTTTGCAAAGGTCTCTTTGGACTGACTAGGAAGCCACTGGTGTTTATAGCAGAAGAGAGAGAAGTATAACTAGTGTTGATGGTATTTCTGAGCTGATTTGTTATAAATGGAACCCAACCAGGGAAGGTGGAGTGTTACTCTGCTCACTCTGTAACAACGTGCCTGACAGGGGTCACTTAAGGAAGGCGGGCTTATTTGGACTCGGTATTTGAGCTATTCCACTGTGGTGGGGAAGGTTACGCAGCAGGAACAATGCTCTCACTGCAAGTGCAGTCAGGAAGCAGAGGGGAAGCGCGCTGGTGCTCGGCTCATGTCTCCTTTGTGTGCCATTCAAGAGCCCGGCCCTCCGAGTGGTGGCACCCATATTTAGAATGGCCCTTCCTTTGACCACCTCAGTTATCCCAATCTGTGAAATCCCTCACAGATATGTCCCAAAATGTGTGCTTTCCAGATAACTATCAAGGTGACAAATGATACTAGCCTTCATGGGCAGAATCAAGGAGACCCAGTGACCAGGTATTGGTCATCGCAGTGGTTTAATCTTTAAATTGTAAGGGTGCATGGGTATTTTGTCTGTATGTTATATTCTGCATACTATGTGCATAACTATTGCCTGTAGAGGCCAGAGCAGGATATTGCATTCCCTCTGAACTGGAGTTAGACAGGAGCCACCATGTGGGTGCAGGGAGACACATAGCAAGGTCCACTGGGAACGTTCAGTGCTCTTAACCACTATGATAGCAGTTCTGAACTTCTGGGTCAGGGCCCCTTTGTGGATTGAATGACCCTTTCACAGAGGTCACATATCAGCTCGCCTTCATACTTACATTATGATTAATAACAACAGCAAAATTACAGCAACAAAAATAATTTTAAGGTTGGGGGGGTCACTACAACATGAGGGACTGTATTAAAGGGTAGGAGTATTTGGAAGGCTGAGAAGCATTGTACCATTAGATCTTTGCAGACCCATGGCAATGACTTTTAGAAAGAGATGGCGAGGGATTAGATTAAGGCAGTAACAATGAAAAGTGTTTATATTTGGAAATATACCCAAGATAGGGTCACAGGATTTGATCAAGAGTTGAAAACAGAACTCTCTCTCTCTCTCTCTCTCTCTCTCTCTCTCTCTCTCTCTCTCACACACACACACACACACACACACACACACACACACGTACAAGCACACACACAATGGAGGTATCTTGGAAAGATGATGGAGCATATATTTTTGAGATGGAAAAAATGATAAGGAGAGAGGAACTACGGGTCCATTTAGACATGTTGAATTCAGATGTCCATTGAAGAAGCTACCCAGGAGAAAGCCAAAGCCTGTGCTTCATATGTAGACAATAGAAGATGTCACACAGGGATTAGAAGCAAGACAAACTCAAACTCATACAATCACTGGAATCAGCCTACCTAACCCTTCAAACCCTGGGAGCTTTAAAACTGCTACCCAACATGTGTGAATTGCATCAGTGTGGGGGTGATTTGGAGAGCAGACATTCTTGGTTAGATCAGAAAGGCGATGATGTAAGCAGTTGTTTTCACAGCCTGGGATAATTCTGCATTAAGGTCTGACCTGGCCCTCTGACCTCAAGCCAATGGGGAGCTCCCAAACAGGGGCTGAAGCATACAGTGGTTTATTGTTCAAACCCCAGGTTCTAAAGGGGAGTTCAAAGCATATTCACAGGGAATGCAAATGATGAAGTCCTTGCCATGGGAAGCTGTTTTGTTTTTCCAAACCAGGCTTAACAATCTGTCACCAAACAGCTACGTACGCGTGTCTCAGTAAACCTTGATTTTGATGCTCACACCCTTGTAAAATGTTTTTGAATCCTCGCAGGCACATGACAGGGTTGGTAGAAGTTGTCAGTTCCTTCAGTTTACACAGTCTTTACCTTCTTGTATCTCTAAAGCTGGGTTACACGGAGGGGAAGCGATTCAGAATGAGATGCCTGCAGATGCATCCGGGTGCTGCAGCGCTTAGGGTGATGAGCAAAGACACAGTGGTGGGCAGAACGTGCACCGCCATTCAGAGCTAGAGGAAAAGAGATACAGGAAGCAAGCCTTCTCTCATTGGCTGATGGCGCTGGGGGTGTCTCCTCATCACTCCGAGGTATTTTCCTTATCCCTAAACCAAGGCATCAGAACCGATGATCTTTCCTTGTTGAGTATCTGAGGACAGGCTAGGGCCACACAGCAGACCTCTAGATCAGACTCTTCTTGCTCAACTAAGATGTCACACTGTTTTCATTAATAATTCCTTATTTTCTGCCTTCAGTGATAATTGCCAACACTCTATTCTATGTTGGTTCAGTGAACCACACTAGTCTGTATGTAATTTTTATATCTCATTGGTTTAAGATTTTTCTTTCTGGTGTGTGTGTGTGTGTGTGTGTGTGTGTGTGTGTATGTGTGTATGTCTGCATATGTGTGTATTTGTGTGCATGTCTGCATATATGTGTATGTGTGTATACGTGTGTGTATGTTTGTGTCTGTATGTGTGTGTATGTGTGTATATGTTTGTATATGTGTGTGTATGTCTGCATATGTGTGTATGTGTGTGTATGTGTGCGCGCGCGCGCACGCGCATGCACATTGCTTACTTGTGTGAAGTTTCCAGAGTAGGCAAAACTGGTTGCCTACTGAGTCCCATGGGTCTGCTTGTCTCTGTCTCACGTATAGAGATTACAAGCATGCGACACTCAGTTTACACTCATGCATCCACATGTATTCACTCCTTTATGTGCATATAGTCTTAAACCCACAAGTCTGTGTCATAACACACTTGCTCTGCACTTGTTCGGCACATAGAACATATCCCCTCACCTGTCTACTTTGGCAAATGCCACTATCCTCGATGTGGTGACACCCTGGCACAGTTAGTTCATAACACAGGTGAACTTTGAAAGAGCTGTCACAATTCTGAGCAGCCCCACGCTCTCATGGACCAACATCTGGAGACAAGAGATTTCTTTTCCAATAAATCCCTCGCCTTCTGATGGGCAAAGAAAAGAAAGAAAGCACCCTCTAGAGGTCCTCAAAGAAGAGCCTTACACCGTGCAAAGGTCAGGGGACATTTCCCCAGCTAGAAAGATCATGGAACAGAAGCACAGCCAGACTTGAAGCAGCTTTTTATTTCTATAGAAGACTCTTCCTGGCAACAGAACCTTTGGGGGAAGCAGCTAGGTGGGGAACTCGGTTCTGTAATAAGAACAAAAGACAACAGGAGCATAATGTGTCATCCTGCGTAAAACCAAGTCCGAAAGCCTTCGGAGTTTGAAACAAGCTCCTCCCCTGGGCTGCACACTTCCCGCCTTTAGAGATCACAGCAGGTCTCTGCTCCAAACCACATGTGGGTGCTTGAACACCACCTAAATGACCTTCTCCCCAAAGAATTAAATTACCATTTATAGCTTATTCCTCTATTAAAAATTAATGAATTTGCCAGCTCCTAGGACGCAGGCCTCCATTTGTTTCTTAATGAAGAAAGCTTTGATCTTCAATTCTCCAAGGCTATGATTGTTTTTTTTTTTATTCTTCAGTTCTCCTCATTAAATATAAATACCTCCATTCTCTAAGATACACCTGCAAAGCACTTAAAACACTCATTTGAACAAAATGAAACCTATTTTTGTCTCCGTGCTAAGAGCCCACTGTTTAAAGTTCTGCTGTATAAGAGAAGGCACTTTTCTCTGGCACCCGGGCACGGATATGGGTGATAGAATACTGAAATTGAAGGTTTGCGGCTAATCACTATTTACAGAGTAGGCTCAGAGGGCAACTTCGCAGAGTGTAGGATCTGAGCTGCAATAAGAATTCTTCACATGTTGTCTTTAGCTGAAGGAGGAGGGGCCATCCAATCAGATGCCATGGCTTGATTTATTAAATATTTCAGGCTACATCCCCGGGATATAACATCAAGTGCCAGGAGTGACTCTCTCTGGCAACTGCCACAGCCCTGATAGCTAAAGGCAAATGAGCTCTTAGAGCACACTGAGAGATGGCTGGCCACAGCTAGACTCCCCCATTCTGTCACTGCAGCAAAGTGCCCTTAACCATGTCCTAAACATGGTATGTGTTACTAAAAGAAGGAAGATGTGAAGCTTTGCCAAACAAACCAGTCATCAAAGCCTTTGCTAATTGAAGTACGTCCATTCAAGGTAACAGCTACACACACACACACACACACACACACACACACACACACAATCTCATTCTACATGTGAATAAGGCAATCCATTCTACTAAGTTGCCATGTCCTGGTTACACAAAAGGCTGGCTGAACAAACAGAGTGTGTCTCTTCTGTCGTGTGTTTAAGAAAGCTGAGAAAAGCTATTTCCAGAATCTCAGCATTCATATACATTACTCATTGCAAGATGATCCAGGCTTTGATGATATGAAATTTGGAATAAGCAAAAACCCTGGCACTGTGATTGTCTGCCTGGAAGTCAATAAAAAAGACTTGAACCTTGAAGTTCTCAGCCTGCAGACGCTGCATGCGGAATTTTGCAATAAATCAGCAGCTGTAATGACAAAGCTTTACCACCATTGTTATTAGCCTTGACAAAGTTGGGGGGAGTTGCCATCAGGAGTCCTGTCTAAGCCACAGCCTGGGGCTGACAGAGAAGGGAATTCTCTCAGTCCCCAGGGAGGGGAAGCGAATGCTGTTGTTAGGCTCCTGCTTCTGCCAACCCTCTCTTGGGTAAAAGCATGAGCTTCGACACTCAGGGTGGGTGCCAAGCACTTCACCCACTGTCTGCCATCCTGCCCATCACATCTTTGTGAGGAAAGCTTGGTTAAGGCGGGCAAAATATTCTAGAAAACAGGACATATAATTCAGTATGCAATGTCTTGGTAAAATGCACAGATACAAATACATAACTGAAAAAACATTTTATTAATTTTGGCCCTGACGTAAAAACATATGAATGCCCTCCTTTTGAGACAGAGCAAGGAATGTGGGGGGGGGGAAAAGGAAGGACCAGCTACAAGATTCTTCTGCCAAGATGATTGTTTTTCTCTGAGCATAAAGGCGATAATTTCAATTTTGGCTGAGGTAGATTCTTTCATAAGAACAGAAAAGACCCAACTGGTTGTCCACAGATGTCACAAGATGATCCAACACTGGGGTGTGCTTCTCTGAAGACTTCTCTGAAGCAGCAGGAATGAAGATCAGAGTGATTCTGTAGACAGATTGTGTTTAGCCCTTGAGAGACAACAACTGAGCCGCCCAATGTCTTAACACTCATATCTGCATACACTCCATACCTCGTTTATTTCCACCCTAGAAAGCTTAAGAATATAGAAAAATAATAACACCAATGATTATAATAGAATGTCAGCACCAGCTATTTTGTTCCTCATTCAAGCCTGTGCATACAATGTGAGTGTGAGCAGTAAAACTGACAGAGGAACATCCATGCTCAGGAGTGGTCTCCTTATCATCATGGCTGTGCATGCATGCCAATCACAAGCAGGGTCTGTAGTGCCATCTTAAATGTGGTCCATTCTCCCGCTCCTCCCCTTCCGAAAATGGAAGATAGCAAACTTCTGTCTTCAGCACGCACCCCCAGTTCTCATGAACACCCTCAGTCTATGCCCCAGAGATGGCCACTGACAGCAGTCCCCGTCCTCCCGTGTCTCAGCTCACCCCGCTCGCATTCTGTATATGAGCCGCAGAATTAATGTCTGTGGTGCCATCTTCCAAATAGAAAATTCTATCACCCATGAGCTGTACGCATCGAACATCAAGCTAGACAAAGCCTCCAGCTTCTGATGTCCCCGAGGTGATAGTGTCTTTGGCTACATTTCAGGAATTCAATTCTACTCAGAAGATATTTATAGAGGCTCGTCCACATGCCAGAACTGCTCTCAGCTCCAGCAAAACAAAAGAAGCTGCAAGCTGTGCTCCTGTTCAGAGGAGAGCATTGGCCAGCCAGTGTTCCCAGACCTACCTTTGAGGTACAGTACAGGAAGCAAGTACAGAGATTTTAGGGGAAAAGCAGCCTTACAGAATTCATCATTTTTTTAAAAAAAATCAAAAATAGGCTTTGTAAACATGTGCTGTGCCCAAAGACTGATAAGTGAGTTTTACATGTAAAACTTGACCGCCTGGCTTCCTATCCACTCCAGTTCTTCTGCTCTACAAAGAATTTTCCAGGATTTTTTTTCTCTCAGGACATTCTTTTACAACCTCCTCACCTTTCACATATTGCAAGCCTAAGAGAAGGAGCCTTAACAGTTGAACACACGCCAGTGAACAGAAAAGAAGAGTGAATACGCATTGCCTCCTCTCAAACCTGCTACCAAACCTTCCCAAACCTCCTATTTCATTTCTAACACAATTTCAGCTGTCCTCTTTGTGAACCTTGCCCCCCACCCCAGCGGTACCATCCCCTGGAGTTCACAGAGGCCACACATTTCCCCACTTTCTAATGTTGAGTGTGCTGTGTGCAAAAGCGTGCTGTCTCCGGACATCCGAGTCTACCATCAGAGCTCATGTTGACAGAACCTCTTCCAGCATTCTCCTCATGGACCACGTGGACTTCATCATTCTGCACCCACCACTTTTATGCTCACTCATGGCACATTTTGACAGGGGACCAACTTGGCTGTGTTTGGTCCTGGGGAAGTAGGAGATGAATGAGAACCATTTTGTCCCAAGCTCTCAGAAATCTCTTAGAAGTGTATAAGGATCAAACCACAACACATAAGGATAAGAGACGGGATAAAGACCCAAGAAATTGAGTCCTCAGAAATAAAACAAAGAATATCATCTGCTTGTGTGGCTAGGGAACGGCATCCGGCTTTTGATGTCCCTGAGGCGATAGTGTCTTTGTCAACTGTCACTCATGTAGACCTTAAAGTACTTGAAGACAAGGTGTGGCTCAGGTTCAAATCTGTCGAGCCATACTGGCATAATAGCCTGTGGGATAAAGGGGTAGGAGAATGGTTCTGCTTAGCTGCTTCTGAAATACAGGTGAAGCCAGAAACCTCTTCAAGTGAAAAGAAAGACCATCATTAGCTGTAAAAACTGCAAATAAGCTAGATTTGGAACTTTGGGCATTTCTGGAACTGCAGTAAAATCCTCTCTGAACCCCCAAAGCAGGAGACTAATGAGTACGAATCTTGGAGGTGTCACAAGCCAGTGTCAGGAGGGAATCTGGCTTATGTGGCTGTCACAGCACCCAGGGTGCCTCAGAAAAATGATTTAAGGTTTAATTCTCAGGGTGGCAGTTTGGTGTCAAATATTTGACTGATGAACTTTATAAATGCTCAGCCTCCGTGTCAAGTGAAACACTCAAATGTCGTGTCACTGCAGCAAGCCTCTGCACTCTGTGCTTTAGGGAAAATGCAGCGGCTAGTGGTAAGACATAGTCTGGAGTGGGTGGGTGGGAGTGGGGAGGCCCAGGCCTGTGTAGCAAGGAAGCAGGATTGCTCCTGGTGTCGACAGAACTGTGCTGTGCTACAGCATAACACAGGAAGAACTTGGATTTGTAGAAAAGTAGGTGTCTACGAACAGGTTCCCCTCCAGACCTTGAAATTATTGGTTTCCTCCTAGTGCAGAAACCACACAACTGCTATGGCCTCAAGTTTTTCTCTCTGTAACAAAGATACTTACATCAAAGTCTCACTTTACAAACTAAGAGCACATTGTAAACTTGGGGTCATTTCAACGGCTACAAAACATGCAAACCACTTACTGTTGGGACTATCTGCTTTCCCATCAGAAATTAATATTCCGCATAGATCTGGTCATCATTTCTAAGTGCTCAGGACAGATATGCCCACCCCAAGCATGAAGTCCTGCTTTGTGAATTAAGAAGCAGAGTAAGAAGTCAAGGCTTGTGATATTCTTCAAGATTCACAGCACAATAGTTTGTGTTGCGAACTCTCACACACCAGACAGTTACACCCATAGTAGCAGACACCGCCCTTTAAAATCACAGCCGGCTGATTACAATGGACTCTCTGGTGAGCTTCCTTTCTCTCTCCTTGCCTTCAGCTGCTCCTCATATGGTTCCTTCTCCCATGACCTGCCTCCCGATTTTATGCTCAACAGACACAAGCAGGGCCCAGCCCCTGTGCCACCCTATCTGTCACCCCTCTATGCAGTGGGCAAATGGCCTCCTTGTCATCCTCACATCCATCCTTTCTTTTCTGACTTTTGTTTCTATGTCCCAGCTGGCCACACAGTCTGCATGATTTTTCATTCTGCTCCCTAGATATTGCCCGTGTTTCAAGGATAGGCTCTCCTACTTTAATTTTCTGAAAACAATTTAAGAATGTAACTAGAGACTTCAAATTTTCTATATCTCGAGTCCACTCCAGTCAGCATCAGTACCGTACTTATTTCGCTGAGAGGAGCACAAGCCCATTAGGCCAACAGCGAATATGCTTTAGGCCTGAAGCTGAGAGGACTTCTGAGAGCCTGAAGCCATGCCCGAGCACCTCCCACTGATCTAGGACTCTGCACAGCGCTTTGTATATAGTATTCATTTAGTCTTCTACTATTTAAGAGGGGGGGGAATCTTCATTCCATTTTTATTATTCTACAGCCAGTATCTATCCAAAGACACAGGTTACATTTGTAAAGAAACAATTAGTCTTTAATGTGTCTGGTGGTCATGACGTCTATAGAGCACAATAAAATAAAAGTAGGATCAAAGATATGAAACTCCTGATTAAAGAAAATTTTCTATTTTGAATTTCCTTGGTAGAATAGGTCCAAGTATGCAAAAATATCGTAACTCAGAGTTTATGTTATAAGTAAAGGCATCTACAGAATATGAATATGATTGACAAACTACATGAGCCACTGTTGAGGACTGACGCCTAAATAAGACTTTATTTTATGCCTATAACGTTTAAAGTCTGTTTGAAATTTATCCATGTAGCTGGTGAATAAAATATTGCATTTGTGATATGAGGACCATATTCTGATCTGTATCTACTATAGAATATTTCAGGTCTTTTAATGAACTGACATGACAGTAATCACTAATAATGTAGATGTAACCTCTCTGCATTTTAAATACACAAGATTAGCTGATGCATTTGAACAGGACTCTAAAGACAGGTTTTCCAAGTCAGAAGGTGGGTGTGGATATCTGAAAGACAGAACCCATAGCTGTGAGAACATTGATATACTATTAAAGGCAGCAATCCAAACATGCGATAATGCCTTCCGCATTCCAGGAGCGTATGAAGGTGGACACCGTGACACAGGGAACCAATAAGAGATTAGAGAAAGACGGAGCTGACCAACTCCAGAAAAGCTTTCCAGTTTCCTCAAGAATTACATGGGTTGAGCACTCATTAAGGGCAGTCAGTACTCACGTTAGGCTGTTCAGGGAAGCCATGTGATAACCCTGTCCAGGCTAAGACTGTTGTATGAAGAGGGATGGAGAGAGATGCCTGAGGGATGAGCGGAGACCATCGTGGAAGCACAGCGGAAGTGAAGCCCTGGACTGTGGAAGTGCAGAAGGGCAGTCAGGCCAGCGAGGAGTTCCCGGCAGACTGCACAGGCAGGCCTGCCCTTGAAACCATTGGCATGCGCTTAATTAAAATTGCTTTTCCTGATTATAAAATACATCCATACTGATACACACTTGCAAAAATTTTTCATAACACTATAAAGCAAAATAGAAACCACCTATAATCTTATGCATCGTTTAACTAGTAACTTCATCATACACCCTTCCAGTGATGACTGGAATCTCTCTTCTCCCACCAAATAGTTATAAACATTAAAACACATAAAAGGCAATGCATATACGTAAGTTTGTATTTTATATTATTTGTACCTAATAGTATGGTTTAGACAGTCACTTTTGGTATCAAAGGTCAGTGGAAATATAAATCGAATAAATACCTGATATGCCCTAGTCCACAGCTGAAATGGAGCCCGGTGGTAGAGTACTTGCCTAGTATGAGTGAGGCCTTGGGCATATCAATAAACAATTATTCCACAGTATTGATCAGATCAGTTGATCAGATCAGATTCTTATTGATAGATATTACATTTCAGATCCTTGAAAAATACAGGGTTTTGTTCAGTATTTTTTTTTTGTTATTGCAAAGCATGTTTGCACATAACAATTTATTCCAATGAAAACAGCTCTTTAAAGGAATTAAGTCAGAAGAACGATATTGTTAATAAGATAGAGATAAGCTTTGAGAAGCCAAAACAAAATACTAGGGTAAGTATTTTACCGACACAAGGAACAGGTATGACAGGGCATGTCTGCAAACGGCAGAAACAGCCCTGGGAGCGACAGAAGCGGAACTCAGAACACTGGCCATGGGGACTCTGAAATGGTAGACTGGAAACACGAGCAAGACCATATTTGGAACACAGGAAGGTTGTGTTTGTGACAGTGACGGTAAAAGGCTTGTGTAAGGAGCTGACCAGTGGGACTGGATGCAATAGCAGCTTGTAGAGGGCATCTCCCCTCACTGCTGAGGACAAGAGGCGAGAAGAGATGCTCCACCCCCCACCCCACCCCCGTTATTCTACCTGTTTAGTGGGGATACACAAAAGGATCCTTCCCATCTCCTTGACTCCTTCCTCCCCGTCCCCATCCTCCCTTCCCTCCCCCTCCCCCTCCGAGAGGGGAACAAAGCATGTTTTCCCAGCATATGAAAAGCATGCAAGCAAGTATATAGCACATCATCTCTCTTCAGTAAATTAAATCACGGTAGTTTTTTTAAAGGATACATACAGATTATATTAAGATTCTGTATTCAATAAGACTTGGTTTTTATAATTATTTCTTTTATTTTTGAGATTAAAACATAATTACATCATTTCCTTCTCACCTTTCCTCCTTCTAACCCCTCCCATATGCTCTCCTGTTCTCTTTTAAATTTGTGATCTCTTTTCATTAATTGTGTGACATGTACATGAATTTATACATTTTTATACAAGAACACACACACAGTATTGGATAACCAATTGGTGTGCTCCTCTCTGTGTAGGAGTATTTCTCCTAATCTCTACACTTTATTTGTTCTTATAGCCATAGATAAGTATAGTTCTCACCCCCCATCAAAAATGATTCTCTTTGGTGTATGATTTGCTTGTTCCTTTGTTTATCTTTGAGGGTTTCTTTGTGCAGCTCTGGATGTTCTAGAACTTACTCTGTAGACCATAATAGCCTCAAACTCAGAGATCAACCTGCCTCTGCCCCCCCCCAAGTACTGGGGTTAAAGTACACTACCACCATGTAGCTTGATAGCTGATTTTTAAAATAAATCCCATAAGGAAAAATGTAGACTACTTTCCCAGTTAATAGGGAAGAAGTGATATGGACTCTAACGAATTTCTACCTGCCCTGAATGCCCAATGTCCTCTTCAGGGTCTCTGCCAAATGTCCCTTCTGTTGGCACCTTAAGTGCTCATGCTTATTCCTGACAGTAATGAGTCCTCGGTAGCTTAGGGTTTGTCTCCATGAAGACCTAGACCCATTGTTTGTTCCTAGGAGACACACACTCAGCATGGAGGGAAGAAATTAAGCCTCACATTAGGGGCTAGTCATAGTCCAAGCAGGAGGTGGGTGGAACCTTATGAGTGTTTAGATTTAGATAGAATGCCAGAGAATCAAAGTGTATACCAAGGGCTTGGAAATCCTTGAGTAAAAGGTAGTAATACCAACCAGAGATGGGTGAAACATAGAGAAAATACAGAATTAAAAAATAGCTAAAGTCTATTACTACAGCATTGAAAATCCAGATCCAGAAATTTGATGCGATAAGAGGGCCATGAATGAGCCGGGCAGTGGTGGCACACGCCTGTAATCCCAGCACTTGGGAGGCAGAGGCAGGCAGATTTCTGAGTTTGAGGCCAGCCTGGTCTACAGAGTGAGTTCCAGGACAGCCAGGACTACACAGAGAAACCCTATCTCAGGAAAAAAAAAAAGAGGGCCATGAATGGGGCAGAAAGTGGAAAGTGACTCTAGCCAAGTGGACAGTTTGTAAGGGAGAAGGCAAGGAGGATGTCTTAGGACACCAAGCCTTAATCAAACATGAGAGAGTTGAGGGCTCTAATAACCTGGCCATAATAGGGTGGGAGGCATCCCCTTTCAGTGTAGGCCCAGACAGACTAGAACCCATAGATTTGAGCTCACAACATCAGCTACACAAGCATCTGTTCTTGCTGTCATGATTACTACGACCCTCTAAAATCCTAGCAAATAAAGGCAATCATTGTCAAAGAGGGGATCATGTGGGTCATCACTTCCAAACTGTTTCTAACAGTCTCCACTTAAAAGTCACTATCTCTACAAGTCAATGGCTTCCACTAGCAGTTCCAAGCACCCACAGAAGGGCACCATTGCACCCATTGAAGGACACACAAGCACCCATTGAAGGACAAGTAAGAAAGGTTGGGCAGTCACATGGAAGCCCCGACTCAGTGCTCCTGTTCCCCTCAATTTTGAGCAGCAGATAAGATGCAGATTAGTGATAAGATCTATGCATTACATCACATCTCCTGTTATACCTCAAAGGCAAGTGCAGGGAGATAGTAAAATAGTTTGTTGGTGTTTGTTATAAAGTAATATTAGAGTTTGTGACCTTTGCTACAGTGTTTTCTAGAAGGGCCTCATAGTTACTCATTTAATAATGATTGAAAATTAGTACACTACACAGTCACAAGACTTTGGAATAAGTTCAAAGTGGTCAAGAAAATACATACTTCTAACCTTCCTCCCAAATCTAAGGCTCTAAACTTAAACCCACTGTTTGAAATGTATGTATACTATTGAATTTCTTAGTAACTCCCTTTTAATACCGATACAAAGATCAATCATTACTGCATTTCTAGTATTTTAATTAAACATTAAATTTTGGAGACTTTATTTTACTTTATAATGCTATCATGGCAATAAAATGTTTTCCAAAGTTGTGGTCTCTTTGTTCATGTTTCTCTGTGGACACGTCCTAGATTGTGAGAATGAAGAAATCAGTGAAGAATAAGCTCCAAGAAACTATGCAAAAATGAGAGTTTGGGGCCCAAGGAAGCTAAAGACGGAAAAAGATAGGTTAACACTCCAGAGCTACAGCAGCGCAGGCCGGGAATGCCCTGTTCTCCTAATTTCATCTACGAGGCGTCAGTTCATTCCCTTGCCATAGTCTGGAAACTCTGGCTTTTACTTGATTATACTCAGAGGCTCCGTAACAGCTTCATGTGAAGGCTTTTCCATTATTTTGATAAGTGTATGAGATTATACAGTTATTACAACTAGGGCTGCAGGAAACATTACTAGATGAATATCACCATCTTCCATTAAATGACAATTCTCTCAGTAATTTCCTGTCACTGCACTTCAAATCCTAAAGATCTTCCTTAATGTGTCCGGCACAATCCCTGCAGGCAGAACCTGAGCAGAACCCAGGGACTGGGCGAGAGGGCAGAAGGAGGTGGAGGAGAAGGGCTTAATGGAGCGGACACAGAGATGTTGAAATTTAAATGGATTCTCCCCCAACAGCTAGAATTGTTTTAGAAGAAGATACATGTGCTCTGATCCAATTTGACCTTGCTTATATAAGTCACATGATAAACTATGGAGTTTACAATTTTAAAAATATATAATTGGTATATCAAGCTAATGATTTCACAAAACATTGTCTAATTTAGAATGCTTTTTTAAAAAATAAAGGATATTTGTATATATATATTTCATTTTTATATCTCATCTATATGTACATGTTTATATATATATGTGCACCATGTGCATGCACACACACACATATATATGCATGTATGAATGTGTGTGTGTGTGTGTGTGAGAGAGAGAGAGAGAGAGAGAGAGAGAGAGAGAGAGAGAGAAGGGGAAAAGCTCACTGGGGAGTCTGCCCTTGGAAGCCTATGCCTGGACTTCCTCTAGCTTTTCTGCTGAAGGACAGAACACTGGGTGAAGATAATATCACGTTTCTCTGTCAGCAAGGTGGTGACTTTGCCATGAACTTGTTTTGATACAAGTTTGACTTACACACAGACCCTAGCAATCCTCCTTGGCAATCTTTTCTTTAATAGGATTCTCTAAGATCGTGGCAACCCACAGAGGAGGAGATCCAAGGAGTTCTCTGTCCTAATGTTGCAGAAATGAGGAATTCCTTCCCTAGGGTTTTCTGTCCACTCCATGTCTGTCTTTTCTGCAGATTTTCTTTCTCTCTGAGCCTTCCACCCTCCTGCATGTGATTCCCCTAGATAAATCTTGCTTCCTTCTTTATTGTGGTCTAAATCATTTATATTAGTTATTTTCATGTTTATTGATTATAAGTTCCTTGAATAGATGGTCAATATCTTATATCTTTTCCTAAACACTACATCTCATAATCCCCCACCATCATCACTGCTCATTAATTCATAAAATTCCATAGACTTATCAGAACCGGAGATAGTTCGGTCACACTAAAATACTGTAAAATTTGTGTAGGTACAGAACCTCCAATCAGAGTGTAGGCTGAGCATTGCTCAGCCTTAGGTGCTGGTTTGTGTCCCGATGATGACTTCCTATCAAGTGGGATCTCAAAGAAGGAGGTTCCATGGAAACATAGTCCTCCTGATCCCTGCCAATGACTCTAAGGGCTTCACCACTTTTCTCATTATTATCTCTGCACCTGATTTGTGCAGGACTATACAGCGAAATCATAGCAAGAGTGTTCTTTAGTGTAAATCCTTTAATCCAAAGCTGTGGCCCAAGAGCATTGCAGTCGATGATAAGGACTATTGGAAGAGCTGGCCTAAAGTCTCACCCAACTGGATAATGAATAAGATGTAGTCTCCAGGCAATCACAGCCAACCTGAGAGAAAATGAGAGGGGCCACTTCTTCAAAGGGTCACACACTGATTACAAACTAGACAACAGTTTTGCAGCACAAAATAACCCACTTCCAGAGTGCAAACCTAGAGGATATAAGGTAAGGACAAATCACATTAAAGGGATTTATGGGATCCGACAGCATGGTTGCTTCAGATGAATGGAGCAAACCCAATTTACCCTGCCCAGCACATCAAGGGAGATTGTTACCTCTCCTTTCCAGAGATAAATCAAAGATGGCCACAGGAATGAAAAAGAAAATGCAAGATATTTAGCATCAATACCATTTAGTGACAGTCAGTGAGTGGGTATAGGTACCTATATGCCACGCTCTGGACGGTGAGCCCAACATAGACTCTTCCACAAGGACCTGAGTTATTTTTGTGAGAGGCAGATGATAAATACTGGCCATTTTCAGCCTTAAAATGTACTTCAGAAAGCTAGATAGGATAATGCCAAGAAAATATCAGGGAGGGATTCCTTCAGTTAGAGTGGTCAAGACTGACTTTTCTGAGAGAAAGAATGAAGATTTGAAGTAGCTGAGGGATGACCCGTAAAAACTCAGATGTAAAGGTGGCACAGCAGGAAAGTCTGGGAATCATATATCAGAGAAAGCCTCACATGTCACAAATGAGGGAGAAGAAATCAAGACTTGGAAGGAATTATCTGCCTGGGGTACAACTGTGTAAAGGATACAGTGGTGTCTATCTATGGGAAACAATGGGTGGTTCTAGGCAAGACCATCCTATATGGTCCCATATGTGGGTCAATATATAATCTTAAGAGTAGAGGAAGCACTTCTACGTGCGTTGCTGAAAGTGAACTCTGAAATGCTGTCAGTATTTAGACATGAGTCCGGGGAACAGCAGAGTAGGATAGACCAGTGTGATTGCAGAAAGCGAGTTCAGAACAATACAAGTGAAGTTCAGAAAACATTGTTTTGAAAACTACCAAAGAAGTAAGAGTGTCCGAGATTCCCACTGAATCTGGCAGTCTAAAATCTTAAAGGCCAGATGAACCAATCATGAATCCCCTGACGAGACAGTGCTTACAAAAGTGGCAGACCACAGCTGAGGCCAAAGTGAGCATCACACTACCCAGAGGACTTCACTGCCAATCACTTCGGAACTCATAACATAATGTATTTAACCTAAATAACACCTCAATGAGCAGTGATCAAATGGATTTGGGAGTTCACTGGGATGTAACCATGTAGGAAGGGTATGGAGCACATTGGTTAGATTAGAATCTAAGGATGGAGCTCGTAAGACTGTGTTCTAAAACTCATTCAACTTCTAAAATAATAATATTTCATATTGCATGCTCTCTGCATAAATGCAATTGGCAAATGTGGGTGATCACTTTATCACAATTAAGTTTAACGTCTAGACACACAATCTCATTATTATTTTTGTCTTCGCTCCCAACAAGAAACGCAGATTTTATTTTGAAATAGGATCTCATGTCACCCAGGCTGAATGCAAATTCATGGTGTAAAACAACCTTGAAGCACTAACCCTTCTGCCTCCACCTCCCTCCGACATGGTGCTAGAATGAGGTATCACACACAGTTTATCGTGTACTACGTTGGAGATCAACCCAGGGCTTGCTCTGTGCTAAGCAAGCCCTCTGCCAATCCCTAGCTGTCCCGTGTCTCTGCCAAAAATATCCAGACCAACAAGCAACGCACGGGAGGAAAGGGGTAGTTGGCTAAAAGCATTGGGTCGCATGATGGGAAGAGGTCAAGGCAGGAGCTCGAAGCAGGTCACATCAGATCCACAGCTGAGAGCAAGAGAACAGCCACCACACCCTCACTTGCCTTGGGCTCTCGCTTCCTGCCCAGCTGGCTTTCTCATTCTTTACCAGTGAGGGGCACAACCCATGGAATGGCTCCATGCACATCCGTGGAGGGGCTTGGCTTCCTACCTCAGTTAACAATCAGACAGCCCCTATGTGCCCACAGGCCAGCCTGCTCTGCACCATTCTTCAACTGAAACCCTTTTCCTGCGTCATTCTAAACTGTTGACATTTAAAACTACCATGACACCAGCCCAAGAAATACTCTTCCTTCCTTCCTTCCTTCCTTCCTTCCTTCCTTCCTTCCTTCCTTCCTCCCTCCCTCCCTCCCTCCCTCCCTCCCTCCCTCCTTTCTTTCTTTCTTTCTTTCTTTCTTTCTTTCTTTCTTTCTTTCTCTCTTTCTCTCTCTCTTTCTTTCTTTCTCTCTCTCTTTCTGTCTCTTTCTCTTTCTTTCTTTCTTCCTTCCTTCCTTCCTTCCTTCCTTCCTTCCTTTCTTTCTTTCTTTCTTTCTTTCTTTCTCTTTCTTTCATGTATTTGTGAGAGAGAGAGGGGGGTGTATGTGAATGGGAGGGTTGTGGGAGGGGTTGTGGTGTGGACATGTGTCCATGGCCATCCTTTCGTACTTTAGAGAAGGATGTCAGACGTCCTGTTTTTTCATTCTCTACCTTGTACTGTGGAAAGGGTCTCTCACTAACCCTGAGCTGTCTTATGCCCAGCAATCACCCTGTCTTCCCTCTACATGGCATTAGAGCTTTTCCATGGGTTCTATGGATCTAGACAGAGGACCTCATACTTGCCCAATAAATGCTCTTATACACCCCTCCCCAGCCTCCAAGAAATACTCTCAATAGAGTTTTCACCGTACAACTTCAAGCCCGACCTTTTCCAATGCATAACTTAAACATTAATTATGAAGCAGAAGTGCTGTATGTTCAGGTTATGGGCAACAGATATACTTTTCCATGGGATTTGGTAAGTTTAGAAAAAAATAAAAATCAAAGCATATTTTTTACTCTTTTCTTCCTTTAAGAGTAAGTGTTGGTCATCTCATTCACTTGCAGATCTCAGTACAGACCTACAGGATCTCCTCTACAAAGTGGTTGAAATCTAAACAGCCAGGCAAGCCTGTTTGTAGCTCATTAAGACCACACGTCTCTCAGCTCTGGGGGCCTGTCTGGGATCTGTCAACACTCTGAGTTGTATCATAACTATAAGGAAATGTTTTTAACTTAACTTTTGACCTTCAGTCTAATGAGTCTTCTAATTCTACCAGTTCAATCTGTTGAATAATTCAACAAACAGCATTCTGACCCAAGGCAGTTTATGACATGGTGGTATTTTTGCTCGTAGATAAAGAGGAGGAAAAGCTGATTCTGCATTCCATTGCAGCTCGACACGCTGAAAACACCTGAATACATCCAATTTTTAATTCTTCCTAGGCAGAGTGAGCAGTTGAAATGAAAAGGATAATGCTCCCAAACCGTCAGCTAACTTTAGTGGAACATAAATATCCCACAAAACGATTCCCTTTTCTTCTCTACCTCCTCTTCCATGAGGAAAAAAAATTGTAAATTGAAGGTTTATTTACTAAGGGTATGATAAGAACCACACTTATCATCTGAATGGAAAGGAAATAAATAGAGAAGGGTCCAGAAATTAAAATTAGGTTAGTGATATGTCTGTAATCTTCAATTAAAAATCTATGCAGAGAACCAAGCACTAACAGAGAAAGGAGCCATATTGAAATTACAGGCTTAAGGAAAATTATTGTTACCTTACAAATTTAAGAATGGCGACAATACACTAATCTGTTCTGCACTAAGTGGAGAGGATCAAATCCATCCATACTAAATCCCATAATGTATAAAGGATCACCTTGTAGCAAGGGTAAGACACTCAGTCCATCCACACTAAATCTTGGAGCATGTAACCAGGCACCATGTCCAGGAGGGGAGGAAAGGCAGTGCGTACTGATCCATTTGTTATATCCCTACATATGGCATGTCTCTATTTGGGGACATGGCGAAAAGCTGGAAAGAAGTTGTAGAGGTGGATCTAATTAAATCCCTCCACTGCTGCCTCCTACATCTGTCTGGGCAAGTCCCCTGTCTGGACTCTCCATGTCTCAGTTTCCCATTATTAGAAAGAAGAGGAACTACCTGCCATGCCGAGGTTAGGGATGATGACAGAGACAGTGACGGACACAGTTAGTCAGGACCACAGTTTGCTTTTCTCTCTTAAAATCTGCAATGATTAGTTGTCTGGCTCTATAAAGGAGAGTCTAGGGCAGACACTAAAATCTTTATACTCTGAAAGTCTGCCCTGTCTGCAGGCCACAGTGAAAGAGAAAGACCTTAGGTGTTCAAAACATAATCGCACAAATGAGGAAATGGGATCCACCCAACATAAGCTTCCAGTGCGTTACATGGTAAAGGATACAGCCTCATGTGGTTCCATAAAGGATAGGAGGACTTAATCCTAACAAATGAGCTCCTGTAAGCAAATTATTTTAACCTAGCTTTATTTAATAATCTCTCTGTACCTCATTCTGAGGGTGTCAAAGGCAGACAGTTGCTGTGGGGTCTAACTGGCAGGACCTGATCCCTGGGCTCACTTCCCACCCAACGCCCACTTTTTCCAGCACAAAAACTGTGAAGACTTTGTGTTCTAAAACCCATTGTCTCCGAGAGGCTGCTCTGTGCCCAAGGCCCTTCCTCCAAAGCATGCGCCGCTTCCAGAGTGCCAAGGGGCCTGCCAGCTAGTCCTTGTGATATGTTTTCACTTTGCTTAGTGTAAATATGCCTATCATGTTCTTGTGCCTAAGAAAACACATTAGAACTAGTTAACTGATTAGGGTCCTGGTCAGGGGTTTCTAAGGGCACTAAGAAATTCTTTAACACTCACAGAGACTGAGCCTATTACCAGCAATACTGCATTCTAGGGAGAAAGGCACAGATAGAACCACAGAGACATACGATTTTCTGTCCCACAATTCTTCTGTGCTGATTGAACAGGGCGAGCTGTCAAATACTAAACTGGCTTAGTTTTCAGTAGACATCCCTCCTAGCAAATGGATTGGTACCAGAATGAGCAGAGTGGAAATTTAGGAAGATTTGGTCCTGGGCCAGGGAGTGTGTATCAAGCAGGTAGTTTTCCATTGTCTTTCACACCAGATGCAGTGGCTAAGTTCAAAGGCCTTCCTGAAGATAAGCAAGAAACAGTAGTAAATAGAGATATACCATGGGACATTTGGTCATGGACTAGAACTCCATGGGTGACATATTTGAGTTCACTAGAATCACAGAGCGTGGAGCCAGAGCTGGAATGGCAATTGACAAAACCAGAGAAGAGACCCTCAAAAACACTGATTTCAGACATCTTTTCTGATAACTCTGTCAGACAACCACTACCCTAGAAGTAGGAAAATAATCTTGAAAAATTAGCTTCAAAGGGGACAAGTCCCTGAAAACCCCAGATGCCCTCAAAGCAGGGAACAGGCCAGCATGAGATTCCTCGAGGGGTACACCTCAGTTTCAGAGGCTGATGTTATAGAGCAGAGAGGGGTTCGAATTCTCCACAGAGCACTTAAACTGTCTCCTGACATGAAGTATACTCACTGGAGCTAATAAAGCAATGAAAGCACTTTAGATTAAACTTAATTTCCTGAAAATCACTTGGCCACCACTCTCCACTCAATATGCCTACCTAATGACTCCTTATCAAGAACTCTATCTGTCAGATACATAGCATTCTTTTCTCTGAAATACTTTTTAGTCCCAACCCCCAATACTAAAGAGAAAGCACACTTTCTAGATTATCTAGACATCATCTTTCACACTGAAATCAGGTTCAAAAACTGGACAAAGAAATGAACCAAATTTTGAAAAGAAACATGGCTTATTTATTATTCTCCTCTTACTCAAGCACTTGTAGGCGTTATTTTAAGATGTATTTGGGTCATAGGCATGCATCTTCCAAATTAGAGGTCTTGAGAAAAATAAGAAAAACTGTGCCTTAGAGTTAATAACAAAAGGTACTTAATGAAATCATATTTTGAGCTGGGGGTATGGCAAGATATTAACTCAAGAATCAGAAAGATATGATAAAGGAATGGGGAAGGGAGAAGAAGGTAGGATGGAACCCTGGAACTTTCTGGCCTATACCCAGAGTTCTAGGACAGGGATATTGTGTTCTCCGCACATGTGTGTGCACACATATGTGTGCTATCCTGTGGGGCTCACTTCTCAGTTCTTTTATTTCCATCCACCATTCACACAGACCCCATCTCAAGTCACACACAGCTATGAGGCTGTGTTGCTGTTTGGAGGCATTTTTTTTTTTTTGAGGATGCCACATAGCTCCTGCCTTTTCTACTTAATGACCTGACTATAGTAAACAGCTTCCTTACTTGGATGAATTTCTCCTTACACCCAAAACCTTCTAATGAAAAAAAATAAAAAGATTTTGCCTCAGAAAATAATATCTTTTAAAACAACCCCTGGGGTATTGGGACTTGGGAGTGACTTTATGAAGCATTATTTATCCAACAAGTTACCGTGAGCTAGCATTTTAAGATATGGATAACCAAGGGGGCGCCCTTTCTCAGTAACTGCCTATAATAAACACTCAGACACTACCCACAGATCGTGATCTAACAATCTTCTCAGCCATTCAAACTGTTTAATATTTGCAGACAATTGTGACTTGGATGACCACCACTTAAGTCATTTTGTTGTCTGTCTTAGCACTTTTATATAAGTACAAATAAGCAGCTCGACATGACCACACTCCCTCAACCTTCTGTGAAGGATCTCATGAGGTCACTTTAACTCATTAGACAGAGGCTGGAGCACATTTGTGAGCAGCCTAACACCACAGCACCTTGGTGTTGGTATAGGCAAGAGACTGCACATAATAGCTTTTATTTTATATTCATGAAAAATACATAAACTAGGCTTCTGATCTATTTTGGGTACTGCGTATTGTGTGGTCCAGCTCCTGGAACATACCTTCACAGGGACTCACTGTGTAGAGGTCTTCACTGGAGCCCTTGAAAGAACTACCAGAAGTGGGGTTTTACAAAGAGATTAAAGAGCTTGTCAGCAAAAGCCAGATAAGTGAACTAAGGCTAGCAGTTTTTATACCATCTGTTTCAATTTCATGCAACATCTCTTTTATAACTAAGTAAGAAAGCTGATGAAGACCTTTGCTTTTTCTTTCCCCACAGGGCAAGTTTATAGGGTCAGATTTTTATTTTTTTTAAACTAAGAGTCTTAGTAGCACAAAATGAATACTCTTAAAAAATAAAACACACAATTTCCTCTGACACACAAACATACACACACACACACACACACACACACACACACACAGAGAGAGAGAGAGAGAGAGAGAGAGAGAGAGAGAGAGAGAGAGAGAGAGCATTTCTATCTAGAAATAGAAACAAAATCCATGAAAAGAGAGGAACAGGGGAGAAGAGCTGGAGCTAACTGGAGGTGAAGCCCTGCAGCAAATGGCCACATGGACCCAGGAATCAGGCACACTGACAGCTCTTATGAAACAACAACAACAAATGGATGCTTGGAATACGCACAGGATATAGAAGGAGCCTTGGCTTTCCTTTGCTGCCTCTGAACAGCAGCTGTTTGGCTGGTAACAGATCTACCCCCCTGTGAGTATACCCAACAGCTCGAGGACAAACTTCATGCCCTTTTCACCCCACCCATTTTCTCTGCTCTCCACCTCATGCTTAGAAAACACCAGGGGAAAATAGGTAGTCCACTTTCTTTGAGGCTGGAAGGTCATTGGGTCTTTTCTAGCACCCCAATCTTTCCCAACAGCAGCCTGATCCTTTCCATTTTATTCCAGCTCAGCACTTAACTTAGAAGCCAAGCAATTGTTTGTACATACATGTGGAAAGAAATTCCAGTTCTTCAAGAACTACGTTCCAGACACAAACTCACCTCCGATGCTGCTGCACAGTGGACTCCTCAGGTACGTATGTATGTATGCAGGGAATTAAGGCAAGGTAGGACCCTGAAGAAGGCACAGTTCTAAAGGTGCATTTGGGACAGCCCCTTCAACTCCACCCCTTCCCTTCTTATGACTCAGGGCACTAACAGCTTCCATGATAAATGTGGTGGTACACTTGTGGCCCCATGTGACAGACAGCCTAAGTGTTGGGGAGATCTGCTTTTCACCTTGATTAACATATATGCCCACTATTCATTTAAATGGTGTTCTTTGCTTTTTTAAAAAAATTTTTCTATTAGATATTTGCTTTATTTACATTTCAAGTGGTATCCCCTTTCCTTGTTACCCCTCAGAAAACCCCCTATCCCATTTCCTCTCCCCCTGCTCACACCCTCCCTGCTATTTCCTGACTTGGACTCCCCTATTCTGGGGAATCGAGCATTCACAGGACCAATGGCATCTCCTCTCATTGATGTCTGAAATGGTCATCTTCTGCTACATATGTAGCTGGAGCCATGGGCCCCTCCATATGTACTTTTTGGTTGGTGGTTTAGTCCCTGGGAGCTCTGGAGGTACTGGTTGGTACATATAGTTTTTCCTCCTGCAGGGCTGGAAGTGTTTTCAGTTCCTTGGATCCTTTCTCCAGCTGCTCCATTGGGGACCCAAATTGATTCATTCTTATCTCCCTATACAAAGCTCAAGTCCAAGGGGATCAAGGGCCTCCATATAAAACCAGATACACTGGATGTAGTGGAGGAGAAAGTGGGGGAAAACCTAGAACACATGGGCACAGGGGAAATTTTCCTGAATAGAACACCAATAGCTATGCTCTCAGATCAAGAATTGACAAATGGGACCTCATAAAATTGCAAAGCTTCTGTAGCAAAGAACACTGTCAAGAGGACAAAACGGCAAAAAACAGATTGGGAAAAGATCTTGACCAATACTATATCCAATAGAGGGTTAATATCCAATAAATACAAAGAACTCAAAAAGTTACACTTCAGAGAACCAAATAACCCAATTGAAAATGGGTTACAGAGATAAACAGAGAATTCTCAACTGAGGAATACCAGATGGCTGAGAAACACCTAAAGAAATGTTCAACATCCTTAATCATCAGGGACATATGCAAATCAAAACAACCCTGAGATTCTACCTCAAACCAGTCAGAATGGAGAAGATCAAAAACTCAGGGTACAGCAAATGCTGGAGAGGATGTGGGGAAAGAGAAACACTCTTCCAATACTGGTGGGATTGCAAGCTGGTACAACCACTCTGGAAATCAGTTTGGCAGTTCCTCAGAAAACTGGACATAGTATTAGCTGAGGACCCAGCTATACCACTCCTGGGCATATACCCAGAGGATTCCCCAGCATGTAATAAGGATACATGCCCCACTCTGTTCCTAGCAGCCTTATTTATAACAGCCAGAAGCTGGAAAGAACCCAGATGTCCCTCAACAGAGGAATGGATATAGAAAATGTGGTTCATTTACACAATGGAGTACTATTCAGCTATTAAAAACAATGAATTCATAAAATTCTTAGGCAAATGGATGGAGCTAGAAAATGTCATCCTGAGTGAGGTAACCTAATCACAAAAGAACACACACAGTGTGCACTCACTGATAATTGGATATTAGCCCAGAAGCTCTGAATGTCCAAGATGCAATTCACAGACCACATGAAGCTCCAAAAGAAGGAAGACCAAAGTGTGGATACTTTGATACTTATTTGAAGGTGGATCAAAATACCCATGGCTCACAGCCAACCAATAGACTGAGCATAAGATGTTCTCCACTTTGAAGGTCAAGAGTCTTGAGCAACAGAAAGAGTTTCAGGTGAGTTTTAGGTCATGCTTTCTATTCTTCCCACTTCCCATATTACATGTTTGAGGATCCACTCTCTCTACACCTTAAAGAAATAATATTGGAATAATAAGGCTAAGAATTAAGGATGTATTTAAAGATACTGAAGATGACCAAAATGGAAAAATCCTTTGCACAGGACATCTGGTAAGGAAGATTTAGATTGAGGTAGAGAAGATAGCCAGATAGCCTGGCTCCCTCTTGCTGTCAGGTTCCTACATATAGACAAACACATGTGCATGTGCATATGGACACACACACACACACACACACACACACACACAGAGAGAGAGAGAGAGAGAGAGAGAGAGAGAGAGAGAGAGAGAGAGAGAGATCTTCAGGATCTAGTTCAGTATTCCCTCTCTCAGCTCTCACACTTTTCCCTCCCTCAGATATCACACAGAGAAGTTCGGATATAGTGACACCATTCACACATTCTTTCCATTGCCCCTGTGTCCCCAGTAGTGGATCTCTATCTCAGTGCTGTATTCACGTGACATGTTCCTTTGTAGATCACTCAACATTACAGCCAATTCTAAGGTGCTATCTGGTGGTACCTCAGAACAGGATGAATTCTCCAGGTTTGAATTTGAGAGCTGGTTGATCCCTTGAAGTTCTTGTCACTGTTTCAATTTCTCCTGCATCCTTACATCTCTTTATCAATAAGGCAAGGAGTAGGTATTAACTGCAGTTGTAGGTCTACCTTAGCTGCTGCATATTAGGCAATACAGCAAGCATTCACATTTACGTTATTTTCAGTGACTATATCGGGATTCATCCTGTACTGGAGCATATGTATTCCCAGAGCTAATAATGAAAATATAATAAGTAAGAGAACAAGTAGCTGCTTTGTCATCCCCAGGGCACACTGGGTAATAATAACAAATTACATTAAAACAGGAAATGTATCATGATGTACCTGGTGTCAATTGGAAGGCTACACTTAATCTTTCTGGACAAAAAATTCCAAGCAAGAGAGGGGAAACTGATATGGGTATGTGGTAAAAAAAAAAAAAAAAAAAAAAAAAAAAAAAAAAAAAAAAAAACTGATTGCAGAGAGGGAGCTTTGATCAGAACGTGCTGTACACAAATGTCTAGAGCCACTTCACAAACACCTTCAGAGTCATTCAGAAACTAACATAGTCCTAATTAAGTCACAGCGTTCATTAAAATACAGTGGCGAGGCTTGTGAGATTGTTGTTAAATGTGAAAAACTGAGTGCAGTTCCTGGGACTTACATGGTAGAAGGAGAAACCTGACACCTGCAAGTTGTCCCCCGCATGTTCATAAACACACACACACACACACACACACACACACACAGAGAGAGAGAGAGAGAGAGAGAGAGAGAGAGAGAGAGAGAGAGAGAAATACATGTATTTATATTCTGTACCCAAAACAACCTTCAGAGAAGCTGGATCACCATACTCATTGAGGGCTTATTGGAAAAGTAGAAGCATGTAATTTGTGAGTTTTCAATCACACACGAAGCTGATTTTTCTTCCACGTGTCTGCCCCTTGCTGGTCTCTACTCAGGGTACACTCAACTGTTCAAAGGCTCTACAGGAAGACGGGGGCTTATAGTTCTGGAGAGAAATGGAAAAGGTTGTGGGTTTCACATTTTTGTTGTTATTTTGTAAGGTAATTTTTTTTCTTTCCTAAAATTCTGAGAGATGGAGAATCCATTAGGTAATTATGTCCAGCCCCAGAGGCCAATGCATGATTGTTCCCTACAGCTCACTCTCCAGCAATTTTCCAGTCCACTTCCCCAGGGAAATGTTAAAGCCACCTCTCCCACAGCTACCTTCAAATTTAGCCTGAACTTTGGTACCACTCTAAAGCTTTTGATGCAAACTTTATAACAAGAACTGGGATGAAATTGCAAGCAGCCCTTAAAACCAAGATCTCTGCTTCTACTCCTCCCCCTCCCCAGGTGTTGGATCAGAAGCAGAGAACCCAAGGCACAGGCGAAAGAAAACTCATGAGGGTTTTATGGATTTCTGTGCTTGTCTTGACATGGCTGGTCTCACCCCACGGTCCACTGGCAAATGCTTATTTCTGGTTCTGAAGAAGTAGCCAGAGTTCTCAAGCCCCCCCCCCCGCCCCCCACAAAAGCAACAGAGCAGTTCAGAAATTGTCATTTGCTCCCTAACCTGGAACCCCCTGATACTGTTATATTGCTGTTGAGCTTGCCAGGTTACCTAATTGTGACGCAGAGTACACAACCCTGGGAGCAAAGGCAGAACTAGGTTTGTGTCATTGCTACACAATTAATTAGTTGTATAATTTCAGACAAAGGAAAATTATCAAATTTCTGTCTTTTCTGCAATAAAATGGACATAGCAGCACCTAGCCTCACATGAAAAATCAGAACTTGAAATTAATCATATAAACTGCTTAGCACAAAGCATGCGATAGCTCAGAATAAATTCATAATAGATATCAGTGCTAAGAAAAGACATTAAATTACTAATAAGACTTAAAGAAATACAGTACATTGTGATTAGAAATACCTGGATTCTTTCATGCCACATGAAATTTCTTTTATATTTTGGTTTTCAAATTCCATGTCATTCATATGTGTCTGTGTCTCTGTCTGTGTCTGTGTGTCTGTGTGTGTGTGTGTGTGTGTGTGTGTGTATACACGTATATATATATACGTATATATATACATATATATATATATATATATATATATATATATAGAGAGAGAGAGAGAGAGAGAGAGAGGGGGGGGGGAGAACCAATTGGTAATTCCATTTGGTAATTGGTGTACACTTCTCTGGGAAGGACCATCTCTCTGGCTCTCAGTTTTCTTATGTTGCCCCCAGTTCGTTGTGTATAAGTGACTCTGTTCTATAAGGCAGAGACAGAAATGGGGAGCAGTGGTTGAATAATGAAAAATTGTGGCCAAGAGATACTTTATTCAGTAAAGTGCCTGCCTTGCCAACATAAAGACACATGGGTTTGCTCCTACACATCATGTTAAAAGCTAGGCATGGAAGGATATTATTGTAATCACAGTGTTGGGGAAACAGAGACAGAAAGATCACTGGAGCACACTGACTAGTCAGCCTTACTTCCTTGGGTTGATGAGAGACCCCTGTCTCCAAAAGAAATGACCCCTGAGCTTGTCCTTTGACCTACACAAACATGTGCATATGCACAAATGCACCTGCATACACACAACCTCACACATAGGCACATACAATAATGGGAAGATAATATTATATTTGCCCAGAAGACATTTGGAAGAGACTGAATTTCACATCCTAACATTAATAGCTATCCTAATAGTTGAGTAAATTTTTACAACCTTGGGATGGAAATTCTGCAAGTAATTAAAGTCAGGATCACTGCTGCTAGCTGGTTGGCGGTGTGATGCAGTTTCTTATCCTAGCTGCCAATGAGGTCTCCAGTTTCCAAGCTTTCTGCCAACTCTAGTATGCAGGGCGGCGCCTGTAGAGTTTCAGTAGGTTATCTTGCCTTCCTGAGACTTCCTCCATGCTCCATGTGCTTCTGGATTGGGGCACCCTGCCTCGGGCTGCAACTTACCTAAAACCCACTCTGGTGCTCAGAAAGTTTTAATCCATGGCAATGCCTTCAGTTTCTCAAAGGCTCGGTAAGCAGGATTAGCATTACTACATAGTAGGGTGTCATTTCTTAATTTAAAGTTCTATTTTTCACACCTTGTCTTTCAGGAGCTTTAAACATGACCTACAACACAACTTTTTTTTTTATTTTTAGGGTCTTGTGAATAAAATATGTTATTAGTTTAGGATCATGGATCCTGCTGCAAGTTTTCTCAGGAAGTCAGCTTTTCTTAGGGTGCACCTCCCTGCATGTTTGCGTGTCGAGCTTCTATCCTTTAGTGGGGAAGAGGCTGTATGCCCAATAGATGCAGACAGGAGGTAGGGCTTCTTTCCGTCTTCAGGATATGGTGACACTGTCTGTCTTGAGGCCACCAGAGCTCAGAGATCCCTGGCCTACAGCCTTGGACATCGCTGATAACTGCTTTGGCTCTGGTGCTCTGTGGGGGGTCTTTCATATAAAGGGAAGGAGCTCCTGCCTGGGAGACTTGAAGGACTGCTGGTAGCTGATCAGAATTAGTTTAATTAGTCAACCCCAATGAAGGGAATCTCAGAGGAATACAGGAATCTACAATAGGATAGCATCAGTTCAAAAATCATCAATAGTGAAACACTCCCAAATTTCCCAGAGAAGGAGCCCCACTAGGCCTCTTCGAACCTGAAGATCCTCAAGTTTGTCCTCAGCCTGAATGGTTCACTTTGGAGAGCTCAATAAACAAATTCTTCACAGCAGCTGACTTTCTTAAAACTCACTGATAAAAAAAAATGTACTGGAGAAAAATCATGGCTAAATCCCAGCTACAATTTTGACTTAGAAAGGCTTTATTTCCCATGGAAAGAAACCCAAGTTTATGTGAGGAAATGCTCTCAGTAAATTCCAACACTGAGAAAGAGCCCTTAAGCTGCCCAGTTGGTTTCATTTCCAAGGAACCAATAAATATGTCCTAGGTGTTCCTGGTAAAGGAAAACACCAGGTCCCATGCTCCTGAGGAAATACGCAGAACTTTCAGTCCTGAAATTGTGTGCGTGTGTGTGTGTGTGTGTGTGTGTGTGTGTGTGTGTGTGTGATTACATGGACTGAACAGAAGTTTAGGTTGTATTTATATATTAAGGAATGTGCACACACACACACACATCTCCTGCACCACCACCACCAACAACAACAATTTGAAAAAAATAGGAGCCATGAATTTAAGGTGAAGCAAAGGGGTGCATGGGGAGGGGTGGAGGAAAGAAATGGAAGAGGGAAAAGAGTACAATTATATTTAAATTTTTTAAAAAATTAAAAAAAAAACAAAAGCAAAGCTAGGAACCTGTTAAGTTACATGTTTTACAGATATAGTTAAATGTGCTAAAGAGAAGGAATGTCTACTGGATAAAGCCCTTCACAAGAAGAGGAACCAAATGTAAAATGTATCATAAGGAGGGAGGGTTGCAGAAATGGACCCAGCAGGAGGGGAGAAAGGCACATGCCAGTGGTGGACTCCTTTGTCTGCGAGTGGAACTGTCCAGCAGAATTCAATATGGGGAAATAGGAGAAACAGCTTCACCGGTTCAGTAGGAAGCTTGGCAGACCATACAGAGACCCTGCCCAGAACGCCATGACTCCAAAAGGGAAGACAGTCAGACAGGAATGGCTGCGCAATGAATACGGAAAAGAGGAAAGTCTATCTTCTGATGGTGTTTGATTTGGGCAGAAGCCACTGGTGGGTGGCAGGTCTGGCCGTTTAGAAGGAACAGGAAGTTCTCAGGCTAGATTCACAGTTTTAGACTGATAAACCCCACCCTCTTGAGGAACTAAGATATGTGAGTTATGCCTTGTGCCCAGAATCTAGAAGAGATGAGGTAAGGATGCTAATTAATGGAACAGAGAGACCTCAGAAGCATCGTCAGCCACGTTTCAGAAGGAAATAGTCTTACTACTGGTAGAGGAGGGTTTGTTTTCAATTATTTCCATCTTCCTTGCTCAGCTAAGTGACCTAAGACAGTATAACCAGAGAAATGGTCTTTCAGGGTTGTTATGATTTTGATGCCGAACCCTGTTTGGAGACCGTGGGTTAAAAGTAATGCTCTCATGAGCAAGTAGCTGTTAAGGCCATCTTTGTGGTTGATGAAACAACCGGGCACATGGGAAGAAGAGTAAGGAGGAGAGGAGGGAAGGTGAAGGGGGGTGAGATGATCCAGTCGACAGCTCCACGGACCCTTGCAGCCGTGTGTATTCTTGTACATTCTCAGCTCGCCAATATTACCAGTATTACATTCCGTTAATGATGAAATCGCTGGGACAAACTCAGTTCTAGCCCAAGCCAGTCCTTTCTGAGCAATACGGCGTGTAGGTGTGGCCCAGCTGGTGACAGGCAAAGGCTGTTGGAGCTGACCGACTTGAGTCCACATGGTTCTGTGTCAAGGACTGTGCAGAAGGCGTGTCTTGACCATAGTTACCTCACCTGGTCCCTTTATTCTCCTGTGGCCACTTCGCCACTCTACCTGGAGGACCATTCTCAAGGCTTGGGGACCCTATAGAAGCTCAGCCAGCCAAATGGCTTCTGAGTTTTTGACCATCTTAAAACCCGCCACCGATCATTGGTTCCCGGAGAGGTAACTAACCCCAGCGAAGTGACAGGGACTACCAGATAACTTAAACATTTCTAATAGTAATCAATAGTGCACTTCTGTGTGTGTTTGTGGGGGGTGTAAGTTTGTTAAAGCTAAACTGTGATAAAGATGTGGTTTTCTAAGTTAAAAAAGAAACCATGCAACAAGACTTAAAATGTGTGCTCAGTGTGTAGAGCCTTCCAAGATCATGGGGAATTTAAAGTAGTAGAAAAATTAGGTCTTAGCTCATCTTTTTCTTCCACATTTTTCCTTCCCAACCAAATAATGCTCCTCACCTGAGCAGAGGCCTGTCCTCCCTACTAACCGCTCGATTGGAATGCAGTACCTGAGTTCTAACTTATTTAATAGACTCATCCAAAAGCAGGACATTATAAGCTTTCCTAGGAACTTTATCCTTATGATATCCTATCCCTACAGTAATTGATATTAAAATAAATTTTAATTCTGAAAGTATATTCCCTGAGAAGTTACCAGCGAGGAAGGAAAGAGAGGTAAGCCTAACTATGGAAAACCTATAGTCAGAACATTAACAAATGTACCATTTTGATAATTTCATTAGCTATTAACTCATTTGACTTTTTGTCCAAATGTTACATTCTAAGCAGTCCTTCTAAGGTAATACAGACAAATAATTAGATGCCTCCGGTTACTGTGAGAAGCTACAGCTTTCAGGAAAGCTTGGTCTTCAGCACATTCGAACTCAGTGGCTTCGAGTTCTCAGCCGTCACTGTCCCAGACAGCACCTGTCTCCCCAGTAATGAGGTGAGCAGAGCAGGTCACCTCAAACAGTGCTCAGCTCCGGGTCTGTGTGGCTTCTCAGTAGTATTAATACTTATTATTATTTTTTTTACTGAAGTACTTGAATTTGTCTGGTGTAAGGAGGATTCCTCTGGATCTGTGTGTTTACGAAATCTGTCTCAAGTAAATACCACAAGAATAGCTCAGCTTGATTGATCTGCAGCAGACAGGGTTGTCTTTATCACAGCAAAATGCCAGTTTGACTTTCTGTAGCAACATTGTGAGTGTGGATGCTATTTTAGTAAACACCACAGAAGATACATGTATTCCTAGAAATTTTGTTTGCAAACTGTAAAGAAGTGACAGCCACTCCCAGAAAGCTCTCTCTCCTCCTTTTGTCTCCTCCTCACAGAGAAAACCCAAGCAGTTGCTGCAGGCAGGAACAAGGACATGGCTCTGAGGCCTCTTGTCATGCCTGTGCTGTGTTCCTCTGCAGGTCTCCCACAGCCACAAGGAGACAGCTGTGTCTCACACTGACATGGGAGGGCTCAGCAGGGACTCAGCAGCAAGCACGATCAGTTACGCACACACTCAAAGGCAGAGTCGTGCTCCTTTTTGCTTTGGATGTAGTCAACTGGCTGCAAGAAATTAATTCAGGAATAACCAAATTATGTACAAGTTAATATTATATACAAGCCAGTCCTTGGTTTCTAATATTTCAGTCCCAACCTACAAAGTTGACTGACTTGTTATCTAAAAGAATTCTAAGTGTTATCACTGTATATGCATACATATTACCTTTCCATAGACATTACCTAGGGATGGTCTATAGTAGAATAAAAAATACATAGATGGACAAAAAAATAGAAAATAGTCTCAGGCATTTATATAACAGTCTGTATCTATAAATTGGAAAAAATGTTTAAGACCTGGCTATAAATGAGAATTTAAAATATCAAATACCTGGTTTATGTTATAAGCAAAACCACTCAGGTGCTAAAAGCAGAGAAAGTATCCTTGCAGGGTACTTTCTATAACCACTTTGTATTCATAAAGAGTAAGAAATTCATGGCTTTAAGTCCATGTACAAAGTAACAATTTTAAATGCCCATACTTGAGGGAATAGTAGATCTTTCAAAAAAATGAATATCTAAACACTGATACCTAATATCTACACAATGGAGAGAAAAAAATGAAGTGTTGAAGAAATCACAGGTTTCTCTCCTCCTGCTGTGTTATCCACAGGCAATATAAAAGGAAGCCCTTTACGACTGGGAGAGTCTGCTCCATCTTGTTGCAGAAGTATAGATTTGCAATCAGGTAATGATGTCTATAACTAATTGCAAGAGTGGAATCTCACTGTGCAATTAGTGTGGGTCCACTTTGGAGTTGTAAATTCTATCCAATTCTCACACATGCATCGTAAGAGCGTCAGTCACAGCTCAGATGGCTGGCTGCCAGTGCAGCGAGGTTTTGTAAGGTGTTTGTGCTGTCTAAAACCCGTTTCATCACAAGGAGTCTTCCTTTGATGCGTTGGTCTGCGTTTGAAACTGGAGGAGAGGAGAGGAGAGGAGCACTCGGTATTGGTGATTCCAGTATCAGTCTTTCCCAGGACTCTCATCTGCGCACACACAAGCCAAGAGCGCTCTTAGAAGAATGTGATATATGAACTTATAAAGCCGGGAAGTCAATCAATATGTAATGAAGTTCAGCGGAAAGAAAGACCGAACGAAAGGAAAGCACACAGGTGTGACGGAGGGCTCGGTCGATGGCCATTACGGACACGCTTAGATTGAGAGCATCCTGTCTCTGGCCCAGACCGCTCGCTGCACTGATGGATGCTGATGTTTGGGTGGGTCCCTGGACTCGGCACGGAACCCTTTCCTTTTGTTTTCTCTATGAGAGCTATTTCCGTGTGAGTGACTCCAGAAAGTCCATCTAAGGAGACAGGGTTTGTTTCTAGAATGACCAATATTCAACATCCTACATTTAAAAAACAAACTGTGGGCATTCTAACTTACTTTAAAACCAAGAAGGAGTTTTTGTAACATGCCCACCATCACTTTACAATTTTGAATGGGAAAAGAATAAAAGCTGAAATGCTCCAACTTAGCACATAGTGAGTCTCAGAAGTAAAATTTTAGAAAAAAGGGTTTTAATCTTAATTAGTTACGTGATCCACTATTCAACTGTAAAAACAACTTTAAATCTCTACAGTTCCTTTATCCCTGAAATGCCTTGCTTTTCACACCTTGAGAGCTTTCTGCTTGAGTGCAGAGGACTGAACTGAAGCCTGCTGCCACTGAGCTACACCACCAACTCTGTTCACATTTACTGGGAGGAAGAGTTTTCACTACCTTGTCCAGGCAAGGCTTGATGTTTGTGATTTTCCTGCCTTATCCACTAACTTAATTCCTGGGGTTGCAGGTGGGAATCACCAGGCCTGGCTTCCTTTTAACAACAATGTAGTATCTCATAATTATAATTTAACTAAGTGAGTCCCAGATAGAGCTTTCAAGTTTTCCAAAATTTGGTTTTTAATGTTAGTATTTAGAATATCCATAGATGTAAACTCTGGACTAAATTTGCTCAAATTTAGTCACGAGGTAAATGAATAAACTTTTGTGCATCTGAGAAAACATATATCAAGTTCAGTTCACACCTTATCGGTTCTCAGAACCGATCTGCTACATGTGTTGCTTTTCATAGCTACATCTTTCTTTTGACAATTCTGAACAAAATGGAAAATAGGCAGAGGGTACTTGCATCCACATATTATAGGAAGTCCACTGAAGGGTGTGCTGACCTGAGTCAGAACAGATAACCCCATTTCGAAGAAACTTTTTCTAATTTTTTGAAGTGACTTGTGAGAATGTAAGATAGAAATTGAGCCATTCATGACAGGAAAAATTATCAGTGACACAGACCAATTTAAGACACCTTTTTTTATCTCAGTGGGAGAAAAAAATTATTAAAATAATCAAACATTAAAAGACGAAGAAAGAAGGAAAGGAGTAGGGGAATGCTGGGGTGGGTATTTTTAAAAGATGGAGCTGTTATGCTGAAGTGATTTTTATCACGTTTGTCTCCGTTATCTTTAGACGAACACATAACCGCACATGTTTACAGGGAATCATGATGTCTCCATTCATGCAAATACTATATAATGCTAACACTGGGTAATTAACTTATCCATCACCTTAAGATTTTAATATTTCTTTATGGCTGGTACATTTAAAACTCCTTTTCTACCTATATTGAGATATTTATCATATTGCTTTTAACTTTATCCTGTTATAAAAAGGATCACCAGCCCTTAGTCACTTTGCCTGCTGCCAACACAATCCTCAGGATCAGTCTCCGTCCCCCTCTGCTCTTGCCTAAACACACTTTAGTCCCCCTGGTTCCGATCAGCCTTTCTGGACACCATGAATGAGAGCGTGTGATATTTGTCTTTCTGAGCCTGGCTTATTTTACAGACAGATGTCCAGTTCCACCCATGCTGTTCCATTCCTTAACAAGACCACATGGGCTCTCTTCTGTGTTTTGAGCACTACAGTTTCTTTATCCATTTATCAGTTGAAGCACATCTGTGTTGAGCTTATAACTTCAAAGGTGTCTCTCCTGGTGCTGTGATTTTAATTCTTTTGAATGTGAACCAAATAATGGATTGGTGGATCCTAAGGTGCATAAATTTCAAATTTTGAACAGCTTTCACATTGTGTGCTTTATTAACTTTTCTAGATATATCCCCCCAAAACAGTGTTAAGAGCCTGTCCTTTCTTCATATGCTTACTAGAATCTTGTTTTGTTTGGTCTTTCTAACTGGACTGTGATGGGTTGCATTTCCGGTAACATTGCATGCCTCTTGAGCGTTTGTGTGACTTCTTTTAAGAAATGGATATTCACTATGGAGTGCTCAACTCTAAATGAGACATCTCAGGCTTAATCTTAGAAAAGGAGCAGGGAAGGATTCTACAGGACTGCTCTGAGAGGACTGCTGGGAAACACTATTTTCTGGATAAAACAGGACTATTGCCCACATGAAGTCACTGTAGCTCTGCCTGAATGCACAAGGCTTACATAAGACCAAGACAATCAAAATTATAGCATGGAGTGGGGAGGATCTCCAGAAGACCTCCTGCCACCAGCTAAGGAACTACTGGCAATCGATTACCAGGGAGGCTGAGAGTCAGTTTTTCTTAAGTGTGCTGCCAGGGTAGGTGACCCATGCTGTAGCTGATGACTGTCACGCACAGACATACGGGAAACAATAATTTAAGTAAGGTTGGGATAAAAAAGTAGTAAGTCTGGGCAGAAGTAGAGGGTGGGTAATAGGAGGTAGAATTGATCAAAACATCTCGTAAACATGTATGGAGTTTTCAAAGAACACATTTAAAAATAAAATGCCTATTTCAATTTTGAATGCTTTTATTTATTTTTGGGAAATTTTGCTGAAGTTGTTTATCAGCTGTAGGAGTTCTCCGGTAGTTTTTTTGGGTCACTTAAGTATACTATCATATCATCTGCAAATAGTGATAGTTTGACTTCTTCCTTTCCAATTTGTATACCTTTGACCTCCTTATGTTATCTAATTGCTCTAGCTAGGACTTCAAGTACTATATTGAAAATATATGGACAGAGGGGGCAGCCTTGTCTAGTCCCTGATTTTAGTGGGAATGCTTCAAGTTTCTCTCCATTTAGTTTGATGTTGGCTTACCGGTTTGCTACATATTGCTTTTTACTATGTTTAGCTATGGGCCTTGAATTTCTGTTCTTTCCAAGACTTTTAGCATGAAAGGATGCTGAATTTTGTCAGGTGCTTTTTCAGAATCTAATAAAATGACCATGTGGTTTTTTTTTCTTTGAGTTTGTTTATGTAGTGGATTGTATTGATGGATTTCCCTATATTGAACCATCTCTGCATCCCTGGGATGAAGCCTACTTGATCATGGTGAATGATCCTTTTGATGTGTTCTTGGATTCGGTTGGCAAGAATTTTATTGGGTATTTTTGCATCGATATTCATAAGGGAAATTGGCCTGAAGTTCTCTTTTTAGTTGGATCTTTGTGTGGTTTTAGTGTCATCGTAATTGTGGCTTCGTAGAACGAGTTGGGTAGTGTTCCTTCTGTTTCTATTTTGTGGAATAGTTTGAAGAGTATTGGTGTTAGGACTTCTTTGAAGGTCTGATAGAATTCTGCACTAAAACTATTTGGTCTTGTGCTTTTTTTGGTTGGAAGGCTTTCTATGACCCCTTCTATTTCTCTAGGGGTTATGGGACTGTTTAGCTGATCTAATTGACCCTGATTTAATTTTGGTATTTGATATCTGTCTAGGAAGTTGTCCATTTCTTCCAGATTCTCCAGTTGTGTTGAGTATAGGCTTTTGTAGTAGGATCTGATGATTTTTTGAATTTCCTCAGTTTCTGTTGTTATATCCCCCTTTACATTTCTAATTTTGTTAATTTGGATACTGTCTCTGTGCCCTTTGGTTAGTCTAGCTAAGGGTTTATCTATCTTGTTGATTTTCTCAAAGAACCAACTCCTGGTTTTGTTGATTCTTTGTATGGTTGTCTTTGTTTCTACTTGATTGATTTCAGCCCTGAGTTTGATGATTTCCTGTCTTCTACTTCTCCTGGGTGAATTAGCTTCTTTTTGTTCCCGGGCTTTCAGGTGTGCCATTAAGCTGCTAGTGTATGCTCTCTCCAGTTTCTTTTTGGAGGCACTTAAAGCTATGAGTTTTCCTCTTAGCACTGCTTTCATTGTGTACCATAAATTTGGGTATGTTTTGTTCATATTGTTTCTTTCTCCCCAACTTTCTCCATATCTTCCCAGGTAGGTCTGAGTTCTTCAAAGTCTCTCATTCTCTCCATGTAGTCCAATTGGGTCTCTGCGTTAATTACACCAATCACAAGAAAAAACTTTACTAATCAGGGATGAATGATGCAATGATCTATGAACATAGCAGCATGTCATGAGAAGCCATTTTATTACATGTTTATTTAGCATAATAATAGTAGCAGAGTTTTCCCTGGGTCCCATTACCTGTCTAGTCTTAGATTGTTGGCTTAATTAACAATGTCAGATATAGGTTCCATCTCATGGGCCATGTCTTAAGTCCAGTAAAAGAGTGGTGGGTTGTGTCTATAACATTTGTGTCACTATTGGATAAGTAAGCATATCTTACAGGCCCATCATTATTGCAGTTCACAGTGTTCACAGCTAGGTGAGACTGATGAATACTTTTCTCCTCTTGTAAGATGAATGGAGCCTTCCAGCTGTATGAATGTCAGTAGGGAGTAAGCTTCTAATTGATCATCAGTTGGATTTCTCTGTTCAATGAAGTAAGTACATAGTGTCATCAGCAGTGGGTTTTTACTGTCAGGCTGCAGATGGTATCAATAGCTTCGGCAATATACTGTATTGTTTGAGGAGATCTATAGGATCCCTTTGGCCAACATCTCAATAAGATGAAATCTATTTCCTGTACTACGGATTTTACTTGGTAATGGATAATGTCTTGTTGGGGTATCACATCCCTGTGAAGTGTTAACTCTATTTAAATTCTTTACACATAAGCACAAATATATGAAAGTGGATTTTCATGTGGCTTTTCAAGTGGCCTTTAAGGCTAGTTACCCCTGTCCATACTCCATCCTCTACCAGGAAGAGATGCCGTGTCTTTCCTCATTTAATTCTCCATTCTAGTTTCCCCTCTATCTCTTTATAACACTGGGTTCTATTTCCCATTCCTTGGAAGAGCCCCCTTCCTTTCCACTCCCTTACTACCTACTACTCCCTGTGGATGTTCTAAACAAAACACACATATCTAGATTTTAAAATCTAACATGCACATATAAGAGGAAACATGTTTATTTTTCTTCCTGAGTATGGGTGCTCTCTGTCTTCAATCTCCCTCTCTCTCTCTCTCTCTCTCTCTCTCTCTCTCTCTCTCTCTCTCTCTCTCTCTTCCTAGCACCATCCATTTTCCTAAAAATTTTATTGTTTTAACAGTTGAATGACAAACATAATGAGGAAAAAATTAGAGAAACAGCATGTAGGAAGCCACATTCGCCATTACACGATGGCGCCCATTTCCTGTGATGAATCAGCAATGTGCTGTTGTTTACTCCACTCCGCACCCTACTGTGCATGCGCAGGTAGAGGTTTGGCGGGTCGCAGCTCAGACCCGGAGCATACTAATGAGGCATCGTGGCGTGCACCAATCAGGTAGAAACACGTCTAGCCTAGGCTTATTTAAGGCGCACCATTCCTTTTTTCTGGGTCTTTCGCCTCTACAATCAACCCCACAATAAACGTCTGTGGAAGAATCCTGGCGGTCTCGTGTCCTTCTTGCTGGCGAGATAGACACGCGACCTACAACAGCACCTTTCACAATAGCTCCTATTCCAAGTTTAAAACACTTTTAATTGGGTTATTTGGAGTTTTGATAGTGCTTTCTAAACATTAGATGCTGACACAGATACATCGTTTCTAGGATACTCTCATTTTGTGTCCTTTGTCTTAGCACTGATGATTACTTTCTTTGTTCTACAGCTAATATTTTGTTTGATATGATTTTATTTGCACTCTTATTTGTATTTGCTCCCTGCGTTTTAGGGCACATACATTCCATATGCATGTTAGCACATGAGCATGTCCTGGTGTCTCACACAATAACCTCAGAGTCTCCAACTGATGCTTTAATCCTTTTCTGGATTTTAACCACTTGTTTCAAAACATTCGATTTTATTTAAATGCTATTCATATTGAAATCATTAAAGTTACTTTCTGCATGGTATTGCAAGTGTTTTTTGAGATAGGGTCTTGTTGTATAGCTCCATCTTCCTACCTCAAACTTCTGAGCGCTAAGGTTACAGATATGTAGCACTCTAGGCCCTAAATGCAAAGGAGTGTCTCATTTTTATAAGGCAATTTTATGTGTGAAGTAAGCCTGAGAGGGGAGCCCAAACATTTAGCAGTTCAAGTTTTGGACTCTTAAAGCTGTCTGTAACACAGAATGGACATCAGTAAAGTCATACAGCAATGCAACACAGGGAGGGAGGCTTGCTGGTTTTTGTAGAAAAGGATCTCTCCAAATAGAGGAGGCTTGCTCTCTTTTCTACAGAGAAATGTCACTCGCTCTCCTAGAAGAGATTCCCTCTCTCTTGGCAGCTGGCTTTCTCTCATTCACAGAGAAATCTTATACTCTCATAGAGGAGGCTTGTATTCTTCCTCTCTCTCTCCCTCCCCTCTGTCTCACTCCCCCCCTTTTTCCCTGTCTCCCCATCCCTGTCTCCCCTCTCCCTCTCTCCCCTCCCTTTTCTCTCACCCACCTCTCCTTCCCTTCCCACTCTCTCGCTTCTTTCCCTTTTCTCCCTTCTTCCTTCTTTCTTCCCTTCTTCCCTCCCTCCCCTTGTCTCTCCCCCTCTTTCTCTCTCTTTCTCTCTACCACCCCGTCTTTCCCTTTCTAGCCCATCCCGTCTCCCTCCTAGAGGAAGTTGGGTAATTTTTTTTCTATTGGGTTTGAAAATGATGGTCCCAGGAGTCAAGTCACAAACATTGACACAGTCTCACTTGTCTGAACATTTTCTTTATGTTTCTACCAGATGGAAAAACGGGAGAGTGTAAATACACTGTAAATTACTTAAACAGTCACCGAAGCAATGTACCCTGCCAGGCAGGGGTGGGAGAACACAAAGCGAGCTAGAGTCAGAGTCCCTCCAAAACACAAGAGAAGATGGAGGGAGGCTGAGGACGGCAGACACACAGTACTTCCTGCTGAGGCAGGAACAACCTTGACTCCTGAGATCCCTCTAAGTGGCTTCAAGGTAGACCTTACTCCTGAACTCTACTTCAGAAGCCCAGGTCTACACCTAGACTTTGTATGTTCCTTACAACTACCACATCTCTGAAACTACTAGGAAATCCCAGCAACCCTCACAAATTCTAATCCTTCTTCAAACATCTCTCAACTCCCCTCTTCCCTTTGCATCTGTTCTTCACCTTTGCCAAGAGCTCTAACAGCCCAGCCTCTGACAATGCTCTGGTCTGTGTTCCCTTGCTCTTCATGCTGTGTCCCTCACCCTCAGTTGTTGACAACCTGCTCTTCTGAGTGATGCCTCAGCTTTCTTTTCTACAGTTCCTCGGTTGGCATGGGATCAGGAAAAGTTCTCTAGAACAGCGTGGCACATATTCTAGTAAACAAGTTCTTACCCATCCCCAAGAGTTTCTGACTAAAATCCAGAGTTATGACCAGCATTCTGTTACTTGGACAGAACACGGGTGATCAATCAGCTTGTCAGGAGAAATGACTGATTTTGGCTCACAGTTCAAGAGAATTAGGAGCTGACCCGTTGTTCCATTGCTTTGGGTCAGTGGAGAAAAGGTACATGATGGTAGTGGCTATAGCACCATGCCTGTTTGTTTCATGGTGGCTGGGAAATGCAAAGATGGGTCAGAATCCTGACATCTCCTTCAACATCATACCTTGTGCCATAACTTCCTGGAGCACTCCCCTCCTGAAGGCTCCACCACCTCATCTGCTCTCTTCTCTGTGCTAGAGCGGATTCCTATTCATATCCGTGCTCACTGTGAAAGTAGAGGCTCTATTTCCATAGGATCCTTACCTTTTCGCACAAGTTTCTTCAACCAGCCTGCTTTCTCATAGTCAGCTGAGAGCTCCCTAATTTTGCCTTCTCTGCTCCTGTTCTTACCATGCCTGCCGGGCATCCCCACCAGCTCTGGCCTTGCTGCCGTTTTCAGCACCCAGTTCTCAAGTCAACAGAGGACATGATCTCCTGGGAAGTCTGTAGGGTTCCTAGCCCGCCTCAGCCCTGATCCTGGAGGACACTGTTCATTTCCTCTTTGTAACTTTCCCTTCTTTTCAGCACAGGCTGCAGTGATCTTGAGGCCCCATTTACTGAAGAGGTAACATGCTGGTGACTGGCTTCTGTTTCCACCCATCCTTTCTCCTCGCTACAACCATGCTTGCTTGCTTTCCTGGACCAACTTTGTCCTCAAGCTTTGCCCCACCCCTTCCTTTCCCTCATGCCAACTTTCTTAGAAGAATATTCAAAACTTGCTGCTTCTGCCTCTCGTTACAGACTCTTCCTCTGGACGAACCCCCTCCCACCAATCCACTGAGGCTTCTCAGTAAATGGAACTGATCTCTGTGCCAGAGTCAATGGTCTTCTTCAGCTTCTCCGACTCGTGTCTCTGTCACCACCATGTGACAGGAGGCAGTCCATCCCACTTTGAATGGATGTCTGCTCCCCTGCCCTTCACATTGTCACACACATTGTCCTTCTGCTCTAATAATTATTAAACTTGGATTTTTCCAGACCCCAATCCTCAATAACCATGTTTTCTCACTATCAGGCAGATGTTGCAAAATTTGCTGCCCAAACAGGTCAATTGCGATAAATTTTTATTGAAACAGCCACAATCCTTCATTTCTGTATTCATCAGTGGCTGCTTTTAAGTAAAGCAAAGTTGTAAAATCATAAAGGCATCATGGTCAACCAAGCCTATGTGTTCTCTCTGTCCCTTTACAAAAAACATATGCCATGTCTCCTCTCTAGTCCTTAGTGTGGCATGCAAAAAGAAGCCCCAGAGCAGCAGCGTTGATGTTAATCAGAACCTTGAGAACACACTCTTTAAGTTCTACCTTAAACCTATTAAATCAGACTAAGGAGTGAGATTCTGAGGATGGCCATTTCAAGGAGTCTTGTAGGTAACTGGTGTATTCTAAAATTGGAAGAATTCTGAACTTTCTGCCGGGGCCCAAGTGAAGACACCTGGTGCCATTTCATAAGTCAAAGTGAACTGCTATGCAGCTAATTAGTGTTTCCAATTAACAACTAAACATTTGTACTGGGCTTTGATTTAGTCATTCAGAAGGCCCTTTGTGGTGTAAGACATGATCTGCACAGAGACTGTCCATATAGGCCAATCAGGCCAATAGGATGCAGATAAATTAACTGGGCTTGCCTTCTTCCAGGTGACTCTCTTCTATGTCAGGTTGCCAAAAATAAAAAAATAAATAAATAAAATTAAAAAAAAAATAAAAAGCAAGCATGGGATAGGATGCCCTCTTCTGGACTCTGTATACACCACACTTATGCATATATGCACACATAGACACATACATATATAAGTAATTAGACAACCAAATCTCTCAGAAAGAGGTCATCCTAACTCTAGAGGAGAGTGGGGAGTGCTCAGACTGAGAGAAACTTTTCAACTGAGCCCCTGCAGGGAAAGTGCTGGGAGGGGAGCATCTATCCCGGTCCTCCCTATAAACCAAACACAGTGAGTAGGTACATGGGTGAGGCTTTCTACTTTAGGGCATTTTAATAAAGATTGGTTCTGGCTGTCTAAAAAATGACTTACAATGAATATTTCATGGTTTGAAATCAGGACCTAAAGTTCAGCTCCCACTGCCACTGGTGCAGCTCCTTCCCACAGCCCGTCTGGTAGGGTTTTACCCCGTTAGTAGAAAATAGGCCCAGGAAGAAACTTTCAGGTTGTATTTGCTAACATCCACGACAATAGAGAGCATAAGACACCATGCTAACCAGCACTCTTTGAAACAAAGCAGCTGGCTTCTACAACAATAGGCCAAGGGAAGTTTACTGTTTAGGAAAAGGACAATTTCCTGAAACAGAAAGGAAGGAATTTTCCTATCAAGCCTTCTGCAAAGACCATTTCCATCCAGCTCCATGCAAACTCAATTTTACAGCTTATCCCCAAAGTCCCAAAAGAAAACCCGTGGCTGTTATAATTCATTGAGCCCGAACACATCCAATGAAGTCATTTGTGAACATGGAAAGAGGACCAGAGAAATGTGGAAAGCATACTTTATTCTTTTATCTACCATGGACTTTCAACTTTGTCTATTCTCGTTCAAGCAGTGTTGGTGGATTCTAGTCTTAACACTCCAGTGCCAGCATCAAAGGTGAGGCAGAGGAGGCCCATACAAAAGAGGTGACGGCCAGTGTCAGGGTAAACTGCAGCTTGTGTCAGATTATAATCTTCTCAGACTGTCTTATAAATTCAACTCCTATACATTTATATACTGAATTTGTTTCTGTAAAATAACTTCTAAGGTCTTCAGAACTGTTGTTCTGCACATGGGCATCACATACCAGATATCCTACACATCATATATATATATATATATATATATATGAATATAGGAAAATTGAGAGCCACTGTTTGAAAAAATTTGAACACAATAAGAAAACAACAATAGCAAAAACAAAACCCTCCAAATAACATTTATTTTAATCTAATTTGTTCAAACTTAGCTGTGGTCCCATCTCCTCCTTTCCCCAGCTCTGTGTCCATGCAGAGCAGTGCTCGCATCCTTTAGAGCCTTTGGTCAGGAGCTGTCTACCTTGGTTCTTGAGTCTTTCCCTGAGTCTTTGCAGTTTAGACTTGACTGGCTGTGCAGCAAATCCCTGTGGTCCACCTGTCCCTAGCTCTCTTCACATTACAAGAATGTACCATGATTCCTTGTTCTTTTTTTACCTGAGTTTCGGCCCTTAACTCTGGTCTTCTTGCTTGAAAAGACCAGCACTTTACTTGCTAATGGATTCATTTTTTGTTTATTTGTTCATTTGTTGGCTAGCTTTGGGGCAGAGCTTCTTCTTGTAGCGTAGGCTAAACTCATCATCCTGACTCAGCCTTCAAGCCTGGGAGAGAAATATCAATATCTAGATATATCAAGGCATACCAAACTTTGCTTTCCCAGTACTTTTTTTTTCCTTTGAGACAGGGTTGCCCTCACCTTCCCCAGCTCTGGTATGAAGTGCCCTGCTGTTCTTCCAGCTCCTGATCATTATCTTTAGGCTTTATCTGATTCCCCAAGATTGGTTCCTTAAGAGCAATTGCTTTGTTTATCTCCTTTGACCCGCTAGCACCCAGCAAGCAGACTATGTAAGGTGGTTTACATGAGTGATATGTGTGAGACGGTAAAAAGCTGGGTACAGGTGGGGGAGCCAGACTAGATGGTGCTTTTAAACTTTTACTTCAAAGATTACACTTATATAGCTATGTAATATGCTTCCACCTCTTCAATAGCTCGTCATTTTCTAATGCCCTTCATTAAAACTGTAGAGAAACACCCCTCTCAGCAGAATTCAAGATAACCTGTCTTTATCAGCTGTCTGGGCAGTCCTCATCTCCAGCAGACACTTAGATAAGACACTTTTAATAAGATTTATAAAAGCCATGCATAGAATCCTAAAGGATGTTTTAAAAATATATTTAAATACTTAATCCAGAGCTGCCTTCCTAATCCCTGAAGAGTAGGTTAAATTTCAGCGCCGGAATGTCTGTATTATCACATTTCCGCTGCTCTTGGTGGCTACCTCGTCTTAATGTGGGGGAGACATTGCTCGCTCAGTGTTCCTCATGGTTCCTCCTCATGGTACTGCTTCATAGCCAGTAGAAGCCATGTTTTACCCTCGGTACAATGTGTGTGCAAGCTAAAATCTAGACATCTTTGTGTCTGCAGGTGTGCAAATGAAGTTTGCTATTGCCATCATGCTAAGGGCCTCCACCTCAAACAGGGCTGCTTTTCAAGCTTGGGAAGGTGCTTTCAACCTGGATCACAAGAGAAAGCAGACAGACCCCCTAAAGGGCACACCCATTGGGACTGGCCATACAGCTCGGGTGGTCAAATGCTCCCCTCTCATGCACAAGGGCCTACATTCAATTCTTAGCATCATGAAGAGAAATCAACAACTAAACCAAAGCTACCTATTATTTGAGTGAACGCAAACATTGATCGACTAATACTATAACTAAGAATGCAGATAAGCCCCACAACAACCTGAACTCACTGCAAGTCATCAGTTCTTGCTGAACTAACAAGGGATGTCAGTGTCTTTACTGTCTACTATAAATGCTCCTGCCAAATCAATTGAAATCAAATTTGAATTTCAGAGCATGTAATTTGAGTAATTCGGGAACTTTTACCAGCATAGGCATACATTGTTCTATATATATATAAAAAAAAATCTGTGAGAACACTTTGCAGATGTGAAGGAATAAAATATCGATCGAGAGTTACGTTATACAACAATGATTAAAATGTGTGATACAGTAAAAGAAACTTCACAAGTGAACTTTAGCAATCCTGTGTTGGCCAAGCACAAGCAACTGTATCATAGAAGGATGGACTCTCCATTTTCTACAGAAGTGCACTGAGAGGAGGCTCCTGGCCTGGGGGTGGGGTGGGCATCAAAGCACTGTGAAATGCGTTCTAACCGCCAGCCTAAAGCCAGCAAAGAGTTAAATACCCAGGATTGCTCAGTAATGAATGCCTAGGAAGTTTGGCCAAGGAATATCAAGTAGACACCAGGGCCAGAGCAACTGCTAAAGGGATGACCTCCTTGAATCTCATTTGCATAGCAATGAGATGCCACAAAGCAACGCTGTCTGTCTCTAAGCCTGCTTCATTCTGTTGTGACTTTAAGCAAAACTGCCTTCTGAAGTGAAAACAAAATTATTCCAGCAGTGGGTCTGGGGAGACGTGTGTAAAATGGACTGCACTACGGTTCGTCCAGACTCGGTCATTCTGTGAACACGAGCAACTGAGAGGAAGGGCAATGCAAACTCTCAAGGATGTTTCCAGGTAAGTTGCCAAGGATAACGCATGTCTGCTCACAAACAGACAAGCCAATATGTCAATAAGACGAGCCAAACCCACTTCCAGTGCCTCTGTTGCCGCCCGAGGCTGTTTTGTATAAGCTTGCAGAAGCTTTCCATCACATCCAGGGTCTGTTTGGGTTTTGTCTATTTTATTCTAAGGACTGTGCTTGCAAGTATCATTAAATACTAACAAGGGGGAGTGGGGACTTTTAGCCCTACTGTTGAAGAATGCCATTGCTTGTCAATTCACATAGCTAAAGTGATGAAAGGGACAAGGAGTAGCAGCATTGTACAGGCAGTGACAAATGGCAAAGGCATTCAACAAAATATTCAAATCTGTGTCTTCCTAATGAACAAACAAATAAACAAACAGTTTCTAAGCTTAAAATGTCACAAGTTCACTTCTCTCTAAGTTCTAGGCATCAAATTCAATGTGCAATTAAAAGGAAAGAAAAACTTATTCTGCTTCATAATGTCCTGGACAAGCAACCTACCAAGATAAGGTTGTTTCACTAGAGAATATAGGAGTGTTTATGCTTTTCTGTCACTATGTCAAGTAAAAGTCCTCATATGCCACCCTTCCAAAGGCATAAGGAACAACTCTTACTTGAGTGATTTTGATAGGACCTCGAATTATTCACCAGACATTATGAATCTACTTCAGGCAATGAGATTAATATTTCAGTAAGTCCTCTCCCATGAAACAGGAAGCCTTTTAGTAATGACCTTGGACCACATAAGAGGAAAGTCAGAAAAAGCAGGGTCTAAAGCCAGAGGGTAATTGTTTTCAAAGACTCTTTTATGCAAATAAGACTCCCAATCAAGCTAATACAATTTTCTACAATTTATCTTCTATTTTTTAAGTTTATATTCATCTGAGAATCTATAAACAAAAACAAAACAAAGCCCAGCAGATTTTCATCTTCCTATACAAAATAGTCACAAGGAACCTCAAGAAAGGCACTGGGAATCCATGGCTCATTTTTTAGACATGGTTCTAAAGTCAGGGTATAAAGATCACTTAGGTAGAGGGGACACCATGTGCATTAGGGCCTCTTTAACATCTCCTTCCTTTTGTGCAGTCACATGACCTAGAAGGGCAAAGCCAAGTTCAGAAGAGAACATCTGTACTGCAACTCCCTAGGGGAACTGAGTGTGCTAACAGAATTCCTGAATCTACATGCATATTGTAAAAAACGATTGCAGCTCATAACAGAATACCCCAAAAGAAAGTATCTGGAAATGAACTTGGACTTGAAGGCATTGAAAGGATCTTGGTAGGGAAGGTCTCTAAATTCCTACTGTCTCTTTCTTTCCCCAAGTAGCTCACAGAGGTTAACAGTCCTCTTTCCCTAGGTGTTTATAAAAGCTTCATATCTTCATCATCAAAGCTAGCCTCAAAACTCAGCAATCGAAGTCTAAGTTCCCCACCTTCCTATGCAAGACTTGGCCATAAGGGTTTTTCTGACCTACATAGTAGAGAGAAAACTCTCATTTCAGAGGCATACTACCTCACAAAAGAAAGAAACAAAGAGGCTGGTCAAGAAGATTCTGAAGAAATAGTCCTCTATGGTTATTCCTGGCTCAGTCTCCTACCATGAGACCATAAATCCACAGAGTTGCACATTCCTAATCAACTCTAAATTGGGAAGAATACAGAGAGGGGAAGGTTGGAGGAGAGGGAGAGGGAGATGGACAAGTAGAGGGATATATATATGTATATATATACACATACATATATGTATATATATATACTATATATATACATATATGTATGTGTATATATATACATATATATACACACACACATATATATGTGTATATATATATATATATATATATATATATATATATATATAGAGAGAGAGAGAGAGAGAGAGAGAAGAGAGAGAGAGGAGAGAGAGACAGGCAAGTAGGCAGGCAGGCAGAAAGACAGACAGACAGATAGAACTTTCCCTGGGTTTTGTGATCTTCATTTTGGAAGACCACACGTTCATGAAAGAGTCTGAATAAATTTTGATGATTCCTTTTTCTGAGTTTGGTCTCAGTAACCCTGAGAAAGCTGGGGAAATATTTCTATCCACACAATTCATACCATGGTTTACATGTACTCATATCCCAAATGTGTATGTCGTCTAGACACACAGCATCTGTTTCCCTGGGTTTCTGTCACTATAGTCAAGATGAGGGCCCAATAAAACCACAGTTCAGAAGACCTAGGGTAGAATCCTGACTCTTAACTTTTACAAACCTGCTCCTCTTCCACACCACACTCATCGGGCTGTCACAGAATCTGTAACTTCTATGCCTTAAAGCCAAATATGAGCAATAGAACTCTGACTTTGCCCAGCTCTCCCTGTGTGTTTCAGTATCCCGTCTATAAAGCAGAGCTAGAAACAATATGAACCTAGAGGGCTTTAGGAAGTGGACTGGGAAATATACACAGAAGGCTCTTGTCAACATTAGTTGATATTCATAAATGCAAATACTGGTGGAAACAGTACAGATGTAATGTCCAAAAGTCTTGAGTAAGCAATATTGTAAAGAACCCCCTTTCCATAGTTTCCTAGAAACTGACAGCCAGCTGACAAGCCAGGCATTTCAAATTATTCTGCTGCTCAAGATTCTTTAGGTACATCCTCCTTGTCTCAGGATATCTCAGGTTAAAACTGTGATTTATGAAACTGTCCCTTGTGATTCCTAGGATGAAATCACAGTAGGTCTGTTCAGGCTTCCTGGACCCAGATTTTCAAGAGCCACAAAATTGTATGAATACGTCCCCAATCCCGAGAGGCCAGGGTTACATCAAGTCACCATGCAGTCTCCTGCAGTACCTCCAACCAGATCCCTATCACTGGCTTCCGAGCTGAAATACCAAAGGTCTCTCTCAAGACAGAAGGTGTATCAGTTTTACTCAAAAGCAATGGAGATGAAATGAATATTTTGATAGATTAAAAAAATTAAAGTCCCATTCTCTCTACCCAAAGACTATAAAATTATCTCATTTTCTTCGAAAGAAGAATGTTCAGCCCTCAAAGATTATCTTCAGTATAACCATTATCACACTAAGTTACTCTCCACATATGTACTGTGGCCCTTAATACAGTTCCTCATGTTGTGGTGACCCCCAACTGTAGAATTTTGTTGCTTCTTCCTAACTAACTTTGTTATCATTATGGATCATAATGTAACTAACTGATGTGTAGGACATGGGACAGGGCTCTCAACCCACAGTTTGAGAACTGCTGTAAGGGACATTTCGGTACATACTGAGAGGGCTTCTTATCTAGTTCTGACTATTGTGGTCACCAGAACCTGGATTTATGTAACATGTACAATACAATAGTAAGAAAACCATTTGAAATTTGAATCCTATTAAATTTCCAAAATATATTGCAATTCAAACGTTATCGTGTGCCTTGGTCTAACTTGTAGCTTTAGTCCAGATGCTGAGAGAAAGAATGAGGGCTTTTGTGCGGATCCCATGTTGACCCTGAATGCAAAAAAGTGTAACCTTACATCTGTCCTCTGCATAGTGAAGACAGCAACATGCATCTTGGAGAACACAGGTGATGATAAACTCAGACCAGAATCATCAAAGCATAAAAACTGAGGCAGCCACTTTTCCTGTCCCCTGGTTTTCCTTTTTCTACAGCTGCCATTCAAAAATCTCAATGATGAATTCTTGAATGTCTCCTAAACATCACTTAAATCTGAACTATCCCAGAACCACGCATTAATCCATTTCACAAATATGCACTGGAAGTCTATGTTGTGATAAGAACTATCAAAGGGGGGTGGGGCTCAGGAAGGAACAAATGAAGTAAATATATTATCCATGGCTCTAATTTTCCAGTGTCCCACTTTAAGTATCACAATGCCTGTTGAGCAATCGGAAGAAGGATGCAAAGGATGAATGAGCTTTGGAGAGTCTGCAGCGATCTCTGCTACCTCACCAGTGCCTACCGGGACTCAGTTCTGAACAGAGACACTAATAAAAAGCAAAAGGTATTAGCAAGACCAAGAAAAATAAAATGTCGTAAAGAAAAAAAAAAGGGAGGGGGGGTGGAGTACTTCCATCAGCAAAGTCATCAAGAGGTAACTGTTGGATCTCCCTCACCACTGAGCCATTGATGCAGTCTGCCCGTACAGTCTCCTTCCAGTTGAGTGATAACATTGATCATACCATTTTAGACTCAGCACTCAGACCAGTAAAGCCTGCCCGGAAATTGGCATGGAGGCAAAGGCTCCAATGCCCTTTCATGGAGAGACCTGCAAATTAACTCTCTGCCTTTTTAATTACTCTCCATTACTTTCCCACTATTTATAAGGATTTTCTTTTTCTTTTGCATAACAAAATCCAACTCTAATCAATACGTGCAGTATATCCCAGCTGATTAGTGTAATTCTTGCTCCAGCAGGGTGTTGGAGTGGTGCCAGGCTTACCTAGCACACAATTAAGTAGCTGTAATGCCTGCTGCTGCCCAGCAGGCCTTGTGAGTTAATAGGGGAAAGCGGCCCTGGCACTTGCCTCTACCAGCCCGTGTGTGCCCTCTCTCCCACTCTCAGCTGCCCATGGACACGTACAGAGTACGGCTGGTAAAACACATGCTTGACAATTAAGCCACGCCAAGAGGCACACGAGTGTGCAAAGCTGGTCTTCAGAGTCTAACTCGCCATCCCCCATCCTCTCAGTTCAGAAAATGCTCCCAGAAAGAACACATTTCTCATTCCCCATCTACAGTTCCAACGCTGAGCTGTGAGGGAATGCTAAATGGCAAGACTCAGGAATCTGAGTTTATTACCATATATTATGCTGGATACACCTTCAAGCCAATTCTCGGTAAACACGATTCACTTGAAAATTTACGAGCACTGCCTATTTCTCACGCTCTTATGGAGTTGATATTAGTGAGATTTTGTTTGTTGAGCTCAAAGAAAGACAAAGTATCTGAAAGTCAATCTTCCCCAATTTCCATTCATTACAGAATCCGTTATTGAACATTTTGTATAATAGAACATTCCCAAGACACATACCTGTTCTTGTGTTGATTCGAATGTCCTGGTCCTCAGATTGTGCCTAGACTGCAGTATAATATTTTAGAATAGACTTGAAATTAATGAGATGTGAATTTCAGTTGATTCTCTTACTAGTTGCCATGTCAATGCTAAATTCACTTACATGAATGTGACGTTAGTGATGCACAGACACTGTACAGTCAAAGCCAGGTTCTCCTACCCACAATGTCAGGACCAGTTACTAATTCTCACTGTGCGCTGAAATACCTTAACTCCTTATGGAGCATGTAGACAGTAACCATGGCATTTACCAGTGTTGCAATGTTCAAATACTAATTAATAAGACCCGCAGCCATCCTCCTAGTAACCTTCTTAACTGTGACCATGTGTTCTTATTCCTGACATAGAGAGACAGCTTGCCTCTGAGAGGTATTCTAACGTCTGAACACCAAGCTACAGAAGGGCACACTGTAAGGTAGATAATTCTTGTATTGGGACATTCTTGCAAACAATGTGGTGCTCTTGAAAAGCCACCAGACACACTCATACCCGCGTGCCTCCTTGGCTGCCTTCACCACAATGAATGAGAACATTCAGAGAAGCATCGTAGTTCTGACTGATCAGTCAACAAGACCTGGTATGCTTAAGAACTTTCCTTCTAAATACAAATGTGGACTTCAAATACCCATCTTGCGTAGAACAGGGCATACTATGACCTTACAGGAATAAATTTTAATACCTGACCATATATGTTCAATAGTGAAAGTCAAAATGAATATAAACAATCATTTAACTTTAAACACTAAAAATCGACAAGGTCTAGTATTAATAAGAGGACGACACCAAAGACTGGAGATATGCCACTGACTCCCAGAAAGGGTGGTGCATGCATGGAGGGAACCCACATTGCCATATTACTAGGAGACTTGTGATAAAGGGCCATTGTAATAAAAACGTTGAGTGCACCTAATCTGGAAGGCTGACACTCTTCAAAATCTTGTTCATTGAATGCTGACATAACACCATGAGCGGAAAAGTCAACTCCATAAAACTTGATTCCACGTACAAAATTAGAAATTAAGTAAATCCCAAACCTAAAATAACCAATGCTTCATATGATAAATGTTCATGTTTTATAGAGTGTAATCAGGACCTGAGTGCAGAGATGTGAGAACACAGAGTTCGAGGTGTAGCCAGGACCTTCCTGAGGACACAGGGATTAGCCAGTCATGAAAAAAACTTGGGCACAAGACCATCTGGAGGGCACAGGCCTCCATCCAGCAGCTATGGGGCCTGGGAAGGAACAACCTGATCAAGAAGCGACCAGGGAAGAATGTGAGAAAAGGAAAGCATAAGGACTCAAAAAGATCAGACTAAGATGAGGACTGATCTTATTTCATGTCTTTACAAGCATCCTGACAAAGCCAGAGAGGTAATCCTGGGTCAAATCATTCTAGCATCAGATAATCTTAAACTTTCCCATTTTTCTCAGTATCTCTACAAACCAGATGGACGTTTTATCTTTTGGGACAGTTTTGCTAGGTATCCTTGGCTGGCCTGAAAGTCCCTTCATAGACCAGGCCGGCCTTAAACTCATAGAGATTCATCTGCCTTGTTTTCCCCAATTCCTCTCCACTTTGATGCTTTTACTCGAAGTGGAAGATAAAGGTCAAATGCTTCCCAAATATCACATAGTTCAAGGAAAATATATTTCCACAATGCTTACACACTTGCTTCTCTTTAAGAAACTCAATGTCTGCAATTTAAACTTAAGAAACAGATGGATGATTGCGAGATAAAATATTCTTTACTTTAAGAAGTGGTTTTCCAGACTGTGAGGTTTCCCTAATTGAGTACATTTAAAATATGATTTGCTTTGAAAAAAATGTGATGTATGCTCAACATTTGATAATGTAGCTATTGTATAAAAGTAATTTAGGCTTATTCACATTGATTGCTATAATAAACACTGATGAGCGCCGAAAAGGAAAATCTCATAAATATCGTTTCCCCTCTCTTATTCCCCATTTAGTGAAAAGGTATGCTATGTTATTAATTCTACTATTTAACAAAAATATACAGAGTGTAAATTGTATCTAATGTGTACACTGCTGAACACAGTTTGGGAATAACGTGATTAACCCAAGAAATTAGATGCACACAATCTACTCTTCCAAACTTGGAAATGATAATCTAAGCACTTGATATAATTCAAGGCCATCTAAGAAATATGTTACCTTACATATCTGATTCAAATGTTTACATTGCTTAGTTTCCAAGTGGAGTCAAATCTCTTTGCATGTAAAGATCTAGTGCCTTACAAGCCAGTGTTACTTCAAGTCCCCGTCTTCCCAAGCAGGTTCATACAAAGGTGTCTTTCCTTTTTCCTAATAGATAAATATCATAGATGAGAAAGATATTTTTTTTGAAGAATTACATGACACGTTCAACATGTACCATGAAAAAAACATTAGTCCCAGCTAAAATGTGCCCTCTAAACATACTTTCCCCAACAAGGTTGTGGGTGTGAAGAGCCAGCACATATCATCAGCCTGACTAACAGTGTGATGTGCTCTTAGTTCCAGCAGACTGTAGATGATCTGCAGGATCTTCAAGACAAATGGAAGGCTGAGTTGCTTTTAAACAGTTTCAAGTTAGAGGATGTACCTGGGAGGATCAACTGAAAACTGTTCAAGAATTAGCTGTTCACAGTAATGTCCCAATACAGAGGACATCAGATTTTAGATTGGAAGCAGTCACTGAAGTCATCTACGTTAAAAGCCACCTTCTCCTTTTCTCGCTTGTTACTGGCATACCCAAGCTTTCTCTTCACCAACTGCAGCATAATTAAATACTTATGATCATCAGGGACATGTCAAAAAGAAATATGCCCCACAAGGATAAAAGTAAAAGAATTTTCCAATATCCTATAGGATTGGAAAGTTTTTCTTGCCAACAGCCAGGAATAAAAGGGATTTGAACCACAAAACCATCAACCACCAATCATAAAAGATGCAGAAAAATGTAAAACTGGATAGAAACCATGCCATCAACTAAATATAACACAGAATCTGTCATCACAGATATGAAATTATTACCATAAATTACTTCTGATTTGCTAGAATAAAAATTCTACCAACGCTCTGCTCTTGCTTTGCAAACCCAGTCCCCCCTTAAAGGCACTGAAGATGCTTATAGACCTGTATTAGGGGACAAAGTGTTAGGAGGCGTTTATGGTTACTGTTTGGGTGTAGCCATCAAGATGAGGAACATTACTTTGAACTGTTGCAAAGTTAAAGATGAAGTGGGAAGAGGAGGAAGAACAAAAGAAACAGGAAAGAAAGAAGAAAAGGAGGAAGCGGGAAGGAAGAAAGGAGAAGGCACAATTTTGAAGTCATAAACACAACATGGCAAATGGTTAAATTGTAACAGCTGAGAAGACCCAAAAGATGAACTTTCTTCTGAGTGGGTTGTGCCTCAGGAAAGGCTTCCTGTCAATAAACCCCAACCCTTGTTCACTAGTTAAACCATTGTGTAGAGCATCTCAGTGCGGGCACCATGCTCCAGCATTCTTCTTATTTCAAAGGTTCTTTTAATTTCCTTTCCTTTTTAATTGGATGTGTTCTTTATTTTCATTTCAAATGTTATCCCCTTTCCCGGTTTCCTCCCCCTGCTGCTGACCTCCTATCCCATCCTCCCTTCTCCGCTTCTATGAGGGTGTTCCTCCATCCACCCCCTCCCACCTCCCTGCCCTCAATTCCCCTACTCTGGGGCATCTATCATGCCTCCAGAGCTCCCAGGGACTAAGCCAACAACCAAGGAGTACACATGACTCCAGCTGCATACGTAGCAGACAACAGCCTTGTCAGGCATCAATGGGAGGAGAAGTCCTTGATCCTATGTAGATCTCAACATTCTTTAATTATAGTCAATTCTAGGCATAGTTTTTATTTTATTGACAGTCTGCAGCACCTTTGTAATCCTTTGAGATTGGCACTAGGTTCCCAATGGAGATACCATGCACCTGTGAATTCTGATTCATCTGATGACTATTATGAAATATCATTACTTCAAGGGTGGGAAAGAGTCACATCCCCACTCTCTACCATACTAGGCACACACTAGGTTATGCTCATCTGGCTCCTTTTCATGTGGGCATCTCTTTGGCGTGTGGTTCTCCACAGCCAGGCTAAGCTAAAGTCATGTTAGTAGCAAATTGTAACTTGACTTGTGTGGGTCTCATGAATCACTTGTCTTGAATTTTCCTTTATTATATCAGTCACTACCATCCTTCAGCTACCACTAATGGCCAAGCACAGACACCCAGACACCCAGACTACACCTAAAAATAGATCTCAGAAGTCCAAAATATTACTTATACATGTATACTTAAAATATCACCTGCAATGGAGGTGTTCTAGCACCCCAAAATGTCTCAAGGAGCCTCTACCACGATAGCCTGATTATACTTCTAAAGAAAGCAAACCCTCCAAAAACTCATGTTTACAAAATAAAGAAACAAAAAACAAAAACAAAAAACACCCCCCAAAAGATCATTAACAACAACACCAAAAAAAACCACCAAACAACAACAACAACAACAACAACAACAACAACAAAACCAAACAAACTTGAAATTTACGCTGTCGTTAATCACACTTTCCCAAATTTAATGCCTGCCATCTGTCAGGATTTATGGTGCTGGTGAGTGTTAAGTAATATTCAGTGAGACTGAGCCATTGTGATAATTCGGGTTATGTCTCAAAGCATGAAGCATTACTTAGCTGCTCCACACTTCTCCTTTTGACCTCCCATGCTGTTGAGAAGAATTTCTTTGGGCTGTCATTAGGTGGCCATCCTTGAGGTACAATTTTCCTCTTAGGTAAGTCTCTGTGGCTCTGCTTCCCTTAACATGGTGCCCTTATCTCTAGAATCACAGATGAAAGCAAGAAAGAAACAAAGAAAATGAAAGAAGAAAAAAAGCATATGAGTAGAGATGCTGTGTACACCTCCTATACATATCACCAGTGTTTACTAACATGGAGAGCCCCCTCACATTCAGGAACGGCATCACCAGGCAGCTAATTGACTTTTTTGTTTGGTTTTAGTTTTATTTGGGCTTTTGTCTTTTCAGCTGAAATGTAAGCAACAAAACTAATTTGTAAAGTAGAGAACACCTTCGAAATTCCCCGCGCCATAACTAACTCTGTGTCTGTGGCTAAGTCTCAATTGCAGAGAGGTAGGAACTCACCACAGGCACTTGTCTCAAGGCTTCTAGGCACATTCCAAATCCCTAGAGCTTCCCTTGAACTTGGCAGTGTGACAACCACAAGAAGATAATGGAGGAAGGGTTGGATACATTCTGGAATCCATCACAGAGTATCAATTAACATTCCAACACTCTGTGTAGTGTCTGTCCAGTCACTAGTTTATATATTCAGGCTTCATTAAAACTAATAAAAGGGATAACAGTGGGGAATATAATCAATCCACTGTATGTACTTGTGTGTGTGTGTGTGTGTGTGTGTGTGTGTATGTGTGTGTGTGTGTGTGTGTGTGTGTGTGTGTTTGTTTGTTTGTGTGTGTGTCTAGTGTATCACCATGAAACACCATGACCAAAAAGCAAGTCTGGGAGGAAAGGGTTTATTTGATTTACGCTTTCAGATTATAGTCAGTCATTGGAGGAAGTCAGGACAGGAACTAAGGCAGAGCAGAAACCTGGAAGAGTTGATGCAGAGGACATGGCGGAATGCTGCTTACAGGCCTGCTTCACATGGCTTGCTAAGCCTGCTTTCTTATAGAACCCAGGACCACCAGCCAGGGATGGCCACCAACAACAGGCTATTAATCACTAATGAGTAAATGCCTTATAGCTGAATCTCATGGAGGAGATATTTCCTCAACTGAGCCTCCTTTCTCTCTGATGATTCTAGCTTGTGTCAAGTTCACACAAAACCAATCAGTATTTTATATATATATATATAATATTTATATGTGTGTATATATGTGTATATATAATTTCATGTGTATATATAATTTCTGTATATATAATTTCATGCATATATATGAAATTATGAAAGAATTGATTCATTGAGAAAGAACACTATTGAAATGAACTATGTTCTCTTTATACCCCTTCTCAAAGTTTATATCACCTCCTAGCCTCCAGCCCTGCTACTGAAGGTTCCTGCTCATTGTCACTCTTTTTTTCTAGTTAATAATGGCCATTATGTTTCAATTTTCATAGTGGACGCATGGTTGTATCCTGCCTTCCCATTGGAACAGTAAGTATTCAAAGCTATGAGGGTTGCTTTCAGTGGCCAGCATGACAGGATCTGAATCACACAGGAAAGAGTCTCAGTGAGGGGTTAGCAAGATTTCCTTAAATGGTGGGCATGCCTTGTGAAGGATTTTCTTAATTGGGTTAAGTGAGATGGAACGATCAATCCTGAATGTAGACAGCAATATTTCATGGTCTGGGTCTTTGAATGAATGAGAATGAAAGAGGCAGCTGAGCTTAAGCAATTGCTGCTCTCTGTCTCTTGATATAGATACAACGTGACCAATTTGTCCCTATCTTCTGCAGTTGGAACTGGAACTGGATTGTAGCCTGCATCTGGAACCTAGTAAACAGTTTCTCCTTGAAATTGCTTTTGACTGAGTTTTTATCACAACAACAGGAAAAGAAATAAAAGATCCAAAGCAATGAGTCTAGCTAGCTATTCTTGAATCTTATAAGATAGAGGTAGCTTCATTGAACGTTACTGAAAATGATGTAAAATAAGTGGATTCTATGAATGGTAGTACAAACCTTTAATCCTAACATTTGGGTGACAGAGCGAGGAAGGCCCTCATTTTGAAGCTAGCATGGCTATGTATTATTTCCAGGCCATATAACATGGTCTTCTTATAAAACAAAAGAAACAGTGGTCAAGTGATACAAGAGACAGTGAAAAAAATAGGTAGAAACAAATGAAAGTGAAGTTAATTTGTATTAAAATGGAATAAAAAGACTAATGACCTTAGAGTCTTCATAGCTGTGCATATTTTGAGACAATGTAGTCAGTCTCAAGACATCCATTTCTCCTACATAATCTTTGTGTCCAAGAAGACAGGAGATACTTTCTGAGGCAAGACTATCCTTGGTCCTCTCAAGAAATCTTCCAAGGCTTCTGTATCAGTGTATAACAACCTAGTTGCGCTAACAGGGGACCATACTTTGATGATGAGGTTGACAAATATGTTCTGAGTTCAATTCTTCATTTCCTCTATTTCCCAGAATCACACAAGGAAATCCATGCTCAAACTTCTGCCCTTCTAGCTGAGCTGACAGTGGGGATAACGCCTGTGATGGAAGAGGCTAAAACTGGGACTAACTTGGAAATTCCCCTTGAGTACATAATTGCTGTAAAGGGTCTTTTGCTATTTTATGAGTGCCTGACAGTCAGAAGCTAAACCAGAAGAGTTCAAGCCACCAGGCAAGTTCTTGATGTCTTCTCAACAGATTCAATCTGTGGCATTATGATGAGTGTTACTAAGATAAGAACCAACTTCTCTGAAGTTATTCTTGGAGAAGAATGGAGAATGGAGTCAGTGGGTAGAAAGCTTATAAGACAAGAAGATACTCAGAGAAATACCAGTGCAGTCAAAGGAATCCACCCAGAGAAAAGCTTTTCATCCACAGTTTGTCCAAGAAGAGTGTCACACCCACCGTGGGTCTTAATGTGCAGCTCTTACAATTTGAAGAAATGGATAATCAACAGAAAAAAAAGGAAGGGAGACAGAGAGGAGGAAGGAAAGGAACAAATGACAGTGGCAGGGAGGAAGAAAAAGAACCTAGACATTTTTGTTAATAACTAACTGAGCTACTCATGTTCCTCCCTTCAGTGTTGATAAGCATATGAACATCTGTGGACTTCTCTCTCAAGGAGACACTGGTCAGGAGACTCCGTTTTTCCCCTGGGGATTATTAGCTCTGCACTTTTTGAGATCAGGTTGGGTTTTATATGTGTCAGCTTGGACTAGTAGCCTGTAACTTACTTTGGACTTTAATCTTCCATTTCTGATCCCCTGGTCACCATAACCTGAGTGCTGAGACTACACATCTGAAGGTACCTTCATTTCAAATTCCCTTTCCAATCCTAGTGTCTCTCCAGAATCAGCAAAGTTGGGGTTCCCCAATAACACTTCTGAAATTAAATAAAGCGGTATAAAGTAGCAGTCCTGGGCCCAGGAGATGAATCCTACTCGATGTTCTTGCATCAGGACCACACTGGAGGTGACTCAGAGGGAAACACCAGACATCCCCACTCGCATGGTTCCCCTCTTTCCATCACTGGCCCAGACAAATCCAAGGCACAGAGAAACGTCCATCCTAACTCCATGAAAAAAGCCATGAGGTTGTTTGTCTGTGCCTTGTGGGTTATGTTTGAATAACTCTCCAGAATGGCAACTGCCTCTTCCTTTCTGTTTGACATAACTCGTTATCTAGATTAAGAGCAGTCCCTTCCCCCAGCATGGGAAGAATGCAGAGATGATAACAGAGCCTGCCACTGTTCTGATGTGAGCAAGAAGAACCCTTGCTTTACAAAAAGCTGTGAGCTAGCAAAATACCCACACAACGCACCGGTCAGTGAATGCCCCCCCACCCCCCATCCCGTTTATTGCTACTCCTTTCATCCCTCGGGAGCTCAGCACAGATATAACTGCTACTTAACAGACTGACTGGGTCCTGACTATTTAAAAGTTCCCAAAACGTCTCTGCCAGGAAGCAGAATAAATAAAAATAGAGAGAATCAGAGCGTGTGGAGGCAAGGCTGGAAAGCCAGTCACTCCCTGGTCAACAAACACTGGCTGTGAAAAGCCTGCCCCGGGGAGAGCTGGAGCCCGGCCAGCAGCTCACCAGTCTCTGATGTCACAGCCAGCTGTCTCTCTCCGAGTTTTGTATGGCTCAGATATGAAGACATGGACAGTCCTGGGAACTTTCTCCTCCTGGTCGGTGCACAGGGCATAGAGACCCATCCCGAAACCATTCATTGTCCAAGTTCCAGAGACAACAATGGGGACTCCTGATCTAACTGGTTCTAATTATTTGCTTTATTTCTCAGAAGCAGCTTGTCTCCCTATACAACGCTAAGAAAGAAAGAAAAAAAGACAACAGCTGAACTCCTCATCCACACCAACCCCACTACATAAAGTCATATCAAGGAGAAGTAATTACACATTAAAAAAAAAAACTCTTTGTCTTTTGGTACCTTGTTTCTCTTGCATGCTTTTATTATTTTACTTTTTAATTCTCCCTGTCCGATTTTTAATAACAATGGGAAAAAAAACGGCAGGGGCTTAAGGTAGAAGGCTGCAATGATCTGAATATTTTAGGAGTGCTTATTCTCTCTCTCTCTCTCTCTCTCTCTCTCTCTCTCTCTCTCTCTCTCTCTCTCTCTCTCTCCCATCTCCTCCCTTTCTTTCTGATGAGATTCAATCTCCACATCAGACTGAACTCCCTCCTCCACTTCCCATCCCCGCCCCCACTCCAGCATTGGACAACCCTGAGTCGGGCTCTGCAGCGGCGAGAGAGCCGGCACTCTGAGATGTTGGCCTCTGGGTCCTCAATTCCTGGATGGCAGTTCTCCTTTTCCATCGCCCGAATCAAGGCAGCTTCGCCTGCAGTATGTCTGGCCTGTTTTGTCTTTCTACATTTTTTTTTTTTTTTTTTTTTTTAAAAACTCGGCCCGGGCGCAATCAAATCCTGGCAACAAAGCCCAGAGCTCAAAGCCACAGAGGTGGACTGGCGGCCAGCTTCCCGCCCCTCCTCCCACTGCCCAAACTCGCTTTTGAAAAGACAAGCGCCGGGCCAGAAAATTAATGTGTGGATGGGAAGGAAGATAAAAGGCCGGGACGCGAGTGTACATGAGTGCTATGGGCTTTGCAGTTTTCCTTTATACACCTTTTAAACATCAAGGCCTAAAAGCTACCAAACCACTCCGGAGAGCTGTTCGGGAGCCGACCCCGGTGGGCGCACGGCTCCCGCCCCGCGCCCTCCCCCATCTGGCTGAGCGCGAGAGAGCGGGTGCTTGGCGCGGTTTGTCTGACACTTGTAAATGGAAGTGGGATCCAACTTGGAAGTAAACGCGCCAGAGTCTGGGGGCGGGGAAGAGGGGGAAGGCAGAGAAAGGACTCTCCCATCCTCAGGCTAGCCCAGTGTCCCTCCCTCCAGCCGCTGTGCTGAGGATTCCGGAATACCCCCACAAGGATCCAGGTCCCGAGCGCAAGCGGCGGCGAAGTGGGTCTCCATCAGGGAGGCTCGAGTCCCTGGCTGCCCTCGGTCCCGCCTGCCGGCGCTTCTTGCTTGTGGGAGACTCCCAGCCACGTCCACATCTTCATTGCCTCTGTAGTCTACCTGCACGTTCATTTACGGAGACGCTCATCGCCGAGCTTGCTCCTTATTGTACCCCAAGGTGGGTGCTATCGCCAACACGCACCTCTAGGAGCGCCCCCTTTCCTCCGGTAGCAAGAGCCAAGAGATGTGCTTTTAGCGCGCCCCGCAACCCCGGGTCCTCTACACGCCACCCTCTTTCCGAGCGCCACCACAGCTCCCAAGAGCCCAGGAGAACAGCAACGTAAGTTGCTTTCCCTTTCCGCAAAATCTAATCTTGGACAATGTTTAAACATTTCCGAATACACATGCGACAAGAGTCGGCTGGGGGCGGGGGGGGGGGGGAGAAACAGTGACCCGCATTGTAACTGCCAAAAAGACCCGGGTTCTCCACCTTTCTCCAGCCCGGGCCCGATGCATTTTAGCTCAGCGACCCCAGCTGGTCAAGTCTTCTAGGTCCCCGAGCGCCACGCGAAATCTGCCCAGTCCCCCTCTGCCACCTCCAGCCAGCTTCCTACGATCCGATCCCTAACTGCACTCCGGCGAGCCAATGGTTTCTTTTCCACACCTCCCGTAAAGGACTCCGGGCGGGGAACGGTGCGCCCTCAACGTGCCCACGAGGAGCCTCAAGGGCCGTTCGGGCACCCGGGGATGGTCAGACTAGCGCTATTCTCTTTTCAAATAGCACGGCCAGTCCTGACGCCCGCCAAAAAATCATGCGTTCCTCCAAAGCATTCGGGTCCACCTCCAGTCCAAACAACAGAGATTCTCTCCCGGCTTCTCGGCCAAACTGTCGCACCAGCTCAAAGTCGGCTGTCATTTAGAACCGTTAACAGCCCGACAAGACTCAGACGTAGGCAGGGGGCCGATGAACAGAAAGGGCTACCCTTTCCTGCACCGTGGAAGTGGAGGCTGGGCTCTCTGCTCCGCTCGTAGCCTCCTCTAGCACGCACCAGACTTGCGCCTCTGGGTCCTGCAAGTGCATCCACTGGCATCTGCCCCTCTTCCTAGTGCTGCAAGCTCCAGCGACCCAGCCGAATCGCTGCCTGATCTCACCCACCTGCAGCCAGCGGCCAAAGCTCCGTGAGGACCCGGAGCTGCATGCACAGACCCGCAAGCCCTCCCTCCCCTTATTGCTAGCCCTAAACTTAACCAACTCCCGGTGCCATTTCCTGGCTCCTGCCGCAGGGCTAAGTCTCCCCGGGTTCCAGCTGGTAGCGGTAATGACCACAGCTCCAGGCAGCGCCCAGGCAGGAACTTTACAAGGTGAAAAGTTTCCCCCCACTCCCTCTGAGAGCCTTGGCTTTCCGGAGCACCCATCACAGCCTCCCTGTAACCAGGTTGCTGAGGCTGTTCTGAGAAAGGTGCACCCCAGCCGGTGCACCATGCACCCAAATAACCATACTAAAAATCCTCACGCACCCTTGCCTCGGTCAGCGATGCTCCCCTGCACCAGGCGCGTCCTCCGGTGGTCTTCCTTTCAAGCCTTGGGCGAGCTGGCCACCCCGCCGCCTCCGCCGCAGTGCTCGCCGCGTGCTCCCGGCTGAGGCTTGGGAGGCGAGCGGAGGCGCTAGGCGCTCAGGACGCCGCCACTGCTGCGGGTTGGCGGCGGAGGAGGGGAGTCGGAGGTGGATGGCGGCGGGAGGGGTGGGGGAACCCGGGAACGAGGTCCCAACGCACAGCCCAGATCACAGCGCAGCCTGCCGGGAGGAGCGGTTCTCGCGTCTGCTCTCGGCAGCTTGCACCGCTACTGCTGGCGGTGGAGCTGGACCCGGTTCTCCATCGCGGCGGCCGCCGCCGCCGCACTGCCAAACCCCCAGCTTCACTGTCTTCTCCTCCCTCCCGCAGAGCCGCGTCCTCCGGGGGGATGGGGGTGGGGGAGGATGACCAGAGATCTCCGAGCGCCACACGAAGACAAGTGGAGGGGGAAGGGGGGCAGGGAGACCCGGCGGCCAGCAGGAGGACGCCCTGGGAGCCTCGCCTGGAAGCTGGACTAATTTTAGAGCCGAGGCATCCTCCACTCCTAGCTTGGCTGGATGAACGCACCAAAGTCAGACTGACGTTTTCAGAGAGCGCGCACACACACCATACCCAATCTGCCCCGCGCTGCCTAGAGTGCACTAGACTGCTCCGGACTAGATGAGGAAACTGAGGCACAAGGAGGCCAACATGGTTTTAGCCAAGCTCCTCAGGATACTTTGAAGCGCAGTATGTACCTCCTGCTGCCCACACGGACTCGCATTTCTTTCCCACGCATTTTCAGATTACCGGGATCACCTTTGTGTGGGAAGAGAATCAGACTAAAAAGTAACATGACTCATCACCCCCACCTAATCTGAAACGCCGTGGGATGTGAAGACATTCAGAACAGGAATGAGTGAATAGTCTTAGAGCAGCCAGGTGATTTACAACGCTAACTGGTGGGCCCTCTAGTTCCTTTAACTTCTGGATCATCCTCACAAGTCTGAGGATTCATGGAAACCCCACCCCACCCCACCCCACAAACTCTGCTTCTATAGACCTACCCTTCAGCCTGTGTTCCTTGCCTGAGAGCTCTTAAACATCCCTAACTTCCCCCCAGACCCGGTAAGCTGGCGTCAGCGCCACGTCCCCACCCAACCCCCACACTGGCACAGCAAAACCCGTTGGTCTAAAGCAGACTTTCAATCCAGGGGATTCCCAGGGCACCCTCTCCCAGGCAACTTCCCTGGAACTCTGGGACTGAGCACCAAGTTCAAGAGAGATGCGCCTGCAGACTTGCTGTATAGAGAAATTTGCACCTTTTTCTGAGTCCTGAATTTCTCTTTGGGGAGCAGATTCTGTAGCTCCTAAAAGTTTTCGTGCTCAGTCACACCCTTTAAAGAGCTCCTAGAATTTACGTTTCCCCGGGTCTTCCTCTCCCAAGCCTAGGGCTTTAAACATCTAAAAATCCCTCCACTTTCAGTAGGTGGGAGGTTCCCCTTGAAAGCCTCCAGCAGCCTTCTGCACTGCCTTGACTGCCCCATAAAGCACTCTGCATGCTCTGCTCGCTTGCCTTGAGCATTTAATGGGAATACTAAGGAATACTGACAGCTAGCCATACATCAACTAATTCCAGGCCAGAAGCAGGATGCTCTCCAGGGCTTCACAGTCACAAAAGGACAGAAGAAAAGTTACCTGCTCTCCAGTGATGTCTTTTGCATAATTTTATTCTGATTTTTACTTTTTATTCAAGCACTTTCCTGGGCATTAAAAGTCTATTGCCATGTAAATGGTGCTCCTGGTATGGTGTATTCCTTGCGACTGACCCAAGGTTGCTAGTACTGCATCAAAGGTTTTAATGAACCAAGCATTTCCCATTCTAGTGCTTCTGTGGAAGGACTAGGAGAGTTACTGCCTGAAGCCAGCCACTCTGGGTAGAGTCAGCTGGTGGCTGGATGGCTCCTGGGATGCCCAGGGAGTTGGTATTGGCAGCAGGATCGGCCATCTTCCACCTCCTTCCTGGGAAGCTGGCCAGGTAACTGAAGAAGGAAGGATGTGATGGGAGCCCAGACCCTCCAAAGGCTTTCTCATGCCTCAGAGGCACTTTACCCACAAGTGCAGAAATCTGTCTAACTCTCGGGCAGAGTGCAGGCAGTAAAGTAAACAGTCTCTACTCACAGGGCAGAAACGGGCCATGACCACCTAGGGGAAAGGGACTCTCTGAAAGTGGGGGGAATGGTTTACTCGGTGGGATACGCTTTGGTGTAATACTTGTTGAATCAGAAAAACATCTATTTCTTTATAACGCAATCTACTACGTTCCTGTGATATGGGGGTCACATCAGTGATAAAACTGTGAACTTAATAAATGAACCAAAGAGACCTATACTACTTAAATTTCCACCCACAGTACCCTGTACAAATCCTAGTGTAGTGGACAAATGTAGTAAAGAGTCAAATAAAGGGAAGAAAGCCATGAGAGGTCTTTGTAAGACTTACTAACACAGGAGAGAGCCCTAAACTGACAAGTCAGAAGTATATAATCATGTCACCTGCTTTACCATACTTCTGAAGTCACACTTCACAATACCTGGGCCGTATCTCTCCCTTCAGACCACTGAACAACTGGCTCATGTGGATTCTTACAGGCTGTGCTAATAGTACTGTGCCCTGATCTACTCCTGTAGCTCACTCCTCACCAAGGGTCTCTTGAAGTGTCCAAATAAATGGAAGCCTACGTATGTAGGAGATTAGACTCTGCGAAATCTTTAGTGAACAAGACTTGGGAGTGCTTGGCAATAATGTGTATGACTCTCTGCCACAGGTGGGGGAGTCAGATGGTTGCACACGGCTTCCACACGGGGTGGTCCTGGGGCAAGAAGCAGTCCTCAGCTTGGCTGTCCAAACTCTACTTTCCATTGGTCCTGGCTCTCTGACTTTCACGTGCTCTTGGATCACACTTACACTTCACTGAAATGTTCCACTGAAAAGGCTTGATGTACGCTTAGATTTTTTTTTCAAATCCTGCTTTATTTAGGGTTCTTGAACACATCATATTTCTTTCTAACCCATTGATCAGAGGGAGGGGGAAAGGGTTTTGTGGACCTGTTTAGAAGTAGTTCCTTGAGGCAATTCCACTCTTTGTTGTCAGGATGCCAGTAGTCAAGTTCAATAGCAAATACGAATCACGAAACGCAAATCAGTAGTGGAGGAATAATCAGCAAAATAAATAAATAAATAAATAAATATAATAAATAAATAAATAAAGGCACAAGGCAGAAGCAGTAGCCAGAATCAGCTGGAATACCGGTGAGAAGTTCTTTGGTGCCTTTTTTTTCTACAAAGTAAAGACCAAAAAACACCAGCAAAGACCAGCAAAGACCAAAGGAGTCGAGTCAGGCATTGCACAGCACAGTGATGCAAGTGTATCCTGTTACTGTATGTGGGGTTCTATTTATACTCTTTCTAAGCATCACATGTCCTCCCAAGTGTCCGTTTTCAGCAAAATATTACATGGTCTTTTACAAGACAACGTCTAGAAAAACATCATGTAATACAACTGAGTCGTTAAGAAACCAGAAATTTCTACTTCAGGTTTATTTTTCTTTACATGTACTCTCCTCATTTGGATATCTGCCACAGGGCACCAGATCCTTTGGAGATGGAGGCAGTTGTAAGCTTCCTCTCCTGAACTGAGCTAGGTTCTCTGGGAGCAAGAGATCTGAAGAACCGGGCCATCTTTCTAATACTCTCCATGTCTCTAGCCTCTTCTGTAAGTCTTGACACCCTCTGCTCTGGCAATTCCAAGCCAATATGTAGCTGGCCATTCCCAATCATCAGTTACTCTATGCAACCAATGAATTAGGATTCAAAGTGTTGTTTGAAGATAATGTACACACACACACACACACACACACACACACACATGTATGTGTATATATATATATGTACAGGAATACAAAGATCCCCAACTTTCTATGTACTTACAAGGCTCCTCTCAGTGATCAGTTCTCTCTCTGTCTCTTTGTCTCTGTCTCTGTCTCTCTGTCATGTTCTGCCCAGATCTGTTCATCTCATCGAGGTTGTCTCTATGTTTATGAAGATTTGTTCAGTATGTCATTTAAGGTGATGCTTCTTGCACTGTTAACTCTGTAAACACTGAATTATGGTTTTATTTAAAAGATATTTTGATAACTGGATGGGTTATTCAAGAAGGTAGAAGTATGTCCTTCCCTTGAAGTACTGAATCATGCACAGATGACTTTAACATTACTTTTGGGACCAGATAAAAATCATGTTTCATTGTGTGTTGCAGATTGAATGTGAAGAATTCCCCACAGGCTCAGTCCCTTGCTTCTAGTGTGGGTTTGGGAGGTTGCAGAACCTTTAGTGGTTGACGACTCACTGGAGGATATAAGCCACTGCAGCTTTATGGAAATGCAGCAGGTGGTAATTCTAAAGCACGGACTTCTTTCTAGATTCCCCACCAATCCTTGTAGTACATGTTATAGATATGTCTTATACCAACAAATATATGGGTACATCACATCCTTTTATTGCACATGCCATTTAACTAAACTTTTTCATTTTGAGGGGTTGTTTCACACATGTATGTAACTCTCTCTCTCCTTACCCATTAATCCTCTTCTACTTTCATCCCATATATGTATATGTATATGTATATGTATATGTATATGTACATGTACATGCACATGCACATGTACATGTACATGTACATGTACATGTACATGTATGCTTATATATCTATCTATATATACATATATACGCATATATATACATAGAGAGAGTATATGTGGTCTATGCGCACCTGTGTATATGCAGTAGTCACAGCTGCTATGTGTTCATAATTACATTGGGCACATCCTATATAGAAGACAGTGCTTCACAGTGATCCTCCCCATTCTCTAGCTCTTCTAATCTATCTGTCCTGCTTTTCAGTGACATTCCCTCCGTCTTTGGGAAGAGGCTGATACCCATGTTGCTTTATAGAGCTGAGCATTCAGCACTCACTCATCCTAAAGTTGATGCATCCCAGTCCTTATTTTCAAAGAGCACCCAAGCCATAGTTGGTTATACCTGACCTGGATCTCCTCTAGCGTTATCCTTGATTTTTTTCTATCCATCTTGGCCTACAACTCTCCCTTTACTTTGTTCAATACACGCAATAGCAGCCATTTTATCTCATACAGTCCTATATATTTTAGGCATCCCTCCGTCCCTTTCACTCTTTTCAGTTCAGTGATTCATCTGTCCATTCTAACATTGTTTTTGAGCAGCTATGTACTTGGCTCTGCAAGCACTGGAGGTGTGATGAGCTGCCTTCTCTTGTGGATCTTGGGTTGATTTAGAAATCACCATTTGTCAAAAGGCGCTGTAAAGTAATATCCCAGTCAGCCAGTGACGGGGGCTCTGGGTTGAGGGATCTGGATGGTAGAACTACCCGAGTGAAGAGGAGTGCTTCATTCCTTCCCCTGTGTTACTCATAAGTTAAATTCAACATGACCCATGACTGATGATAATAAGAGATAATTAGGGGTGTATTCATTCCATACTTTGACATAATACTGAAACAACAAATGTTCTCCCTTACCAGAGTATGATCAACTCTAGTAACCTACTTCATTAACTTCTCATTTTTTTTTTTGAGACAGGGTTTCTCTGTGTAGCCCTGGCTGTCCTGGAACTCACTCTGTAGACCAGGCTGGCCTCGAACTCAGAAATCCGCCTGCCTCTGCCTCCCAAGTGCTGGGATTAAAGGCATGCGCCACCACCACCGCCCGGCACTTCTCATGTTTTTTATACTTTCTTGGTCTCTCATTGAACTTGTTTTTCTTTAAACAATTTGAGGATTCTTTTTATTCAAAATTATTTTCTTGAAAGCTTTTTTTAAAATAAATTAATGTGTTTTGCTGTTTGTCTCTATAATTCACTACAGTGAATACATTATGGATGGAATATGTTATGTGAACATGTTTAGTAAGGTCAGACTTGTAATATTTTTCTACAAAAAAGTATCATGAGCTTAAGATAACACATGTGGACTTTGGGTGTGATTTGTTCCTTTGCTAAAGGAAAAATTGAAAAGCAAATGTAAACTGAGGTAATGACATCCCTAAAATCTCAGCAAAGCAATTAAATCTATTCTCTTTCCATCTGCCCATCTCACATACATGGTACCTTCAATACCTCTTCACTTCACTAGTGCACCTACCAAAAACTGTCCTGGTTGCAGATAAAAATGCGTGTACTTGTTAAAAGGAAGAAGGACATTATTTTCTTCCTCATTTATTTTCTTCTTCATTACTGTTACACAAAGTTAAACAGAAATACAACTGAATTGGGGATGGGGGCGGGGACAAAGCCAGAGAATGAAGAAGCATTTCCAAAATACTGGTGAAAAAAAAATGAAAGAAAATTTAAATTAGACCAGTTGGCTTTTCTTTTCTTTTCTTTTCTTTTCTTTTCTTTTCTTTTCTTTTCTTTTCTTTTCTTTTCTTTTCTTTTCTTTTCTTTTCTTTTCTTTTCTCCTCTTTTCTTCCTTCCTTTCTTTATCTTTTCTTTCTCTATATTTTAAATTTTCTTTTTCCTTTTCTGTTTCCTTTTCCTTTTCTGGAGACTAGATCTCACTGTATAACAGCCTTGTCTGGCTGTTTCCTATACAGTCTCACAGGCTTCAGACTTGCAGAGACCTGCTGCCTGCCTCAACTCCCAGCTGCTGGGACTGAAGGCTTGTGCCACTATGTGCACCAGACCAACTGGTTCTTATTTGATTTTAATTGAATCAGAAAGGCATTAAGCATCAATATGTGTATTGCCTTAAATAACATTTTAAAGACATTTTCATTTTTAATTCATGAAAATGGCCATTTGCCCTGATTTGAGGTATACTTTGGCTAAATACATATTAGAATCCATTTCATTTTACCAGCCCAAATGTTATCCATTAATATCAATGTGATTTCTAAGAGTGAACTGCACCAAGGTGTTTACATAAGGAGACTGTCACTTGGACAAGTGATGGAATGCGTGTGACGATGTTTCCCAAAAGAGTCCACAGCATCATCTATTTCTTTTCTGATAACTTGCAAGTCACTGGAAACCAAAAAGGATGGGCTTTGTTCATGGCATTGCAAACTTGCCCATTCAAGGAGTTGTTAACAGATTTTCTATTTGTTTCCTGCTATTCTCACTTACGTGCTGTGCTGGGGCTTTCCACACTGATTAACAGTCAAGACCCCATGATAGACATGTCCACAGGCCGACGTGATTGAGAGACAACCCCTCTCTGGTACTCTCTTCCTAGGCGAGTCTATCTTGTGTTAAGCTGATATTCAGAGCTAATTATCTCAGGCCCACAGCCTGAAATTTGCATCCACTGAGCCTTATTGGCGATTTTCTAACAGATGCTAAAACTTGAGGCCTTCTGACCAGGGTTCTATTCGTCCTAAGAGGCAGACAGGTGCACGCACACGCGCACACATACCCACCCACACACACCCACACACACACACCATGCACATACATGCACACCCCCACATTTACACACACACCCACAAAACCATACACATACACACATATACCACACATAAACAGTTACTTACATACATTTGCATACCATAAACATGCAAAGTCACACCACACTACATGTACATAATACTCATACACACACACACCTCACAGATACCACATATATACAGTTATTCCACACACACCACACCTACCACACTTACTCACATACTACACAAATTACACACCACACAAACGCATATTACACACACATCTACATTACACACACACACACCATATTTATGCAAAGTCACATATTACATGTTCACCACATATACACACATCACATATATCACACATACACATCTTACACACATACACACATGCACATGCATGAGCATATGCACATGCTCACATTAATGGCAAACCCTGATCTGAAGTTCTTAAGATGGATCACTACACTTTAAGAAAACAAAACAAAACACAGCTTTAAAATCTGAAAGAAGAAAGTACTCAGCCTGACTCATTTGGTAAAGTACACGTTCTCTGGGTTGCTTCTTGATGGGGGTGCTGATTGAGCTTGAATCCCCAGGTAATTTCTTCTATTAGCCAATTCGGTTTGCTTAGGCAGGCCCAGCTGGAGGCAAACTGTCCATAGAATCCTTAAGCATTGTAGCGTCATCCCTCCAGGCTGTGGTCTAGTAGAGACCTGCTAAGGGGGTGACATCAAACACTTGGCCCCTTTCTTCCCTTTCTTGGTTTATGTGAATTCTATGCTGCTGTGTGGCCCCTACATGATAAAGGAAATTCTTTCTGATACAGCACTAGCAGGAGAGCAGCAGGGCGTCCATATCTGACTCCTAGAAAGAAAGTAGATCAGTTGAGCAAACCTCTCCCGCCTAGCCCCTGTGGCAACCCTGTTGTGATGTGTCTGTGAGGGGATGTGAGAAGGGATGTACGTCTACACATCTTTTGAAGAGTGTGGCTTTCTTTCTGAAACCGGAAAGGGAATCTTAAGGAAAATGATGACAAGCAATCTTTGTTGATATTAAAAAATAGTCAAATTACTTACCAGGACTAAGCATTCTGGACGACGAGCGTGGCTTCAAGAGTTACATAAGAAGCGTTCCATTCTTTTCAAATTGCACAGAAAATCAATAACATATTTTAGCCATTTTTCAAGTGTTACTCTCTATGAGATATTTGAACTCTGGTGCCAATAACTTTTTATTTGCCTTTAAGACAAAATTGACTCGCTTGATAGAGCCTTCTATCTAGTAGAGTTGGAAGGCTCAGGGGAAAAAATGTCTGCAGAAATTTTTATTTCTCAGTACATATTTCTGAGCTTGTTTTGGAGTGACAGCTATGGCCTTACAAGGTATTGAAGGGACACTCATAAAAGCTTGCAGGGAGGCCAGAGTTGGGGGTAAATCTCCTGCAAATGTGCCAAGGAATCCCCATATTTTCACTAGTCTGCAGAGTATGTAAAGTTGGTCCGCTGCTGAGGCTGACAAGTATTTGAAGATTATGGCATAATTTATAGACAGAGAATTTCAAGGTGGAAGTGTGAGCCTCGTGAACATTCTAGGTGAGCATGTGCTCTACAGCCTGCTGTGTTTGAATGTTAGGGAGCCATAGAAAATTATAAAAGCATGCAGTTTGTTTGGTTTTGGTGTGCATGTGCATGTGCATGTGCATGCGTGCATGTGTGTGTGCGTGTGCGTGTGCGTGTGTATGTGTGTGTGTGTGTGTGTGTGTGTGTGTGTGTGTGTGATGCAGTATCCATACATTTTAGTGTGACTTTTAACCAAGTGTGTGCATGTACACATGGAGAGGAGGCCAGAGTTCGCCACCAGGCATCTCTGATTGCTATCCGTTTTTTGTGTTTTGAAACATGGTGTCATAAACCTAAAGCTCTTGGCTTTGGCTATGCTGGCTGGCTAGCCGATGAGTTTCATGGATCTGGCTAGCTTAAGCCTTCAACTCTAAGCACCAGGTTACAGGTGTGCCACTGCACTCTGCCTTTCGCCTGGTGCTGAGGCTCTAAACTCAGGGCTTCAAGCTTGCCTGTCAGATACTTTATGCGTTAAGCCATCCTCAGAAACCTATGAGTGTTTAATTACTGTGCATTTTGATGTTACAATAGTGTCAAAGGCCATACTGATAATAGGGAACTTATTCTGTCAGTGAGAGCACAGCAGGAAAAGTCTGTTGTTTCTCATTTATTAGTGTATTTACTTGTGCAATGGCAGTCACACGATACACAGACCACTCCTAAGTACTATTGTTTTACAGAAGTGGCGGGGGCTAGAGGTTGATGCTATATACACAGCTCCTGAATCCAGGAGTAGTTGCATCTACCTGGCTCTACCCTACCCCAGAAGACAGGAGTCAGTCAGTCTCATCCTTTTAATTACTTCCATGCCAAAGTGACTAAGCATGTCAGAGCTTCTGTGTCGCACACAACCTGCTTTCATTGCACAGAGAAGATAAACATCCTTCTAAGTGAACAATCACTCGAAAATTGTTTCCAGAGTACCAGTAGGATCTTGAACTGCTTGAGTTTCACATGCTGAGACCTCACTCAGTCTGGTTCCTGAACAGTCTCCAGGGGACTGTTGCAAATATTTCCTCTTGAAGCAACTGGAATCCTCTGAGAAATAGGAACAGCTGCCGATAGGAGATTGCGGTGCACAAATCATTCTCCTGCCCTAAAAGGATTAGGAATGGCTCTTCTGAGAATGGACTCAGGCAGCTCTTTGTTTATTTATTGCAGTGGTAGATGTCAGTGGAGCAAGAAAGCAGTTCCCTGGCCTCCCCCACAACACTGCACACGTTTTACAGATAAATGGCATTTCCTTTATGATTGGCTAATTTGGAAAGAACCACAGTGCTCTGTCTGAAGGAAGATTTCTGTCCCGAGAAGGGCACCATGGTTCATGGTTGCTCATGAACATTAACCAAATGTTTATTGTTTATAACCTTTTCAAATTATTGCTTTTCAAAGTATCAGTCCTCAGCTTGGTGTGTCGTGTTGGGTCCTGTTCGGTCATGACCGTGTTGAAGGCACAGATAAAAATCGGCTAGTAATAATCATGTATTGATAGCCACCCCTGGAACACCCACCACTGTCCAGCAAGCTTTTTGAAATGCTGGCCAGGATCTCAGAAGTCCAGCTTATCCAGGCAGGTGGCCTGGAAGTAACTCACCATTCTGTTTCTCCTCAGCAAACAAGCAGGGACTTTCCCAACAGAAAGAGATAAGGAATTGAGAAATGAAAAATGGGGGACATTCTATAGTACCAAGAGATGAGTGGGAAGGGATGGAGAAATGGGCCAGCAGTTAAGAATGCTTGCTGTTCTTCTAGAGGATCTGGGTTTGAGTCTAGAACCTCTGGATAGTGACTGAAACCACCTGTGGCTCCAAGGTCAGAGGATCCAATGCCTTTGCAGGTTCCTGAACATATGTGACACATGCACACATGAACACATGCACATACACAGAAATACAAATAAATCTAAGAAGTGAATAGGAGCTCAGTAATTGTTTTAAATTATTCTTTTATATAGGTCTATATAGAATGCATCTTATCTATTAAAGCCAGTTAGTTGCATTAAGCATCCTGTTAGTAATCCTTCTTTACATTTAAAATAACTTCCATTTTATACATATGTAATTTTATTTTTTGCACACACACACACACACACACACACACACACACACATATATATATATATATATATATATATATATATATATATACAGACATACATAAATATGTATGTCTGTGTATCACTTGCATGCCTGGTGCTCTCACAGGCCATAAGAGGCTATCCATCCTCTGAAACTGGAGTTACAGATCATTGTAAGCTGCCATGTGGGATCTGGCAATCAAACCCAGCTCCTCTGAAGGGACAATAAGTGCTCTTGAGAGCTGAACAATTTCTCCAGCCCCTAAACAGTAATTGGTGCATGCTGGATACAGTGTTTGCCATGGTAGCTAGCACAAAGCTGGCTTTGACCATGACCCTTGCTCCCAGTGTGTGCACTGTAGCAATGGAGGCAAGTGTCACGGGCCTAATGAACACTGGCGATTGCAAGTTACATTGTGTCAAGGTCTAGAAAGTAGGGCAAGCCATGGAAGCCTAAGCTCCTTTCTGCTGAGGGAGCAAGGCGTCACTGGACAAGAGCAATGTGACCTATGGCAGTTACATGACTGGAGAATGAGCTGATAATGTCCCTCGACATACACAGGACGTTACACAGAGGGTTGGAACACACAGGTCATTCTCAAGTCAATGAGACTCATAGGCTAGGGCCTCCCTGTGATGACATTAGATGTAGAGTAATGAGAAGGCCATAGGTGATTGGACAGTCTGAATGTCTTTTGGCAGCGGAGAGATGTCAAGGCCCTCCAGCTCGGAGGCGACAGCATGGGAGGTGGGATTGTGAGGATTGGTGGTGTGGCAGGGAAGCTGTATTACAAAGGGAAGACTGAGAGATCACAAAACTACTGAGCGAAGCTAAGGCTGAGGCCGGGGACAAGATCTAAGTGTCAGGAGTCCTGTCATTTTTGGGAAACTCGCCTGGCTTTGCAGGCTTCTGGTTTGGGCAGGAGTGCTTTATCTTCCCGTATACCCAGTAAAGACTGATGAGAACTTGTTCTAGGCACTGTCTCAGGCATGATGCTGACCTCTAATTCTCACCCACATAAGAATTTGGAAGGTTTGAATGTAATAATTACATATATGTATGAAATATTAACATATGTATAGATATAATACATTAATATATTCTATGTATGTTCCTATACTGTACACATATATAATATGTATATACATATACTGTACATAATATATTGACATACATATATATGTATATGTGTTCCGCATATAGTGGACACTCAGTAAAAGGGAATGAGAAACTAGGTTCTGGAAATACTCAGGAAATAAGGAAATTACAACAAGTTTTTCAGAACTTACTGCCACAGAATAAGCATGGTGTTCCATGTGGAGTTTAGATATCATTCTATAGTTCTTTCTCAAGGATGCATGGAATAATGGCTAATGAAAAAGAGGCCATAAATCTGCAGGAGAAGGATACATGGGAGGATTTGGGGGGAGGAAAGAGAAGGAAGGAATTTTGTCATTAGATAATCTTAAATACCTAATTAAAATTAAATGTGACTTCTGACCTTTCACTGAGCTGGGGACTGTTCACAGGAAATACCCCTGCCCAGCGTGGGGAAAGGCCCAGGTTCAATCACCAGCATTGAAAAATAAATACATGCAAAAGAAAGGCAAACTGTCTTGATGAATAACTTTTTATTATTATTATTGAATATAATCTTCATTACATTTCAAATGGTAAAATCATTCCCAGTTTCCCCCTCCCTGAAAATCCCTAACCCCTCCTCCCACCCCCTGCCTCCAAGTATATGCCCCTCCACCCACTCCCACCTCCCCCTCCTCGATTTTCCTTTGTTGGGGCATCTATTGAGCCTTCACCTGACCAAGGACCTCTCCTCCCACTGATGCCCTACAAGGCATTCCTCTGCCACAGTTTTGGCAGGAATCATGTGTACCCGTGTACCCCTTGGTTAATGGTTTAGTCCCTGGGAGTCCTGAGGTGTCTGGGTGGCCTACATCATTGTTATTCCCATGGGGCGATATACCCCTTCAGCTCCTCCGGACCACCCTCCAACTCCTCCATTGGAGACCCCCATGCCCAGAACAATGGTTGGCTGCTAGCATCTGTCTCTGTATGTGTAAGGCTCTGGCAGGGCCCCTCCGGAGACAACCATGGCATGCTCCTTTTGGTATCCACTTCTTGTCATCCATAGTAGTGTCGGGGTTTGGTGACTGTTTATAGGATGAATCCCCAGGTAGGGCAGTCTCTGGGTGGCCTTTACTTCAGTTTGCTCCACACTTTGTCTCCTTTATTGCTCCTGTGAGTATTTGGTTCCCTTTCTCAGAGGAACCAAAGCAACCACACTTCAGTCCTCCTTCTTCTTGAGCTTCCTGTGGAGTGTGAATTATAACTTGTTTATTTTGAGCTTTTGGGCTAACATCCACTTAGCAGTGAGTGCATACCATCTGCATTCTTTTATGATTGGATTACCTCGCTCAGGATGACACTTTCTAGTTCCATCCATTTGCCTAAGAATTTCATGAATTCATTGTTTTTAATAGATGAATCATATTCAATTGTATATATATACCACAGTTTCTGTATCCATTCCTCTGTTGAAGGACATCTGGGTTCTTTCCAGCTTCTGGCTATTAAAAATAAGGCAGCTATGAACACAGTGGAGCATGTGTCCTTATTACATGTAGGCACATCTTCTGCCCAGGAGTGGTATAACTGGGTCCTCAGGTAGTATTAGGTCTAATTTTCTGAGGAATTGCCAAACTGATTTCCAGAGCGGTTTTACCAGCTTGCAATCCCACCAAAAATGGAGAAGTGTTCCTCTTTCCCCACATCCACTCCAGCATCTGCTGTCCCCTGAGTTTTTCATCTTAACCATTCTGACATGTATGAGGTGGAATCTCAGTGTTGTTTTGATTTGCATTTCCCTGATAACTAAGGATGATCCTTTGGTACCTGCATGAGTATAGCATTCTTATCACAGACTCCCCAAGACAGACTTAGGCACTCTTTGCCTTTCAATCTTTCCCCGATGAGTTTAGGAGCTTCTGCTATAAGCTTCATCTTAGCCGGAGGCAGGAACTTTATCAGCAGTTTCTTTACCTAATTTCATTTCCCATGACAATAAACAGTGGACTTCCCTCCTGAGTGTCTGTCTTGGCATTCGATCCTACCCTTCTAAACCAAAATGCATCTTAGAAGGATGTGGCTATGATCTATGAGCATCTAAAATTTTATCACTCTGATCAAAGAAACAAATGATGCTTAATATCCTTAAGGTCCTCCAAAGCAAAGCTAAGCAAAGTATCGCATTTTTACTATATATTAGCAACAATGTAATTTTATGTACACCCAACCGTATGTAATGCTACCATTTACAATGGAATGTAGATTTGATATATTGACATGATGTTTATTGACTGTCCATTACATGCAGAGTCAGGCTGCTTGTTAGAGAAGTAAGGCTGACACCTAGATCTCAGCTTTCTATGTAAGCCACTCTTCACAAGCACCGTTAGTGAGACACAGGAAGCCAGGGTCTAGCATGGGCTGAGATGGGACCCTGAGTGATGCATTCAAATGCTGTGGAATTTGACACCGTTAAAAATTGCTAAAATGCACTGGTACTCTGAGTTTGGCACAGGACTAAGGGCCTCATTTGGTGTCCATAACATCCCAATGAAATCAATATCACCATTATTCTTTATTTGGGCCATAAGGGTGGAATTCCATCTTATCCCCACCCACTCTGGAATATCACATCTCTCTTCAGAGCTTGAAACCATAACATGTAATCCTGGAGTCCTGGAGGATGTAATAAACCTCTTAATCATTAGCACCCACTATATCTATATCGATATCGATATCGATCTCTCTCTCTCTCTCTCTCTCTCTCTATATATATATATATATATATATATATATATATATATATATATATATATCAATGTAAGCTTGTAGCAAACACACAATCTGACATTGCAAAACATTTGAAATACAGGGTTGTACTTTGGTTTATCCATATCTTACTTATACTGATACTAATGAATAGATTATCACGCTGCTTTTGTTGAATGAAATATGTTTATACTTGTGCCTCTTTATGTCTGTCTCTACTTCTGTAACTATTTGTGTCCACTAAACTGGTGGTAATGCTGCTATTTACAGTGGAGTATAGATTTGATTGAAATGAAATGTTCCTATCCTTACAGTTCCATCCTAAATTATTTCGTAATAATTTTTAACATATGCATAGACATGAAAGACTAAGCTTAAGAATGTCTACTGTTAAGCCAGGCATGGTGGCGCACACCTATAATCCCAGCACTTGGGAGGCAGAGGCAGAGGCAGGCAGATTTCTGAGTTCGAGGCCAACCTGGTCTACAGAGTGAGTTCCAGGACAGCCAGGACTACACAGAGAAACCCTGTCTTGGGGGAAAAAAATGTCTACTGTTACATTGCGATCACAGCCTTGTCACATTGTCACGATGACTGTGTAGGAAGAAAGCACAAGGATGCTATGGGGACCTGTGCAAGAGCTCCCTGCTGGTGGAGTATATAAAGAAGAGCATCTTGGATCAGATTTTCTTTAATGAACAGCTCTGGTGACTTTCTTACTAGCGTGGGGCACTCCAACTCCTCGCTCCTGCTTTCTTCACCTTTCTGCACTGTCTAGTGTTACAAATCTGACAGTAAAATATTTACTTTAATCAATGTTGCTATTTGATGTTGGATATCTGTTCCTACAAATATCCATGATTTCAAGGCTTGGTTGCCAATCAATAGGCTTTTAGGAAGAGAACTGATCATGAGGGCTCTAGTCTTATTTGTGGATAAAACCCACTAATCACACACTGAGAGGGGATGGAAACAGTGGGTAGGGTGCTGTTAGAGGAATTAGGTGGTTGCAGTGTGGTCAGAAAGGAGCTATCTCTTATCACCATTATGTGAGTGATTCTGCCCCACCACACTCTCTGTATCACCACTGCCTTAGCACAGAACTAGAACCAGTGAGATTAGCTGAGTGTGGACTGAAATCCCTGGACCGAGCTGAAACAAGTATTTTCTCCTCTGTTCTTGGTCTCCCAGAAAAAAATCTGACCAACACAAACAACCTTCATGGGTTTTGACTCATTTTTGTTTTTAATATGCATAACATTGTGCCTCCAGGAAGAAAGGCATTGACTCACACACCTCTTTTATTCTAGCAGATCTACCCAGGTTTCCACAGCACTACTAGGTGCTATCTTCAATGCAGTCACCCAAGCACTGCCTAACAGTGATTCTCCTCAAGCTAGTAATGATGGACTTTACCAGGCATGCATGCATGTGTATCTCAAAAGCTCTGCATAAAGATGTCCGTGTCCAACTGCTTGTAAATGGAGCCTCTTCTCACCTTCTAACTGTCAGTGGTTTTATATCCCCGATCTTCCAGCTCCTGTCGTACCTCCTCCTTCTTTCTGGCCACTCTACCTTGTGCCTTACTCCTGCTCTTTGGAACTGTTTTCCAAACACATCACCACCATATTATACCCTGCCAAATCTGAAGGATAGAAAGCCAATGTCAAAACAAACAAAGAAAACAACACACAAACATACAAAAACATGCTGAGAGGAAAAACATTTTATGACTTATGGACGCCAAACAGAACAATAAGAAATTTTAAAAGTGAAAGAGGATCAGTGTATTGTTAGATGGATCAAAGGCAAAAGACCATTCTTCCTGAAGAATAATTCATCAAAATGATCTGAGTTAATGCCCACAACATTAAAATTGAACAAGAAGCAAGCTGTCTAGTCTTTGTGTTTCAATTGTAAATGAGATGTACTATATGTACACAAGTTACAAGAAGGAAATCAACCACAATGTTGCCTGTGTTATATGTAGATTCTGGTTATTAAAACTAGTCTATATCTTCCTTTGTAGGATTTTCTTTAACTTTCTCAATTGTCTATAACCATAGACTATCTTTAAAATAGGAGAGAAAAACAAAACAAAACAAAAAAAAGACTCGGGGTTAGAAATGAACCTAGTTGGACAATTCTTCCTCCGTTTAGTTCTTTTCTGCTCCATAGAAGCAAATGCACATTTCTGCCCGATGAAGCACAGTGACATCTAGATCCTTGTCTCTTTCACAGATCAAGGGTTCATGTGTTTGAACTGTAATTCAATTACAAATAGGGGCCCCCGAGATGAGATGTGTGCTGTCTGCAGGTCTGTGGGAGCTGCCACATCGGTGAGGCTGAGTGCACATGGACAGAGGGAGGATGCTGTTAACACAGTAATGATGTGGACGAGGGCCGACTGAGCACTGACTGCAGGAAGGTGTCAGCTCAGGGTTGGATACTGCCTCATCGTCTACATCTAATCTGCATTTCTATAAAGCCTCCAGACAGCCCTTGACATCCATTAACTTGTTGGTAATTGATCAGGAGAAATGACCACAGAGCTTTCTCTGGCACTCTTCATATTGTGAATGCTTTATATCTGGGTAAGTAGATGAGTGATCTCACGGAGGAGTGGGAACATTGTGCCTAAGCCCAAAGAATGTAAGAGCCTCTTGATATGCCATTATCACTTCGCTATGATCAATGAAACTGTCTCAACCATCAAGTTAGGCATAGTCTTCTTGTTATACTTTTTTGAAGATACTCAACCCTTTTGTTTTATCTTAAATATCATGGTATTCTTTCTTTTCCCAGATAACTAAGATTATGTTGAAAACACAAGAGTAAAGGATGATATTGACTTCACCCTATAAAAGTAAGCTAATGCTTTTTGTAAAGTGAGTAGAGACCTCGGCAAGGTTACCAGTACACAAAGCTGATGCTTGCTCTGTTGATGCAATGTCCATGGGCTCTGCCTCCAGTTCTTCCCTTTCTCCTATATCCACTACCTTGTCAGTGTGTCTACAGTTTCTTTAAAACTTGAATTTGAAACAATGACTGACTTTGGCTAATTTGATATGAGTAGAAATAGTAATTCTGGGTGATTTCTTCTTGCTCTCTTAGCTTTTCCTATATGAACAATGTCTCCAAATGGCATCGTAAGAAGAAATCTCACAATAGAGTCACGAGGAGAATGTGTCAACTGACATCATGCTAGGAACTTGGCCTAGCTGTAGTTTCTCCACATAAGCACAGTCTAGACTGCACAGATCCTGAGTGATTAAAACGAAATTATCACTGTTGCGATTCATTACAAAACATTGTCAAATAAAATACATTATCCAAAATTCATTGGAGTAGCTCAAATAATTTGAATGCTTCATGGACAGAAAGCAGTTTTTTCCTCCTCCAGCAGCATGTTCTGCATGCCATATACAATACATAATGTTTGCTGAATCAAAGACTGATTCAACATAACTGTTACCCTATCATTCATTGCAACCTGTACCCCGAGCTGTAGAAAGAATTGTGCGATTTCTTCAGAAGAAAGATGGGCTGAAGTCCTAAACTCACAGTCCCAAGAACACGAATATATTGGTAAGCAAGAGTCTTACAAAACAGTTTCAATGAACTTGTTGGGTTGGGACAATGAAATTTATTTTCCCTAGGCAAAGGAGAAATTTGAGTTTTAGAGATGACTCAATAGGTAAAGCCCTTGGCATGGAAACAAGAAGATAAGTTTAGATTCTCAGAACCAAAATAGAGACAGATGTGCTATGATGGATTGAAGGTGGAAACAGTCGAATCTTGAGAAACATCCTCTAGCAGACCTGCATGTATAGTGGAGAGCAAGAGGAGGTCCTGCCTCCAACAAGTGGGCTTTGAAGACTGACACTGGAGACTGTCTTCTAATTTTCACATGTGGATCATGACATGTGAACAACAACAACAACAACACACACACACACACACACACACACACACACACACACACACACACGCACACACACACACACTCAAATGTATAGATAAGTAAGTGGAAACATATGGTGACAGAGACTAACGTAGAAGAAAGGTGTGAAACTACTCATGAGACTACAGTCAGACTTTGTAATGATGTTTATATAGGTTAGGTGACACCTGATACCAGGAAATGCTGGGAAATCACCAGAAACTATAAAGTGACAGTGCAACCCTCTGTCCTGTAGTGCTCTGCGGGAGCACAGTCCTGCTGAGACTGATTTAGGCCTCAAGCCCCTAAACGATGCTTTCACTCAAGCTTTAGCCATTCACTCTTTGGCTCTCCATTGAAGCTGCTCGCTGCAGGAAAACCAGTATTCCCTTCCTGTCTAACCCTCCAGATCCTTCATGCAAACTATCATCATCATTGCGCGGCCCCCTTATTCTTTGTGCCGGCAACGCCCTTTCTGTTGGATCTCTTTTTAGGAAGTATATTCCTATTCAACTTTTAAAACCGACAAAATGCTCATCTCCTTTGGAAAGCCTCACACAAATATCATAGGCGGGCTCAATTTCTACTTTTGTCCTTGTTGTTTTGTGAGTCTTCTGTAATGTTTGTCAGAAGAATTAACCGTATGAATACCTTTTCCAATGATGTAAATAAACATTTGCCGTTTATGAGGGCTTGCTTTGGAAACAAAGGCCTGAGACGTGATCAGAGAAGACATGGATGACTTAGGTGTCTGGGAAAGGACACCACAGGGGCCGAGGAAGCAGATCATGGTAGGGCAGAAATTCCTTTTTTGTTCTCACCTTCAAGACAAAACTTAAAATATACTTCTTGGTCTGGTCTGTGCATTCACACCTGAGGAAATCTATTGGATATTCATAAAGTGAAAGAAAGAATTCCTAGAGAACTGAAGAGATGGTCCAGTTAGAATGTGACTTACAATTATGATGGCCAAAGTTCAAACTCTCAGAATGCACATAAAGCTAGGCAGTGTTGCAAGCATGTATCAGCCTAATGCTCCTAGGGTGACAAAGAAGTTAGAGACAGGAGGAACCCCCCTGAAAGTTTATAAGTAGCTAGCCTGATTTGAGACAGTCTTCTTAAGTTTCTCAGGCTAGTTTTGAGTTCATTTTGTAGCCCAGGCTTGTGATATTGTAATCTCAGTGTTTTGAGTAGCTAGATGACAGTCCTGTACCCCTAGAACCGCTTGCCATTTTAAGTAAAGTGAAATCTCATTTCATGTGTTTGCTACATGACACTGGGCAAATCCTTTTACCTTACAGAGATCTGGATTTTTAATTTTTGGCAGTGGATATGTGTTATCAGCTTTGTGAGGCTAGAAAAAGGATTGGATGTATACTGAAATGAAGTGGAACACATAGTGTAGAGATATACTGGGGGTCCTCACCCACTCAGAGGGGAATGGGAATGGGGGAGGAATTATGGGAGTGGGTGACCGGGAGGTGGTCGGTGAGAAGGATGTGAAGTGAGTAAGTTAACAAAAGCAATAAGAAAGATGTGGAGCACAGCAGGTGTTCTGAAATAGCAGCTTCTTTGCTTTCAGCCTAATCAATTAATAACTCAACCTAGAAAGAGGTTTTTTGACTTCTTGCTAGACAGGCAAGGGATTAGAACAGCTTGAGCTTCAAAGCAAACCATTTAATAGTGTGACCATCACAGTAAAATACGGGAAAGTGATTAAAGTGGAGAAAAATGGGCGCAAGTCTACAACCCTGAAGAATTTATGTCAAGCTTGACCTTTTATTCGGTCTCACAGATGAGAAACTTCAGAAGTCGGGGTTAAGATGAAAGGGGACAGACTGTGAAGAGGAGCAACGGAGGGGTCGCCTCTGGGACGACGCAAGCACAATAACTCCTGGTTACATTTTATCAGGTTTCACAGCTTTTTAACTGCTTGGTAAAAATCACAGTGTGGTACCTGTATTCAGGAAAGAATATAAATAATATTATAAATGCCAACAGTTTTGTGGTCTCATTTCATACCTGTCAGCTGCTATTAAGAAACACATCTTTCTCTGAGTATTCAAACATACTGGTTCTCCTATCTATAGAACTGTTTCAACTTCTACTGGTTCAAACATTTTATTAGTAATTTGTGAGTTTCGCATCATGCACACCACCCCCATTCATCTCCCTGTTCTTCTGTATCCACCTTCTACCCTTGCAAACCCCCAAAAGAAAGTAAAAAATAAAATTTAAAAATTAAACAAAGCATAGAAAACATCTCATCATGGAAGTTATAATGTATCATGGTATGTGCCATAGTAGGTGCACCCTTTTATTGACACATCTTTCCTTACATATGTTTCTTGCAATGAGTCTAGTTGTAGCAGAAGCCTAGAAGTCTTTGGCTTCTGCTACACCATCAGTATTGTATTCTCACGGTTATCCTCTATGTTATCCAGACTTGTCCCATGGAGATCCTGCCACTTTAGATCTGTCCTTCAGGACAAGCCCATTCACACTCTCTATTAAAAAATGGGGGTACAGAGCTAAACAAGGAATTTTCACCAGAAGAAATTCGGATGGCTGAGAAGCACCTTAAGAGATGTTCAACATCATTAGTCATCAGGGAAATACAAATCAGAACAACCCTGAGATTCCACCTCACACCAGTCAGAATGGCTAAGATTAAAAACTCAAGAGACAACAGGTGCTGGGGAGGATGTGGAGAAAGAGGATCACTCCTCCATTATTGGTGGGATTGCAAGATGTTACAACCGCTCTGGAAATCAGTCTGGCGGTTCCTCAGAAAATTGGGCATGACACTTCCAGAGGACCCTGTCATATCACTCCTGGGCATATACCCAGAGGATTCCCCTGCATTCAATAAAGACACATGCTCCACTATGTTCATAGCAGTCTTATTTATAATAGCCAGAAGCTGGAAGGAGCCCAGATGTCCCTCAAAGGAGGAATGGATACAGAAAATGTGGTATATTTATACAATGGAATACTACTCAGCAATTAAAAATAATGAATTCATGCAATTTATAGGCAAATGGTTGAATCTGGAAAATATCATCCTAAGTGAGTCAACCCAATCACAAAGGAATTCACATGATTGCAATCACTGATTAGTGGATATTAATGAGCCCAGGAGCTCAGAATACTCAAGACACAATTAGCTAAGCAAAAGATTCCCAAGAAGAAGGAAGGAGAGGACCCTGGTCCAGAAAAGACTAAATCTGGTTTTGTAGGAGAGTACCAGAACAGAGAAATGGTGGGGAGGGGGTGATTGGGGAATGGGGGGGGGAAGAGGACTTATGGGACGTATGGTGAAGGGGGGAACTGGAAAGGGAAAAGCCTTTGGAATGTAAACAAAGAATATAGAAAATAATAAATATGTAAAAATAATTTTAAAAAGGAATTTATAGATGGGTATTTTATTTAGAGAAATGAGCAAAGAAGAGCTGGCCCCACCACTTTCCTGTCCCCTGCCTTTAGTTGGTGTGCATATTGGAGAGATACCTCACCACCGGCACTTTGACACTTCAGGCAATTGGGGGAGCTGGCCTTGCTACTTACTGGGTACAGCACTTGGGAGAGAATGCACTACATCTCAGTGGACAACACAATAGAGCTGGCCCTGATGGCGAAGGCTTGGATGAAGCAGCCCCAAGAGTATGAAATCATGAGAGCTTGACTGTCTGTTGCTGGCCACGGCGACAGTGGTGGAGAGCTGACCGTGGTGGTGCAAGCGAGGAAGAGCTGATGGGCTGACCAACTTTGCTATTACACAGACCCAGATTGAGAGCTTTGAGTGGTCCCGCCTCTAAATCTAGTTCAACCTCTACTATTAAAGTTCATATTACTGTTCTTGAATTTTGTCGTCCACAATAGCCATCTTTAAATGGAGCAAAATTCGCTTCCATCGAATCTGGTTTCTTTATAGATTCACTTATTCTTATTTATTAGAAGATGTATTTGGTAGCAGAATTCAGGTTCAACATCGAGTTGACACAGTGATGCCAGGTGTTGAATACAACAGTCCTCATACCTGGAATGATTCTTTGTTTAGAAAAATTATTGTGAAGGTATCTTCTATATGGATATTCTTCAGCTGGCACAGGGAGGAGAGAGAAAGCATGACTTTACCACAAATACAAATTTATTTAAAATATACTTCCCCTTAGAGATGGAGATTTCACTGTGTGTAAAAGAGAATAGGGGACTTAGTGCCTCTCTTAACCAAGTCTTCATTTAAATTGTTTAAGTTACATATGAGAAAAATAAAGTTGAAGAAACTCAGTATAAATAACTTAATTGTAAAACCTAATCGACACCTCTGAACCAGAAGGGTACATAAAAATAATATTTTGAATCTTACACTAATAATATTAATAAAATGCTTAAAATTAATATAAACAGTGCTGTTATTACCCTCCAGTTCACTGAAAATGTGTCACTGATGGTCGTAGCCAACTTTTAACAGATGCTGTGAGTTATAGAAAGCACAGAATTTATTTCCTCTGATTTGTGTGGAAACCAGATCAGAGGGAGAAGCTTCCTGGTGGAAAACTCCACATGTTTACAATTGAGTGTCTCTGAATTCTGTCACAAGAGGCATCTTGTTTGATTCTAGAGAGATTCCTCCCTCCCTCACATCATTTTCTTGTCTGTCCATCCGATTTATATACCCAGATGAACTATCATTTAAGAATTAGAGCAAAGAAGACGTAACTTAATCTATCAAAAACCCTATGGAGTCATCACACTCAGAATCCAATTGAAGCAGCCCTTCAGGAAGCAGAAAAATGGAACCAAGAGAAAAATAAAAGAAAACAAGAACACCAGCGAAACTGATAACTTTCTGGAAAATCAGCCATTTTGACTGCAAATAAACTCTTGTTTTTTACACTAAAATGGAGAAGTGAGTAATTACAATATAGAAAGGAAACACCATCACTCATGAAGAATCATGAAAATACTGAGACACAATAGATGCGTTTGTATACTTATGCCATAATTTAAGGGTAAGGCAAACTCTGGCTGTGTATGCCTTTACTATCCACACTTGGCAAGCTGAGCCGAGGCGAGGGGATGATGAGCTGAAGGTTAGCTAGGGCACCATAGTAAGACCTTTTCTCAAAAACAAAACAGAAGACAATTTCAGGACAAAGATGAAAGAATAAAGGTAGACTATAACAAGGAGAACTCAGAAGAATTAAAAACTCTCTCTCTCTCTCTCTCTCTCTCTCTCTCTCTCTCTGTGTGTGTGTGTGTGTGTGTGTGTGTGTGTGTGTGCCTGAGCATGCTTGCATGTGTGACTTAAAGCACAAAGTAGGAACAAGGGATAAAAATGACAAACCCAAAGGAGAACCTGCAGAAGTTCAGGTGTGTTGAGAGTCACTGAAGATGTGTTGGGGTGAGATCCCAACTACTTTCACAGGGTTAAATTTAGCATATGTGAAGCTGATAATTCATCCACCAACATTGCACCCCAGCCCACACCCAAGACACCCCTCCTTCTTTAGTTTAAGTATGGCAATCCCCAGCCAGACAAAATCCAGAAATCTCTTATTTATAGAAGATATCCTCACAGTAGTCTTTCTTGTCCATACTCTACAGCCAGCCTAGTAAAGAATCCACAAAGCTTCCTGCTGGGAACAAGTCAGTTGTGGGTTGCCTCTCACCTCTTCACTACCATTATTCTTTGTGTCATTTTATTTTTGTGACTCCAAGTTTACCTTCTGCTCCCCTGTTGCTTATCTTTCTTCCAAAACTCACACCTAGCACTCTGCTTCCAGGCACCTGGTTCTTTCATCAGAAGCCCTCCCTTGCTCTCCATCTTTCCTGAGTATGGGCTCCATGACCCTGGGTGACTCCATTGATTTCTTAGGCCTTCTTTCTTATTGCTTTTCCTGCTCTTGGTTTATCAGTTTCTTTTTGGTCCCATGACAAATTGCCACAAATATTGGGTTTACATAGGACAAAGGAACACTCTTACAATTTGGGAAGCTACACTTTTTTTTAAATTAGGTAAATTTCTTTATTTACATTTCAAATGTTATCCCCTTTCCAGGTTTCCCCTCTGAAAACCCCCTTGCCTCCCCCTGCTCACTAAGCCACCCACTCCAGCTTCCTTGTCCTGGCATTCCCCTACACTGGGGCAACAAGCCTTCACAGAACCAAGGGCCTCTCCTCTCATTGATGTCCAACAAGGTCATCCTCTGCTACATATGTGGCTGGAGCCCTGGGTACCTCCATGTGTACTCTTTGGTTGGTGGTTTAGTTCCTGGGAGCTCTGGGGATACTGGTTGGTTCATATTGTTTGTTCCTCCTTTTGGGCTGCAAACCCCTTCAGCTCCTTGGGTCCTTTCTCTAATTCCTTTATTGGGGACCCTGTGCTCAGTCCAGTGGTTGGCTGAGAGCATCCCCCTCTATGTTTGTCATGCACTGGCAGAGCCTCCCAGGTGACAGCTATATCAGGCTCCTGTCAGTAAGCACATGATGGCATCCCTAATAGTGTCTGTTTTTTGTAACTGTATATGGGATGGACCCCCAGGTAGGGCAGTCTCTGGATACTCTTTCCTTCAGTTTCTGCTCCACACTTTGTCTCTGTATCTTCTCTCCTGGGTATTTTGTGCCCCCTTCTAAGAAGTACCTAAATATCCACACTTTGGTCTTCCTTCTTCTTGTGCATCATGTGGTCTGTGAGTTATATCTTGGGTATTATGAGCTTCTGGGCTAACATCCACTTCTCAGTGAGTACATATCATGTGTGTTCTTTTGTGATTGGGCTGCCTCTCTCAGGATATTTTCTAGTTTCATCCATTTGCCTAAGAATTTCATGAATTCATTGTTTTTGATAGCTGAGAAGTACTCTATTGTGTAAATGTACCATATTCTCTATATCCATTCTTCTGTTGAGGGACATCTGGGTTCTTTTCAGCTTCTGACTATTATCAATAAGGTTGCTATGAGCATAGTGGAGCATGTGTCCTTGTTATATGTTGGAACATCTTCTGGGTATATGCCCAGGAGTGGCATAGCTAGGTCTTCAGCTAGTACTATGTCCGATTTTCTGAGGAAGCCCCAAACTGATTTCCAGAGTGGTTGTAACAGAAGCTACAGTTATATCTGTCTTGGAAATCACAACAATGGCAAAGCAGGCTTATTGTTTATCTCACATCTCCCTTCTAGGAACAGCTTTGTTCATACTGCTGTTTTTGTTTGAAATTTGCTACCTCTCGCTTGTTTGCTGTTTCCCAACACCTGTAAGGTTGTTAATTCAGAACAGTTTGCAGAACTCCTTCTTACCTTGTAAGGAGGCATACTCACAGGTTCCTAACATAAGATCATGAGGCATCATCAGGAGTGGTTATTCTGATTTCCACAGACACGCCGAGGCAGAACCCATGCTCCTGCTTCCACTTCTTCAAATCTTTGTTCAAATATTCTGTAATCAGTAAGGCTTCTCTGATCCCTTGTTTTAAACTATGCCTTATAACACACTCACCCACAGTTTCCTGACTATTTACCATTCTTAGTGTCCACCATTTTCTAACTTAGCATAGAATTTAAGTTTCTTACAAATTAAATGCGTATTTATTGTTTCGACCCACAACGTCTCAGACAGTAACACATTGCTTAATTTATTCACTTTTGCACTCTGTGCTTAGAATATGGTGTTATAACTATTTTTTCTTGAAGAACTTATTGGAGAAGTAAATAAATGGATAAATATGTAAGTGGATGGAAAACATATGTATCTACTGCTATATTTGTATATATGTCTCACATATAGTAAGCCCAGAAGCTCAGAATACCCAAGATATAACTCACAGACCACATGATGCACAAGAAGAAGGAAGACCAAAGTGTGGATATTTAGGTACTTCTTAGAAGGGGGCACAAAATACCCAGGAGAGAAGATACAGAGACAAAGTGTGGAGCAGAAACTGAAGGAAAGACTATCCAGAGTTTTATTTAGTATATATATGTATATACATTCCTGAAATGGGAAGAGAATTGGATTGTTTAAACGTATATGGGCTCAGATAGCTCACAGAGGTTAAAATCTCAGCTTTATAATTTGCCACTTGTGTGGCTCAGAACAGATTCACATTCACAGGCAAGCCAATGTTTCTCTGCCTTAAGTTATTCACCTGTAAGTTGTGGAAACAACTTCTACTTGATGATAAGAGTTTGTAAAAAAGAAGAGAGCTCAGGATTAAGTGATGGCAGTAAAACATTACTCAATACTGGGCTCCAGAGACAGAGGCAGAGACACACAGAGGCACCCAGAGAGGCAGAGAGAGACACAAAGAGACACACAGAGTGACACACAGAGGCACATAGAGGCACAGAGAAACACAGAGACACACAGAGAGACACACAGAGACACACAGAGGCACAGAGAGACACCGAGAGACACACAGAGAGACACACAGAAACACAGACACACACAGACGTATAGAAAGGTTAAAGATTAATTTTGTTTTTTTGTTCAAAAAAAGGATGAAGATATGACTTGCTCTTCAGAGCCTGTTCAGAGCTATGGAACCCTGAAGTCAAGAACAGGCAACTTCAAGGAGGCCACCACAAGGTCAGGAACACCATTTATATCCTTTCATTGCTTTTATGTGATGTATACAAAAGGGACAGACAAGGCCACACTGACTAGGCTGGGTTCTATATGCCCTTCATTGGTCAGTAGGGTGCGTGTGGTGTGGTCCAAGAATGCCCTGTGTGCAAATGTGTCTCAGCAGTCTAAATAGGGCAGAAAGGTCTCCTCAGTCATTGCCAAAACCGCTTTAATCTGATTGCTAGGTTACAAGTGGCTGCAAAGTGGATTTACACATAACCAACATCTATAAGGTGAAGAAACAGCTTGCAAATTTCCTGTAAAATAAATAATGGATAACAGAAAACAGGAATGGTAAGTGCAAGAAAAGAATAAAATCTTCAAGGCGGGCTTTCCCCTTTTTTTTATGAGTCACAGAGGAAAACGCTAGGCCAGTATAATCAAATGCACTGAACAGTCACATACAAATAGTGTCAAAATGACTATTTGGAATATTGAATTATTACCATCCCTTAATGGCAGGAAGGCCTTTATATAAGTGTAAATTGTATCCTTGACTATTGTCAGTAATGGTAGCCTGAAGCCACTACCATGATTATAACATTACTACATTATTTTCAAAGCATTCTTATTAAAATGTAGCATTTTTCATTGTGATTCACAATATACATGATATATAAGCAAAGTAGTGCTAGAATGTAAGTATAAATAAGTGCATATGTTGGCCTGTGCAGTTAAACAATTTGCCTAGTATGCTGACATCAAATAAGCAAGATGCAGGTACTGAACAGGGTGGGTTTGGGGGCACATAGGAGCTTATATGAGGGACCAATCCAGTGAGAATCCTAAAGGAAATCAGAGTGAATGCTGAAAGGCAGGAGAAAGTCACCACAGGCATGGCAGTCAAGTGCACAGTGCAGATAAGTTACCAAGAGATTTTAAGTTCAGACCTTCTGATCCTGGAATTGTTTTTTGAGAAGCAACTGTACTTAGGTTAAACAAAAAAATAAGAAAAAATATCAAAGGCTTTGGAAGTAGCCACACTGAGGTTTGCTTAAGTAATGCTGCTTGCATGGGGACCTGGACTAAATATCTGCTCTGTTTCCCCCTCCTCCTTTTCTTCTTCCTCCTCCTCCTTCCCCTTACCCTGCTCCTCTTATTTCTTTTATATAAAAATAGAATAGTGCCACTAACATTCTTAATGTGTCTTCTTCACTGGAAACACCCAAAGATGCATTTCCATGGTTACCTAAATCCCATCACCTTGACATGGACCCTATCACGTGAACCAAACTTGATTCATTTTATATCCCTTGATCCAGTATCCAAAAGCACATGTGCCTGGTGAAACAGTTAAGGAAGCACATGTGTCTATGGCTGCTCTTGTCATAGCCATGAGATGGGTGCATTTTAAGACAGTTATATGCCTCTTCTAAGCAGCAAAAATCCTAGGAACTGGCCTTCAACAAACACCAAATCTTCAGCCACCTTGATCCTTGATCCTGGATTTCTGTACCTCTAGAACTGTCAGAAATCAGTTTTTGCTGTTCAAAAGCCACTTGGGCAATGACATTTTTCTTACTGCAAGAACACACACACACTCACACTTTCTATCACAGTAAAGAAAGCTGTTCCAGGTACTGGACTGTAATTGTGTCCATTGAGATGAATGATCAGCCTCAGAGATAATGGTAAGAGCCCTATGCATCTCTTCTCTGACATTTTCTGGTGATATGGTATACCTCTGAGTCTCAAATATCATCTACAAAATGGAATGTGACATCTGCTTTAGTCAGGGCTGCAAAGATCCAATGTGGTGATGTATTTGGGGCCTCAGTTCGTAGCGGTTGGTCGAATGCCTCCTAACCCACATAAAATTCTGGGTTCTGTACAGTACCACATGCACTAAGTATAACAGCACACCCAAATGAAAAGAGCAAACCCAAAAGGAATAAAAACTAGGAGGTAATATGTCTGAAGTACCAGGCACAGCAACTGCATGCTAGCGAACACAGCAAGTGATACTTGTTTGAATTCAGCATGGTTGGTGGCTTCACTTCTCCATGTGGAGAAGACTTGAGCTTTCCTCACTGCTGAATGTCCTGCCTTCTTGTCATTCTTATCATTTTCCAAAGAACATTTATTACCCCTGTTTGGATCCTTTGTATTCTTTAAGAGCCTCAGCGATGTGGATCTGCTGAATCTTTGAGCAGCCTATGCTACCTAATTTCTTCTATAGTGGGCAGAGTAGAGAGGTAAAAGTTAAGAACCACAGAGAAAGCCAGGGCTCTGTCATCAATAAGGGAAGGTAGTCGAGCAAGGTCAGACTCACACAGTCTTAGAAACCGCAACAAGGGGAGTTTTGCTATTTCTTCTTTGTTTTATTAATTAACTTTCCAATTTAATTCTCACTCAACATTTTAAGTTGACCATTAAAAAATAACTAGCTTTTGCCGGGCATGGTGGCACACGCCTGTAATCCCAACACTCGGGAGGCAGAGGCAGGCAGATTTCTGAGTTCGAGGCCAGCCTGATCTACAGAGTGAGTTCCAGGACAGCCAGGGTTATACAGAGAAACTCTGTCTCAAAAAAAAAAAAAATCCAAAACCAACAAAACAAAAAAAACAAAAAATAACAGGCTTTCAATCTCAAATCATGTTGTCTAAAACTTGACATTGTACACTTACAATTTTAAAATGACTAAAGAAACTAAGCAGTACTATGAATAGCATTTACTGTGTGACCATGAATCAAGGTCCTGAACAGCAAAAATAACCCGTGAGGCTTCTGTAAGAATCAAGGGCTTGGGATCCAGGTTTCCTCCTGGACTTAAGGTGAACTTCTCTCTCTTACTTAGCCAGAGAGTCCCTGAGAAATCTTGATCGAGTATCAGGGAAAGTGACTAGGGCCCAGGTTTCTCTGACAGTGACAAGGTGCCAACAATACCCTCTGGGGACCATGTCTTGGCAGGACCTACCCAGCCCTCATATAGAATGGTGCTAACGATGGCAGTGATAGTGTGGATGAACAGTAACCACTTGCAGTGCGCATCGTTTCCTGTTTTCATGGGATATAAACATTCAATCCTCATAGGAACAAGCAAGGTAAGGATATGGCATTGATCTCGTGTTGACACCAATTACGAGTAGCAAAAATAATGAGGATAGGAAGTCACTTATTAAAATAAATAACATTTCCTTGGTGAATTGGACCCCACCCCCTCACCCACAGGAATGTCAGTATGACAGTACTACCATGTCACAGGGCAATTATCTTGGATTCACTTTCCATAACATTTTATGTGAGGGTCCAGCGCTGTCACTATAGAAAGACCTTCCAAATAGGGACAGTCATGCTCAGGACCCACTGTCATCTATGGCATTTGGCAAAATTGCACCGTCCCTTGGAATTTGTACCGAGGCAACTTATGTATCTGTCTCAGAACATTTAATTTATCATCATCAGGTTAGGAAACAGAGCACTTCCTTTAATTAATCAATATTAATTTATTCTTATATATATTTATTTTCATTAAGATAAATTTCCTTCTTTTGTCACATTAATGATAGAGATGAAACTGAGGGCAGCTAACGAAGTGTTGTCTGGAGGGAGATAGCAGACATTTCACAACATGAGATTTGAGAACGGATGTCCGCTGACCATCAAACAAGCCATTCACACAAATGTAACAGCTTCACCCGCAAGCTATAATTCAACACCTAACTCTCCAAGAAAATATATTTTATATAAATATATATTCAAATATATATATAAATATTATATATATAATGTATTTTCTTGGAGAGAAATATATACATATATATTTCCTGATATAAAGGCCACATAGAGCAATTTACAATAATGATAAAATATGCAATATTTTTAATATTAAAGTTTATATAGTCATTGATTTTCACAGAATGTTTTCATTGATTTTTGCTGAATTTTAGTGCTCATAGACAACATATGGCTGTAATTAACAAGCAACTAGATCTCAGGCACAAATGGGGGTGGATATTTGGCTTGCAATCAAGGCTATAGCAAAATTTAAACAATAAAAACATATGTCAGGATATCACTCACTTGACTATGACAAGGAACTTCTTGGCTGGACTGGATAATACTTTATTTCTACAATGTTCTGTGCTATTTATGATGCAATAGACACGCAAGCACATTTAATTAGTTACATTATTAACATATATTCATCATTTCCTTTAATCTATTTAAAAATCTGTCATCAATTTTACATCAGTTAATAATATACTTTGGCTATTTTCATGCCCCCATCTTCTCTTATCCATCTGTCCATGCGGTTGAACCACAAGTCCACCTTTTACTTTCATGCCTTTTTTTTGGTGACCTACAGAGTTTAATTAAAGATCTTTTTATGAATCAATCTCTCTCTCTCTCTCTCTCTCTCTCTCTCTCTCTCTCTCTCTCTGTGTGTGTGTGTGTGTGTGTGTGTGTGTGTGTTTGTAGCATTAAATACTGGAGCAGCACCAATTTATTTGTGTATACTGTTGAAATGAACAACTGTGCTCCCAGCCACCATTAACTGCAACTAAATCCCCAAGATAAGAACGGGATCTCAAAAAGCCTTTCCCAGTCCATGGTGAAATTTTTGCAGGGCTCAGTTTTGTGAGGTATTTGGTAAAAAAACCAAAGTCATGAGCACAACAGCCATATCAAGTCCAGAAGTCAGCATTCCATAGCACTTTCATAAATGTGAAATATTTGTAAAAAATAAGCAGAGCCCCATTTTGTAGTAATTGTCAATTTGAAAATTGCAATTATGAGCACAACTGTCAATTTCAAAGCTATGCACAAGCCATCAGAAAGCAGAGCCCTGAGCAAACTTGTGCAGCAACATCATCTGATCTCTACCAATCACATGTGATAGGCATAAATAACACCAAAGCATAGGTGAAAGAAACAAATCAGGGAATTAATGAGCTTCGAGTATTCATTTCCGGGGATGATTGGGGAATGGTTGGGGGGGAGAGGAATTATGGGACATATGGTGTGGGGGGGGGGAACTGGGAAAGCCTTTGGAATGTAAACATAGAATATAGAAAATAAAAATTAAAAAAGAAAAAATGCATTTAAATCTAAATTATATATTTGAATTTTTAAACAAAGTCTACATTTACAAGTTAAACTAATTAATTAATTATTTATTTAATTAAAAATTCCAAAAATTAAGTAATTGGGTCTTAGTTCCTATAGCCTGGCTTTTAGCACTATTTCCAGTGCATACTTCTTTACATAGTTCGACTTCCAAGCCTCTTATTTATTATTATTATTATTATTATTATTATTAATATCACTGTCATTAATATTGGAATTAGCATTTGGGATGGCGTGTTGCACTGAATATGGGAACTAATTATATACCTAAGCTGAACTCTAACTCACAGCAATCCTCCTGTCTCAGTCCCTTGAATTCTAGGATTGCAGGCATAAACCACAGAAGCTTGATGATTCAAATTGATCCTGCCACCCACAAAGAGGAAGAGGAGACTTAGATTTTTCAAAAGGGAAATGACCATAGATGTGATTTTCACTATGCACTGCACGCAGAGCACTTTTATTAAGAAGAGTTAGGTGTCACATCTTCCATACCTCAAGGAAGGGGTGATGTTCCATCCAGAATAACCAACAGGCCACTAAAACATCGCTTCCAGAAAGAAATCATTTGCTCCTAAGAGAAACTTTGGTTTCTACATTGGAAGACAGTTCCTGCATTTAAGCTTTAAATCGCTCTCCTTCCTTTAACAAGCCAAGTGGTTTTAGAAAGCTCACATCCTCTGTCTTAACGGGTTCAATCAGATTTTAAGTGTGAGGCTGACCATACCTGCAATGGTTCACACTAGATCCAACATGACTTGGCTATTTCCCTTTTCTCATATGGTATATGACAAACTTTTACCTGTTGTGTTTGTAATTTCCATTTTATTTGCTGCATACGAACTAACACATTTCCCACTCAGTGCAGTAATCTTTACAAAGTTCATTCGTTCATCTAGCCTTTGGCTGTGGAGGAGCTGTGTGTCAGGGGCTTGCTACAGGCAAATGATGGCCCCTTCACAGAACTCGCAATCATTCAGGGAGGAGAAGCATTATACCATTCACCACCACACACAGGTTGGGCTGGAAGCTCGGGTGGGACGTTTCAGCGCTGAGATCATCCAAGGCAAAATGGCACAGGGTCCTGCAGTTCATTTCAAGATGATTATATTTAGACTTAACCGCCCTGGAAGCTGTTAGCAGAGATGCGGTGGAATGCAGTTTATAATTTAACATTTTAATTACAATTTTATTTATTTTGTTCATGTGCATGTATGCATGTGTGCACAGTGGTAGGGGCAGGGTGGGGGCATGACCCATGCTAGAAGTCAGAGCACAACTGTCAGGAGTCGGTTCTTTTCTTTCCACATGTGGGTCCCAGTAATTGAGCCTCCGGGCTTGGGGCATGTGTCTCTACCTCTTGAGTTGTTTCTCCAGCTTCAGTTTACAGGTTTGGAATCCTTCCACGGCTGTTAGTTGGCAGATGGACTGAGAGGGCAGAGGAAGCCACAGAATATCAGAAGGATACTGAGGCATCAAGGACGCTGTTGGTGGTTTGGTGGGAGGTAGTCTGTGGCAACAAAGGGATCAGAGGCTGCTCTTGGTGTTGGAACGGTCAGGGTGCAGAGGTGGTCTGATCTACGGCTGGAGAAACTGGGAGGATGGGACAACATCCTTTCAAAATAAGGAGAAACCATTAAGAACTGGTTGCTGCCTTCACTAGAAAATCAAATAAGATCTTTTCTTCTTTTTTTTTTTGTAGCAAATGTATTCAAAGACAGATATAGTGTCTTATATCTATAACATCAACTTTTGGGAGGATGAGGCATGTGGATCACAAATCCCACTCCAGCCTGGGGAATATGACTCAGGGTTAGAGCACTTGACAAACTTGCACAAGGCCCTTGATCAATCCCTGGATTCTAAAAAGGAATTCTAGGCCATACGTGAATAGATCGGAAGATGTCATCTCATACAAAACCAAACTGAAAGGCTCCCCACAGACAGCTGTGGAACCAGGGGGCGAACCTCTGCGGCCGCTTGACAGTGTAAAACCAAGCAGAATGCCTTGCGCTCGTTTCTTTTCTGGAGACGAACATAAAACTAAATTAAAGGCCTAGAGCAGTGCAACTATTGGCATGGTATCTTCAAAATACACCTCTTCACAGATTATCTTTTTCTGATTTATTCTTTGTGGGATTTTCTTTTTAGTACTGACTTTTTGATTCCATTTATATTCATCTATCTTTTTGATTTTTCACTACCACTTGTCATTTTACTAAATATTATGAAATTATATGTGATGGTTCTAAGACATTTTATTTTGAAGCAAATTTTATTTTATTTTAACTAAATATAATGTGATTTCCTCCCACCCTCTCCTCCCTCTAACCCATTCTATGTCCTCTCACTCCCTCTCAAATTCATGGCCTCTTTCTCTTATTATTTACACACACACACACACACACACACACACACACACACACTATACACAAATAGTGTCAGCTTAGTGTTGTTTGCATATATATATGTTTTCTGGAATGATCACTTGGTACTGTGGTACTGGATGACCAATTAGGAGACCCATTCCCAGGTCTCTGTCTTTCTGTCTCTCTGTCTCTGTCTCTGTCTCAGTCTCTGTCTTTCTTTCCTTCTCTATCTCTCTATCTCTCTCTGTTTCTCTCCCTGTCTCTCTGTCTTTGTCACTTTATGATTTATTTTTAACTTACATTATATTTTACCACATGTATGCCTGACTATAGCAATTCAGATTGGTATGAAAATTGTAATACCATTTGTTTAAAAAAGATTGCTGCCATGCATTTCAGTTCTCAACTAATTCACAGTCAGGAATCCAATCTAATCATGTGTAAGTATGTGTGAGCCCATGTATGCTGGAGGAGGTCAGAGCACAATGTCAGGGCTTCTACTCTCTGTTCCTACCATGGATTCAGATCCATGGATTAAACTCACGTTTGTTAGGCTCGAGCGGCAAGTGTTTTTACCAGCTGAGTCATTTCACACGCCCTAAATTTAGTAAGACCTTTAAAAGTCAATATCTATTTCCATTTTCACATTCTGCCTTCTCTCCTTCTCATCATTAGCTAACAGCTGAACACTGGGGCTGAAGGAAATTCATAATTATTTCTCCTTAGGTAGATTTAATTCTATAGATTGGCCTGGTTAGTTAGCTTGTCACAACTACACGTCACATCCTTCTGCTTTGTTTTTACAGATGCTAATATTTAGACATATGGCCCAGGACATATTTTACCCCACCTCAAGAATCCGTAGGTGTTTCAGAGACTGCACAAGGCACACGTTACTATTTGGGGGCTGTCATCTGCTTGGAGTAAGGTCTTGGGGCCAGGTGTAGATGGTTCCCAAGAACGCATGGATACTAGGCTGTTAAGTGTAAAAGAACAGAAATACTGAGCGATTTGACATTCAGATTCCTAATATCAATTGTATGCTAATATATTTTGTGATAAGAGAAATAAAGAAAATGAAAAAAGCTTGAAATAATAGCTGGATTAAATAAAAAACACTCATTATGCTACCTGTCTCAAGTTCTCCAGCGAAATATTGATTCAGTGTAGCCTAGAAAGGCATAGAATTCGTTTCCCTTGAGAATGTTAGTTCTAAATTTAGGGGGAAATGAATATGGCCTATATCATCAAAGAGATTAGAGCCTAACAAGGATTAGTATGTCAGTGAGTGCCAAGGAATGCATCAATATAGTCATGCGGAAAAACATAGAAGTGAGTGTATAGTCAAAGGGCTAGGTCTCCTTGGAAAGAAGTAGGTGTCTCAGGGCTGTTGGTTAAGCAAGAAGTCACAGACGGATTAGTATCCGCATCCCAAGGGAACCTGGAACGAATAAACACATTTTCTTATCTAGAGTTTTTGTTTCTAGCTCTGCACCATTCTACCAAGACTTGCACTGTTGCTCACTTTGTTGTTACAGGTTTTCCTGAGTCAGAGTCTTGTGGCCCAGGAAGCTCTCAAGAATTCATGTATAGCCAAGGCTAGTTTGCAACATCTGAATTTCCTGCTTCAGAGATTTGGTTACAAGTTTACAGCATCAGCAAGCATAGACAAACAGTGATTTGATTTTAACACAGGGAAGGTCTCCTGTATCCTAGACTAGCTTGGAGACCTTGATCTATAGTTTGAGCTGGCCCTAGCTGCCTCCACATCTCCAGAGCTGTCCTTCCATCTTTTTGTAGCAGAATTCTGGGTGCTGTCAAAACTCCACCGAGATGTTCTTCCCAGTATGGTGTCACTGGTCTCTAGCCATTATAAGTGTGATCATGAAAGGGCTCACAGTCGCCTCTACAGTTGGAGAGCTATTTGAGCTCAGTGGTCTCAACCAATGGCCATGGATAAAGGAGTAGGCTTCTCACTAAGAAGCTTGGGAAAAAATGAAAAAAGTCACAGGCTCATTCCAGAGCCACTAAACTATGTACGTTAGAGTGAAAACCTATGAGCTATCTCAGAAGCCTCCTAGTTGAAGCTGATTTGAGAACCAGCAGTTCAGCTGATGGAGCTATGGATAGCCTATATCCTGCCCATTCCAGCTATATAACTGGTGGCAAAAATAGGGAAGAAAAGACCCCCCTGGGTTGCACCTTAGAGAAAATCTCAGTGAACTTCGGGGCCAAATTCATCCAAGGTCTAAGTTTGTAAATAAAGCTTTCTTAGAGCAAAACCAGGCTTGCTGACTGACTGTGCCTGTTTCTAATCTACGACTTTAGATATGGGTGTGCACACTCACCCTTCATAGTGCAGAAAAAAGCATACTACAGAAACTCCTCATTAGGAGTTTCACGTCCCTGGAAACCAGGAGGCTAGGTTAGGAGGTGCTTGGTGCTGCTTCCTTCCTTGGTTTCGCCCCTTCCACTGTGCTTTGTCCTTCTTTGCACACCATCGCATCCCTACTTTCATCTCAGGCTGTGCATATTGAGAGCCTGGCATGCACACTTGTGCCCCTCCTCTTCCTCCTCCCCCTCCTCTACCCCCTTCCATGCCATGTTTTCTGTTTTTGCGGTGACTTTATTAGGGAGCCAAATTCATGGCTTCCTCTAACTCATCTTCTGGGCCAATGCTCTTTCTTTCAAAAAGGAAAGGGAGCCCATATCTCCTTTCTGCTCTTCTCCTGGTCCGACTCTAACCGTAAACCTGAGACCATGGATGGCTTGCAAAAGTTTTCCATTGTTGGTTCTAATATACAGTTCTCTCATTGCAATTTACAATTTATATAGCCTCTGAGGCTCACAAGAACTTTCCCAATGCATGATTTATTCAATGTCCTAGAATACAAGTAAAAGCTAGTTCCTCAGCTCAGGCATCAGTGATACTGGGGAGAGGGAGACAGGGGTGTTAGCACAATCCATTAATCTAAAAATAAGATGCAGAAAGCATGTTTTGTACAGCTTGCTAAATGCCCTGCAAAAGCAGAAAGTTGTCTTACAGCATTACATGGCCCTGCAGTCTAATTGCTGAGTGGCTGACCAAAAACATGAAGCCACAGAGAACTTTTTCAGTAAAATGACAAACTACGCTCATATGGTATTGAGGCCTAAGAAAGAATGCACTGATTCTATGATATGTGGGCTTTAACATACTTTCTTACTTGTAAGTTAAAGGAAGCAGAAAACCAAAAATTAAAATATATATAATTAGAATCAAGAGTGGCAGCACCAAAAGTCCTTTTATGGAAGGGTAAAGAGTTGGAATGAGAAGAGAGAATAAAACAGAATTGGAAATGCTGAAGTTGCAGTTAAATATTGGCTGAGGATTTGGGCTGGGATGAAGTGACGAGACTATTCCTGTCCGGATTTAGAAATGCTTGATCACTTCATAAACTCCACATCTGATTCTCAGGGCACAGAAAAGAACAGTTGGTCTCCCCACCGCTGGTTTTTGACAAACTGAAATAGAAGAAACTGTCTGCTGGTGGATCAGAGGCTCACAGTAGGGTTTTCAAATGGATAGCTTCAGACGAGCTTCAGAAAGGAACTGTGGGCTTGTAGCAACTCTCTTGTCAGAATGTGATTGTTATGAGCTGCAGTTTACTTTATAAAATACTCGTTGCTGAGGTCCCACATGGCATTTTATCTTAGGGACCATGGCTAAAACACCTTTGGACTTTTAAGTTAGTTTAAACTATTGCCGAACTGTATAGAATAAGTAGTGGATACATCAAGATTTAGAGCCTTATGCTCACATATAAACATTAAATTAAATAGTAATTATTTGTATTCATCAGTATAAGAAGCTAACATTTAAAAAAATATTTACCCAATGTTCACTGCAAGTAAAAGAAATCTTCCACATTTATATATCGTTTAAGAAATCTTTCAGAGTGCTCTCATTGCTTTAATTTTATTTTAGCCTCATGATCATAGTGCAAAGGCAATGCAGAAAGGATAGGTATCTCACTACCTGAATAATAAATTTCAGTATAACAGAAGAGTACCTATAACTATTAATTAGCTCTTTAGTGTACACTATAGATTTTAATGGATTTTGTGCTTTGGACAGATGGAGAAGCAGTGGTTTCAAATATCAACCCTGACTATTGCTACTTCTGGAATGCTAAGAGTTTTATTTGAATTATCTGTAGTAATTTATCTTTCAACCAGGACACAGAGATAACAAGACACATGGAAGGTCTTGCTGAGCTTAATGGTATACGCCTTTAAGTCAGCATTCAGTGGCAGAGGCAGGATGATCTCTGTGAGTTTGAGGCTAGCCTCCTCTACATGGTCAGTTCCAGGTAAACCAGAGTTTCATAGGGAGGGAGACTGTCTCAGAGAGAGAAGAAAAGAAAGAAACTAAGCTATTATAAGTGAATCATGTAGTATCAATACAGTGAATTTAATTTCCTCATGTCATAGAATTTGAAAATATTTTAAAAGTCTCTTCCAAGCTGGCATGTGCTAAGTGGAGAAGCAACTTAAGCAGCCTTATTTATAATAGCCAGAAGCTGGAAAGAACCCAGATGTCCCTCAATTGAGGAACGGATACAGAAAATGTGGTACATTTACACAATGGAGTACTATTCAGCTATTAAAAACAATGAATTCATGAAATTCTTATGCAAATGGATGGAACAAGAATGTCATCCTCCTGAGTGAGGTAACCCAGTCACAAAAAACACACATGGTATGCACTCACTGAGAAGTGGATATTAGCCCAAAAGCTCAGAGTACCCAAGATACAATTCACAGAACACATGAAGCTCAAGAGGAAGGCAGACCAAATGGATGCTTTGGTCTTTCTTAGAAAGGGGATCAAAACATCCATGGGAGGAGATACAGAAACAAAGTGTGGAGCAGAGACTGCCCTACCTGGGAATACATCCCATATACAGTTACCAATCCCAGACTCGGATGCCAAGTGTTTGCTAACAGGAGCCTGATATAGCTGTCTCCTGAGAGTCTTTGCCAGTACCTGACAAATACAGAAGTGGATGGTCACAGCCATCCATTGAACTTGGCACAGGGTGCCCAGTGGGGGAGCTAGAGAAAGGACCCAAGGACCTGAAGGGGTTTGCAGCCCCAAAGGAGGAACAACAATATGAACCAACCAGTACTCCCAGAGTTCCCTGGGACTAAGCCACCAACCAAAGAGTACACATGGAGGGACCCATGGCTCTATCTGCATATGTAGCAGAGGATGACCTTGTTGGACATCAATGAGAGGAAAGGCCCTTGGCCATGTGAAGGTTTGATGCCCCAGTGAGGGGAATGCCAGGACAGGGGAGTGGGAGAGTGAGCAGGGTGAGAAGTTTGGGATAGGAGGTATCAGAGGGGAAAGGAGGAAAGGGGATAAAAGCTGAAATGTGAATAAATGTCTAATTTAAAAAAAAAGAATCAAGAACATTTTCCAAGGTGAGTTAATTTCTAAAGTATGTATAATGTATGTAAGAATTTAGTTTCGAGTTTCCTGAGGCCCCAGGCAAAACGGAAAACTCATTAGTTAGCTAATGTTCACTTTAGACCAAAGAAAGTACCCACATTTACAAGCAGAAAGAAATCTTTTGTGGAATTAAGTCAAAGGAGGTGAATTTCTATAGAACTGATATTTGCAAGCACTGCCAGGAAATAGCTCTGCAGAGCAACAGACACTGATGAGATGTTTCTCTGCAAAGGTTTAGTGTAAAACCTCAAATCATCAATCAGAGAGTTCCCTCTCTGTGGAACTCTCTGTGGAGAACTCTGATGATGTTGTCCAAGTACATTGCTGCCTGATGATCTAAGGAGTCTAGAAGGAGGGACATTTAAGGTGCCCACCAGAATGGTTTTTTTTTTTTTTTTTCAAATTTTAGATGTCTTAAGGTACGCATGGGCAGGTGAGAACATGGATAAATCAGGATTGAATTCTTAGTAACACCCACAGTGCAGCTATTCTATGCTATTGGTTGACATGAAACTGTGCCTTTTATAGAGAAGACATGAAATAAGCAGCATCACTATGCTATGGAAAGTGATTTACCCTCAAATTTGTCAAGTCAGGGTGTCAACACATGTTAGCGCAAGCTTAGTAGACACTTGTCTGTAGGCAAAGTTATTTCCTTCACAAAGACAACCTGAATTCTTTCATGCTCTTACAAGAAGTCCTTGGATGCATTATCCATGGTCTTTGCCTTATAAAAAAATGGGTAAATATTATGGTCACAAGTAGTGTCTTTCTCAAGGTTCCCTTGGCAGCATGACATCACTAGAAGTTTTGTTCTAATTTCCTGTATCAGAGTGGTTTAGGCTAAATAAGACTCACTGCAAGTTAGAAAACCTAACCAGGAGACTGTGTAGGCATATGGCTTCCTCCACCCCTTCTGCCCAACCCACTTCAGAATGAACTGCCAGCTACCTCATTTTATGTCGTGAAAATTTGTATTCCATTGATGAGCACTTTTGGTCTTAACTTTCTGCCCTGATGCTAATGGATCTCCAAGAACTTTGGCATGAATACATAGACTGGACATAATTGCAAAGCATTTGACGTCATGTCATTTCCCTTGTCCTTATGAATGTCTGTCTGCCTTTTTGTGGCTCCTATTAAAAGTCACTTTTTAGTAGGAGCTCCAAGATGTGGAATAGAATGTGCTTTCAAAGTTTGAAGTGAGAAACCCTGCTACAATGCATAGATCATACAGAGTAAAGCTATGATAATCCGTTGTTATGCTTTTATGTTTACAGCTGGGAATGCTGTAGTTTGCATGTTATAGTTGTGATAGTCATAGCCAAGGAAGATCCTGGCAATAATGTCAGTTTGATTTTGTATTTGGGCACTTTAGTATCATGCTTCTTTACATCTCTGTAAAAGAATACTTGCCAGACATGGGGAAATTTGAAAGCTTGAAAGAGAAATGTTTCTCACAGGTTCATGTGTTGGAACCTTGGTTACCAGTTGCTGTTGCTACTTGGGAAGGGTATGAACTCTTCAAAGGCGAAGCCTTCCTGGAGAAAGGGCATCACTAGAGCCTGGCTATGAGAGTTACAGCTTGACCCTCGTTCCAGATCAGTTTCTTTTTCCTGAGTGTGGAAGACAATGAGGCCAGGCAGCTTCCTGTTCTTGTCCCTCTGCTTTCTATGAGTGTTGCAGTGGCTTCTCTCACTCCCACAATAGACTCTGTCTCTGGAACTATAAGCTAAAACAAGCCTTCTTAACCTAAGATGCCTTCGGTCAGAATGTTTTTATTACAGCAGCAGGGTGAAATTGAAACAGTCATATACCACTATTTTTCAAAAATATCAGAGATTTAAAGTCTTGTGGCGGCAGCCTTATCTTTGTTATATTTCTGTTACAAAAAGGGGGAGTCTACATTGTAGAATATTTCCCTGCCACTCTCATTCCTGTGGATTCCTGTAAATTTACATCCCTGTAAATATTTAAACTCAGTGATGTTTAACATTTTTTGCATTTCTGATAAAGACTTGATCTCAATGATTTGGTATTCATCACAAAGGAATACATTGGCAAATATTTTGACTCGAAGGGATATATAAGGGTCATCTGTGTAAGGAACAATGACAGTTTCTTATAGTCTTAAATGTACACATCTGACTTAAAAGATAGTTTATACTATATTCTCCAGTACAGTGATGTGCTCTGGTTATTGGCTTTAACACCTCATATACAATATTTCTGTGGTTGATTGAAGCAATGACTGAGTTTAAAGCCCCTGTATCTCGCAATTATTAGCTTTCTCAAATATGCATACTATTTCACAGGCAAGATTTCTGAAGTTTTACGGCATCTTCTGGATACAGTTAAGAAATGCCTTGTTTAGGGGCTGAGGATGTAATAGACTTTTTCTCATATGTGTATGGCCCCCAATATTCTATTTATATCACTGAAACAAAAGTAAGATAAAATTCAGTTTGAAATAGAATTTATAACAGGACTATTAGTCCAGTGTAACCAAATGAATCCTCTTTTAAGATACTAGAATCCTCTGTGCTGAGAATCTCCATAAGGAATCAATAATCTTAAAAGGCACTTTAGCTTTATAAAATAAACAGTTTTAACATCCACACATCCCATTTTCACACTATTAAGCAAGGAGTATGTAGTCAGCAGACTCAGATCTGTGCTGGTGCTTGTTAACACTTCATTACCAGCCACAGTTTTTGTCTCTGAGAGTGTGCCAAGAATGAATTCTTTGCCTTAAAATCCATGTATTTTTCTCCCAAACACTTTAGCTTCTTAGAGTATTTATTTATACATGTTTTTCTCCCATGATCTACTGGCTTCTGCCAACATGGAAGTTCTCAGAGTGCCTCTGTAAGGACTGTCTTCAACACCAATGTGGACTTAATTCTACCTGTTTTGCAAGCTTTTGGGAAACCCTGCGACTTAAGGTCGAGGTCTACCATGTCCAGATAGGTCCCCTTAGCTTGGCACAAAATGGAGGACTTCCTTTTGCATCAGGGCTTCGTCTTCTCTACTTCATATGGAGAGCCTTGACCCCCCACATCTGAAGAATGTCATGTAATTCTTGGCAAAATTACAGGTTCAATGTCCTGAGGTGCCTTTCTCTGTAAATATGGGAACCTCAGAACCTTTAACCTCAGCCAATGAAACTTTACTCCACGAGGAACCCCTTTCCACTTTCCAAGGTTTATATAGTCCTTGATTCACCCCAAAATAAAGTGTATGTACACATTGTTTCATTGATTGTCATCTAAGAGATCTGTTTTCTAAAAGAGCTGTAACACTCAAGAGCTCTAACACTGAAATCTTCAGAGACCTCCTCACCAGGACTTTCATTGCCAGACCTGGATTCTGATGATCTACCCTTTCCGAACTCTAATTCACCCCTTCCTGCTTGGTGCTCATCAGGCCCAGACATCTCACAGAAAGTGTGGACTCTGAACATGGCTCCTCTCCATTCTTTCCCAATTGGTGTGCAGCAGCACCTGGAAATCACAAAGGAAGAAGCTAAAAACAGAACCACGGCAAGGGGCTTCTTCCTCACCCTCACTTTACCATCTAACCTCCAAGTATGGAAAAAAAATGATGAGATGCTTACTATGCAAGACAGTTGACAGTCTTCACAGAGTCTTCATGGTGCTGGACATTACTTTCTAGTTCACCAAGGGCCCCTGCAAAAGTTTTTATTCATTGAATAAGTAAATGTCTCTAGTTCAATGTTTTAAATATCAGGAGATATTTTAACATTTTCTTATATATTTAAACTTGAAGGATGAGAAAAACTAATATAGCTATATGTCCAAATGTTAGATACTTAAATCTAAAGTATTGTTATAATCTCCTTTGGAAATAATGAATAACAGAAATGAATGGCAAGTTAAAGTTCAGACAATGAATATACTGTGAAGAAAACAGAAAAGTATAAACCAGATCTTTTTCCATGTTGGTCAGAAAGACCCAACCCACCTTAGTTTATTGCATGTCTATAATAAAGTAAGGCAAAAGTGTTCAGCTAATACTAGCGAACTGGGTTTCATGAAGAAAGAACCTGGAATGGTGAAGTTATCCTCTCCTTCACTATATCTGAGGGATTAGTCTCCAGGCAAAGGCTACATCAAAGGTGGTGACTGAGCCCTCTGGACGTTTTGAATCCTGACTCTGCGATCAATCTTTGTATGTATCACTCTCATTAGTGAGTAATCACTCCATACCCAGTACTGTGTGAGTTTTTTCCCTGCAAAGAATACACCAGTTAGCAGCTCAGAAACAGCGTAGAAGTCATGTAGGCTGTGTGTACTGTGAGTCTCATCAACCTTAAGGTCTATGAGCTAGTGCTGGAGAGTACTACATGAATTTGGGAAGCCATTTGGCAGGGTCTTTTTGCTGTTGTTTACTGGATGCTTCTCAGGAGTTAGAGTTAAGAGAACAATGTGTTGGAGGCTGGTGAAATGTATCAGTAGTTAAAAGTACTAGCTGCTCTTCAAGAGATCTTGGGTTGTGTTCTTATCATTCACTTGGTGGCTTTCATCCATCTGTTCCTCCATTTCCAAGAGATCTGATACTCTCTTCTGATCTCAATAGGTATCAGCATAGACATGGTCATAGACATACATGCAAGTAAAATGCCCACACATGTGAATTAATAACAATAACAACACAAATAAAGCATGTCCTTAGAATGACTCATTTCTTATGTTGAAAATGAGAGTAGGAGCTGGGCTATCATCTCTCTTTGGTCATAAGTTCAAACATTCTGACCCTGTTTATCACCAAAATATTCTTTCTTCTTGCTGCATTATTTATATTATTACAGGTGAATTAGCACCAATAAATCATGTGAAATAACTCAGTCTACCTGCATTCATCTTTCTGGCATGCTTGTAGAAATACCCACTTACACTGCAAGAAGAACTGTCTGCTTCACATAAGCCAAATACCAATTGCAACATGGTTCAAAAATATTTTATCATTACGATAATGATGTGTCTGTTTCCTGAACACTATAAGTCATACTTAGTGTTAGATGCTTACAACAACAGCTTTTGTGGGTAGAAGGTTTTCATCATTATACAATATGCAAAAGAGAGAGAAAGCTTGCTTTTCTTCTTCATTCAAAGTTCTGGGCTTAAGAAAACTAGAAACCCATAAGAGAAAGAAGCCATTAATTCTGGTTCTAGCATTAGGCTTTATTAGGAATAAATGATTGGTAAGTATTCTAGTTTGACATTGCACCTCCTGAATTAGTGACATGTAGAGACTCCCACCAGTGCAGTAATATACTGTTGGTGAAGTTGTTTTCACAAACTTAGCACTAGGCTTTAGACACAAGACTTCAAGGACTCATAATTATTGAACAAGAACTAGTACCTTTTTATTTTTCATAGTTTGTGTACACGTGTGTATATATCTGTCTTTCTGAATGTGTGTGTGTGCATGTGTATACGTGTGTGTGTGTGTGTGTGTGTGTGTGTGTGTGTGTGTAGGCCAGAGTACGACATTGACATTGTGTGTCTTTCCTCTGTTGCTTTTCACCGTAATTTTTGGGACAGCATCTGCCACTGTACCTGAAACTCCTGAATTCAGCTAGACGGGCTGGGTAATGAGTTCCAGGGGCTTGCCTGTCTCTGGTCCCATTCCCACAGCACTAATGTTTCATTCAGTCAAAGGTACATTGTCATGCCTAGCATTTCTCTCTCTTTTCCCTCCACCTCTCTGTCTTTTGTTTTCTCTCTTTTTTTAATTTTCTATATTCTTTGTTCACATTCCAAATGATTTTCCCTTTCCGGGTTCCACCCTCCCCATAAGTCCCATAAGCCCTCTTCCCTCCGCCTTTCTCCAATCAAACCCTCCCACTTCTCTGTCCTGGTAATCCCCTACAATGCTGCATCAAGCCTTTCCAGGACCAGGGCCCTCTCCTTCCTTCTTCTTGGGCATCATTTGATATGTGAATTGTGTCTTGGGTATACAGAGCTTCTGGGCTACTATCCACTTATCAGTGACTGCATTCCATGTGTCTTCTTTTGTGATTGGGTTACCTCATTTAGGATGATATTTTCCAGATCCAACCATTTGCCTAAGAATTTCATGAATTCATTGTTTTTAATTGCTGAGTAGTATTCCAATGTGTAAATATACCACATTTTCTGTATCCATTCCTCCATTGAGGGACATCTGGGTTCTTTCCAGCTTCTGGCTATTATAAATAAGGCTGCTATGAGCATAGTGGAGCATGTCCTTATTGCATGCTGGAGAATCCTCTGGGTATATGCCCAGGAGTGGTATAGTAGGGTTCTCTGGAAGTGTCATGCCCAGTTTTCTGGGGAGCCATCAAACTGATTTCCAGAGTAGTTGTACCAACTTGCATTCCCACCAGCAGTGGAGGAGTGTTCCTCTTTCTCCACATCCTCGTCAACATCTGCTGTCTCCTAAGTTTTTAATCTTAGCCATTCTGACTGGTGTGAGGTGAAATCTCGTTTTGATTTGTATTTGAGAAGGTAATTTAATCACATTTCCCTTTCCTCCATGCAAATCCTCTCATACATCGCTCTCTCCTTCAAATTCAGAGCCTCCTTCTTCCAATAATTGTTAATTGCATGTGTGTGTGTGTGTGTGTGTGTGTGTGTGTGTGTGTATATGCATAAGCCATTTAGTCCATGCAAATATAAATGGCTTAAGACCTAACCAGCTGTCACTGGACGTCCAATTGTTGTACTCTTCTCTGGAGAGGGCCAGCTCTCCCACTCCTGGCTTCCTTCAGTTGCTTCTAGTTCTTTGTGCATGTTTGAGGTCTTGTGGGTCTTTTCCCATCCAGTTTTTAGATGCAGCTGTTTACAAAGATGCTGGGGATATGTCCCTGCTCTTAAACCTCAGGCATCTTCTGATTGAGCCATCACCCCCAGCCCTAGAAACTAGCATCTCTCTTGAATTATTTAAAGCTGATAGCTGCTGCTTCTGGAAAAATTCAAGGAAAACAAATCTCTAAATTAAAAAAACAACAACTTTGAATCCATTTAGCAAAGACAAAGACCATTAGATTCCTTGGTTTTCAATACTTCCATCTCAGCGTGTCAGAATGGTGATGGAAAATGGACGTGTGAACTATGTTTTCTAAGTTGAAGATATTATAAAGTGTAGGATGCTTGCTTCATTGCCTGAAGCCTTTGTGATGCTGTTAATAAAATCAGGATGACTGATTCACCTTCTGCAGAGGGAGGAGCAGTGAATACATAGGATGACTGCGGGAAAGCTTGCATATCTCAGTGGTGTAGAAACGCTTATTACCAATAATAACAATAAGAAGCTGCAAGGCAGTCAGCTGAGGAGTCAAAGGCGAGACACTGCCACATTGTTTGCTCATAATTAGGAAACCTTTGGCTTTCTTCTGCATGTGACATGTTCCTTTGTGATAGAGAGAATAAAATTTCTAGATGCAGTATGGGGTTGTCTAAGGGGTTCTTGATGAAGACAGACTTCCCAGGAAGTCAAAGTCCTGCCACTCACTGTCTAAGTTTTCACATTAAGAGTGCTAAAAGATAATTTATTTATTTTTAATGTAGCCTCAGCTTCATTCTCTGAGACCATCATAGCAGAAATGTAACCGTTTACTTCAAACAGCTATGTGATTGCTTCATTACTTGCATATACATTTCCATTTGTCTAGCTTCACAGGGATTAAAGGGTGAAGTGACTAGAAGGAGAAGAAGGGAAGATTTTACTTATATTTTTAAAAGTTGTAAAATTAATACAGTAAAATAGTGTCAAACATCGTATACTGGTAGTCTCTGTACTGAATACGCATGCATACTCATGACACACCCCTGAGTTTTCAAAGGAATCTTCCTGCCTTCATCTGTGTGATGTGGAGCAAATCAACTGCCAACATTCATCTCTCCCTGCCATATCTGTCCCAAATGTCAGTTTATTTTTAGAAATAAAGACTACTAAAACAAACATGGAATTATGTTAAGATAGTATGAAAGGTATTATATAAAATAATATGTGAAATTCATGCAAAGGGGAAATTCTAAATATTTTAATATACTTACTTACATAACGTGTGCTATGTGTATAAATATTTTCCATGTGTGAGAGAGTATGATTCAGAGTAAATTCTATTGATTCAAGAAAATCTTTTCGCAAAGAGCGACCTTCCCATAGAGGAGATATGCTTTGATAATTAGAATGCAGAGCCAAGCAAACAGAGCCTGTAGATCTTCAGTGAGAGCTCATGACTCTGAAGTCCACCCTTCACCTGCCGAACATAGGGAAAGGCAGACACTTGTTTCCAATTATGGTGTTGGCCCTAACAATGCCAGAGGAACGCTGGGAGTCTGAGGTTTGCATTCTGTGATTAAAGTGCTCTCATTTGAACACTTGTGCATAGGATGCTTTTTAAGGAAGATCAGAAATCAAGTTACCCTGGAGGAATTTTGTTTTTGTTGTTAAGCAGATGCTCACAGGCCTGCAATCTTTAATAAACCACAGCACCAGGGAAATGTTACAGACAGGGATGCATCCTGTCCATCACAGCTTAGATTGGTTTGGCAAAGAATTCTAATGATTTGGAAAATTCCAGAACTAGCTTGATGTCAGGATGTTAGGAAACACATTATGCCGAGGCCAAAGAGGTGACTTTGAATCTCTGGGGGTAGTCAATTACCCAACTGAACTCTGCATGTTTTATTCAACACACTATCTTAAACCCTAAGAGAGGCACTTTGAGAATTATATACTACACAGGGTCTGTTCCGAAAGCCCTGACAACTTAGCTGGAGAAAATTCAGAAATGCGCTGAAAACGACCAGAACAAGGCAGTGGGTGTGAATGCACCCAATGTGAAGCAGATGTAAAGTTAAAGGAGAGCTCTGGAGGGGCCGGGTTTCTTTCAACTGAGATATCTGAATGACTTGGACAACAGAGAATTCATCGGGATATTTTAGGAACTCAAAAGTTCTGAGAATTCTTGAAGTGTGGCTTAAAGGCATGGAGACATCAAAGTTGGAATGACCTAGAAATGTTGGGAAGACATCGAAAGCATCCATATAGATGCTGTTCAGAGGGAGAAATGCTAGCAGTCCTGGGAGTCAAACTCATGTTCGATCTCTCTAAGCTCTGAAAAATAATATCTCCATTCTTTCGCTCTTTGCACTGTAGAAGTAAATTCCCCAATGCTTTACTATATGTCCAAGGCAAATGTCTCTTAAAGAGGCAAGGTTTCTTTCTATGACTGCCTGACCCTGCTGTTTGGCATCATATAAGGGTGAGAGGTTGTGGTGCAGTCCTTATGTCAGTTAGGGAAGAGATGGGAAAAAAAAGCCCCTCACATAAGCTCCCAACTCTAAAAGTTTTCAACATTTCTCCAAAGCTCCAAGAATTAGGAATCAAATTTTTGTTACACAAGTCTGTGAACTCCACTTCTAATTCATCAAATGCCAGCAGTAGGGAGAGTGATAATGTAAACACCATGCTGGGGTGTTGCGTGCACCAACCTGCTTGGATTAAGAAGACCCAGAACAGAGAAATCGTGGTGGGGGGAATGATTGGGGAATAGTTGGGGGGGGAGAGGAACTATGGGACATATGGTGGGGGAGGGGAACTGGGAAAGGGGAAAGCCTTTGAAATGTAAACATAGAATATAGAAAATAAAAATAAAAAAAAGAATGTATGTACCAGGGAAGAGTTATAGGTGTATGTTGTTACGTGTTGTAATGCTAAATACTTGTCCCCAGGGTCTGGTTGCCCCAAGGAATTAAAAAATCCTCTTGTGCACCTTAGTGATTAGTTTAAAACTATCAGTTGAATAAAGATGCCTATAGCCTATAGCTGGTCAGAAGAAGAAAGATAGGTTTCCATTCCAGGGCTTGGAGTCTGAGGCAGTACCAGGAGGAGAGGAGAAGGTGGAGAGAGGAGAAGGCACCATGGGGTAGGTGAGCCATGAAAACATGGCCATGAGGGCTGGCCAGTTGGAGTAGCCCAGAGGGAACATGGCAAGTTGTAACGGGGTTATTGATAGGCACGTAGATACTAATAGCCTAAAAGGGAGATTACCTGCCAGCTCTTGTTTTTTTTAGGCTTATTATAAATATAAAAGTTCTGTGTCTTTTATCTGCGAGCTGAATGATCAAATGCAGCATAGAAACCCACAATTTAGATTAAATATTTACTATAACAGGTGGAGAAGCCTGAGAAGATATAGGAGTGCCTTACGCACATAGCAGCATTTTCTTATTGCCAGCGCCAAGAGCAGGAACACTGAGCAAAGCCACAACATGCTGAAAGCTATAGGGGACAGCATGAAATTCGGGGCCACTCTCTAAAGAGTTCACTTAAAAACCTCTTGACTTGTTCTACAAATATAGCACTACCACTTGTTAACTGTGGTGTCTTAATGTTGTCAACTCAACAAGCTCTTGAGTCACATTGGAGACAAACCTCTAGAGATGCCTATGAGAGATGAGGATACGGTTAATCGATGTTGAAAGACCCACCCTGAAGTGTCATCCCAGGAGTGTGACTCTCAGGCAAAAGGAAGAGGACAACTGAGACCCCCAAAATTGTCTCTCTACTTCCTGACTGGAGTTGCAGTATATGATTAGTCGCTTAGAATCCCTGTTGCCATGCCTTCCCCACCAGGATATAATGTATCTTACTCAAAAATAAATTCTTCACTAAGTAGCTTTCATAGTTATAGTAACAAGCAAAGTAAACAGCACATCAGCTGTATAGTAACTTTGGGCGGGGCAAGTAGCATTCTCACCCAGAGACTCAGTTTCTACTTCTGTAAAATGACATGTTTCTAGTGAGGACATAAGATGAGATTCAGCACACCAAGGGTGAGCATTCCCACGTTTCAGGTAATGCTACAGCTAACACTCTTTACTACCGTAATTGTTTTCAGAACAAGATTCATGATAGCCCCAGAAGTTGCAAGTACAGCTACAACAGCACTCATTTTCCAAATGCATCTGCCAGTCATGTTTTACAGCAACCTTATGGCAAGACTGCATTATCAGCTCCGCTTCTATAGAGGGGATAGCAGTGTTCAGATTGTGCATCTGAATCCTTCTTCATCTTCTTTTTTTTTTTTAAAGCTGGGATCCAAACCCAGCTCTGATGAACTCTGAGGTCTTCCTTCCTTTGAAGGTGACAAGCTGCCTGTGAGGAATGATTGCCACTTCAAAAATCTCACTCAGCCTTCTTAAAATACTGCTGTTCTTCAAAGAAAATGCTCCCTGTCAGTTCTAAATCTGAAAGACTTGGGGAATTAGAGCTCCCTGAGATAATGCTGTAGTGCTCTCTCTTTGTAATACCGAATCCTCAGACACAAGGGTTGGTATCCCCAGGCAGCTGTAGTTCACGGATGTGTAGTTGGTCACGCCGCCATCTATAAGGTTGTTAGGAAGTCCTCTGGGTTAATAATGCTTATAAGTTACTATTTCTGTAGCCAGCATATTTGTTAGCACTACTGAATATATTAACTCATTACACTCCCACCTGATCATTAAGAAGCATGTGTGGCAAGCATTATGGAATGCATACATTTTAATTCTGAATAGCATCTTTGAAGTATCCAGTTATCAATGTGAATTTTAAGTATAGTTCTTGTCAGATGTAACCAATGCTAGAAAATAAATGTGTAGATACAAAATTGAAGAGGAGTTGCACTAGGAATGGATAGGGCAGAAACAGAGTCCTCTGACTAGGAATTGGACTCTTGCCAGATCTCTTCTTCTGAAAGATCTGAGACCTGGGGAAAATAGTCAACTTATAAAATAGAATTTCCTTGTGATTTTGCTTTGTGTCTTGAAGTGCAGTGTACCCAGGCAACCTCATCAAGTCCCCTTAAAGCTAACTTGGATAAATCTTTTGCAACACTGAAAGTATTTAGTAGAATAACACAGAGAGGACATTTTCTACTCTAGTATGAATAAAACCCAAATCATTAGTGGTAATTTTCAACCACTGTCCCTCCATTCCTTCCTCCCTCCCGTTCTTCCTTCCTTCCTTTCTTCCTCTCTTCCTCCCTCTTTCCCCTTGCTCCCCATTTCCCTCTCACTTCCTTCCTCCTTCCTTGTCCCATCCTTCCCTCTCTCCTCTCTGTCTCTCTCTGACTCTCTCTGACTCTCTCTGACTCTGTCTCTCTCCATCCTCCCTCTCTCAATCAGTTCCAGTCCTTGAAAAGAAATTAAAAATCATGGTGAGATGGATAAAACCAGGAGTAATGTGGTGGCCTGCTTTCCCACAAAGCTAAATTCTTGGATTTATAAATGTGCACACAATCTGTTTTGAGATTAAATGCTTGCATTTTTTATGACTTAAAATGATGTTTTCCTTTTGAAATGGTGGTGACAATGACTGAAACATTGTTTTTAATATTTATGGCAGTATCTTACATTACTAGATTTATTTCCATTTGGAAGTTTTTGTTTGTTTTTAATTTACTGGTTTGTGTGATGTTGGTCTGAAAGTCAGTAGTGTGGCAGAAAGAGCCCAGCCTTTTAGATCGGAAGCCCCTGCAATCACATTCCTTTCATATCTGCCACAAACGGAATGTTTTGGGAGTTTACTGATCTCCTTAGAATCTGTTTTTATTGTTGTTGTTTCCATTTGTACTACGATTACACTGTTTAAGTGTCTAGAAGGATGTTGTACCTGTAGATGGGAAACGATCTCCAGTCTTCTTTTTAGTCTTGCAGCAGAGATCAAAAGGAGAGGAAGAGGGTTATCAAAAGTTGAGGTCTTGGATGTACAGAAGTAAAGGAGACAGGTCAAAACAGGAAGCAAATCCTTTCTACAGGAATTGTTCTTTCCCCATTAACTTATATCTGGGGACACTGAGAAAGGCTTTGAAGGGCAGGCTCATCTTATCATTGTATTGTTAGCATTGTGTAAGCCTGGAGAAGAACTGGTACAAGAGATGTGGCTGTGGCTTGGTTATTTGTTGAGGGGTTATTTTGGGGGGGGGTTTGTACTGTCTAGTAAAGTCTGCAAGGCAAGGGCAAGCAGAGCCGAGGAGTCTCCCCCAACTCTAAGGAGTTTTGGACTTAGACTAATCCTGTAGGATTTCCCTGAATCAGGGCAGTGTCGGGCCTTATATACTGCTGGCATGTATCATTCATATGTTGGACTGAGGTAAAGAAGGGGTATAGTTTGAAAACAATGGCTTTCTATAGCTGAGGGAAATTCTACAATTTTGTAACTGTGGACTCTAAGTTGCTTTTAAAGGAAACTCCCCCAAATGTTGAAATCCTCCCAATACATGTGGATATGACCTGATTTAAAAATGAAGTCTTGATAAACAAACTAATGAGGCCATTGTGGTAGTTCCTAACTCAATATATTGCACACAAAATCAGATGTATGAATGAAAGATTAGAGGAGAAAAGAGGAGTGCCATTTACATGCTGAGACATTCCCAGGGATGTATGTCTAAGGGGAGAAGCTGGAAGTAGCTACTCCTTCCTCATAGCCCCCAAGAGCTGTCCCTCCCACACACCTTGATTATGGCCTTCTAATTTTCTGAGCTATGTGTGAAGTAAGTCACCTTAGCTACAATACTGTCTCATGACCCCTAGACTCAACACCAGTCACAGATCAAGCTAAGCAGAGGTCCAAGTTGAGCCCAGTTCTGAACTGGGTCCTTCCAGTTACTCATCACTGACTTCCAAAAGGAAGCTCATATAGTTAGAGTATGGAAAAGCTGCCATAGCCCAGTGCTGACCACTGCTTGTGGTTAATTTCTAGCAACTCAGATATATATTCGTTCTTCTACCCACTGAGGTTCACACATCTTGCAAGGACATGCCGATCCACATAGTCATCTCCTAGATGTCTCCAGATACTTCTGCACACGGTAAGCTGGCATAATTCATCCGAAGTACCCTACAAATCACAAAGACAAGTCTACCTGTTGCCACACTTCCATCCTGTCCCCCTTTATTGTGAGGGCCTGGAAAATGGAAGCTGTGGAATGCTCAACTGGACAATGGCCATCAGAGCACCTGTTCCTAGCACTCAACAAGTGTTTCTTAAGGAAGGAAAGGAAGGAATTGAATTCCTTACTTACTCCTTACTTTGATATTTATATGATGTTAAGCATACCTCGGACTCACCTTGTGAGGTCAAGATGAAGCTTGGAGGAGAAAGTGGCTAGAGAAGCCCAGTAGTGCAGGGAAGACATCATCCACGCCCACAGTTATCCCCTTTCACATCTCCCAAGCTCTCCTTTCTAGTGCAGATCCGCCAACAATGGCAATTTCAGGATGCAATACAAGGTTGTATTATTTTCCTCTTTTGTTCTATTCACCCACTGCTTTTAAAATCTTCATGAAACATTTTCTGTATCACCTCCTTTCTCCCTTTTTCTGTCCTCTTTTCTTTTTCCAATCAGGATCAACCATCGCATGCTTAGCCTTTGCTATGCATTCCCACCCCTAAGCTGCCCAAACACGTGTGGTAGAAAGTGTGCTTTGTACAGATCTAAGAAGCACCTTTCCATAGTCTATGGTAAAACCAAGCACTCCATGCTGGAGGCAACAAAACGACAACCAACAAAGTGGGAAAAGATCTTCACCAACCCCACATCCGACAGAGGGCTAATATCCAATATATACAAAGAACTCAAGAAGTTAGACCCCAAAGAACCAAATAACCCTATTAAAAAATGGGGCACAGAGCTAAACAAAGAATTTTCACCAGAAGAAATTCGGATGGCTGAGAAACACCTTAAGAGACCTTGTGAACCTCATTGATAAGAATGCCCCACAAGCCCATGAGAACCAAGAGCTAAAGCATTGATGAGAACAAACTGCCAGGCCAGAGCCGTGCAGTCTGAGTGAGAAAGTCTCCCAGAGCTTTCTTCTTTGAGGACCCCACAGGAGGGCTGACATTTCCTGTGCTTCCACACAGAGATGCAGATGGCTGCTAAGGCTATTTCAGTGAACCATAAGGAACGGGTGGAGGGACTGTCCTAGGCATCAGGATGCTAAGATCAAAAGACAATTAAAAATGTATAACTTGAGGCATTGCATGTGGAGAGAATGTGCATCTCACTGAAAAGCATCAAAAACTTGAGGAAAGGGGAGGAAGAATTATTCTGATTTAAAAAAATTTTTTAAATGGAATATTCCTCAAGGCTGACCTGTTCTGAATAGGGTCACTGGGAGCATGACTAAGCAAACATAAATCTAATCAGATTCACTTATAGTGTTTTCCTTTAAAATGGAGCCAAAACATTTGTAATACTGCCAAGCTCCAAAAGAACAGACTGAAATATCCAATGTTGTAAATTCAAATTTTTTCATTTGAAATGGCATTTTAATTTTTTTCCACAGAATACCTTGGGGCTGTCTCTCTTTCTCTTTTTGAAAAGATACTTGTTGGGTTTAATTTTTTAAAGAAGTTTAAGTTGAAACAGGTACAAATACTTAAAAGGATTTGATTGGAAACCACCTGGGAACCCTTAGTGAAATTCTAGAAGAGAAATGATATCCATGTGTTAAGATAAACTAAGCTAATGGTGGGATCCTGCTTCCTGACAATCTAGAGCCAGGATAGCATCGACTCAGTTCTGTTCATGTGCTATAAACGCACATTACATTTTGTAAAGAGCTTCTATTGTTGGTTTTTTCCTAACTTGTCTTTACAGTATAAAGTGTAAGAACTCAGTCTGAAATCCCTGGCTTGTACTTTAAGTCCATCCCATCCATCAGTCGCTAGTTCAGTGACTGGGTGAACTACCTCATTGCTTATAGGAGACCATTTTTCACATATGCCCCTAAGATCTCTGTCTGTGAGAATGACTTGGGAATCAATATGAACTTCAGTGAGGGCGTCAGTAAGAAAACAGCACAGGGATCTCATTCCCCCTTCTAACTGTCTCATAATTGCACAGTGAAGCTGAGCTTTGTATCATGGGTGTACCTCCCATTCACTAGCCCGACTGTGCTGTAAGCCTTCCCTTTGCAAAATAGGCACCATCGCCACCACAGCCACTCAAGTCTCCACAGGCAGTGTGTGAAGATGTGCAGGTGTCTCACTTGCTTTTTCAGATTAGAGGAAAGTACTAGTCTTTAAGGACTTCAGGGAACCACTTTTGAGGAGGTGAATGTCAAGAACTTAGTCCCCAGACTGGTTCTGTGTGACTGAAAGAGGGTGTAGGAAGGGAAGAAAGGCTTCTGATTGGGAAACACCTAAGACAAGTTCTGGAGTTCTGAGAAACAGCCACATAGGTGTCCATATGGCCGCCTAACTCAATTCTTTTCACCCCAAAGCCTAGTCTATCATGTACAAATTCTCAACATATATATATATATATATATATATATATATATATATATATAGTATATATGTATATATATAGTATATATGTATTCATATATATGTATCATATATATATATATGAAGTTTAATGTGGAAGAGTGGAATTTAATTAAAAAGATAGCAAAATAAGATTTTGAGGAAAATTTAAAAAAAAAATAAAGTAACATAAACTTACCAAAGAAAGGATAATTTTTGATGGTTCTCCAAAAACATATAAATTCCTTAAGTGAATCCAGAACAAACTTTAAGGATGGCAGTTAATTACAAAAGAAGTCAGACAAATTTGGACAGTCAGAGGAGAAAGAAAGGAACAGGTGGAGCTGAAGGATATAAACATGATATAGGGGTATAGTTTTTCATTAGATATTTTTTATTAGATATTTTCACATGATATCCCCTTTGCATGTTTCCCCTCCTAAAACCCCTTATCCCATCCCTGATCCCCCTGCAGAGGATGTGGAGAAAAAGGAACACTCCTCTATTACTGGTGGGATTGCAAGCTGGTAAAACCACTCTGGAAATCAGTTTAGCGGTTTCTCAGGAAATTGGACATAGTACTACCTGAGAACTCAACTATACCACTCCTGGGCATATACCCAGAAGATGCTCCAACATATAATAAGTACACATGCTCCACGATGTTTATAGCAGCTTTACTTAAATTAGCCAGAAGCTGGAAAGAACCAGGATGTCCCTCAACAGAGGAATGAATACAGAAAATGTGGCACATTTACACAATGGAATACTACTCAGCTATTAAAAACAATGAATTCTTGAAATTCTTAGGCAAATGGATGGGGATGGAACTAGAAAATACCCTGAGTGAGGTACCCCAATCACAAAAAACACACATAGTATGCACTCACTGATAAGTGGATATTAGCTGAGAAGCTTGGGATACCCAAGATATAATTCACAGACCACATGAATCTCAAGAAGAAGGCAGACCAAAGTGTGCATACTTTGGTCCTTCTTACAAAGGGGAACAAAATACCCATGGGAGGAAACACAGAGACAAAATGAGAGACAGAGACTGAAGGAAAGGCCATCCAGAGACTGCCCCACCTGGGAATCCATCACATACACAGTTACCAATCCCAGACACTACTGTGGATTCCAACAATTGCTCGCTGACAGGACCCTGATATAACTGTTTCCTGTGAGGCTCTGCCAGTGCCTGACAAATACGGCAGTGAATGTTCACAGGCAACTATTGGACTGAGCACAGCGTCCCCCAGTAGAGAGCTAGAGGAGGGACCCAAGGAGTTGAAGGGGTTTGTGTCCCCATAGAAGGAACAACAATATGAACCAACCAGTACCCCCAGAACTCCCGGAGACTTAACCACCAACCAAGGAGTACACCTGGAGGGACCCATGGCTCCAGCAGCATGGGTAGCAGAGGATGGCCTGGTCAGACATCATTGAGAGGAGAGGCCCTTGGACATGTGAGGCTCGTTGCCTCAGTGTAGGGGAATGCCAGGACAGGGAAGCAGGAGTGGGTGGGTTAGTGAGCAGGGAAGGGGTGAGGAGATGGGATCAAGAATTGAAAAATGGGACCTCATAAAATTGCAAAGCTTCTCTGATGCAACGGACACTGTCAATAGGACAAAAGGGCAACCAACAGATTGGGAAAATATTTTTACTAATCCTACATCTGATAGAGGGCTAATATCCAATATATACAAAGAACTCAAGAAGTTAGACTCCAGAGAACAAAATAACCCTATTGAAAGAATGAGGTACAGAGCTGAACAATGAATTCTCAGTTGGGGAATGCCAAATGGCTGAGCAGCACCCACAGAAATTGACCACATCCTTAGTCATCAGGGAAATGCACATCAAAGCAACCTTGAGATGCCTCCTCAAACCAGGCAGAAAGGCTAAGATCAAAAAGGCAGGGAATAGTTTTAAGAACAGAATCCCCCAGGCAGAAACACCTGAGAACTGAGAAAGAATTCATTAACTCAGTCACTTCCATCTGAAGCAAACTGAAAAAGCGAAGAAAGTCTTCCTACTATGTGTATGAAATATAGTTAAGACAACCAGTATGTGCTATATAGGATTCCAAGGAGAAAACAAGTGACTGGGAAGGAGGGAGGGAGGGAGGGAGGGACAGAGACAGAGACAGAGACAGAGACAGAGACAGAGACAGAGACAGAGACAGAGACAGGTAGGACAGTCCCATGTACTCAACTTCCTCAATGAAAACAAATAAGGCTAACCAAGAATATCATAACTGAAAATTTTGTCCATCAGAATGAGAGAAAAACAAACATTCCCATAATTATTTTCAGAGGAATGTTAAAGAAACTCTAAGTTAAATAAAAGAATGTAGATGAGACGTATCAAAACATACTGAGGTATGAAAGTCATTGAATTACTGTATTGTTATAAGTAATCATCCTGTCCAATTCAGAACACAGTCCTAGTGTAGTGGTGAGAAAAGAACCTCTGTTAACTCCGGCATAAAATAGGGAAGATGAAATTCCTAGTGATGATTTATCATTATAACAATTTGTTAGTGAGTTCATTATATAAAACAAGTTATGTGATCAGTAACAATCGCCAAGTAGTACAGAATTAAAAGTGTAGTTTTATGTGTAATCAAAACTACATTACTATCTGGAAAAATGAGCTTTTATAGCTATCAAATGCTTTATGTAAATATTGCAGTGATAAGGAAGGGGGAGCATCAATGAATAAGTACATAGAAGTGAAGAGAAAGGAATTAAAGACTGCTTAAAAAATAAAGTAGCCACAGGGATCATGACAAGCGAGGGACAAAGTAAACAACCGTCAACAGTCAAACATGTAGAAAAATTGTAACTGTAATAAGAATTAGGTGGCATGAAATTTCTATAGTAATATACAATGCGAGTGACCAATAATAAATAATAAATAAATAATAATAACAACAATAAGTCTAATTAGACTTAAGACTCCTTATGAGGGAATGCATGTCTGGTATATATACCTAGTCAACTATGCATGGCTGGAGATATCATAGACCCTAGAGGAGCACTTACTATTACCACTGTACTATACCAATATGATTGATAACTCTATTATAAATACTTATCTTTATCCACAGATAGAAGTAGTTCTCACCCTTTATCAAAGAAGCTTCTCTTTGCATCAGATGGAGGATAAATAAAGAGATCTATACTCAGTCCAAAGGCATAGAATAAGTAGCCTTGAGGTGCCTTGTCCGGTTGGCACATCTACAATACAACGCTTACATTTAAGGCTCAGGGAATAACACAGAGGAAGGGATGGAATGATTGGAAAAGATAGAGGATCAGAATTCGTGCTGGTAGCGAGTACCTTCTAGACATGATAAGAGTGCTGCATCTGAAATCTCAATGATATAGTTGCCTAAGGAAGAGCTGCATGATAACCCCAACAGTTAACATGCAAGTGAAGATGGGAGAAATGTCATGAGGGCTCATCTGCAGATGAAGAAATATATAGGCAATGAAGGGCTGCTGTGGGAGAATCGGACTTCTCTAGGAACCATCCCATGATAGGTTTTCTATCGTAAGTAGTTACCCCTAACACATACTCAGACTTTCAATACTAAATGGACTTAGTAGGCCACATCTATTTGCCCCGTAGTCCTGGTTTCTCCAATATCTTGGAGTCTCTGCTACACCCGAGGTTGTGCCTTCACCAGTGGCATTTCATGGGGACAATAATATTTATAGAAGAAGGGGTTGTGGTTCTGAGAGGGAAGGGTTCAGGGAGGATTTGAAGGTGGGATAGGACACTTGAAATTTATGTAAATACAATGTATGAAAATCTCAAAAATTGCATTTAAAAATTCTAAAAAAAATGTCTTTAAAAGAAGTAGGATGTTACTCAACTTTATGCTTCAAGTTATTTAGAGCAATTACAAAAGAAGACCTGAACTAGTATAGGAGGAAGATAACAAAGAGAAGTGCATATATAAATGGAGTGTAGACTCTGAAAATTAGTGTAACAATTTTCCACGTCAACCAAATCAAGTTGGTTTTGAAAAGATTAACAAAGTAGAGAATCTTTAGGTGGACTAAGGAAAATGATATAGAAAGTAAGTAAATTATAAATGAAAGACGAATCATCAAATTTGATTTTCGAAAAACAAAGCCAGGCTCATGGGGAACTATCTTGAGTGACTAGGTCAACAGGTTAGATATCTTAGAAGAAATTAACACATTCCTAGAAACATACCGAGACTGAACCAAACACACACACACACACACACACACACACACACACACACTAGATCAATAGTGAATAAGGAACTTTAATTTATAATCCAAAGTTTTTAACACAGAAAAGGCCATGACTACTTGAGCTCACTAGTATATACTACTTAATACTTAAATAATTAAAGCTAAAGTGTCTCAAAATGTTTCTGAAAATTAAAGTTTTTCTAAATTAATTTTCATTTTTTTAACATTAAAATCCTAGGATGTTTATTACAGAGATAAACCCTGATCCTTGAGATGGGCTTATCGGTAGGATTTCTGGTATCGGACACGGGCACCAGGACCTCCAAACTTTTTGGATTCGCAGCGACGAGGGTCAGCTACAAGCAGGGTCCGATCGTACTGGATGAGAATATCTTTGATCTCCTTTTTAGAGGCTTCATCCACATATTTTTGGTAATAAGCCACCAGGGCTTTTGAGATGGACTGTCGGATAGCATAAATTTGGGCCACGTGACCACCGCCCTTCACACGGGATATCCACACCAGCAAATCGCTCCTTGCCCAGAAGCAAAACAGGCTCCAGTAACTTGCACTGCAGCGCGCGGGGCTCGATCATCTCCAGGGGACGTCCGTTCACCTTGATGAGCCCATTTCCTCGTTTGCAATGGGCCACAGCTGTGGCTGTCTTCTGGCGTCCGAAGACCTGCACGGACTGCAGCGGACCCTTGGACTTCATAGCTACAAGTACGGACACGAGCTCCTCACCGCGCGGCGCCGCCACCGGAAAAGGCCTAAATTAATTTTCTTATTTCAAGAAAACCAGGGCACAGTAACAATCGGATGTGTGTATGTGTTTTTCTCTATTTTCATACAATCCACAATTTATCCCACTAAGATGCCATACACGGATGACTCTGGTACAGTTTTCACAGTATTGTTGTTTGTACCCTATCCCCATCCACCCCCCAGCCCCCGTAAGCAATGCCATGTTTTAGAATCTCGGTTTTCTCGAAGTGCAGGACTCTTCTATGGGGTGCTAGGTTTTAACTCACTTTAGCACCATTCTGGCTTCTGCTCTTTTCTGAAGATATTCTCAGTACTATCTCAGAACTATCATAATTACAGCCAGAGTTCAGCTGTCCCATCATGGATAAATCATTACTTCTCTTCTCATATTTACTCTCTGTAATTAGAGAAAACAATCCAAACCCATCTCCCAGAATTATTAAACAAATATGATTTCTTTATACAGCCCCGAGGAGGCATTGATTACTGTTAACACAGACTAAGTTAGTTCTTTGGGTGATGTAGCCCAAACCAAAAGCAGATATAATAATGGGGCGGAGGCATAACATTTTTTAATTCTTCAAGCCCTGTGCTGAGAAAATGTAGAGGCAGCTATAAAATAGCTCACGAGTGATGACGACCTAGACATTTCAGCTGCACTATCATAAGAAATTGCTCAACAACTCTACAGCTGAGTTCTTCCACTCAAAGTATCAATAGTTATGTCTGTATCAGGGCTGGTGCTCTATGGCTAATGGTTTCTGGAAAAGTGGTCAATGATTTCCAGACACTGTTTTTTGCAGGCTTACAAATAATTCTAAATTCATGGAAGATGTCTTAATATTTGCACAGACAGCCTCCCATATGGACTCTGCAGCTGTGGATGACTTTGGCTGTTCGTTCCTCAATGTAGTTCACTCTACAGAGGCGCTTGAAAGACTGTGTCTGAACAAATACCTGTGTGGATAGATCCAGGGACTCCTCTCTGAATTGAAGACAAGACAGAACAAACTGACGTGAAGGATGAAGGATAGATACTGCACTCTTCTTGGAGTTTGTGAGCAGGCCCCTGGGGGATGTTGCCGTGTCTTGCGTGTGGTAGCACTGGTGGAGAGCATTGATGGAGATCTGGGATATACAGCTATCCTCAAAAGCACACTTCCCCAACCCTCTCAGGTTATCTGAGACCGACTGATCCGTACGGGAGAGGCTCAGAGTGTATTGTTCCTTCCCCTGCACTTCAGGAACAGAGCAGACCGTGACAAGAAGTGCCTCTCTCTGCAGTTCTTGTCACGGTCCGCTCTGTTCCTGAAGATTAGACTCCGTTAGATTCCTGATGTCTGTATGGACAAACATTGGGTATGAGGAGCTCCCTGTAATTCTTGGATTATTTTCTGCTCATCTATAGAGCTGCATTAACGAGATCTACAGTCTGAAATTAAGGAAAATGAAGAGACAGGTGAAAATGGACACACTAAATAAAAAATAATACAGCTACTTACTTCCTATAAGTAGTTTCCCACTTCTATTACAAAATGACGTCCTAAATCAATGCCCTTCTGAGGAAAGTCCATGCCCAGGGAGTCAGGCAGGATTTTCTGTTTCTCAAACGTGAAACACTCAATAGTACATTATCTATTTTGCATTGACTGTTCAGTTCTGAAAGACAGGGATTTTCATTTCCACATTCCAGGAAAAAAAATAAGGCCACTGAGAGATCACCATACATTCAAAATTAACCAGTGGAGTAAGTGCAAGATCCCAAAGTTGAGCCTAGAGTTCACCATAGAACAAAATACTGACTCTTGAGTCAGGTGACCATTCTTTCAACAGCAGCCGCAGAGCTGTAGGGACTGCTAGGTCCTCACTGTGCACCAGCTCTGTGATACCTGAGCAATTCAAATAGGAGCTTGTATCTGCAGCAAAATGATTCCCAGTTCCTAGGTTAGGCCACTGAAGTTACCAGGTCTATTGTTCATACGAAGAATAGTAGCTCTCAGAATTTGGCCTCTGATAATCTAGTTGCAAAAATGGTGCCCCTGTTTATGTTTGATATCACCTAGCCCTAGATTTATCTCCTCTATATTTGACTGACACGTCTCTGCTGTCTCAACTTGTTCATTGCTGTAACAAGGAAATCATTTAGATAAACTATAAAATCCTTTCCATAAGTGTAAACCATGCATGGGATGAGTGCTTACATGAGAATCCCCTGGGGCTCAGACCTATAGCTGCCTGGATTCTGCAGTGGGGCATGGGCAGGAATCACCGTGAGCCTGCTCCCTGCGCTCCGAGCTGCTGAAACAGAGCTACATTTCTTGACTTCCAGGGACAAGTATTGTCTTTACTGTTAGGGGTTTTCTGTTTTCTGCACGGTTCCTCACTTTACCTGTAATTTTCTTGTCAAAGTTGAACTTTCTTTTAATGTAGGCAAAGTCAAAATATGCGTTGGAAGGACTGGGTTATTCCAGAGGCAAAGGGTGGAGAGTCACCTTGCAGGGTCTCCTTTTAAGCTTAGTATAAGTGAAATCTCTTTATGATGCTTAGGTCTTTATCTTCATTAAAACATTAGCCCCAAAGAATTTCAGTATAATATATATATATATATATATATATATATATATATATATATATATATATATATATAGTGTATCTTCAAGAAAAGAGTACTTCCTGGGGACTTTATTTCATTTTACCTTTATAGAAATTTAATCCACAATGTTTAATCAAATGCAGAGCCCGGCCATTCTATATGGAAAGAGGGGAGTCCCAGTGAAGATGTCCCGAATCTGTAAGAAGGAACCACACCCTCCTGTGCCCTTCATTTCTATTTGCAGCACTGCTTCTCTGAGGATATGAATAAAATGTAAGTGTTCTGCAAAATGCTCGCTCTCATTCAGTTTAACATGAAATTTTAGAAACTCATAAGCATTCCCAACTTGTTCACAGCATAATGGAAGCCAAATGCCTTTGTCTCCAAGACTTTAATGACTTCTTTGCATTCTTACATTATCTCTTTCTTTCCTCATTTATTTTTCTCCCACTGACATGGGAAGACCAAAAATCCCATTTGAATCTTCACCAGGCCAGATGCAAGAGACCAATCTGCACTAATACGTGTGTGTGTGTGTGTGTGTGTGTGTGTGTGTGTGTGTGTATACATCCTAGGGTCAGAGTAGGAATTATGTATCTACTGTCTGTCTGTCTGTCTGTCTGTCTGTCTGTCTCTGTGTCTCTCTCTCTTTCTTTCTCTCCATCCCTCTCTTTCATTCCCTTGAAACAGGGTTTCTACTTGATCCTGGAGCTTTGCTTGTACCATTCAAGTTTAAGCACATCTCTTAGCTCTGTCTGAGACTTCAATACCAGCACATATGCCTGCATATAGCTTGTTGCTATTGTTCTGGGCATTCAGATTAAGAATTCCATGCTCACAGAGAGCACTCTTATCTTTTGAGCTATCTCCCTATCATTGGCAATGTCTCAAGAAAAAATAATTGTGTGTACTTCTGAGAGGGTTTTTGCATTGCAGTGGAGGTGCCCACTGAGTCCAGAGTTGTAAGATTTCCCCTGGAGCTGGAGTTACAGGGGGTTGTGTGGTGCCGGTTTGGGAAACCAATTTTGAATCTTCTGGATGAACACTAGGCTCTTTTAACCTCTAATCCCTGGTTGCATTTTTTAAATGATAAAAAAAACTTGTTTCATATTGGTAATGTTCATTTAATTTTAATAAAAATGCTTTTACTTTTTATTTCAGTTAGAAAAATTTAAATTCTGTTGAGCAGAATACTACTATCCTGTTTAGTGGATGGAACTGAGGTCCAGCCCAGGTTACCTTTGCATTTGGCTACCCATTGCCTCTCCGCTGAGAAGGCTGACTGATAGCAATTTACAGAGACTCTGACACTGGAGAACTATTAGCTGAGCACTTCTGTTGGTTTGCATCCCACCTCCAACTCAACACCACTATAGACTTTCAACCACAGCAGACTACCCACTTGTCTCAAAGTGTGACTAACTCAAGCAGAGTGTGTGTTCCACATGATCAAGAAAATGTGTGTCTGTCTTTGGTGGAATTTTCATTTTAATAATACCCGGACCTAGAAATGGCTGCAGGTGTGTTCCTTCTGAAAGCACTCCCATTTGTCTTTCAGGCTTTGAGTCTACATCCAAGGCATTTGGTACCACAGATATTCTTGGGATGAGGTTCTGGAGTAAGATCCTTCACTGCATAAATGGAACTAACAATCCCATAAGTCTATGGTGAGTTTCATCCTGATAGTCATTGGCATGTTCTAACAGTATAGTTGCTAAGATATGTGAGCTGGATTAGAACACATGGGAAAAAAAGCCATGGCCGAGGCCACATTTAGGGAAGTTGAGGTGTACAAGGGAACAGAGACTGTAAAGACTTTCAGAATTAGGTATCTGGAGAGAATTTTCTCTTTAAAAGATCACTCTGTCTTTTGAAGATGGAGAAACACACATGAGAGTCAGGAGCAGGCCGTAGAGGGTAATTAACTTTCTATAAATAAAACCTCTATACCTAAGTAAAGCTTCTATACCTAAGCCATGGTCACTGTAGAGGAGAAGTGGAAATTACATGTGAGATGAGTCTGGCAATGTCCTCCAGAGCCTTGAATCTGAAGCGTTCTCTGGCCTCTGAGATCATGTAGAGTTAATTTCCTCCACATTGTGTTGGTGTTAGAGGACCATTGCTTGAAGACTATGAGGCATTTCAGATGAAGCAGGCACCTTTCATGATACCCTACAAATGATAGCAGATTCTCTGGACCCAGGATAGATAATTAAGATCAAAATATAGTATGGCCAATATCTTCTTCTAATGTATTCAAGGATTGCAGTAATATGTTCTGGCTGGAATTGGAGAGTTCTCTGACTGGCCTCTAGTGATGGTGTGTTGAGGAAGAACAAGAAGCTGGGTAAGAGAGCTTATCTATTTGGAAGATACACTTCTGTGACACAATATTTAGTACCTTGGAAATGGCCCTGAGCACTGGGCAAGCTTTCAGAGTTTGGAAATAAGCAATAGATCATATTAGATAAAATCAAATCAATGTATGAGAATTATTACAGTAAACTGTAGAGAGAGGAAAAACACTACAGAATAGAAAAGACAAGGATCTGGGCATGTTCCCCAGGAATGCCTACAGGATGCTATTTACAACATGGTAAGTAATGTGTTAGTGAGGGAGTAATTAGTATCACTAATGATATCTTGGTGGTTTCTAGGAGATCTACCTACAGAACTGGACTTTGTGTAGTAGTAATAACAGTGATCACGACATTCAACCAAGGACATTTGATGACACTTTACAATTAGAATCAGGAAGGTATGATCATTGCTGTGGGACAGGGTTGCAAAAGCAGATAGTGGGCATCATCATGAGGCATGAAGATACCTCATGTAAGAGGGTGTTCTTGGTGGCGATATGATGTAACTAACAACTTTAGTGCATATTGGTGTCTTTATATTTTCACAACTACAATAACTCAGATAAGGGAAAAGACTAAAAGTTAGCGGACCCAATGAAAATTGTATCTCCTAGTTCTCAGACTTGCAGGTTACCTATGAGCTGATGAAAAGGTAGCCACCCTTGATGAGGATCTCTGAGCCTTAGCAGCAGTGCCAAAATGTGTGGAAATCTTGCTCCTACTAAGCTTACATGAACAGATATAGGCTATGGGCATTGGCTATCTAATTAAGCATTGCCCTTAAAAAGGAATAACACATGGAAAACTCATTAATTAGATCTTTCATCTTGATGGAACTTCATCTTGGCTTGCATATACAATAGTTTAGCAGGTAACCTTTGCCTATCTACAGTTCCCCAGTCAACCCCATTGTCTAATATCTTACAAGATAGCTGATCCATGTGATCCCCCAAAACACTATCTACTCTGCATAAAAGATGATATTGCTACATATCCATCACTCAGCCTCCACTGGTTCTTTATTATATCATAACATCTCAGTGACTACAAGCTTCTTGGTAAGTACAGAAAACTCTTGTCACAGCTAAAGCAACAGCTTTGAGAAGCCACCATGAAAGGCGAGGGCCTTTCATGATTACAATCATTCAATGAAAACATTGATTAATCTGTGAGATGAGAGGTCTTAGGGTTGAACGGAGGATGCTAAGAGTTTCAGTAATAGCATGTACAGTTAACCCAGGGTATCATGAGGTGGTAGAAGTTGTCCTATACAAAACAATCAAGAAGGACTATATTTAGCACTTGAGTACCTTAGTAACTACAAATAGGCAAATAGAATAATTGTGGCCCAATGAAAAGCATATAATGGGGAATTTGACTCCCAGCTTTAGAGGTGAGGCTGTCATCTTCTTTCTGGCAACTGAGCAGGCAGGTACAGCCAGAAGGGCAGGGAACACAGGAGTGGCAGAGCAGCTGGGACAGGGTCAGTTGGGCTTCCACCTGTACCCAGGGGCTGGACAGCGCCACAGTGCTCTGTTCCAGAGGAGAGGCAGACACACAGCAGCGCTAAGACAGGCTTGCAGGCCCACAGCAGGGACAAGTGCTGGACAGAGACAACAGCACCAACAAAGACTTACAGACTGGATACATAAGCAGGGCACAACATTTTGCTGCATACAGGAAACTCACCTCAGGCACAAAGACAGACACTACCTCAGAGTAAAAGGCTGGAAAACAAACTTCCAAGCAAATGGTCCCAAGAAACAAGCAGATGTAGCCATCTGAATATCGAATAAAATTGGCTTTCAGCCTAAAGTAATTAAAAAAGATAAGGAAGGACACTTCATACTCATCAAAGGAAAAATCTACCAAGATTAACTTTCAATTCTGAACATACATTCTCCAAATACAAGGACACCCACATTCATAAAAGAAGCTTTACTAAAGCTAAATCACACATTGCACCTAACACAATAATAGTGAGAGACTTCAACACCCCACTCTCATCAATGGACAGATCAGGGAAACAACAAACTGAACAGAGAATCAGAGAAACTAACAGAGGTTATGATCCAAATGGATTTAACAGTTATCTATAGAATATTTTATCCTAAAACAAAAGAATATACATTCTTATTGCCTCAAGGTGCCTTCTCGAAAATTGACCATATACTTGGTCACATGGTCACAAAACAGACCTCAGGAGATATAAGAAGATTGAAATAATTCCATGTACCCTATCAGATCACCACAAACTAAGGCTGGTCTTCAAAAACAACAACAACAACAACAAAAAAAAAAAAACCAAAAAAACAAAAAACAAAAACAAAAACAAACAAACAAACAAAAGAACAATAGGCCGGGCAGTGATAGCACATGCCTTTAATCCCAGCACTTGGGAGGCAGAGGCAGGCGGATTTCTGAGTTCGAGGCCAGCCTGGTCTACTGAGTGAGTTCCAGGATAGCTAGGGCTACACAGAGAAACCCTGTCTCGAAAAAACCAAAACAAACAAACAAACAACAGAAAGCCCACATACACATGGAAACTGAATAACATTTCACTCAATATAACTTGGTCAAGGAAGAAAGAAGAATGAAATTAAAGACTTTTTAGAATTTATTGAAAATCAAGGTGCAACATACCCAAACTTATGGGTCACAATGAAAGAAATGCTAAGAGGAAAACTCTTAGCTCTGAGTGCCTCCAAAAAGAAACTTGGAAAGAGCATACACTAACAGCTTGACAGTACAGCTGAAGGCTCTAGAATAAAAAAGAAGCAAATACACCCAAGAGGAGTACATGGCAGGAAATAATCAAACTCAGGACTGAAATCAACCAAGTAAAAACAAAAAGAACTATACAAATAATCAACCAAACCAGGAGTTGGTTCTTTGAAAAAACTGACAAGATAGATAAACCCTTAGTCAAACTAGCCAGAGGCCATAGAGACAGTATCCAAATCAGCAAAATCAGAAATGAAAAGGGAGACATAACAACAGATACTGAAGAAATCCAAAAAAGAATCATCAGACCCTACTACAAAAGCCTATACTCAACAAAAATGGAAAATCTAAATGAACTGGACAATTTTCTAGACAGATACCAGATACCAAAGTTAAATCAGGATCAGATAAATGTTCTAAACAATCCCATAACCCCTCAAGAAATAGAAGCAGTCATTAATAGTTTCCAACCAAAAAAAGCCCAGGACCAGATGGGTTCATTGCAGAGTTCTATCACACCTTCAAAGAAGAACTAATACTAATACTCTTCAAACTGTTCCACAAAATAGAAACAGGTGGAACACTACCCAATTCATTATATGAAACCACAATTACTGTGATACCTAAATCACACAAAGACCCAACAAAGAAAGAGAACTTTAGACCAATTTCCTTTATGAATATTGATGCAAAAATACTCAATAAATTCTTGCCAACTGAATCCAAGAACACATCAAAATGATCATCCACCATGATCAAGTAGGCTTCATCCCAGGGATGCAGGGATGGTTCAATATATGGAAATCCATCAATGTAATCTACTATACAAACACACTCAAAGAAAAAAAAAACACATGGTCATTTCATTACATACTGAGAAAGCATTCGACAAAATCCAACACATCTTCATGATAAAAGTCTTTGAAAGATCAGGAATTCAAGGCCCATACATAAATATAGTAAAAGCAATATACAGCAAACTAATAGCCAACATCAAACTAAATGAAGAAAAACTTGAAGCAATCCCACTGAAATCAGGGACTAGACAAGGCTATCCAATACTCTCCCTACCTTTCAATATAGTACTCAAAGTCCTAGCCAGAGTGATTAGACAACAAAAGGAAGTCAAAGGGATTCAAATTGGAAAGGAAGAAGTCAAAGTATCACTATTTGCATATGATATAATAGTTTACTTAAGTGACCCCAAAAATTCCACCAGAGAATTCCTACTACTGATAAACAACCTCAGCAAAGTGGCTGGATATAAAATTAACTCAAAAAAATCAGAAGACTTCCTATACTTAAAGGATAAAGAGGCTGAGAAAGAATTTAGGGAAGTGATGCCCTTCACAATGTTCAACATCCTTAGTCATCAGGAAAATGCAAATCACACAACCCAGAGATTCCACCTCACAGGAGTCACAGTGGCCAAGATAAAGTACTATTCAGCCATTAGAAACAATGAATTCATGAAATTCTTAGACAAATAGATGGAGCTGGAGAACATCATACTAAGTGAGGTAACCTAGTCTCAAAAGAATACCCATGGTATGCACTCACTGATAAGTGGATATTAGCCTAGAATCTTGGGACACCAAAGACACAATCCACATACCAAATGATGTCTGACAAGAAGGAAGGAGTGGACCCTGGTTCTGGAAAGGCTCAATGCATCAGTGTAGGGGAACACCAGAACAGGGAAGTGGGAAGGGGTGGATGGGGGAACAGGGAGAGGGAAAAGGTCATGTGGGACCTTTGTGAGTGGGGAACCAGGAAAAGGGAAATGAAATGTAAATATATAATATATCCAATTTAAAGAAAAAAAAACCTCAGGGGACAGCAAATGCTGGAGAGGATTTCTAGAAAGAGTAACACTCCTCCATTGCTGGTGGGATTACAAGCTGATACAACCACTCTGGAAATCAGTTTGTCAATTCCTCAGAAAATTGGACATAGAACTACCTGAGGACCCAGCTATACCACTCCTGGGCATATACCCAGAAGATACTCCAACATGTAATAAGGACACATGCTCCTCTATGTTCATAGCAGCCTTATTGATAATAGCCAGAAGCTGGAAAGAACCCAGATGTCCCTCAACAGAGGAATGGATACAGAATATGTGGTACATTTACACAATGGAGTATACTACTCAGCTATTAAAAACAATGAATTCATAAAATTCTTAGGCAAATGGATAGAGATAGGAAATATCTTCCTGAGTGAGGAACTCAATCACCAAAGAACACACATGGTATGCACTTGCTGATAAGTGGATATTAGCCCTAAAGCTCTGAACACCCAAGACTCACAGACCACATGAAGCTCAAGAAGAAGGAAGACCAAAGTGTGGATACTTTAATCCTTGGTAAATGAATCAATATACCCATGGGTCACAGTCAATCAATAGAATTTTCATAGTATCCCCAGTGGAACAGCTAGAGAAAGGACTCAAGGAGCCAAAGACATTTGCAGCCACACAGGAGCAACAATATGTACCAACCAGTACCCCCAGTGCTCCCAGGGTCTAAACCAGCAACCAAAGAGTACACATTGAGGGACCCATGGCTCCAGCTACCTATGTAGCAGCAGTTGACCATTTCAGACATCAATGAGAGGAGAGACGATGTGTGCTGTGAAGGCTTGATTCCCCAGAACAGGGGAATGCAAGTTAGGAAATTGAAGGTTTTCTTTGGGGGGGGCGGTAATGTGGAAAAGGGATATTATTTGAATTGTAAATAAATTGTGAAATTATAAATTGTAAATAAATTAATTAATTTAAATGAATTAAGTATCTAATGAAAATACAAATAAAAAGCATATAATCAGGGGTTCACAATGCCCTGGGATAGGAATTAAGATAGCATTTAGGTAAGTAATCTAAATTGTGAGGGTATGATACATGTATTGTTGTCATATCCTCAGTAGTGTAATAGCTACATCCAATTGTGAACACATAAGTTCTCTAAAATATTGGAATCAATCAAGATGGAATGAACTTAAAGTTAGAAACAAAAATCTGTGAACAGTATGGGGTGAGAGTCTGGGGCAGATGCTGTTGCTACTGCTTCACCTAGGACTTTAAACCAGCTGGTATATTCATAACTCACCTGCTGGGGATACTGATTAGGACTATCTTCATCTCTCTCTCTCTCTCTCTCTCTCTCTCTCTCTCTCTCTCTCTCTCTCTCTCTCTCTCTCTCTCTCTCCTATCCCTGTCTATCTATCTATCTATCTATCTATCTATCTATCTATCTATCTATCTATCTATCTATCTATCTCTATATATCTTTCCCTTCTCTCTCCTTTGAGACAATCTTTAGCAAAGACATTGAATAGACATTTAAAATGTGGGTCATCTGTTCCCAAGTGGCATGGAGTCAATGTTCCAATCTGTTCTCTGAGCTTTCCTGTGTCATCAGGACTGATCATCTTCAACCGAGACCATCTTGCTCCTCTTCCTTCTGCTTCATTCACGTCACCAAACTCCATTTCCTGAGGATATGGATATCCTGCTTTCCGAATAATCTACCTCCTTAAACGTTTAGGAACTCTTACCCAGTACATTCTAAAGCTATTATTTCTTAGTTCTGTTATAAAACCCCGTCCTTCAGATAACAAGAGAATTCTTCAATGACAAACAAATGAATGATGTAGCATAATGTATTAATGAAAATTAATTTCTCACCTTGAAACTCCCTCACTCTCACCTCTGATTATATTTTTTTGCCTGTCTTCCCATAATTCTGGTTTAGTTTTAGGATGCCTTATGGATGACGGTATGGATAACTGTCCTCAGACCTGACAACAAATTTAGGTTTTGAAGGCTTCCACCTTCTACTAGACCTTTGTTCTGCTCTGATCCCAGGATCCCCTTCAAATCACTGTGATAAAATTGCCTACACTTGAACCCCTGATTTGACAGCTTTCCTGCACTTGAGTCTCTTTAAGACTGAAAGTTCTTAGAGTTCGCATGAGTCTTGCTGTGAACTGTACCTCTGGCCTTATTTCTATACAAGTGGTGTCTTGTATCATATTGCAAGCCTCCACATATGCTAACTGCATAGTTTCTTTTCAATTCTCCAATTTTTCTAAGTTGGCTTGGGATAGTTCATCTTCCCAGGCAACATGACTAGATTCACACTGATCTAGGAATTTAGTATTTCATCTGGATTTAAACATAGTCCCCTGAAGGGAGACCCAAGCGACTCAGGAAGCAGTGAGACTTAACAGGGCTCTTGAGGATCTCTCCATGTACAAGGTTCACAAATCGCCTCAAGGTTATATATAATAATAACCAATTTTATATATATATATATATATATATATATATATATATATATATATATATATATATGCATATGTATACAATAAACAATTGTTGAAGAAACAGACTTTCTGGTGGAGCTGACTTAGAATTAGTTAAGAAACTCCAGAGATGTGATACTGTAAGATGTCATTCATGCTAGAATGGCCTTTTCATTGGAGTAGCTCCTGAGGAGTTACACTTATTTCTGCAAATAACTGCAAAGAGCAGATTGATGTGGACTAATTTCTTTATTCTGTCCTTGGTGTGCCCTGTCTAGAGTAAACAGACATTGGCCATGCCTCTCTGGGAGGAAGATCTTCCTTGAATATCTTGACTCCATACTATGTGATGGGTGATTAAGAGGAATGGACTAGACAAGCCAGCAAGTGCCTGCATTCCTCTTCTCTGTGATTCCTGATTCATCACACATCTCTGACTCAATTGTCCTTAGTCCCAGCATAAAGGGCTGAATAACCATGGATGGTAAATTCAAAAACAATGAGTTAAAATAAAATTTTTTCCTGTAAGCTGCCCATGTCAGGCATTTTGGTCAGCGTGACAATGGTAACATTTACACAGCTCTTTTATCTCTTTCAGGTCACTCTAACACCAGCCACTGCTGTGCTTTTCTGGATCCTTTGAACTGTGTGCACACATGTACCCTTTCTAAAGGAATGTGAATCACTTTAAGTCTGCCATGATTTCAGGTGCCCTTTGAGTCCTTCAGCTTTTCCCCTCAGTTTCCTGTACAAAATTATGTTATTTAAGATCTCTGTTCTGAAGTTCCTCATCACAATGAAGTAAATAGTTTGTTACAAGAACCAAACAGAAGATGATCACAAAGCTTTAATTCTAAAGGCCTGAAAATACTATCACTGGGAGCATGAAACAGTTACTACACTCTGCCAGGTAGATTAGCCAGGAAAAGAGAATTCATTTGAGAGTTTCAGGAAGGGAGGCCTTAACACAGAGACAGCCGGAGAATTTGAAAGGAGAGCAAGGTCACATGGCTGACATCAGAATATGCTTGCTATTGAGGAATCTCAGGGCAACTACTCCTTGTGGACCTAATTAGCATTGGATGATTATTAGATTTATGTCACAAAGATTCTGGGAAGCTACCCACCATTCAAAGTTTATTTACTTGAACATGGTCAGAAATAAAGAACATATTAATATTTAAATATAAATTTTGTGCAAGATTTGGTGAGACTTAAATATTAAAATAAGGTAAGTTTGTAAGCTATAGGCTTCTGGTCTTATAAATACGAGGCTGTACAAGAGGCAGTATCTAATTTAGTTCTTATTGCCATATTTCTTCATTCTGATTCTTATTATATCTCTAATCTGTTGAGTCCTGTCCAGGGTCTGGGAAGGTGGCTTAGTTGGTGTCTTAGTCAGGGTTTCTATTCCTGCACAAACATCATGACCAAGTTGGGGAGGAAAGGGTTTATTGAGCTTACACTTCCATGCTGTTGTTCATCACCAAAGAAAGTCAGGATTGGAACTCAAGCAGATCAGGAAGCAGGAGCTGGTGCAGAGGCCGTGGAGGGATGTTCTTTACTGGCTTGCTTCCCCTGGCTTGCTCTGCCTGCTCTCTTATAGAACCCAAGAATACCAGCCCAGGGATGGCACCATCCACAAGGAGCCCTATCCCCTTGATCACTAATTGAGAAAATGCCCCACAGTTGGATCTCATGAAAGCACTTTCCCAACTGAAACTCTTTTCTCTGTGATAACTCCAGCCTGTATCAAGTTGACACAGAAAACCAGCCAGTACAGTTGGTAAGGTGCTTAACAGACAAGGGTGTGGACATAAGTTTAGATCTCTAGCTACAGGCATCATTGTGTGTTGGTAACCCTAGTGCTGGGCATGTGGCATATAGACATGCAGATTCCCAGAACTTGCTAGCTAGATGGTCATATTAGCCTGGCAAGACTAATTGAGTCAAACTTGTTAAAGACCCCATTTGTTGGCATATTTTTTAAACTATTTAATTGGGTTCTTGTTATACTTCCCTTTCAGTCCTTATTCTACCCCAATCCCTTCCTAACCCCCAAGCTAGGTAGGAGAGAAAAACAATTAGAGGGAGAAGGGGACATAGGCCTCTCCAGGCTACTTCCCGGGGCACAGGATTCCTTGGGGAAAGTCCAATATTCATCATCAGAATATCCAGCAGTCCAGAACACCAGCAATAGCAAAGGCAACCATAAACACAGTAGCAGGATAAAGTAACAGTAGCGGGGACAACAGTGCCACAGATCCTCTCTGGGCTCTCCCATTTATACGCTCTCCAGAGTCCTCAGAATTAAACTACTTTCGGCTGGCAAAAATCATGACTCTGCTAGTGCGCGATGCAAGTCATAGTCACCTGCTGTGAAGCAGCTGCTTATCCCACACCTGAGACTAAAACAAAAGCACATTCACATAACATAACTGGGTTATTAAAGAAACCAAAACTTTCACTATAGCCCTGCCTTATAAAATAAGGTATATAGTACCTCTAATCTCCACATTTATGAACACACACACACACACACACACACACACACACACACACACACAAAGAAAATCAGGAATCTTGGATTTGGAGGATATGGTAATTAGAGGCAGGCATCATAACTCTCCTGGACAATTCTGATCTGTGTTTCTCTGAGGAATTATCAAGTTAGAAAACAGGGTGCAGACAGTTCCCTTTAATAAAGGCATGCTGGGACACAGGCATCCTTGTACAATTTATTGTTAAGGTGTTAAATTTAGTTCTCAAGGAAACTAACACATAAAAGTCAGAACTGAGATGGACCTGGTGGAGGAGGCCCTGTCCCAGGTGCTCTAACCGTGGATGCTGAAATACATTTCATCCCTGGTCACTGGTTTCCAGCCATGTGGTGCCTCTGTGGTACCCACATGACCCATCAGTGCTGGCAATTCCTACATAGAGAAGCAGAGAGATGCTAGGATATCTGTCACCTCACTAATATAGAGAAGCAAAGCTAGGATTGATAATTTTGAGCAGCTCTCAAATTCCAAGGGGCTTCCTCGCATGGTCACAGGAAAGGCACAGCAGTACAGTATGTTATAAGAAGGAAAGAATCCATCAGTTGTACTTTAATGACTGGTTCTCATATTTGTGTATGGAGCTTAGTTCTGTGAGGGCTCTGAGTACCCGGAGGAAAATTCCAAGCAACAATGAAAGATTGGTAGACTGTGACCATGAAATTAGAGCGGCCTGGATGGGGATGGGGGATTCCATGGAGTTTCTTGGGTTGTTCTTGGTTGTTATCTTTCTTACCTGACAAATATCTAGTGAGTTCCATAGCTTAATACTCAGTAGGTAAGTCAATGTGGCTCTTGGTCTGAAACTTGGAGGCTCTGCTACCTGCACTAGTAATAGTTGAAGATGGAGCGCTAAACTTAAGAGTATACTTGGGCCCCGTTTGCACTGACTTTGTCAGTGAGAAGGAGGTATGCAGCAAGGCTCTTACATGCTTCATGAAGTACGAGTCTCTAGGAATACCTTTCACAGGACCTTCTGAAGCTTTCTAGCAAAACCAAGATGACAGGGCAGTTTGACCCCAAGGTTTAGCCATTGCATCACAGGACAGCTTGCGTATACACATGCTTGCAGTCCACAGCTGTGTGGAGCTCAGGTACTCTTGGCTACATGTTGTTCTCTTTAATTAACCTTCATATACGAAGTAGAACAGTTGTTTTTATGAATTTATTTATTTTTTAGTTATAAATGTGTTTGTGTCTGTCTGGGGGTATGTGTGTATTTGTTCAGGTTCCCATTGAGGCCTGAAAGAGGGATTGAATTCCAAAGGGCTGGGGTTGCAAGGGCTTTGAGACACTTAGGTACAAGGAAGAGATCTTGGGTTCTCTAAAAGTACAGTGTGTGCTCTTACTCATGAAGCCGTGTATCCAGCCCCAGGAGGACGGTTCTTGCTGGAGCCCTCTAACCCTAAGAGAGCTGTGATGTGACTCCTCATGTTCCTTAAAGACTCATTAATTTGGCTCTCTGGATGAGAGATTCTTAGCGACAGGGTCATAGAATGCTCTCATTTTATTAGTAGAGCACACAGAAACACTAATGTGCAAAGTGAAAGACCAGGTTTGTTCGGGAGAATTATTCTTCTGACTCAGGGCTATAAAATCTTGTTTCTATGAACTATGGTTCCTAGTACTTTGCTAGTTAGTTTATAAGCAAATCTTGCAAATGGAGGGATTTGACCATTCAAACACACAAATAGTCACATAGAAGCAAGCAGTCATATAGACACAATGCAGACTTGTACACACAGAGAAAACACATATTCACAGGCAGAACATAGACACATGCCACATAGACACAGCACAGATATATGCATAGCTTCAACACAGACAGGCACAAGCAAAAACAACGACATAGTTTTGAAGACATAGAGACACAGCACAGACAGACATATACATAAAAAATCTACACTTGGACCTTAAACTTTTTGTAGGCATATTGATTGGTCCATGATCCTAATTATATGCTGTTTCTTTGATCCAGAATATCATTCACAGCTATCTGGGTGGACATGAACCACTAGGAATCAAGAAAGTAAAAGTGGATTAAACAGAGAGGACCCCTGGATCACTCAGTCCCAGCTCCAAGCCTTTCTAGAGTTACCAGTTGCTCCTTTGCAGTATTGGTGGTTTTCCCATTTTAGTGAAGGTATGCATACAGTACATAAACTAGAGCCTTGGACAGGGAAGTGCTCAGAAGATATAATTGCCATAGCTACTTTTGCTGCCTTGCTCTTCTGCAAACTGGAAATTCAGTAGTTTTCAGTTAAATGGACGTATATAAAGTATATTGTTGGTGCACAAAGGATAGAAAGAGAATATATCCACAATGCTGAGAATCACAGGGCATGGACTTCTAGGTCAGGACTAGCAAAGGCAAAGCTAGACTGAGGGCAGGCAGGGAGTGATTCCTTCTGAGCTGTGGTGCTCAGTCTCCTTCCCTAAGCTTTATAGGAAGGATTTACTTGCACCTTGTCTACAGCTGCTTTGGCAGCAGGACTGAGCAGCTGCTCGATGAGGATGTAGACCTCAGAATTTGAAGCGCTTACTGTCTCACCCAGTGCAGAACGAATTTTCTTGTCTCTCACCTACACAGAGAAGAGCCAGCTTTATTCATTGTAGAGAGCCCAGAGAAGCCACATGTATTCTATGAGAAGGATTGGCTGGAAGATTAGGCAACGGACTATAATCTTAAGGAAGAAGACCTGGATCGCATTGTCATCTCTACTAGCTTTTAGGTAATATCCATGATAGTGGATATTACCCCTCCAGTCTTGAGTTTTCTAATCTAGATAATGAAGATGTTGCATCAAGCTAATTCTGTGTCAACTTTCACATTCTGTAATTCTTTGGAAACAGTCTAAGGCAGAACAGAGGTGAGGCTTGGATCAACATTCTCTTCATACACATAAGCGTCCCTGTCTCTTTAGAAAAGGTGGAACCTTTGTGAACCTGGCCTGGAAACAGGGATGGGTTCAATTTAGAGAGGGTTACAAATGCACCCGCTTCCTCCCACAATGGAAATGAAGCACAAACTGTAAGACTTTCTAAAGTCTAAGGGGAATAGAGATGCTGCATGTTATAAAGCTATTTCGGGGTTTGTCAGCTCCAATAACCATGCAGTATGGAAGAACGAGCCAAGCACTAAAAGCTTTGGGCAGAACTCTGTCCCACAGAGCTTTGTCACTTGACGTTGTGGCTGCAAAACTCTCAGGTTCAGAAGTTTCAAGAGGTTTTAAGAAAGTTCTCAGGAGAAATAGATTTTATTATTTAAAAATTTTATGCACACATATTTCTTTTCTTCTTTTTCATTTATTTTTTTCGATGTAGACATTGATATCTGAATATACCATTACTTGTGTCCTGGCCTGAAGCACACCTTTGAAAGAATAAATAAAATTCATTGGTGAATCTATAGTAATGTAGATTTCCGATTCAGCAAGTATTCATTCTTTGTTTGCTATTTAAATTATTAAATTTTATTGAAGCGGTTTCTACCTTAAACCGAAGGATGATGTCTTCCCAGCATCCAGGGGTACCAGTAGTTCTCTGAAGGTGGCATGCAATGACCAGACCTCAGAGTCTCATTTCTAGAGCCAGTAGCTCGAAGATACCCACATTACTGCCAAAATTCATTTTCTAAAGTTCCAGGGATGATTAATAGCAAAGAAAAGACTGAATTATCCTTCACAGTCCAGCTCAATGTGGTTTCTTTTGGTATGTTTCTCAGTATATCAACTTCATCTTAGAATGTAATAACACAGAGAAGCCTTGACCACAGTGAGGTGTTGTGTGTCCCAGTTAATACCGTTGAGGTGCTTTATTCCTTCTTCCATTATCAGAAGTATTTATCAAACACCAGCTACCTGGGTGTCAACCCATTTCACTTTGCCAGGGATTAAGAAGAGACCCAGCTTCTAACAGTAACACAAGCTCCTCCTGCAGAGAGCTCCCCCAAATCTCTCTTGCTCTCAGAACCATCTCAGCACTGGTCCAAGACATTATTTTATGACGTCCTCTTATGATTCTAACTCTTACAATCTTTAAGATGTTGGAGGCCACATCAATATCCTTGTCATCTTTTGGAATACTCTCGCTCTTCTTTCAAAAATTTACTCCTTTGTTAACTGTATCTCGAGATCTATTTGTGAGAAAAGTATAGCTTGCTTGCTTGACACTGATGTTAGAAATTGAATGTCCAAATATCCCTCAAAGGAGGAATGGATACAGAAAATGTGGTATATTTATACAGTGGAATACTACTCAGCAATTAAAAATAATGAATTCATGCAATTTGTAGGTAAATGGTTAGACCTGGAAAATATCATCCTGAGTGAGCTAACCCAATCACAAAAGAATGCACATGAAATGCAATCACTGATAAGTGGATATTAATGAGCCCAGAAGCACTAAATACTCAAGACACAAATAGCAAGTCAAATGATTCCCAAGAAGAAGAAAGGAGAGGACCCTGGGCATGTAAAGACTGCATCCAGTTTAGTAAAGAAACCGAGGGGGGAGGGGGAATGATTGGGGAATAGTTGGGGGGGAGAAGAACTATGGGAACTATGGTGGGTGGGAACTGGGAAAGGGGAAAGCCTTTGAAATGTAAACATAGAATATAGAAAATAAAAATAACTAAAAAAAAAAAATAGAAAAAAAAAGAAATTGAATGTGTTCTGTGGCCCACACGATGATCTTGGGGAAACCCTGACACAGGAAGAAAGCTTTTTGAGGAAGGTTATGGGAGGTGACTGAGATTAAGTAATGTCATGAGTGTGCACTAGGATTAGTGATTTGAACTGAAACCAAAGAACCTTCTTTACCTTCTCACCTATGCCCACAGTCTGAAGAGAGGCAACATAACAAACTGGAAGCTGCCAGAAACCCAGGAGAAATTGCCTCACTAGATTCTACCAGATACGCAGTGTCTAGATTCTTGAACCACAAAAAGGTTAACTTCTGTTCTCTGGTCAATAGTGATTCGTTACAATAGCCAGAGCTAATTAATAAAGATTAGAATATATCATCATAACTATTATGAATACCAATGTCTTCCACAAAATTGCAGCATCCAAAGCTGTGCAGTCTGTCTCCAAGTTTTAATGTTTTATGAAGCCCCCTCCCCCACCTATTTGCCTTGTTTACAGTTAATGAAAGCCTGGCTGATTGAACAGACATTTCTTGGGTAAGGATCATGGGAATTTTAGCTTCATGTGGTCCATAAAAATGTATCTGTTCTCATTTCTGGAGGCTGGAAGTCTGAAGTCAATGTATGACTTTGTCAAAGCCTTGATACCCCAAATGTACCCTGGTTCGGGGCTGTAGATCTTCAATCCAGCTCAAGTTCTAGCCTCCTCCTCTTGCTGCCTCTGTAGCTGCTTTTCTTTGCACAGCTCTTTCCATTTCTTTTCCACTTTTGAGGAAACAGTTGTGCCGGATGAAGCCTACCCTAACCAGCTCTCACTAACTCATTTGGAGATAGTTCCGACCTCAGCACATAATTTGAGTGATATATAAGCTACTGTAACAACAACCTTTACTAAAATACTATTTTCCCTCCCACTTGCCATGATAGGATCATCTATTACCAATTAATATTGTGACTGCATATTATGTACCAAACATGCTGCTTAACATTTAATTGTTTCACTTTATCTTTTCAACAAGCCTCAGGGGTGGGAAGGATTGTAATTATCAATGGCTGTGAAATTGGGTCTCAGGGAGGTTAAATGCCTCACACCAAGCCTTGTAGTAAATGGTGGAACCAGAATTTAACCCAGATAGCCATTGATTTTAAAGGTCATGTTCTTAAAATCTCTCTCTCTCTCTCTCTCTCTCTCTCTCTCTCTCTCTCTCTCTCTCTCTCTCTCTCTCCCTCTCCCCCCCATGGTCCTGAAAGGAATTTTTCCTGTTCTCTGTGTCTTATAACTTCAATATCTCTCATTCCAGCTCCAGCATTGTGTGTTTTCTATTGTCATATAGTTGCATCCTCAGAATCTACACTTAGGCACGGTGAGACTTCCTGTGGTCCCCTAAGCCCCTTTCTGCTTTATGCCATCTGGCACTATCATTTTGTTTTTCTCTTTTTTTTTGTCCTGATAATCCGTGCCATGCTTGGAACCATTTCTCTGTGTGAAGAGAGTCTAGCATTCATCTTGCCCTATCTGGTCACTGTATCTTTACTATGGGGTACAGACGTGGAGTTTGATCAGAATGCTCTGGATTTGTAAACTTAGCGTCTGCTTCTTTCTTTCACATTTTTGTGCTTCGGTACTCAAATCAGATGCATACCTCTGTGCCAGCCTCACTTAGCTCAGGAAACTCAACAAATTATTTGCAATTGCATTTCTACAGTTTGGAGCTGTTTGAAAAATTCCAGATTGATTTTCAGCCAGGCAGTGCAGCCTCAATCCTAATAAGGTTCAAGCACTGAAAAAGCGCGGTGATGAGCCATTGATTAAGTTGACACTACAATCTATTTTCCTTGGCCCAGCCAGGCTGGACTGCCTTCTTGTACTGGAATTTGTTAAATGATCCAGGCTTTTGTCTTTATGAATAATCTTATCTGAAGGCAGGGCCGGTCCCGGGCTTGGTTTCTTGCCTGGGTATCTGTCAGTGCCTCATTCCAGAACTGTGAAAATGAAAGCTGAGGAAATTAAGGGAAGTACACAGGGAATTCTCTAATCTAAAAACTCCATGCGTGGCTCTGCTACTGGGCACAGTCTCCGTTGTAGAGCTCGGAAGGAAGATAGGGGTGGAAAAATGAACATATCCATTGGGAAATAACAGCAGGAACACACAGTATGCAGGGGCTGTCAGGTTTAGGGCATGGATGGCCTTTGCGCATTAGGCAAGTCTCCGTGGACAGTGGCAGCTGTTGCTTACATAAATCATCAAGATATACAACACCAGACTCCCCTCCCTACATGTCAACACACGTCCTTTTGCAGCTTCTTTAAGATGAAGTATTTCATGTTGAATCAGAGCCTTGAAAAATCCTTTTCTCTTTGACCTTGGGAATGATGCCAAATATAGCCTCTACATGCTTATCCCTAAAATGGGTATGTAAGCATTTACTGTATGTATGAGTTATCCTCTCAGTAACATGATCTGATGGCCTTATGACGCTTAACACACATACAAGCCACATACAGTAACCCCTATACATTAAAGCAAGGTTTCTGTTTGAGATGCCTAACACCAGCCCATAACAGCAACTATATTTAAATGTATTTTTGCACACTCATATTCATGGCCTGGTATTTAAATTGTGATAAATTGGTATAGTTTATTCTTATAATGGGGATGATGGGAGGGGGCAGCTTTCATTCAGAGATGTTGTATACAATCCCTTTAAATGAAAGAGTTCCCACTTGGAGAAAGGAAGAGACTCAGTAAGGAAGTAAAAATTCCACCTCTCAGTTTTTCTTGGAAAGAGTCACAGACCTTCATCAAAGTTATACAAGTTATAACAATTTCTGGATAGATAGACTCTCTGGTCTTCTTGGGTACTGCCCATACGTGGTGCAGAGAGCTCTGCGTGCTACCTTCTGAGTTCTAATCCAAGTTGGCATGAGGTTTGTTATGATGGACTGGCTTGAGGCATGTCACCCCTCCTACAAAATGCTGCCATAACTTCAATAAGCCCACCAGTACAGTGAGGTAGACTTGGACAGAATTGTTGGAGATTTGCATTTATCTCCCCTGGAGAAGTTATACAGCAGTCTCTAGAGAGAGCAGTCAGCCAGGACCACAGGGTCACAGATTGATTTCTTTCTACACCAGCAGTAGTGAGATTAAAAAGGAGGACTGCAGAAACCCATGTCCTCACGTTTCTCCCAGCTCTCACTCAGAAAGGACCCCCTCCCTATTCTCCTTTCCTCAAAGTCGTGTCTCCTCATACAACAGTTGTTCCAGCATGGTAAACATTAAGTCTTTCAAATCTAATGTGAATGAATTTTAATGGTGCACGTGGAGTAAATACATACATGCTTATACATATATATTATCTACCATGAATATTTATGGGGAACTTATAAATGATGCAGGTGCAAGCACCCATATCCTGGGAGAATGAAGCTGTGTGCTGTTCTTGGCCCTGTGACCTCTCCACCCCATCAGAATGCAAATAATCTAACCCGAGACTTGTAATTGTTCAGATAATACAGGTCTGTGAGAACCCATTCACATGTGGAATGTACAGCCCAGGGAGTCCTATCAGTCAGCATCCTCACTGGTAGCCTCTAGACATTTCATACCAGCTCTGAGCCTGCTGCTAGATAATTTTGAACAATTATAAGGAGCCATGATTGTGCATTTGAAAGCACAGATGTAGGTTAAGGGGTGCTGGGGTCAGATTCAATGAGGTTGCTACATTAAGAGCTCAGGTTGAAGGGAATTCCTTAAGAGGCACTGCCTGAGAGAATTTTCTGCAAAGGTAGACTTGCCAAAGTTAGGACAGTACAAAGTCAGAGATGCCATCTGACCCTGAGGCACTTGAAATATGGCTCGTGTGAATGGAGTATTGAATTTTTAATTTACTTTACTCTAATGTTACCCCATTGAAATGTAAGTAGACATGTATAATTAGACAATGCTATTCTGAAAAACATGACTGTTATAAGATAGGCAACTTATCTCCTGGTCTTAGGGAGAAGATCATTAAGTAGTGGAGAACAGAGAATGAACTGCCGATAGAGGAACACACAAAACGAGGATAAAACCAATTTTCTCCATCTATCTGTTCATGAACACCTAACCTGGCTCAATTTGGCAGCTACTGTGAAGAGTGAAGCAATAATCATGGTTGTGCAGGCATCTGGGTTGCATGCTATCTTGGAAGCCTTCTGGGATATTCCCTGAGTGGTGTAGATGTTTCATGTGGTAGCTCTGTTTGTAGTTTACGAGGGACATACAAACTGGCTACAGCAGTTCAGTTCTTACAGACAGTGTTGAAGCCATCCTCGCATCCATGCAAACCAAAGAACAGACTATTTGAAGAGGGGACTCCTGAGAGAAGAAAAGGAGTCATGTGGGGACACACCAAGGAAAGCGGACAAATAAGAAGAGAGTGACTACACAGATGCTTGAAAATGCATAGTGAAAACCAGTACCTTCAATGCTTAGAAAATCAATTTTAAAAAACTCATCAAGCTTCTAAGGCCATATTTTCAAAAATATCCTCTCTGTGGTCTAGTTTTGGTGTGGTAAGGGTTAAGATTTAAAAATGGCATCAAGGTCATCATTTACTAATGGAGAGCTCCAACCTGTCACTTTACATCTCTGTCACACACTCAACTAGGGCAGAAGAAATTGAAAAGCAAAACAAAATAAAAACAAACCCATAATCTCAGAGTCTTCCCCAACAGTATGTATATTCAGAACATAGGGAGCACCCCAGAATTACCTTAATATATGACTAAAGTGTGTGTGTGTGTGTGTGTGTGTGTGTGTGTGTTTGTGTGTTAGAGAGAGAGTAGCAATATCTTGGGGAATAAGCCACCATATGTCTTGGGGTTGGTGTTACACATAGTTATGACCTACCTTACTTAGGTGATAGTAACAGAAGTCTGGTCCTCTGGAAGAGCAACATCAAACTCCCTTAACTTCTGACCTATCCCTCTAGCCCAGGATAACTTTTTATGTTTCATGATGGAAGAAAAAGATTGAGTGTTAGGGTAAGTTGTGCCATGTTCTGAGAAATTTAAGATTTTGTGGTTGGCTTGAAAAATCAATCACAATGGTCCTAAAAAACACAAAATCTGACTCTTTGAGCAAACAGGCTTGTTATTTAATGGGAACCAAACACTGATGATTATGGCTTTTCAAATTTTTTTGGTCATTCCAAAGGGTTCCTGATTCCAGCCAAGGTCAGTTATAGTCTGATGACTTTCTTTGTGATCTAAACCTGGCCCCAGAAAAGCTGGGTGGTTGGAACTCAGAGCCCCAAGACTGCTTTGCCTGTATCATCACTATATCCTGCTGGTGCCATTGATAGGCTGCAAAAAGATCCAGGAATGGATGTAGCTATGCATACAGCCTGACCTCTTGAAGATAAATCAGAACTCTAAATATTTGCAGACATACTGGTCTCTGTAACATTTCCTGGTAACAACATTACAGTCACTGCCACAATCATATAACATACTATTTTGTTTTACTGGTTGGTAATTATTTTTAATTGAAGACTCTCCTCCCCTTTCTTTCCTTTTGCCTTTATTTATCTCCTATTAGTTATCCAGTCCTTTGTTATTTATCATGGATGGGTACACAGAAATGCACGGAACTATGTAAGAATCTCCTTGTCTGCTGAGTGCATGGTGTAGCCTAGTGGTCAAAGTGATGGATGTTTGGATAGGCTCAGCATTATCTTCATTTTTCAGCCTGGGAACATTAATTCACCCTTTCATGCTTCAAAGAGAGACTAAAAAAGAGGCGCACACTATGTAAAGCTCTCAGGACCTTACATTAGTAAGTGGTCAGTGCCTACACTGTGACGGTTGCAGTGTTAACTTCCAAAGGATTTTTAAGGTATAATGATGAATTAGATAGTATACAGGAAAGTTTGTATACTTGATGCTTTTGCTTCAGTATATTTGGAAATTTTAGGAAATGTGGCCTTTTAAAAGACATTTGTCACAGTACACAGGCTTTGAAAGTTTAAATACTTCAACCATTTCTACTTTTCTCAGTTCTTTGCTAGGCCTGTGGTTTGAAATTCAATGTCTACTCTCAGCATCCTGTTGCTGCTGCTTCTGCTCCATCATTATTCTGTTATCTCTCCAGAACTATGACCTTTCTTCCATAACTACCTTAGTCATGGTGTTATCTTCTGGCAACAGAAAAGTAATTATACAACAGGCTTTAGAATTGAGTGTTGAGTTATCTTTTGGCTATGTGTACATTTTTTGTATGCATGTGTATGTGTACTATGTGCATGCCTTGTGCCCAAGGAGGCCAGAAGAGGGCATTACATCTTCTGGAACTTTAGTTGCAGATGAGTATGAGTCATGCGGTTGCTGGGAACTGAACCCTGACCCTCTGCAAAAGCAGCCACTTCTCTTAACTGCTGAGCTATCTCTCTAGCATCAACAGTTTTACTTCTATAGAAAATTTACATCAAGTTTTATGAGGTTACTTTCAGGTGGCCATGAGAAAAACATATCTACTGACAGAAAAAGGAAACTGAGTCATGACAGGTTATGAGAAGAGAAGATGGTGCTAGGAAACCCAAAGGCTAGTTTTTTTTTTTTTTTCGACTCTTGAATAAGGAGGTCAGTGGCTGCTAACGTACATATACAAGGTGCCCATACCTGCATGCTTAGGTCTAGTTTTTTTTTAAGAAGTATGTTATGGTCACAAAAGAGGTCCCAGTTTGTGTCCTAGGACTCCAAGTGCAACTCTGTTTTATTCAGTTACACAGAGGGAGAAGGGATGGGTCAGGTTTGGGAGGTATAAGGCTGGGCCTGAAGGAGAGCCTGTTGGAACCTTTGAAGAGACTTGGTAACAGTTTTGAGAAGAGGTTCACAGGTAGAGCCTAATGCTGCTTCATATAAGGGGCGGGAAGAGGGTGGGGAGGAAGGAACCTGGGAAAATAAAAAAGCTAGCCATTCCCAGGAATGATGAAATCTCTTCCTTTGTAGAGGGAACTGTTAGAGACTGAATTAGATTCTTTATTACTAAGGCCTTGTGGGTTGGGGTAGTTGTGAGTCCCAAACAGGTGACCTGAGAGGTTGCCCTGAGGCAGTTGGACTTTAGAAGGTGACACTCTGCAGCCTCGACTGGACAGAAAATTTACGAGAGCAGAGGTGTCAGCTTGGCTAATTTCTACAGAGGGACTGCAGAGAAGAATATTATCTACATAATGAACAATCTTAGATTTAGGGGGAAACAAAGCAAGCAAGTCAGAAGCCAGGGCCTGGCAAAGTAGGTGTGGGCTGTTCCCCATCCCCGAGGTAGAATTGGGGAGAAAAGTAAGTGTCAGGATCAGTCCAGGTAAAGGCACAGATGTTCCTCTGAGTGGGAATCTAGAGAGCAGAGAAGGACCCATCTTTGAGATCTAGGACTGAGGAATGAGAAATCCCCAATGGAATAGTGGAAAGAAGTGTGTAAGGGTTAGCCACAACAGGATGGAGAGGAACCTCTGTGGAGTTGATGAGCCTGAGGTCTTGAACCAGGCAATAGGTATCATTAGGTTTCTTGACCGCTAATATAGGGATGTTAAAGGGGTAAGAGGTAGGATGGAGGTCCTTAAGAAGTCAGAGATGAGAGACATAAGTCTCACGAGGCTTTGGAAAGAAACAGGGTATTGAGCTTGGGTGATGTACCTGGTAGGATCTTGTAATTGGACAACAACAGGAGAATGGTGTTTAGCAACAGAGGGGTTCTGGACATCCCAGACTCAGGGTTCTACCTGAGAGGCTGGCTGAGAAAATGACATGCTAGAGTTAGTAGATTGAGTGGCTAAGCAGAGGAGAGGGACTGCTGTCAAGTTTGGGTTTAGGTGAATGGGAGGGGGGTTGCAAAAAAATAGAGGCTCCTGCTTTAGCTAGAAGATCCCTTCCCAATAAGTGGACAGGACACATTGGCTCTACCAAAAAGGAATGTGTGAGAGGAACACCCCTAAAAATGCAACAAAGTGGTGGGGTCTGGTGAGGTTGGTAAGGCTGTCCTCCTACCCCTACAATAGGGAAACAGGAAGGAGAGGTGGATCACAAAACTCTGTCAAGACCGAGTAATTGGCCTTGGTGTGCAAGAGGAAGAAGATGGGCCATCCAGATACTGCAATGACCACCCTGGGCTCCCTGGTGACAATGTAAGTGATCAGGTCAAGGGACCTCAAGGCCCTTCAGTTATCCATGACCAAGCCTAGGAGATCAGCTGGAGGGAGATCTGGGAGTGATATCTCTCTGTCCTGAGTGGCATGAGGGCAATTGGTAGCCCAATGTTCCTCCTGATGATACTTGGAGCATGGTCTTGGTGGTTGCAGGGCTTTCCCAGTGACTCTCTTGATTACATTTGAAACAGGGACCTGGTGGCTCCTGAGTCTTTGAAGGCTAGGAAGTGCCAGCATATGGTATTTTTGTCTGCAGGCCTTTCCATCTCTCTCATGGTACATTTTAAAGGCCAGCATCAAGAGTTAGGCATCTACTCCCCAAGCATCTAAGTTTGCCCTTAATGTTGGGGTAGTTTTGGGAAAACTTGTTGGTCCTCTAGGGCTAAGTTAGTATATTGTAACAGGGCCTTTGTAAGGTGCTCTAAAATTGAGACAGCCTTTCTTGTTTATCCTGGATGTAGTCTTGGGTTTTTCAAATTTTATGGGTTTTAGGGTAGCCTTACAGAGACTAATCAGGAGGCAGGTTATGAATCAGTCTGTGCTAAAATACCACCTGGGGTATTATAATTCCATCGAGGCACTGCCTTAGACCTGATCAAATATGATGACTTAGTTTAATGAACTTTGTTTGCATATATTCTAGTCTGTTCCCAAACTCACCTATATTCCTCAGGGAGTAAATTATTACTCAGAATTATATGGACATCATGGAAAGTCAACCTATAAGAATGAGTGATACACTGAAATTCTTTATTAAAAACAGAGGAGTTGGAGGTATAAGACCACAGTCTTTTTACTATTTGAGAAAGCTCATTAGCAAGAAGGGAATATGTATCCTATTCAGACCATCTGCCCCAGTGACTTCCCTTCAAGGCAGGAGTGAAGCTGGGTCAGAGGAATGGCTGGGAAGGGGAGGGTTAGCTGTAGATTAGAGGGAGTGGTTAGAGGGCTGAAAGCAGGTGCCAGTGTAGGATGGCTCGAGCAGCCTGTACTCGACACAGGAGGGGAAGAGTCTTAAGAAGTTGAGCAAGGAGACTAGGGAGAGGTCTGCTGAGGGGGACTGGGGAATCAGGAGAGACTGTAGAGGCAGGTTTGGGATGATGACAGGGAGATTCCTTAGCTAGATCTAGAATAGTAGTAGAAGTTTCTTCTGGTTGAAATTTCATAGCTAATAAGAGTTGAGTTAGGGAACAGGAAGACCAAAGGGAAGGTCCGAAGCAAAGATGAGAAAAGTTCTGGGTGTAGAGAGTCTTCTTCCATTTTCCGGATGGCTGGCAGTCAGTAGAAAGATTCGTTAAAATGATAGCAATGAAAGTGCCATTCCTTGGGATCATTATCTAATGAGTAGTGGGGTCAGACTTGATTGCAAAGGTAAGTTTGGACACCTTTAAGTCAGGTACTAGTTTTAGGGGTTTGAGGTTTTCCAGGAGACATCCCAGTGGGGAACCTGGAGACCCAGTTGAAGATGAGGCACCCATTAGGTGAGTAGAAGCTAGCCCCTTGCCCATCCTGGTGTCCCAAGGACAAGTGTAGTTGCTAGAAATAACAGCCAGGCCAGATCACCAGGTCATCTTGAGGTGAACTTGGGGGCTGAGCTCAGGGCAGCTCCTGTGCTAAGATGAGGAGAATGCTTTGCACAGGCCTGGAATTTAAAGCAATGAGAAAAGGAACCAATTCAGAGGAGAGAGGAAAATGTCACCGAAGAGAAAACATCCCAAAATGAGAAGTGAGTGAGGAGACAGTCATACAGACTGTGAATTACTCCATCTCTGGAAGCAGTAGAGGGTGGCCAGCCCGCTCTTGGGACCATGGACACTGTACACTGACTAGGGTGGGAAGGTTACCAAATGGCCAGTGTTTGGATGGAGGGAAGTGACCTGATGGACTTGTTGGGATGAAGTTATGGTTGTTGGTAAACCCACGTGACAGTGGCCACTCCATATGACAGCAAGTCCTGGGCCCCATGTGGTGGTGGGACGATGAACAAGTCTGGACTTACACTGCGAGAACTGAGAGCATCAAGTCTGGTGCCACCAATGTTAGAAATAAGTCACATGGTCCAGAACAAATCATACCATGTAGCAGGTGTCACGTGAGAGGTTTATTGGGAGGGGTAAGAGGAGCCCTCTAGGAGAGGGTAGAAGAAAAAAAAAAGGGTGTGCAGTGGGGGGGCCATGGTACACGTGGTAAGAGATGGATGCAGGAGTAATGCTGTCACCTAGAGACAATGTTTCATTGCTGGGTCCCAGGATCTGGCTGTAAAGATGCCCGATTGCTGTGAAGTTACTTCTAGCTGTTCGCTAATATGCATAATGCTAACATTGGGTATATGTGCACATATGTATGGGTGCTTATGAAGGCCAGAGATCAATATTGGGTTTCTTCCTTGATCTCCAGCTTAAATTTTAGACAGGATTTCCCATTGGACCTGGGTAGTCTGGCTGCCAAGTAAACCACTGGAATTTACTCTCTTGATTTCCCTAGTGCTGGGGTTAGGGCATCTGGCTCTGACTTGTGTGCTGCGGATTGAACTCAGTTCTTATACTTGAACAAGAGACACTTATCCAATAGTATCATCTCCATAGTTTCCTCACTTTGATAATGATTCTATTATCAAAGATGACTTATAACAGTGCAAAAATGTCCTTTATAATTCATGATAAAATTTCTGATGAAATCTCAAATGTCTATTCTTTCCCAATACTGATCTAGTTACAAGAGATACAAGAAAGTTACCCAAATCTGTGATTTTTTTTTAAGGCACAAAACATTGCTGTGAGGAGAGAGAGGACTGGAAAGAGCCGTGCTGGGAGAAAGGATTCGATGGTAGAAAGACCTGGAAATTAATGAGTATGATAGCAGGGACACAGAGATGGCCTGTATTTGCTAAAAGCTGTTCTTCCCTCAGGAGAAAACCAAAATATTCCTGTGCCAGGAAGGACACGGGCCATAAAATGGAGGAACATTAGCCTCAGCGCAATTTACTTGTAAAATACTTCAGTAATCTGTTAGGTGTGATATCCTAAGTTCTCTCTCTCTCTCTCTCTCTCTCTCTCTCTCTCTCTCTCTCTCACATACACACACACACACACACACACACACACACACACACACACACATCACACAGAATACTGCCAATACTCTCCTTTGACAGCCTCAGCCCAACTTGGAGATAGTTTGCAACAATACGATACGATGTCCCACTAGGCTGTCTCAACTGGTGCCATAAAGTAAAGACCAGAATAAAAGGCTGTGCTGGTTGAGAGCCCAGCTCTACACTCAGCTCCAAGCATCAAGATCTACAGTCCTCAGGGAGAGGAAGGAGCAGCAATCGTGGAGTGAGACCCTGATCTGCACAGTCCTGGACAAGAGATAGACGTGGGCATGCAGGCCAGTGCTTTTGTCCTCTCTGCTACCCAGCTCTAAAGAGCTGATTGGATCCTAGGGAAATCCTTAACAATACAGTTTTGAATGAGCTGAAAACTGACAGTGGACTTATAGAACAAGAAATAGAAACATTGGGAAGATATTTTTATCATTTAAGTGACAACTCAGCTATAATTAAGAATAGTATGCCAGTGTCTTTTGCCTTACAGAAACTTTGTAGTTTTATGAGGTCCCATTTGTCTATTCTTGTTCTTAGAGTATAAGCAATTGGTGTTCTGTTCAGGAATTTTTCCCCTGAGCCGATGTCTTCAAGGGTCTTCCCCAATTTCTTTTCTATTAGTTTTAGTGTGTCTGGTTTTATGTGGAGATCCTTGATCCACTTGGAGTTGAGTTTAGTGCAAGGAGATAAGAGTGGATCAATTCTCATTCTTCTGCATGTTGACTTCCAGTTGAGCCAGCACCATCTGTTGAAAAGGCTATCTTTTTTCCACTGGATGTTTTCAGCTCCTTTGTCGAAGATCAATTGGCCATAGATGTGTGGGTTCAATTCACCAACCCCACATCTGACAGAGGGCTAATCTCCAATGTATACAAAGAACTCAAGAGGTTAGACCCCAGAAAACCAAATAACCCTATCCAAAAATGGGGTACAGAGCTAAACAGAGACTTTTCACCTGAAGAAATTCGGATGGCTGAGAAACACCTTAAAAAATGTTCAACTTCACTAGTCATTAGGGAAATGCAAATTAAAACAACCCTGAGATTTCACCTCACACCAGTCAGAATGGCTAAGATTAAAAACTCAGAAGACATCAGGTGTTGGCGAGGATGTGGAGAAAGAGGAACACTCCTCCACTGCTGGTGGGAATGCAAGCTGGTACAACCACTCTGGAAATCAGTATGGCGGTTCCTCAGAAAACTGGGCATGATACTTCCGGAGGACCCAGCCATACCACTCCTGGGAATATACCCAGAAGATTCACCAGCATGCAATAAGGATACATGCTCCACTATGTTCATAGCAGCCTTATATATAATAGCCAGAAGCTGGAAAGAACCCAGATGTCCCTCAACAGAGGAATGGATACAAAAAATGTGGTATATATACACAATGGAGTACTATTCAGCCATTAGAAACAATGAATTCATGAAATTCTTAGAGAAATGGATGGAGCTGGAGAATGTCATACTAAGTGAGGTGACCCAGTCTCAAAAGAATACCCATGGTATACAGTCACTGATAAGTGGATATTAGCCTAGAAGCTTGGAACACCAAAGACACAAATCACATATCAAGTGATGTCTCACAAGAAGAAAGGAGTGGACACTGGTGCTAGAATGGACCAAAACATCATTGTGGGAGAGTACAAGAACAGTAAAGTGGGAGGGGGTGGATGCGGAAGCAGGGGGAGGGAAAAGGACAGGTGGGACCTTTGGGGGTGGGGAACCAGAAAAAGGGAAATGAATTGTAAATATAGAATATATACAATAAAAAAAAAGAATAGTATGCCAATGTGTTCATGGACGACTAGGAGTTACATAGGCTCGCTGTCAGTCAGAAAGGCAGGGAGGAGGGACCATGGCCAGGTAAAAAAGGTGGCAAATTTCCAAGATGGCCAGCTTCTTCCTCGCCCTCCTGCCTTGAAAAACAGCTGGCAGCTTAAAACAACAGCTTTACAGGTCTTTGTCTCCCACCAGCAGACCTTGGCTCAACAAATTCAAGTCTGCTCAGGACATGTCACCGAACACTTCTGGGCCAATCCACCATCCTAACTTCCTTCAAACTGACCAAGCCTAAAGTAGGGTGAATTAAGCTCTTCAGAGGCTTAAAGTCCCCAGCAATCCAGAGGAGACTACTAGGCTTCCAGTTTCCTAAGCCCCCCCTTCTGCTTTGGAGAGTCTCTGTGTGTGTGTGTGCTGCATGTGCTTGCTCTCTCACCCCAATATACAGCTTCAGTTGATGGTTCTGCGCGCGGTGGTTGAGATTTCTCCGATCCTACCTAGTGCTTTTCAGATGTTTCCTGCAAATGGCAGAGAAAATGAATCCCTAAAGACCTCTAGACTATGTCATTTCAGGACCCTAGACTGTATCAGTTGGGCAACTCAGCTCTCAGGTGGTTAGATTATTAAACAATTCCGAAGCCCAATCCTTGTAGATACACAGAATTCATGCCTTCCTCTTGGTCAGTTGCTGACCAGGATATGATCTTAAATAAAATTATAATTTCCTTTTCCAAGTAAATCAGAATGTCTTTTTAAACTCGAGTCCTTATTTGCTTTCTTTTCATATTTGATTTTTATTGTAATTTCTAATTTATAATGATAATCAATTCAAAACAGTAAAGCATGCTCTGTGATATTTACATCCTGAGTGTAGTCTCTTTTTCTTTAATTTTGTTGTTACTGTGGTTTTTGAAAATCTACTTGTATGAGTTTTGATTTTGACTAAATTGTGGGATGCCTAGAGGATGGAATCACCTCCTCAGGGTATCCTTGAGTAATACCTCAGAAGTCGGGTGCTGTCTTTGGAAGGCCACTACTAAAGCTGGAGGCTCAGTGGAATCTGGACTGGGGAAATGGGGGAATAGAGAAAGGGGCTTCTCTCTGTGTCCTTTTTACTGGGTTGTTTGTCTTTTGGCTGTTTCTACTGGAGGACTTATCATTAGAATCTCTGATTTTTGAACTGAGTTATGCTGTTGCTTTACAAGGATACCATTTAAGATCTGGGCTTGTGGGATCCTGTGAGCCAGCTTAATATACCTACACACTGTATTGCTTCTGTTTCTCTGAAGAATTCTGAAAATTTTATAGTCCACTCTTGATGATGATGATGGTGATGATGATGATGGTGATGGTGGTGAAGATGATGGTGATGATGATGATGATGATGATGATGATGATGATGGTGATGGTGGTGGTGGTGGTGGTGGTGGTGGTGATGGTGGTGGTGGTGGTGGTGAAGATGACAATGATTATAGTTATTAAAGCTAACATACAAAGCGAAGGATTCCATTATGGCATCTTCATACACATGTATCATCATCATTGCTTTTATTCATCTTTCTTCTCTTCTGCCAACCTCTGTCCCTTCTTCTCAGGTCTTGCTGTTCATTTCTTCTCACCTCCTGTAGATGTCATTTCTGTTTTCATGTACTTTTACTTATTTATTTTCTAAAGAAGGACCTGATATTGTCGAAGGCTCAGGGTTGTCTTCCCCGCCTTCACACATACGCCTTGCTGTGGACAAGAGAAGATGAGTGGACTTGCTATGATAATGGTACCGAAATGTTTCTGCTCTGTCGTGCAGATTACAGTTGTCAGGGCATACCTGGCTACATCAATGTTACACCCATTTTATGCAGAAACGTTTGACACATAGAGGTGCCAAACGCAAGATGACCAGATAGTAATATCAGTACATTTTATTATTGCTTAAAAATGGAATGAAACATTACAAAATATCTAACCAATTTGAACCCTGGGATCCCTGCTATATAGAAAGAAGCCCTTACTTTTCTGGGAAGAAAATGTCTTTAATTCAGTGCCTTCTTGCCCTAGAGGGAACAAATTATAATTTCAGTGATTAAGCTTTTTTGAGTCAGTATTTCCTTTGAAAGACTCTGTCTGGTTCACCTGCCAGTATAAAACCTAAGCTATCAAACATTTGGTGCCCAGCTGGCTAGAGAAGATTAAACTCCAGAAAGGCATTTAAATAAAATTTAAATAATTCATGACTTGTCTCCATCTGAATGTCAAAGGCCTTTCTGGTAGAAACAGAGGAAGTAGCCATGAAGCCTTCAGTGGAAGATGGAGGGAGGAAGAGATGCCTTCTGACACCTGGGTCCCAGGTAGAGGATCACAGAGGAGGAGAGCTGACACCAGGCCTCTTCTTCATAAATCTCCAGACTGCTCTTACATACTGATGAAAAATCAAAGTGGAGACCCAATGTATAGCCACAGTGTAGCTAGCCTTGGTCAGCACAAGTGTCTGTGTGTGTGTTTGTGTGTGTGTGTGTGTATGTCTGTGTGTGTATATGTCTTTGTGTGTGTGTATGTATGTATATGTGTGTATATGTATCTCTGTGTGTATATGTCTGTGTGTTTGTGTGTTTTTGTGAGTGTGTGTCTGTGTATGTTTGAGCATGTGTGTGTGTGTGTGTGTATGTGTATGTGTGTGTGTGTATGTCTGTGTGTGTATATGACTTTGTGTGTGTGTATATATGTATGTATGTGTGTATATGTCTCTGTGTATGTATATGTCTGCGTGTGTTTGTGTTTTTGTGAGTGTGTGTCTGTGTATGAGCGTGTGTGTGTGTGTGTGTGTGTGTGTGTGTGTGTGTATGTGTGTGTTGGGGGAATGGAGAGTAGGCACTAGCAAACCAGGATTGGGACAACACACCACTAAGATAAACCACTGAGGAATGAAGGAAGCTCAACCTGGTGGAGGATAGGGAAAACATGAATACTATTCTTTGAATAATTTAAGAATGCTTTTAGGTTTAAAATATTGGTTCTTGATCCATGGGTCCTTTGGAGGTGGTGTGGATGGTGGCTATTGATGAATTCCTGGTCTAGGAGTTGGGATCTGGACTGTACAGCACATGAGGAATCTTCCATTCTGAGGTTAAAAGATGCAATCGCCATTGTCTTGGTACATTTCTCATGCTACGGTTCACTCGGATTTCACCTTTATTTTTTAATTTAAGATCCCAGCTCCTGTACTAGTATTCTCCGATTTACAGTAGACATTAGCAACCTTTTAAGAACTTGGTCTAGAAATTCCACACACATACCTAAATGCTTGTCTCTTAGGTGAGTCTAGATCCTATCAATTTATTAGGGAGATTAACTACCTCCTCTTTAAAAATACACACCAGGGCTGGGTGCTTGGCTCAGCATGCAAAAACACTTACCACACAAGTCTGCTGACCCAGGTCCAGTTCACCAGATCCCTTGTAAAAATCACAGGTAGTCACTGAGGGCCAGAGATGTTGTCCTTTGACTGCCACATGCCTTCCCTCCCACGTGAAGATAAATAAATGCTCAAAAATAAATGCATGTTAAAAAACCCCAAACACATTTACTTTCTCAAGGTATGGCCTCAGCAGAAAGCCTGTTCGTTTGACTTATCTTAAAGGGAATTTGCTCAGGTGAACGACTGACTGCATTCTCTTTTGTACACATTTTGTCTCTTTTAAGACTCCTTCTACACGAAGCAGAAACTGTATAGCTTATTTACTTCATGATGATGCTGTGCAGATTTGCCTGAGAAAATGCACATTTACTGTAAAACACAGTAATCATCATTTTTCATTGTTATTATTGTATATTAATTTATTCTGCTGTAAAGTATTTAAAAGGTTAATGGTCATTTCAATTTTAAAAAGTTATGGCATTCCCAAATTACATGTAATTTTTGGAGATTTTTTTCACCTATCAGTTAAAATAAAGAAGTCAGGCATTAGAGGACTAGGTCAAAAATATTTCTGCAGCTCCCACGGACACTGAAATTGATATGTAGCTACTGTAGGATGCTCACACCAAAGCCACGGCAATTCCCATGGTATTTTTTGTAGCTCTAGAGCTCTCTCTTTGTTTTGGGGCAATTGTCATGAAAATGGCCCTATTGCAATATTTTGATGCCTAATCACTCGAGTTTCAAGAGAATCAATATTGTGGCTTTGTGTGTGTGTGTCTACATGTACATACAGACTCCCATGCAGCCTTACAGATGGGAGTGAAAATGGTTTTACCATGACTCTGTTATTTAGAGCATCATGTTCTGATGGCTCTAGCAAAGCCTTTAATCAGGCCAAGCTGTGTGGCTCAATGGAATCCAGGCATGGAATCCTATCTCATTACAGAAAGATTGCATCATAGAAGCTGAATGGCTCGATTGCTGTAATTCTAAAGCCAGCATCCTGGGGAAGCATCACTATTCACCAACATCAAAAGAGTCCCCAGAATGGAAATTGACCCTGCCTTGTAATATAAACAGGTCAGCTGTGGGAGAGTGCTCGGAGACAGTTATGATGTAATATCCCTGCACCCAGTACTCCCAGGCTAATCTGTCTGAGCTTCTCCTCTGTCATTTCTCTTTCCCAGGAATAAAATAAAAGGTAAAGTGAATACTGATAAGGATGCGAGCTTCTCTCCAGCCATTTAAGGAAGAAGCCTATTGTCCAGCCTTCGCCAGGAGACAGGGTGGCTGGAAGAGTCTATTTGCATCCCTGGGGCTGTTCCCTCAAAGACTTCCCTTTATTTTCATGGGTGAGGTCTTTCTCTTCTGATTTATGATCTGTGTGTCTCTGCTGACTTTTTTTTAAAGGTTTTCATTGTTCATCAGTGTGCATTACAGCAGCCATGGATAATATTTGTGCAGGTGCAGCTGGCATTTAAAAATAGAAACCAAGGATAAAGACAAACCTTATTTTTAAATGTATAAAGTTAACGTATGAGGTATTATTATCATTATGGTATTTGCAAATCAAATTATCAGTAATCCCCCCAACTCCCTCTACCTCCTGATCCTCCAGTCTCCTTTCTCCTTCCTTGTCAAATGAATCTTCCAGCCCCTCCCACTTCATTACCATCTTCTTTATCCAAGATTGGTCTGATCCTTAGACTTTTAGGTTTTACCCACAGTTACAGCTGTTCAGGAATGTATATGCATACATTGCAGGCCCAGAGAGTGAGACCATACTGCTTTCATGCTCTGAAGTTGGGTAGAATCAACGCGATGCTTCCCAGATCTACCAGTGTCCCTGGAAATTTCATGATTTTATTTTTTATGGATGAATAAAATTCCATTATGCGTATTACCACATTTTCATTATCTGTTCATCAGTTAATGGACATCAAGACCAGTTCCATTCTCTTGCTATCCTGAATAGAGCAGCAATAAACACAGAGTGTTCAAGTAGCTCTGAGGAAGGATATGGAGTCCTTTGAGCAGACACCCAGGACAACTATGGCTGGCATGTTTTTTTTTAGCTTAGCCTTACCTGATTTTAACAAGCTTCTTGAGACTCTTGCAATGTCAGCCTTACAATTCTGGTGAGCATAAAGAATTAATACATGCTGGAAAATAGATAGTTGCAGGGTTTTTTGTTCCCCATAAAGACTTTTAATGGAATCGAAGGTGGAAATCTGCTAAGAACCTGCAATCTGCAGACATGTAGACTTGATTTTAACTCATTTATGGAAAGGCAGTGAAGTTGAGTAGGTAGCTGTGCCGCCCTGAGTATCTAATGGAGGGCAGGCTTGCTCAGGACACATTTGACCTGGGAGACCAAATGACATCAATCAGGTTCATCTCCATTGTCACTCCAGAGCATCCGGCCCAATGACTTATATAAATAGGCTTAGGAAACAAGGAACAACCAAGTGAACGGGTCACATAAGTCAGTCTCACCAGGGCTCAGAGTGCTCTGGTTCTGAGTCAGATTAAAAGGACCCGAGGCTTAGACACTGCTGGGCAGTGCCAAGTTCTCCCTTCAAAAACTACCATAGATCTCTGAAGTCATTTCTTGAAAATAGTTCCTTCCTTGTCCACGATGTGCAAAATGTTATTTTTTTGAAAACTCTAAATATATGTTTTGAAAACAGTAAAGAGAAAGAACACCTTATTGCATTCATTTTGCTTAATTATGACTATTGGCTGTGTAAGGAATGTTATTTACTAGAAAAATAAAACAACTTTGTCCAACTAAGTATCATCCATAATTAGTTACCAAGCCTAGAGTTCTCTAGAGCCAAAACATATCATGACCACCTTTCTCTCCTGGAAGACTAGCAGGGCTTGAATGACTTTCAGAAGTCTCTCCTTGTTGCTGATGCAAAATTTCCCTGCCATATCTGCATTCCTAAGCTTTGTAACTCTCTGGGATCCACTTCCTCAAGTGTCATAAAGTGGTTCAATGAAGTCTAGGAGATACAAAGCCAGAAAAGCCACACCCAACTTCCCAGCCCTGCTGCCTCCACTGACTTTATCTTCTATGCTGATGGTGTTTGAGTATGCAGTAGATAACATTTGTGAATTGTATTTTTCCCTTCCTTGTACAGAAAATGTAAAAGACCTCTTCAGCTCCTTGGGTCCTTTCTCTAGCTCCTCCACTGGTGATCCTATGAAGAGCAGCCCCATAGGAGGAACACTATGTACCAACCAGTACCCCCAGAGCTCCCAGGGACTAAACCACCAACCAAAGAGTACACATGGAGTTACCCATGGCTCCATCTTCATATGTAACAGAGGATAGCCTTTTCAGACATCAATGAGAGGAGAGGCCATAGGTCCTGTGAAGGCTCAATGGCCCAGTGTATTGCCAAGTCAGGAAAGTGGAAGGGGGGTTGGTAAGCAGGGAGGGTGGATGGGATAGGACTTTTTTTCCTGGGAGGGCTAATAAGGAAAGGGAATACCATTTGAAATGCAAATAAAGCAAATACCTAAAAAAATAAATATGGAAAAGAGAAAATGTAAAAGAAGTATTTGATGAATCAGACAATAATTTGCTTTTCCTGGTATGGGTTATATGACTTTTTGAAAGCAGTTCTTTATTGACTTAAAGGGATAAAATATTGATGGTAGATGTTTAGAGCAGAGCAGATGGACAGGAGAGTTATTTTAAAGTAATGTCTCAGGGCTTTTTGTATCCAGTGGCTTCTTAATCCACATTAAGACTGGGTATATCCATGCTTTTGTTATTATAGAAAAGGAATGATATAAATTTTTTTTAAATAATACGTCCTATATGCTCTGGGATACCGATCTTAGGAAATTAAAAATCATTATTATTTGATCTAATTTAATTAACAGAGCCTACCACCTTAGTGCCTTAGGCACCTCGGAAGAGAATGTGAATGCAATGATTAAATTAACTCAGAGTGAAGATTCCCATCAGAAAAAGAAGTGGAAGAAATTATCTGATTGAAACCAAAGTAAATTACATGCCCTGGGTGTTTCATGAAAAATCTTTTAAATTTGCTTGGGCTGAAATGGAGAGAAAAACTTAAATGTTATTCATTTATGTATCCATTCACCCATCCATCCATCTATCCAACCATCTATTCCTTCATCTAGTGTTTCCAAAGTCTCTCTTCTGTGGTTAATTTTGTACCAAATGTTGAGCGATACAACCAGAATGAGATTTTTCTACCAGTTCCATATTGTAAACCCAGAAGATGACATATTTCCAAAAGAAGGTGAACCATAGAACTTAAATACAGAAAAATATAAAGGTGTACTTTATAAAACATAAACTTATAAAAAATCTATAAAAATGTGTACAATCAAAATTTTAATCTGCAAAGATAAGCAAATATTTGACGAGTAGATGGTAGAGAATCTAGGCCTCAGGATTTAGATTATTTAACAAAATTGCTTCATAGGTTTGTCTCAAAGGCTTAACAGACATCCAGACCTTCCTTGTGCTGGAGCTGGTTGAGAAGGAATAGGATCACTGGCCGTTAAATAGGTTGTTATTGTCTGTTTCAACAGTGCCTGGATACAAAGCTTGTATCACCTAGCAGATATGAGGTAAAATAATGTGGATCAAGTGAAATCACAATCAAACTGAAGTTCATTTATCTTCTCTGCTTTATTCTTTATCTAAACCCTCCTATCTTTTAACCCTCAATTTAGCTTTTACTAAACAAAATACTTATCAATAAAACTTTTTAGTTCCACATGAGAAGTTTAAAGGTTTTATTTTGTATTTAGAATACCTCATGGTCTACTTTAAACGTTGAGTTTAAATCTTCACATGAGGAAGGTGTGGTTTCGTAACACATATGCTCTGCTGATCTTTGTATCTTGACTCATTTTTGAGGAAAATGCTGTGACTCTTTTTGCATCACTCCTCTTGACTTTGAAATTGTATTTAAGACCCAGATAAACAATCATCTCCTCAGATGAACTCCCCTCCATCTTCTGGGAACCCATTTGGGACTGAAAGTGTAAAGAGTCCGACTAGGAGTTGCTATCTCATCTGCCCTATGTCATTTGGTTTAGAGCAAGATGGGAACCTGAACCACAGAGGAGAAAATGAGAAAGGTAACATTGATGAACTAGATTTCACTTCAGAATTAAAACAAATCTATTTGAAGAATCAAAAGATAGAATATGAGTTGAAGTTCCTTTTTTCATACCTAATGAGCATCCCACTGCTTCTGGCAGAATGCAAGTGAGGTCTAGGCCATTTCTTGTGAAGCAGATACTCAAAACCAGGTTTTTCTAGGCTGCAAGATTCTGTATTTCAAGCAAGTTGAGCTTCTTTGCTTCCAGTGGTCCCCAAGCCCATTGGTATGAAAAGAACTCTAGAGCACCTGAAAGACAGTGGAACTGCCTAAGATGATCATTCATACTCAATATATTTGCTGTAGAGATTGGCAGAATCTTGGAACTGACTTATTTGCATTTGCATTCTTTGCCTGATAAGTGGATAAAATGACCCAGCACTCTGGGCTATTCTTTGGGAAGAATACATGGCCCACATCTGCTTTCTTCCCCACAAGGCAAACTTGGCCAATAATGAGTTGAACAATGAGTGTCTATGGTTTGTGTAAAAGAGCAAAGTTTGGAAAGATCTGATTGTCCCTTTGCATTTAGTCCTTAAAACTCTTTCTGCTCATATGGTGAATTAATATGGAGATGGAAATATTGAATGATTATAGAGATGGTTCAAAATTGACAGCAGATGGTCTTTTCAAAACAAAAGTCTCCTGGTAACTTTGAAAGGACACGAAAATTGGTAATCCAAGAAAATAAAACAGTTGTTCTCTCTTTAAGGGAAAGGTCTAAAATTTACAAGCAAAACAGTAAGAGTTTTAAAAATGATATTTCCTTGCTTATGTAAGATACTGGATTTTATCATGACACTTTCGTACATGTGCATTGTGCTGTGAGATTGTATCCACAGCCATTGTGCTCCCCATGTCCTCCTGTACCTTTGGCCCTCTTTCCTTTTCCCAGTCTGTTGTTTCTGTAACTGGCCTAATTTTGTTTCACTTTGTGATTGCAACTACATTGTGTGCTCACACCACATTTTTCATATGCGATCATGTGCTGATAGTCATTTAGGTGATTCTAGACCTTGATTATGGTGAGCAGTGCTAGGGTAAACATTTGTCCAAGTATTTCTCTTGGGTGGTTCTCTAGGCTCATTTGCATATGTACCCAAGAGTATACTTCAGAGTCATGTGGCAAATGTAACTGCACCTTGATGATTAAGATGGAGATATGGTACTATTTTGGCTGTAGAAAGCGATCCTGAGCAAAGCTACCTTCAGATATCACCTGTAAATCTTGGTGAAGACATATCTCAGTGAATTCAGAATCTCTCAACTACCTATTCTAAGGCAAACCATAATACTTGCTAAACATATTATGCAAGGTGATATAAATGTAAAGTTATTATATACTATCAGTGAAATAATAAAATACCGTAAGGCACTTTTGCTGGTATGCAATTTAAACACTGTGAAATTCTTTCTTTGAATGTGTTCAAGGAACTGCTTTTTGATATATTTATAAACTTGTACAACAAACTTACTATTTAAATTTTAGAACATTTTCATTGATCTCTAAAGAAACACAGGTTAGTGCTGGGGAGATGGCTCAGTGGTTAAGACCACTGATGGATCTAGAGGTAGTGTTCAATTCCCAGGAACCACATGGTGGCTCACAACCACCTATAATGGGATCTGATACCCTCTTCTGGTGTGTCTAAAGACAGTGACAATGTACTTGCATATATAAAATAAATAAATAAATCTGAAAAAGAAAGAACAAAAGAAACAACCAGTAAAGAAAGAAAGCAAGCTATGGTACCAGTCATTGTGCCTTCCCTTTTTCTCCTCGGCCTATGAAATTACAAGCACATTTACTTGATTTTGTAATTTCCCATTGTGGTCCTATTAAACAGAATCACACAATATCTGGCTTTTGTACATTGTTTTTCATTTAATATAGTATTTTCAATGTTCATCCATAATGTACTCTATGAATATACCCCCCTTTTTTCTTATTCATCATTTCTAAATTGATGTTGGGTTTTCTTCAGTTTAACTGCTTTCTGCAGTGCTTGGGTGAAACTCAGGACCTCATGTAGGCTAGACAAGGGCCATGTCCCGCATCTGGACCCCAGTTTGGGAGTATCATAATGCACATTTTATATGGTTGGGTTCATGGACTAGGGTCATTGTACATAAATATTCTGAGGTCATTTAGATATACGCAAATGTAGGATTGGAATCACTGGTTCATGTGCCTATGTATTTAAAATAAGAGGAATTTTCAAAAATTACTTTCTAAAGTGATTGTGCCATTTTATGCAAGCAATTACCCTTATCTTTATTGAAGTATAAGTGCACATAGAATTGTCTATATTTAAGTGTATAGTGTAATGTCTGCAGTTGCATATACTACTCACAAAACTAAAAATGTAGAAGCAACTAAGATGGCCATCAACTGATAATTGGCTAAAGACTGTGTGTTAAGTTATGAGAACCTTGTAGTCACTCATAACAGTAAGGAAAACCTGCAAGGCATTCTATTAGGCCCTATAAGGCACAGATGCTTATGTGTAGAATCTGAAAATATTGAGTCCATCAAAACAAAAGATAAATATGAGAATAACAAGCTATTCGTAGGGAAATGGGAACATAGTAATACACTATTTTAATAGTATGTATTATTTATTGACTTATTTAATTATTTGGGGTGTGTGTGTGTGTGTGTGTGTGTGCACATGTTGCAGCACAAATGTGGAAATCAGAGGACAATTTGCAGGGTCTCTCCTTCCATGTGAGTTCTGGTGATCAAACTCAGGTCTTCAGCTCAGTAGCTGGGCATTTATCTGAAGCAACAACTTGCTTCAGGTAAATAATACTTTAATTTTCAGTGTTGATGGACAGGTTTATTATGGGATGGAAACTGTAGTGTCTCTGCAGCAGGATTTTAAAAGTACAGCACATTTTGAGGATCAGATTTGTACAGAAGTTTCTTATCATCCCATTTCTCTCTTCCTTTCAATTATACCCACATGCCCTGGGCTTTTGTTTAAAACTGACGTCATATTATTTCCTGTATTGTTCCTCTACTAGGATGTCATTGACTTCCTTTATCACAACAGAATTACTTAATTTCTAGACATTAATACTATCTTCTAACCGAGGAGTTAGAAGTGTCCTGCACTATAACCATTCTTGGAGGGAATACATTTGACATATGGCTCATTAGTTCATCCTTTTCCTATGGATCCTAGTGAATGTTTCTGAAGAAATGAAAATGTTTATTTTTTAAAGGTGAAGTGAAATGTAGCTGTATCTTCTTCACCGTCTGTGTCATCTTATTCACCCTTAGCATTGTATTGATACATTTTCATACCTGTGTCTATTCCATGCTCATTGGGATGGTTTACAGGCATGGTTGCTACCTAATATGCAGATGTCACATCTCAAATCTAACAATCAGAATGTTTTATTGTCAAATATTCTTTAGTCAGAGAATCAAGGATTTAAGAGAACGTGGGTCTATAAAAGTGTCATTCTTCATCTTTAAAAGTGGGAATCATAATTACTGTCTTTGAGAGTCTGAAAGAAAATTATCTCCTATAGACTTATTTATTTGTATACTTGGTCTCCAATTGGAGACATTCATTGGGGAGATATGGAACCTTTAAGAGGTGGTGCCTTACAGGAGGAAGAACATCCTCGGAGGTAGGCTTTAAAGGTTTTTCATTTTGTATCAGTTCTTGCTGATTTTCTTTACTTTCTCTGGATGGATGAATATATCATCAGTCAACTTTCTGCTCTTGTAATCAAATCATGCCTTCACTGCCATGATAAACTCTTATCCTCCTGAAATTGAAAGCAAGGATAAACTCTTTCTTCCTTAAATTGCTTTTGGTCATGGTATTTCATCACAACAGAAAAGTAATTAATGCAGCATATTGTAGGACTATTGCAATCATTTAATAAGATCCTTAATGCAGAACAACTTTACAAAGTTCTAGGTACATGTGAATTTATTTAATGTATACACATTATTACATATCAATATTATATATTAAATACTTCCTCCCAGGTTTTGGATGTTAGGTCACAAAAAGCACCAGTCCCCAAAATGGCAGTGCTGATGACAGTGACTTGATTGATCCCCACCTAAGCTTGGTTTTGCTAGGAAACAGAAACCAAAAGCTTTTCTCAGAAAGCCTTAGTGGCTGTTCTGATTGCTCCTGACTGCAGATGTCAACACCTGAATGCTTCTGGCTGCAGTGGACGCACCTCTTCTGTATCGCTGCCTCCCTGCTTCATATACCTCTACCTAACCCAATAAGCTTTTACAGTTGGCTGCTGTTCTCTACTGTCCAAGGCAGCAGGACAGTTATCTTTATTGAAACTGTTCTTTCTATCCTTGTAGAATGGCTGTGTTCAGTGGTTTCAGGATATGCTTGCTAACATTTGTGGCTAAGACCCAGAGGGATGCCTGTGTCTTCTTTTGGGTATCCTATCCCTCTTTGACTAAACCAAAAGAAAAGAAAACCAGAATGAAACAATACAAAACAACAACAACAAACCCTAAAAATTCATCCCTCTTGTGGTAAAATCATTTGCCACTGCTTGCCTCTACCCTGTTATATTTGACTTCAAATTTTAGAGTCTCTTCAGCTGTTTCTCTCTTGCACTTCCACTACACACTCGTCTCTCCTCACCTGCTTGAGTAAGGGCCCTTCAGGGCTACCTGCCTACATTCTATTGTTTCATGGGGTCCCCAGTGGAGGAGCTAGAGAAAGGACCTAAGGAGCTGAAGGGGTTTGCAGCACCATAGGAAGAACAACAATATGAGTCACCCAGTACTCCCAGAGCTCCCAGGGACAAAACTATCCATCAAAGAGTACGCTTGGAGTTATCCATGGCTCCAGATGCATAGCCAACAAATGATGGCCTTGTTGGACATCATAGGGAGGAGAGACCCTTGGTCCTGGAAAGGCCTGATGCAGCAGTGTAGGAGAATACCAGGAGAGGGAAGTGGGAGAGGGTTGATCGGGGATCAGGGGGAGGGAAGATGGCTTACGGGATTTTCGTTGGGTGTGGGGGGAGGATCAGGAAAGGGGAAAACATTTGAAATGTAAATAAAGAATATATCTAATAAAAAAAGTTACATGCTATGCTAGGCTAAACCTTCCTGCATACTGTCTTCTGGTTGAAGATGCCCATCTCTTGTGATCTGGGCATTCTACTGAGGAACCACAATCCACTTGTGAATGCCCTCTTGATCCAGTTTCTGTTTTACTGCACTCAGCCCCTGCCCGCACTGTTTCTCACTGTTCTATCCTTCTTCATCCTTATCATCTGTAATCACTATCTCCTGGTGATTATATACATTGTTGGTTTTTTCTTCTATTCAATCTCCTTGTCATAGCCCCCAGTGACTGGACTCAGACAGAAGAAATTTCCCTATTTTCTATGTACTCCCAGCCCTAATACTGGGATTCTGTTCCTGCAACTCCCTCCTCAGGTCTCCTTCTCACTGACCATGGAGTTCTGCCAGTCTAAGTCAGTCATTGCCACTCCTCTTGCCAGGCTCAAAGTCTCTTTCCTCTCTTGAAGTCCATGATGCCATTAATCCTTGGCTTCTTGATTTCTACCACAACATGGCCTGCCTCAATTCAATCTTGAAAATCAGTATCAGTGGCCCAAAACTGACCCATTCAACTTCCAAACCCACACAGATTGTAATACGGTCTGCCACCTTGTAAACAAATGCTCCCAAACTCTTTAACTCTCAGCTTTCTTCATTATCCATTCTCAAAAATCCCTTATTCTCTGCTCTTGTCCCTCCAACTGATTACTGGATTCAGTCATACAGAGATGAACATATCTTTTTAATATAAGTAACATTAAAAAATTGATACATGTTCCACTATGTTCATAGCAGCCTTATTTATAATAGCCAGAAGCTGGAAAGAACCCAGATGTCCTGCAACGGAGGAATGGATAAAAAAATGTGGTATATATACACAATGGAGTACCATTCAGCCATTAGAAACAATGAATTCATGAAATTCTTAGAGAAATAGATGGAGCTAGAGAGCGTCATACTAAGTGAGGTAACCTAGTCTCAAAAGAATACCCACGGTATGCACTCACTGATAAGTGGATTTTAGCCTAGGATCTTGGAACACCAAAGACACAATCCATATACCAAATGATGCCTGAGAAGAAGGCTGGAGTGTACCCTGGATCTGGAAAGGCCAATGCATTGGTGTAGGGGAATACCAGGACAGGGAAGTAGGAAGGGGAGAATGGGGGAACAGGGGGAGGGAAAAGGGTATATGGGACCTTTGGGGGGCGGGGAACCAAGAAAAGGGAAATGAAATGTAAATAAAGAATATATCCAATTAAAAAATTGTCATGTTGTTTTATGCTACTAAAAGAGCTAGCTCTGGAGTTGGCATTGGGTATACCACGTCTAGACCCATACATGCTTGCTTAAAGGTTTCCTCCAAAGCATCTGTCCTGGTTCAGACTAGCCAGGTGACTATGTGACTGGAAAAACAAGAGCAAAACAGAACAGTACTGGAAAAAGATGCTATATTCTCGAGAACAGTGGAGAGGTAAACTATTTCCAATACAGCTTAATATTGTTTGTCTCATGGTATTTACTTAAATTTAAAAATTATTATTATTCTCTTATACATTATGCCCACCCAAAGTTTCCCGTCCTCTCTGACCAGTTTCTTCTGATTCTTCCTCCTGTATGCTCCAATCTACACCCCTTCTGTTTACCTTCAGAAATGTTCAGCCCTCCCAGAAATATCAACTAATCATGGCTTATTTGCAATATGTCTAGATACTTCCCTTCTTATTAAGGTTGGACAAGGTGGGAGAGGAAAGTGTCCGAAAAGCAGGCAGAAGAGTCAGAGACAGCACCTCTCTCATTGTCAGGAGTCCTACAAGAACCCGCAACACAACCATAGTGTGTATGCAGACCCTCGTTCAGACCCAGCCAAGTTCCCCGATGGATGTTTCAGTCTCTGTGAGTCCCTATGAGCCCGTTAGTTGCCTATGTTGGCTTTTGTGTGATGTCCCTGAACATCCCCCTCTACTTCCATCTCTTGCTGTCTTTCTGTTGGGGATGTGGACTGCATGGACTGTGCTACCCAAAGGGAAAATAACTGGTAAGTGGGGTGTGCTCAAGCTCCGGAGATCTCGGATATATGAGATGGCAGGAGTGCAGCTTTGCTCTCTCTGCCTCTGTGCCTTTTCTGGAACACCTAAATCCCACCTCGGAGGTCACTGAGGTGACCACAGATACTCAGTCACTAAGAGCACCTGGAACACCTCTCCATGCTACTGAGATATATCAGTAGCATTCCTGGATATTCTCATGCCCACGACTCCCCAAAAGTATATAATCCTGATCATTCCCCCCAAAGTGTATAAATTCACATCCAATAAAGAAACATGAACAAGTTAAGTCATTTCAGAGACCTGTTTCATTAGAGATCGACACTGAAAGGCAGGACACTAAGACTCTAGAAGGTCTTCTCTCTTCTCCCACCTCTCTGGTACTCAGCACTGTCTCCTAGTTGGACTGGGTATTGCTCTTTTCCAGGCCCCTGCAATCTTCTTAAAGTCAGGCATGCAGCAGTGCTCTGATGCCCCAAGGGAAACTCAGGATGTGGACTCTTCCTTCTCTCTGAGCTGGCATATTGGCGGCACCCAGACACTGCTGGCACTGACAGTTAGGCCGAGAGTCTCTGCTCCTCTTTCTAACAGTTACTGGATGGAGCCTCTGTAATGATGATGATGTGGAGGATGAGGATGAAGATGAGGATGAAGATGAGGATGCTAGGCTACTGTCTACTAGGATAGCAGAATATGGTTACGAAGCATTCCATATTTTTTGACAGTTCTATCCTAGGACTCTCTCTGGGCTATCAAGCATCTGGTTATCTGGTTCCTGGCCTTCCAAGCAGTGTTCATGGTGGTTTTCTCCTCATGGCATGGATTTCAAGCTAGAGTAGTCATTGGTTAGCACTGATGCCCATAATCTCTGAGCCATCTTTTCCACAGAATATCTTGTAGGCAGAACAAATTGTAGGTTGACAGTTTCGAGGCTTGGTTGGAATTCAAGTCCGTCCACTAGAAGTCTTTTCTGGTTAAAAGAGATGGCCAGTTGGGGCTCAGTGTCCCCCATTATTGGGAGTCTTAGTGAGTGTCACGCTTTTAGGTTCCTGGCAGTTTCTACTGCAATAGGTTCCTAGTTCACCCCTGAAAGTTCCCACGCCTGTTTTAGTTGTCTCTTCAGTACTCTTCCTCTATCCTCCCCCCCACCACAAGAATTCTTCTGTTACCATTTCAGCTTTTTGACTAAGATCAGTTGTGGCATTTAAATTTTTCTCAAAATATTATTTATAAAATTAGAATGGCTAAATGTAATCACAGATACTTAACTCTCTAAATATTATCCCTCTTTTCTTGGTTTTGCTTACTAAAAATGGTTCAAGGATGTGTTTCAAGCTTTTGCTGAAATGTAAATTTTATTTCAGGATTTATAAGTCTTTGGGATAATGGTTCAAAAATACCTATAAAATCTATAACACAAAAAGTGAGCTTAAAACGTGTAACAAAAATATTGCTTGTAAAAACTTATAACAAAAGGGGTTGAAAGCTAAAATTCCTAGTATAGGTAAACTTAATTTGCTGTAACGTCATTTTATATAACTTGGATCCAACTATTGTTTAGGAAAATACATTTTCTATTAGATTAAGGAGATGACAATGTGTCTGTAATATATTTTAGCTAAGGATAAATTTATGCATGATGATTTTTGTCCTAATAATAAAAAATAACAGATAAAAACAAATAAACAAGGTTTATGGTACATAATTCTTACAAATCACATGTGTGTAATAATTTAAGTTTATGAATTTTTAAAGTTTACTTGGGTTAACAGAAACTGACAAAGATGCATATCTAGTTATTTACTTTGCTATCTTTGTTAAGCCTTAGCTATTTAAAATGATTTAAGTCATATATAAACTAAAGTACACTATGAAATAATTAAAAAACTAGGTTTCCAGTCTCTTCTAGTCTACTTCTAGTCTGCAGTTTATTTTGATACTAATAGATTTGCAATTAAAAAGTATAAACTTTAAGGCTCCAGTTTAACAAATAAAATTATAAAATCCTAGTCTCACTAACTTACTGTAAACTGTAAAAGATAATTAAAACACACAAATTATTGGTCAGTCGTCTTAATACTAAATTATTTCACATCCTCAGAGCTATGTTTCTAACTCTGCTAAGTACAAATCTAACTTATTTGCTGGGAAAAATCTTCAGCATTCTGTATATGGATCAAAGTTGAGCCTAGAGCAAGTATCTGAGAGCAAAGTTTGTTTAATGTAAAATAATATGATTTTGACATTACCCTGTGTCAAAATCATACACAAAGTAGTGGCCTTCAAGTCTCTAAGAGACTTGAACTCTTTTCTTGAAGTTGAATCCTGCTGAACATGGTATTTAAGATGTTCGGTGGAAAGGAGGAACAGGAAAAGGCTTCCCTTGACAAACAGAAATACTAGTTTTGGCAGCAGCCCTAAGGTTACCTTCAAAGAAGACAGGATAAATGCGAAGTTTCTCAAATTAAAGAACTTAGGCTTGTATTGGCAGCAAACAGCATGTTGTCTTTTGTACCCGAAGTTAATGTAAAGCTAGACATTGCTAAGATGAAAGTAGACTTTGAAACTTTAATCAGACAAAGCACCAAAAGAACGCATCTGTGAAAGCGTCTCTGAGTGGACACTTGATGAATGTTTCTGACGACAATTGCAGCATCCAAGTCTGTATCTGAGCTGCTTCAGCGTAGACCCCCTATATAACACAGTAAGCTTTTGCAATAGGTCACTCTTCTCTCCTGTCTGAGGTAGCCAGACACTTTTCTTTTCCTTTTGTCTTTTCTTTTCTTCCTAACTGTTCTCTTCTCCATGGAGAACGGCCATAATCAGAGGGTTTTTTTGGTGGGTCAGCTAACAACGGGTTCTGCAAGGCCATAGACAAAACCAGCACAATTCTGTCCCTTTGAAGTCTGCAGTGTGGCTATGTCTAGAAGTTGCTTGCGCTGCAATGGTCAAATCATCCTGCATCTTACAAGTACTCTTGACTTGATTTTGAGTTGCCCCAAGGCAAGCACATTTCTTTTTGTAAAAACCAATTACTGCATTAAACTGCAAAGGGAAAAATCAGTGTGGAAACTGTTAAGTTCGTTGAAATGCTTCCATGGAAGATAGGAGTTTAGATGCCTCCATGTTTGAACTTTATAACACCCCACTATGAGAGACACAGGCCACCAGTTGCCTCTGTGTCTGCACCTCCTTGCACATGGTGGCCATTCACTTCAGAATAAATTTGACTCTAGATGAATTAGAAATATATGCCTATCATTTTTTTCTTATTTCATTTTTTCAGCTTCCTTTTTACTTGATTTTAAAAAGACAAACCAGGGGAAGTCAAAAGAAGCAAACATGTGGGGTTCTATTGAATAACCTTGTGCTAATCCAGGGGACTGGGCAATACCTAGTGACTGATTTGCATACCCACTGACTCAGTATTTGCTCATCTTCAATATCACAGAACATGTCCCACCTTCTTCGGTTGCGTATCTGACCTGCAGCCACTGGATCTGTTTTGATGATTCTATATTGGCTCACCTCTCCAGGCTTCACCTTGTGGTATCCCGCTATGTGAAAACTCACACCACATCTCTCCTCTACAGTGCTGAGAGCACAGGTCAAGTTGAGTTCTTCTTAAGGATATCCCTGCTCTATTCCATCCTGGATCCATGCATGGCCCATATCTCATGAGCCATGAGTTGTGTTTTTAGATCAGGACATGTCTTTGCTGGTAACTTATCTTACCACTGTGACCAGGGACCATACAAAGCCAACAAGAAGGATCAGGAATTAAAGTTTATTTTGGCTCCTGATTTTAGCATTGACCCTAGGAAGATGTCTGTCTATAGCAACAGAAGTGTGTGGCAGAGGACGCTCACACATCTTGGAGAACCAGGAAGCAGAGAGCCAGAGCCATAACTACAGGCAGATATAACAATGACAGTGAACCCCTGCAACATAATTTCTTCTTGAAAAACAATATAACCTTAAGAATCCACAACCTCCCTCTGGCTGGAGACAGAGTGTTTGAACACATAATCTTAAAGGGACACTTCTTATTGAACCGTAGTACTGTTGGCTCTACTAGACTGAAACACTATCAGAGGCTGTTGATTCCTTTAAGCCTTAAGCATATCGAGTGGCAGTTTCCTGTAGTTTCTCTGCCTCAGATTTTATATTTCTCAGCAGAGCGCAAAACTGTAAGAGAGATTCGGGAAACTTTTGAGGCTGATAAGTTATTGGTCAGACTAAGGAAAATAACTCTCTGCCTTGCTAACAGACTTCCTCTAGCTTTTTGTTGGTGGTTTGAGACCCATTGCAGGGGCAGTGGTGTTGACCCAGCCCTGGAAGGATCCTAGAAAGTTCCTCTTACTCAGGAGTGAGAGTGAAGAGGAAGAGGGAGCACCGTGGGACTCATCCTCATCCTAACTGGGTCAGAAGTCATCTTAGACCAGATCCTTCCTATTTGCAGTGAGATACTTTGGTTACATCATCTGTGTAGTAAAAATCTTTCTTTAATCCTCCTATGTGATGCACTGATCTTTCGTATCAATGTTGACACCTTTCTTCTCTACCTTTTAGGTTTTTGTTCTACAGACCCAAGTCTTTAGTGTCTTCTATTAAAGGGAGTCTTTTCTTGGCTAGCCAGAGGATTGGTTCACTTTTGTAAATTGTTTTGTTGTTGTTTATTAGTAGTAACAAAGATAAGAAATGCAATTTGAGGACAAAAAGGATGTGAAAATGTTTCATTAAAAGGCAGAATTTATTCTTATCCTTGTAAAAATCAAATTCAAAATATGTAATTTGCCACGCAGTACTTGGACCGAAAGAATTGGCAGGGTTTGTTATTCTTTTAATGAAAGCTGACAGCCCTTATCTGGGTCTGTGCATACTGAGATATTAATATAATTGATAATCCCGTAAGTAGGGCCTAATTCTATGAGATACTAATCCTGATTGTCAATTTGATTACATTAATAAGTGCTTCAGCCATTATTGTGGCAAACCTTTTGGAGTATTCCTGAGGGTTGGCTCCAGAGATGTTTAACTGGGGAGAAAGAGCCTGAAGGTGAGTAATATCATCTCATAGGCTTGGGGTGAATACACCCAAGAAAGCCACCTGGGAATGAGCATTAATTTCTCCCTGCTTTCTGAACACAGAAGAAGTGACCCGCTGCCTAACCACCCTGCCACCATGCCTTTCCTGCTAAGATGGAGTGTGTCCTTGAACTGTGAGCCAGAACACAGCCTTCAGCTGCTTTTTGTCAGGCATGTGATTACAGCAATGGAGCAGGTAAACGATGTGGTCTGTAGAGAGCGTGCCTTGTGGCAGCTTCCTCTGAGATTGAAATATTTCTTCCTGCAGGGAAACTCATTAACTCCAGCTGTGCAGTGTGCTTCAGGTCCCCAGCTTTTCTGAGCTGTCACCTATCCTGAGAGTAGGTTTTGGTAATGCAACTATAGTTGAGTCATTCTGTTCCTATATGTGCCCCTTCACACATGTTTCCATAAGCAACACTAATAAAATCTATTGGTTCACCAAGTTGGTCTTTGGTGGTATCCATACTTCAGTCTGTATTGGGGTGAATAGAGTCTGTGTGAGTGTGAGTGTGTGTGTGTGTGTGTGTGTGTGTGTGTGTGTGAGTGTGTGTGTGTGTGTGTGTGTGTGTGTGTGTGTGTGTGTGTTGAGTTTCCAAATAGTCAGTCACACAATGGCTGGACTTTGTTGTGATTTGGGGCAGTGGCATTTCTGGACTCACTGAGAATTAAAATCCTACTTGTTTTTCTAATGAATACAAGTCAAGCTTTGCTAAAAGCTTTGCTTTTCTGTTGCCACTGACCAAAGACGTATCCATCCCTAACTTCCTGGAAGAGGAACCAGACACCATGCAAAGCTAAAATCTCAGGTTTTACTGAGCATATTTATGTATTGTTTTGAAAGGAACTTTCTTTTGTTCTGTATGAGGCTAAGAAAAACTAATTCTTTGTGTAGTGCAAAAAAAAAAAAAAGGACAAGAGGTGGAGGGAAGGGGACAATAGAGGGGGCTCCATTCATTTCTTCTATGGCTTAGGCAGTGCAGGCAAGTAGCTATATATCTCACTGGTGTGCTGGCCTGTGTACCAGCAAGAGAGTAGCTGTAAGTGAATCTCTATTAGCCAGCTGAATCATAAAATCTGAAAAGGCCATTATGAGACTTCTATACTGGAAATGTCTTCCCTGGATGGGAGTCTTCATTTCTGTTTACATCAACTTGGAATTAGACTAGTTTTGTTATTATCAATGTGTGTTTGTACAGTGGGCTAGATAATTAAACCAAAATGTCACTATACCCATATGCCTTTCCATACCCTATTTTGTCACTGAAGGATTTATCCCAGTGGAAGTCCGTCAGTTTCTGCCAAGCTCAGCTTTTACCTAGGGAAATAAACAAAAACAAACTTGTTGTTTCAAATGCTTTGCTTAGATTTAGCCTGAGAACAATTAAACTTATTTATATACAACCTTGCTGCAGAAATAATGAGATGATTAAAGTATTCTTAATGAGTTCTCATTTTCCAATTGTTTGACTCGACATAGAAATACATATTTATCTTTTTAATTATTGTTTTGGCCTCAGAAAGCACCCATGTTTTTAAGATCAGCGAGGTTCATGGAAGAATTGATTTAATGACTTCTTGATTCTTTCCTTATACCATTAGCAATTAGAATAACATTCTGTTGTGGAGAAATGATTTTAGTTACTATGTTATAGACTTATGTGAAGTACTTTCACATAAGGTCTCTTTGAATTTTAATAGTAGTCAAAGCATGCATCAGAGTCCATGTGGCATCTTAAGACATTAAATATTTACAACAGGAAGAATACTACCTGCTCGTTTTGCCTAGTTCCCTATTTAGGTGGGATAGGGAGGCGCCATAAAGAGCACACACAAAGGTGCAATGCTTTCCCCAGAGATCTTATTTGCCTTTTGTTCCTTTGCCCTTTTTCTTTAACATCTGTCCTTTCTTTACTCTGACAAAACAATACAAAATGGTCCATAAAATCCCTCCAGGACTTTGCATCACCAACTCTTCATCTCATGATTTCTCTTTCTCCTCACTCTCAAGTCATCTTTCCTTTGTGACACATGCCTGTTTCTCTTGCAGCCGTCTGCTACCAGAGACATTCCTCTTAAGTTTCTGGAGTGCTATGGAGCCAGCAATCCTTGCCCCTCCCTTTCTTGGTGGAGTCAGGAGAGGGCATGGGTCTAAGTACATGCCGTTTCTCACATCACTGATTGTTTTCTGACTTTCCTCCTTGTCCTTCTTCAGCATGATTTTGTTTGGTGGTGTAACTCCACCACCTGCCCCTGTTATCATGAATGAATGATGGCTCCCAGGAACAATTTCCTCTGTGATTGTATATAATGTTTGAGTTTCTTTCTTTCCTTTTTTTCCCAACAAGGCAACATTTTATTCTATACCAGAACACATAATAAATATATTTCTAAATTGCATTTCAAAATGAGCTATTGTTTCAAAGTGAATCTGGAAATGCTGAACATCTCTGAAGTGGAGGAAAAGATGAAACATGGGTATTAAATGAAATGTGTACACTGCGGGGGGCTTTCTGCTTCTTAGAAGTCCCTGAGATCTCAATGAAATCATTACATAATTTACACATGTTCATAAATAATCCAGCTCAATCTTTTTCTTTAAAAGTCAGTTTTCAAGTGCACAGACTAAGCAGTCTCCATGAGCCCCTCCAGCAGGAGATGGGAAAAATATGTTTCAAGTTTAAATAATGACTACATGACTTGTGGTTAATGGAATATCTGCCAGTTTCTTTATGGAGACCAAATCAGACATTTAAAAACACACACTGGTTGATCATTTATTAATGCACCATGCTCTGTGTCTGCTCAAATAATTTTACAATTCAAAAAATAGCTTATGAGAAGGAAGAAGCTTGGGAGAATTGCTGAACTGTGCTGTGGCAAGGGCTTTTTACTACTCTTGCTGGTCAGTGCTGCTTGAGCTGTAGTCTTCCTGTAATTAAACACAGATATCAGCCTTGCAATTCCATTGTTATTGGCAGAAAAATCTCTTAGCAGAGGTGATAAACAGATAGCGATTTTTTATGCGCATCAGATGATTCAGATTACTGAAGCAAACTGAAGACCTGGATCCAGAATTCTAGCTACTCCATCACCTTGTAAGCATGAATTCCATGCTTTGTAAGTAATTGCAAATACTAAAGGTCATAGATTTCCTTTTATTGATGGACAAAGTTTTTTCCATAGTCAGCATAAGATTCTTACCTGTGCCTGGAAACAGAGGATTAGCCCGATGGTGACCTGACTGGTGCTGTCATCCCTGGGAGCCAGGCCATATGTGAGGAGATAATCTGTCATCAGTAAAACCAATTCAACTCCATCTTCTGACATTTGGGATTGATCTTCAGGATGTGAACATCTGGAAATCTTATTTTGTATCACTTAATGTCTGACATGCGAGTGTGATCTACCATCTGAAGCCTTGGTCTTACAGAAATCTCATCTTTTGCATTCTAGCACCTTCAAGGTGGACAACGGGCTCCCATGTATGCCTTCACGAAAACTACAAGCCTGTTTCTTGCCGTAGGACTCTGCAACTCATTGAGACATCTCTGTAGCCCATTTCTATGAGCCAGGCCTTGTGATCTTTTGGACAAACAAGGGTATCTGCTGATTTCACAAAAGTCTGTAAGGCAGTCCAGATATCACAAACAGGCCCAGACTATGTGGTATGTGTTATCAGCAAAGAACCCAAACAGCTTTGTGAGGCTTCACAGTAAATTCTTAGAGACTCTAAAGTGGGTAATGTGGTTTGCTGTGGCTCATAATCACCAGATTTAGTGTTCAGGGGTGCAGTGCCCAGCACAGGAGGTGTCAGTGTGAGGAGTGAATCACCTCTTTGTCACTTCAGGAGCTTTTCTTGAAACATACATTTGGGACTTCAAAAATGACACAAAGAGGCATGTGCAAATTTTTGTTTTCATTTTGGCTGTTAATTTTCTAAAGGAACATGTCTGGATAACCATCTCTACAGATGGAAAGAAGTGGTACCACAAGGAATCTATAGCAAAGATGCAGGCCTGCTGATCACCTAATGCTACTGAGTATTTACCTGGGAAGGATCCTTTATCTGTCTTCTTCCTGGTGTCCAGTGGCCTCCCGAGTGGGAGAGCCATGTGATGGTTCTTGTTTAGAATGGCGCATGCAATCGTTTTATTGTGAAGTTCTTTCCCATCAGAGCTGTTTGTAACTTCACCAAGCATCTTGCAGAGCTGCTGAGCCTTTGCTGAAACTCGAGTCACTTGAAAATAACAGGTGAAAATGGAGGCATACCACTTCTAGACAAATCACATTGTCTCTGAACCTTTAAGAATGCCAAACTTCTCAGTTTGCTGTTCAGTCACACATACCCGCATTTACAAGGAGGCTCTTCTGAACTCGGTGACCCTGCAAATTGTTTAGTCTCTCTGATCTCCTCTCATTATCTGTAATATATAGACACTTGTACAGTTACTTACCTTGTAGGGTTGCTTTGAAACTCAAGTGAAATGGTCGCTGGAAATCGCTTAGTACAGAGACTCAAAATGTTGGGTTGAGTTTATTTTCTATGTTAACTCAGCAATTTTGGAAAATATTTATTAAACACAGAGCTGCATAATATAATACCCACAGTTATCGCAATGAAAAAAAACATATCTTATTCAAACTCAGAGATCATTACAGAAAAGAGAGTGGAAGGATTTTAAGACCCAGAGGGGGTGGATGAGTACAAGTGAACAGTACCTTCACAGGGCTGCAAGGCAGCTCACGGCCGGTTAGACACTATGCACAAGACCTGTGCAAGCTCAAGCCAGACAAATCCAGCAGAGTGAAGGGAGGTGGCATAAAGTCTCACCCCTAACAGAAGTTTGTTGGCACTTGATAGATATTAGGAGAGGGAGAGTCAGTTTTCTTTAAGAATGTAGCCCCTGGTAAGCAGACCATACTCCACATACACCCAAACACACCCAATCTCCCTCTCCCAGTAGCTGGGGCTCCACACTCATCTTTTGTTATTATTTTGGAATGGGGTCTTGCTGGTGGCTCATACAGGTTTAACGTATGTGCTTTCAGAGGATTCCCCTGCCTCAGCCTTCTGAGTAGCTGGGATCTCAAGCATACCTTTGTGATATTTTAGACTTTCTAGGCCTCAGTTTTCACCCATGTAAAATGGAGTTAATTACAAGTACTGGGTCATTAGGATGCTTTAAGGATTAAACAATCTCCAGCAAAGGCCTTTTCAAGCTCATGGCATACAGTGATGCATCAGCAAATACTAAACCCAACTGAACAGGATTAATTATGTCTTCAGGATTTTTTTTAAGTTCACATATGAAGTAATGGGGTTCACTGTATACAGGGATACCCCTGTTCTTTGTTTTTGTTCATTTTCCTTACTACCTCAACTCTTTCTACTTCCCAACTCCCCTTACCCTGTCACTTTCTGCCCTAGAATAGTCCTTCCTTCAGCTTTCAGCTCACATGCTTCTTAGCCCTCATGTTTCTTCCCCCGTGAACTTTTCCTTGCTCCTTTTTCCATCTACTCTTTCAACTTTTATGACCCAACAACATACACTTGCGCAGTCATTTAAATCCAGATTCCTTGCATTTCCACTCTCTAGAAGCATGATATTTATGTTTCTGAATCTGGCTTATTTCTAACGTCTTTAATTTAAGTTGAGGTTACCTACTATGTTCATCACCTTGTGATATTACCCTCTTAGGAGTCAATGTAATCTAAATTTGTCCTTAGATTTATAATGTAAGTTGTATTTAGGATTTCAATATTTATGTCCCTTAGATCTTGTCACTATCTTGAAGAGTTCTAGTCTTCTTATCTAAGGAAATCCACCTTATGACAAGAGCACTAAAGATGACACATCAAAGGATGCAAAACAGGAAGTTGGGAGGAGCTACTGTGGGGATGCAATGGCTGCTGAGAAATGTGCTTGTGCAGACAAGGTGGGAGCATTTGACTGATAATTTTCCTTCATAGAGGTGTTTCTTTGTGACAAGTAAAAAAAGAAACAGGAAACAGTTCCAGAGTAGCTAACATAGGTCCCCGACAAAGTGTGACCTGCATCCAAAGTCAGAGACGTCCTAAGTCAACACCTTGTCTAACTACATCTCAGTGGCTTGATATTTAGGCAGCTAAGTAGAGTAACTGCTACTTGACCTTCCTCTCTTAGCTCCTGGTTTTCTTTCTTCTCTGAAAGAGCAATCTTATCAATCAGTCTTTAAAAAATTACCTGTGGGCCATGCCTATAATTCCAACACTGGGGACACGGAAGCAAAAGGATCCAGTGTTCAAAGTCAACCTTGCTTACACCATGCTCCAGGTCAACCTATATTATATCTCATTATATATCTAAATGACTCCCTGGTGGAGTTTAATAATACATTTTTAAGATAGTGTGTGAGGCAAAAAATGCTTCTTAATTCAACCAAGTGGGAGGTGTTGGATTATGAAGGCTCTCTGACTGCGGGAATGAATTTGTTAATTGATGGAGGTGGTAACTGGATCATAAGAACTTAACCTTGGGAGTGCATCAGTCCTTTGATGGACAGGTGCTTAGATCATCAGGTCTCTGAGACTATAGGACTAAAAGTCTGTGATGTAATGAATGGTGGTCCATTTGCAGATCCATAGACTGTAGGTTTCTAGGAAAAAGCCTTGTGGTAAAGACTTTCTCTCTTCTCTTTATGGATCTCTCCTTCACTTTTTTGCTGTTTTGTCTCTCATGAGGTGATCAGTTTTGGTGCTAGAACATTCTTTATGTTGTGAAGATCATGACTAGCAACAGGCAAGGAGAGGTAAGGGCCAAGTAACCACTGATTAAAACCTCTGAAATTAGGGACAAAGTCAAAGATTTCCTCTTTCCAAATTGATTGGTTTGTCATAGCCATAGAGATCAGAGTGACACATCCACTGAGGTATTTGTAATTATTTCTGTTTCCTAAATGAGTTCACTAAAGCCCATAGAAGTAAGTTAGCTTATTCAAAGGCAAAAGCAATGGTTAGAGGTAAAAATTGGAAACCAGGTGCTGGTCATCCAAGTATATTCTCTCCTCACATGACGTTGGAGGTAAAATAACCTTCTGCCAAGTAATGCATGAAGCAAGGTATCGCCTGCCGTATCTTTGTTACTTCCATCTGTGTGTATGTGGGACGTATCAAGGACTTATTTTTCTTTCCTCTTTAGATTTACTTATTTATTTTATGTGTATGTGTGTGCACTGTAGTTGTCTTCAGACACACCAGAAGAAGGCATTTGATCCCATTACAGATGTTTGTGAGCCACCATGTGGTGGCTGGGAATTGAACTTAGGACCTCTGGAAGAGCAGTCAGTGCCCTTAACTGCTGAGCCATCTCTCTAGCCTCAGGAGGTCTTTGATACATCTTCTTTGTGTCATGTAGATTGATTTTCAGGAATTGATGTAGTGCAGAGACAGTAGAAGCTAATGGAGTTTTTGAATCATTGCTCCCATACTCTTTCATTTCTTCGTTTACTCGATCGGTAGACCAGATACAGGTACAACCCAAGTTCTTCCTCTTTGTAATAAAACAGATGAGTTTCCAAACAATACTGCTTAGCATTCTATAGCATTCATCAAGGTTCCCCCTTTGAACAGACACTGCAGTTAAGCCCTGGGAAATTACTTCAAGATATCCAATAACAGTGATGTCCTCATGGAGGTGAACAGGGAGGGTCCTACATCAAAGTCCAGAGCTCCCTTTGAGCCCCAACATCTGTCTTCAGACAATCAGCTAGAGAAATGGCTTAATGATTGTACTGAGTCAAATGGCTTTGAATACTGCCAGCTTTCACTTGCTGATTCATCAATTCCATTAACAAATATTGAGAAATCTACTGTGGCAAAACATTGCTAGGAACCTGGGTTTGTTATAGTATACTTGTCATTAATTCTACCAAGAGACAGAGACCAGAGGACTATCAGTTCAAGGTCAGCCTGGGGTGCTAAAATCCTGCCTCAAAACAACAACAATAGCAGCAGTAAAATAGACAACAACCACAGCAACAACAGCAACAGCAACAACAAGAACAACGAAAACAACAAGATCAGCATCAGCAACAAGAGCAACAGCAACAGCATCAGCAACAACAGCGAAAACAACAATAACAGCAACAACAAGAACCCAATCAAATAGATGACCAGCTGACAGTCAACCATAACTCCGCCTGTACTTATATACAGAGGTATTGCCTGAGACATTGTTTTACCATTTGTGAAGTGGAATAGATATTGTGATGTGGAGCTCTGATTGCTTGACCAGTGTTACTCCAGTGTGCCACAAGGCAACGCGACAAAGAAGACAACAAACTCCTGCTATAGCCAACTTCCATACACCAAGCAGTGACAAGGTCCCTGTTGTATGAACTTTTCTTGGAGAGATGGACAAAAATCTATCCACTATAAACCAGGCACCAGTGGTAGACCAAATGAATTATTCTACTCAATCCTTCTACAGTGAACCAATGAGTTTAGTTAGGTTTACATGTATGACCATGGGTAGAAGGCCATTTATAAGGTGGTGGGTGACTTACAAGCAATTAAACTGTTGAAAAAATGTGTCTCTCAACTACTGATAACTGCTATCTTCTGATATCTTCCAAGAAAGGCAGGCTTTCCTGAGCCTGGTCCTGCTCTGGAAGATCATTAACGAGCCCAGTGTTGTGAAGGTCTCACTTGGATAATGACTGCAGCTGGGAGTTCAAGAGCATAGAATTTTGTCCTGCCAAGGACAGTGTTCCAGATGAATCTTGAATTGTTTTTAAATTACCAAGGCTATTTAGTTGTATTTCCTCTGCATTCAAGTTAATTAATTGCCATGTTTAGTGTTGAGTAGGGTCAGAGACAACCCTGGAGATATCTGGATGCTGGTCAGATGTTCTGATATCTATACCCTTGTGGAAGTCTTGAGAGGGTGTAGAAGGAATCAGGTCTAGAACCAGATTCATGTAGGATGTATTCTTAAGCTATCTATAAAAGCAAGTTCTGGGGGTTGATTCATAACCACACCTCTTCACTTCCTTCCTCATCAGAGGGTGTGGCAGTGTTCTCTGAGGCATGTGGAGGGCTTAAAAAAGATCATGCACATAAAGTTCTAAGCATTCGATAAATGTCAGTTCTCTGCACCTCAAGCAATTCCTTAGCTCATCATGTCATTGTGTACAAGTGTGAGACTCATGGTTTAAGCATTCTCTTGAATGGGTTCTGGAATGTTCTAAAGCCTCACATATATAGAGAAGGTATTATCCCCATCTTAGAGTGTATAGATCTGCTCTGTTCTGTAGACATAATTTCTGAACCTGGTGGAATGGATAACTTATCATCTTATGTCTTGAATATAACTAGTGCTGGCTTGCCACAGTGTTGTTAGTTCTGAATGAATACATGCTTGTTATACTTAAAGACATCATGATAAAGGACCACTAGAGCTGTATGCCTCTCCAAGCAGCACTATGGACTCATCTTCACAATGACATTTGAACTTCACATTATTACATTAGAAGAGAGCTATAGGTTCCACTTCATTTCTAGATTTTTCTTCTAAGATAATACTCTAGGAAGATTTTATATCAAGAATGCCTTTTTAAAACCTCTTGACTTGTAGATATAACTCCTTGGCTATGAGGACTTTGTTGCTCATGCAGACAACCCAGGTTTGTTGACTAACACCTACATAGTAACTCACAACCATCTCTGCCTCCAGATCTGGAGTATTTGACATGCTCTTCTGGCCTCTGTACAGACTGTACACATGTGGTCGTGTACATACAAATAGGCAGGCAAAATGCATGCATAAAACAAAATAAGCAAATCTAAAAAATAATTTAAAGCCCTCTTTATTGTCTCAGGTTATGCCCATTTGATTATACAGCTAAAGATGGGACTACAAAATCTTGTAGCTTGCTGAGAAACCCCATAAGGCTAGTACATGATTATAAAATCAAGTTTGACACAGTCAGAGCACAGCTTGTGTCAGCAGACTCTCTGTAATGAGAAGGTAATTTTAACTGACATGCTGGCATCATTTTGTGTACTGCAGGTCTAATAGGGTATTTCTTCATGCTTCGTTCAACCACATTAAATCCTTACAGGAAAACCCCTTATTCAAACACAGCATTTTTTAAAGCAAATTCCAAGTGTCAATAAATAAACTTTTTCTCCCTTATTCATATATTAAAGAATAAAAAAACCAATCAAGATTGAAGTGAAAATGGGTCAAAGAATTCCGTGAGCTTCTTAGTGATGATTTAATGTGACTGAATGAAACATCAGGAATCAGACTCAGTATTAGATCTGCAGAGCACAAAGTGGGGCCAACGAGTAGACCTGAGGCTAACCGACACAGGAAATAGTCTTGTAAGTTTGTGAAAAGTATGGTTATCTGCATGTTAAAATACAATGTCCTTGTTTCCAGTGACAGAAAATTATGCAGACAAAAGGTTTCCTCAATATAGTCTCATAAGTTATAATTAATTTGACAAAGAGGGGCCTTTCCATTCAATTTTATGCAACATTTTTCTATAAGTAGAATAGTCACTAATATAAAATATACAGAGATGTTCAACTGCCGAGGTTCCACATCTCATAATAAAAAAATTTAAAGGGGAAAAGAGAATTGATTAAAAATCATAGCAAATACTGAAGGGAAATCATGGGAGTACAATTGTGTCTACAGGGGTTTGATCATGTATCCCAGGATCCAAGTGTTGGGAACTTACTTTCCAGTACAACAGTATGAGGAGGTGTACTCTAATGACAAATGTCTCCATAGAGAGAGAGAAGGCTGTGATTGGACTTCCTCTTTCTCCTGCTCTCTTGCCTTTCCCCCCTGTCCCATGAAAATGAAACACAAAGACTCTCCCCAAACCTGGGGCCAAGATCATTGACCTCCCAGTCCTCAGACATACAGATCCATAAGCCAAGTACATTTCCCCCTGTCAACCATCCATTCATGAGTGTTCTGTTGGGCAAACACAAAGTGGACCGAGGTTGCAGTCTCTGCACCAACACAGGAATTTGACCGTTGTTCAATTGTGACCCCTTACTATGAAGTCCCTGAGCATAGGCCCTACAGGAATACGTCAATGCAAGGCACTGTGAGTGTTTATTGGGAGTCTGGTTCACTCATTTAAGTTTGATCAAAGCTAAGACAAAAGGTTGCCCTTTCCCATCCTGACCTTTGTATTGACTGTTAGGGTTAGATAGCCCGGGGGGGGGGGAACATTGAGAAGGAAGTTGTTCTTTAAATAGGTAAAGGGACGTTTTGCTTATTTCTGTTTTTCTTTTCTTTTTTTCTTTTATTTCCTCTCCCTTTCTCTCTTTCTCTCTTTCTCTCTCCTTCCTTCCTTTCTCTTTCTTTTTCTTTCTTTCTTTCTTTCTTTCTTTCTTTCTCTCTCTCTCTCTCTCTCTCTCTCTCCCTCCCTCCCTCCCTCTCTCTCTTTCTTTCTCTCTTTCTTTCTCTCTCTCCCTTCCTTCCTTCCTTCCTTCCTTTGTTTCTCTCTCTCCCTTTCTTTCTTTCTTTCTTTCTTTCTTTCTTTCTCTCTCTCTCCCTTCCTTCCTTCCTTCTTTCCTTCCTTCCTTCCTTCCTTCCTTTCTTTCTTTCTTTCTTTCTTTCTTTCTTTCTTTCTTTCTCTCTTTCTTTCTTTCTCTCTTCCTTCCTTTCTTTCTCTCCCTTCCTTCCTTCCTTCCTTCCTTCCTTCCTTCATTTCTTTCTCTCTCTCCCTTTCTTTCTCTTCCTTCCTTCCTTCCTTCCTTCCTTCCTTCCTTCCTTCCTTCCTTCATTTCTCTCTCTCTCTCTCTCTCTCTCTCTCTCTCTCTCTCTCTCTTTCTTTCTTTGAAGAGAGAGAGTTTCTCTGTGTAGCCCTGGCTTTCCTGGAACTCACTGTGAGGACCAGGCTCCCTAGAACTCAGAGATCCACTTACCTCTGCCTCCCAAGAGACTGTACTAAAGTTGTGCACCACCATTGGCCTGGTCACAGGAATTTTTCATGTTTAGAGATGTTAGTTTGACAATACAAGCCATTCTTTAATATGAAAATGCATATCTAAACATTAGAATAGCATATATATACATCAAACATCCACAGAGAATGTCAATAATGGAATAAAGAAATATTTTTGTTGGGTTTAGGTTTTAGACACGGTTTTTCAATGTAGCTATGCCAACCTGGAACTAATTATGTATACCAGGCTGGTCCCAAACCCTTAGGGATCTGATTGTGTCTGTCCCCCAACTGCTGGAATTCAGTGTACATCACTATGCCTTTCTAAAAATATACTTTTTTGCTTCTTCCTTGCACCAATTAGTACTGCCAAGACCCCCTTTTTTATGTGACAGCAAATCAAGAAAGTAGCATCATAAGATAGCTACAACTAGTTTTTATACTCAGAGAAACTGGCATTATGTAGTTTCCCAAGTCTGGACCAGAAGTTACTATGCCTTTTGAGAGCAACAATTGAAAATGAGTTAAATTAGAAACAGTATTAGAAACAGATGGAGAGGTGTGACATCACAGAGAGCTGGCTGGCGTACCTGTGTCTTCACCCATGGCCATGGTACCTAGGAGAACTGTGTGGTGGTGTTGATGGGAAGAAAGACAGAGACAGAGAGGAGCAGACAGATAAGAGTGAAATAACCCTGAGTGCTCTGCTCACACATAATCTAGATGTAGAAAATAAGGTAAAAAAAAAAAAAAGACATGGTGGTTGTTAATTTTAATCAAGTGATTCTACCCAGAAGCTCAGTGACAAGAAAAGAGGTGCTAATCTCTATCTGACTACAGGCATCTCCTTGGCCACAGTAAAGGAAAAGCCACATAGAATATGGCTACGGGTCAACCTTAGTGTCTTGCACATACATTATCTCAGCAGGCAGGGGGCTGAAGGTTAGGAGCTGGATTTATAGACTCGTAAACTGAGCTTCGGAGTTGAGGAAATTTGCTGAATTGGGAGAGATCTGGAGGTCCTTCAATAGCTCATCTGACTAAAACTGCCAAAGCTAGCCAGGTCACAAGTTGAGGGCCATCAGGTGCTCATTGTATAACACTGAATAAATACCTACTGTATGAGTAAATGTCAAACTAAGTACTCTGGTGTATTGGTGCAAGGGTAACTGACCAAGTCTACAGTTAGGGCTGCTGTCAAGATGCAATGATGTTAAATGAGTCAACTAAGCCTTCCTCGGTGGGAGACCTCCCCTTCACTTGCATCATTACAACTGGGGTCTTTTAATTGTCATATCAGTGCCTGAGAGAGAATACAAAAAGTCCCCCAGCTACCACCATCACCTTAAACATATGATCATTCTATATGTTTTATACACACATACATAACAGAGACTCAAATATGAATAATCACACATCTAAATTAAGTAAAAGTCTAAATTTAAAAAGTGACTTATTTTTAGATACAGCACTCTGGATTCCTAAGTTCTCCCAAGATCATGCCACTTTAAAGCAGATCCTAAAGTAGGGTGTAGGTGAAGCATCAGGGCAGGGGAAATGGTCAGTTAAGCTTCTGCTTACACTGAACCTTTTCAGCAGGACTTGGTTCCCTTTCAAATTGCTAGTCTGTCTGCAGTGTTTAAATTATGAGCAAATTTGTAGAGACTCAGCAGAATAGCTCAAAGATATTTATGGCTTCATCAAGGCGTACCTAGATAATTCAATCCAGGACTCTCAACATATTTTCTGTATGCTAAACTCTATCTCATCTGCCCACCTCCAATCTTTTATATTGTAATAATCCTCTTTTCCTGATTTACCACAGATGAGTTCAATAAATAACCTGGCATTTTCCATGCCTACTCTTTCTAAGCAAGCTAAAAATATATATTGGTTCTAAGAAAAAAAAATATAATACAAACATTCTCCTCCATGTACCAACCTTTTTGTCTTTAGCAAAGGTCTATTTTATCTCCACTTCTCCTCTGACTTTTGCTACATAAGACATCTCCATTTTCACAGCTGAACTCTGAAAAAAAAAGTTAACACGTTTTATTTGAATCCATCTGATAATACTGCTGACAGAACCCAAGCCAAGGTGCTGATCCTCTCTGAGCGCCTTTTTATAAATCAGAGTCATCATCCTTCGGATTTACCCAAGGCGAGATGCCACCTTTGAGTGCACATTTAGGCTGCAAGTTTCAACACCGATTCTCATATTTTATTCATGATTTTTATATTCCTCGTCATTATTTCAGTAACCTTCCGTTCATGGTTGCATGCTAATGAATAAGATAGGTCTGTCTACTGATGCTGTGGACAAGTCTCCGACAGACAGTAAGGGGGATCTCCTTGGTGAGAAGTGCAGCTTAATATATTGAATAAGTCTAACAGACCTGGACTGTTTGAGGTAAGGGATACTCAACCATCTGACATTTTTGCAATATGAGTCTTAAAGATCAGGATGAAGCCCACTTTCCACATGATAATGCATAACCTTCCTTTAGTGAGTGCAGTTTAGATGAACACTCTAGCATTTATTTCATTAAGATAACTGGTAATTCGTACTTGTAACAGACTGAGCTGTAGTTACTGGGCTGGAAGACCTATTTTAGATGCCGACATGCCAGTAATTAACTGTATGACCTTAATTAATTTAATTAACTTCTTCATGAGCTAGTGTACAGATGATGTTTTGCATACTTTGATAGCAGATGCCCAACAGTTCTGTTGAGAAGATATGTGTTTGGAATTTGAATCCTAACGTGCTGCTGGGTTCTTTCTGGCTAGGATCCAGACTTGAACAATTCTTTTCGGCTCTTTCTGCCTAGTTCCTTCCTTTAGATCAGCATGTCATAGTGCTTCTCCAAGACTATGTCAACTATTTTAAGATCCAGGGTTTGGGTTTGGATTTTGCTGCTTTGAGTCTTGCTGACAGCACAGTGAGAGAGAGGGAGGGGGAGACAGGGAGAGAGAGAGAGAGAGAGAGAGAGAGAGAGAGAGAGAGAGAGAGAGAGAGAGAGAGAGAGAGAGAGATCTGTAGCCCATATTTGAAGGTTCACAAATGAGTGCAGTCTTCCCACAAAAGCCGCTCTGGTGCCTTAGATCCTGCTGTCGGTCAGGTCTGGATCTGCCTTGTTTTGTGGTTTCAGGAATTCCATTACCTTTCCCTTAGACCACTTCTGTGTTCTAGGAGATTTCTTTAATGTGTTTATTATTCTCACTTCTGCTTGTCTGTCACAGTCTGGCTCATGTGTCAGATTGCACCTTACAAGTGGTTTTCTCCAAGAGGCCTTTGCTGCTGTCCCCAGTGTTCCTCTTTGGTGTTTTGTGGTTCTTACATCTCAGAAGGCTAACACTGTAGTATATTTCCTTTTTTTATTGGATATATTTTATATTTACAATTCATTTCCCTTTTCTGGTTCCCCACCCCCCAAAGGTCCCACATGCCCTTTTCCCTCCCCCTGCTCCCTCTTCCACCCCTTCCCTCTTTCCTGTTCTTGTATTCCCCTACACTGATGCTTTGATCCTTTCCAGCACCAGAGTCCACTCCTTTCTTCTTGTCAGACATCATTTGGTATGTGAATTGTGTCATTGATGTTCTAAGATTCTAGGCTAATATCCACTTATCAATGACTGCATACCATGGGTATTCTTTTGAGACTGGGTTATCTCACTTAGTATGATGTTCTCCAGCTCCACCCAATTCTCTAAGAATTTCATGAATTCATTGTTTCTAATGGCTGAATAGTACTCCATTGTGTATATATACCACATTTTTTGTATCCATTCCTCCACTGAGGGACATCTGGGTTCTTTCCAGCTTCTGACTATTATAAATAAGGCTGCTATGAACATAGTGGAACATGTATCCTTATTGCATGCTGGGGAATCTTCTGGGTATATTCCCAGGAGTGGTATGACTGGGTCCTCCGGAAGTATCATGTCCAGTTTTCTGAGGAACCGCCAGACTGATTTCCAGAGTGGTTGTACCAGCTTGCAGTCCCACCAGCATTGGAGGAGTGTTCCTCTTTCTCCACATCCTCGCCAACACCTGATGTCTTCTGAGTTTTTAATCTTAGCCATTCTGACTGGTGTGAGGTGAAACCTCAGGGTTGTTTTGATTTGCATATTTCTTTGTTAAGAATCAGAATTATAAGTCCTACTGAGGGATGGAAAGCACATTGTAACAGTAATGTGCTGTTGAGTCAGCATTCTTCGGCAGTGTTCCAGACACAGTGCATAAATATGCAATAATGTAAGTTTGATCAGTAAGTGCCACACTCAAAGCACACTGTTGGATCCTTTCATACTTTCTCCCAGCGACATGAATGTGAATTTCTTACTATGTACGGTTTGTAATTTTGTACCCCCTTTCCTATAAAATGTTTTTATAGCTTTAGAGAAAATTGGATAATGTGTTCATTTTAGAGTATAAATATGTACTCTAGCATCCCAAAAAGGAGAGAGAGCTGAATGGAGAGAGACAGTGACAAATGAATGATTTTTTTTTGCTGCCTGTCACGCAGGCATAATAAGCTAAAAATGATATGTCCTTGATCATCCCCACAAACAAATGGAATAAATTACATTAACAGGCTATCTAAAACATTAAAGGAGCAAGGGAAAGAACATTCACTTGCTAATAATAAACGGAAGTAAATGGTTTCTGTGGAGAAAGATGTTTGCAGAACAATAAGGCAGATATTCAGCAAACACTTAATTTTTCTTTTGTTGAATGTAGTTAGAGAAGGAAGAAATAAATTGCTTCTGATGGCTCCTGTGGATTGCTTTACAGTTTCATCCCAAAAGAACACATACTGTATGCACTCACTGATAAGTGGATATTAGCCCCAATGTTCAGAATACCCAAGATTCAATTCCCAGATCATATGAAGCCCAAGAAAATAGAAGACCAAAGTGTGGACGCTTCAGTGCTTCTTAGAAGGGGGAACAAAATTCTCACAGGCAGAAATACGGAGACAAAGTGTGGAGCAGAGACTGAAGGAAAGACATCCAGAGACTGCTCCACCTGGGGCTCCATCCCATACACAGTCACCAAACCTGGAAGCTATTGTGGATGATGGGAAGCTCTTGCTGACAGGAGCCTGACATGGCAGCTGTCTCTTGAGAGGCTCTTCCAGAGCCTGACAAATACAGAGGCAGATGCTTGCAGCCAACCCTTGAACTGAGTGAGGGGTCTCTGATGGAGGAGTTGGAGAAGAGACTGAAGGAGCTGAAGGGGTTTGGAGCCTTGTGGAGGGAGCAACAGTGTCAACCAGCCAGACTCCCTGGAGCTCCTGGGAACTGGACCACCAACCAGAGAGTACACATGGCTCTGGCAGAATATGTGGCAGAGGATGGCCTTGTTGGACATCAATGGGAGGAGATGCCTTTGGGCCTGAGGGGATTCGATGACGCAGTGTAGGAGAATGCTGGGGCGGGAAGGCAGGAGTGGGAGAGTGGGTGGGCATAGAGGCAGGGGGAGGGGGAATGGTATAGGGGGTTCAGAAAGGGAGACCTAGAAAGGGGAAAGATTTGAAATGTAAATAAAGAAAATATCCCCCCAAATCCAAAACGGGATGATGTGAAGGAGTACTTAAGAAATATTATGTAGATCTATTTCTAATTTCCTGATTGATTTTCAGAGATTTACAACTAGTTGTACCTGTTTGCAATGCCACCAGCTATGGAGGAGTGTTCCTTTTTCTCCACATCCTCACCAATATGTGCGGTCACCTGAGGTTTGATCTTAGCCATTCTTATTGATGTATTGAGATTGTGGAATCTCAGGGTCGTTTCAATTTGCATTTCCCTGATGACTAAGGATGGTAAACATTGCTTTAACTGCTTTTTGGTCATTCAAGATTCCTCTCTTGTGAATTCTGTGAATTCTGCTTAGTTCTATACTCCATTTTTTTTGAATGGGTTGTTTGGTTTGTTGGTGATTAGCTTCTTGAGTTCTTTATATATTTTGTTTCATGCCACAGGGACTTATGCTCCACTATGTTCATAGTGGCCTTATTTGTGATAGCCAGAAACTAAAACAATCCAGATGTTCCACAACAGAATAATGGATATGGAAAATGTGATTCATTTAGACAATAGAATACTATTCAGCTATTAAGAATGAGTTTTGTTTGCAAATGGATGGAAGCAGAAAATATCCTTCTGAGTGAGGTAACTCAGACAAAAAAGGACATGCACAGTATGGGTATGTACTCAGTAATAAGATGATATTATCCAAAAACTTACATAATACCAAGGATACAATCCACAGAACTCAAGAAGGTTAAAAAGAAGAAGGGCCCAATTGAGGATGCCTCAATCCACTTGGGAGGAAGAAGAAAGCAATCAAAGGGAAGAGTGCAGAGGGAGGAGGGATGTGGACAGGAGAGAGGGCAGGGTGGAGAAAGGAACAGGCATTGGGGGCAGAGACAGGGGAGATAGAAACAGGAGTGAAGCCCTGAGGGCCCGCAGAATCAATGGAAACAGGCAACCTTGAGAAGTAGGAGGTGGAGGGACCTTCTAGAATATACCAGAGACTTGGGATGTAAGAGAAGCTCAGGACTCAAAGAGAGGGTCCTTAGATGAAATGTCCAACAGTGTGGAGAGGGAACTTGTAGAGTCCACCTCCAGTAGAAAGACAGGGCATCAAGTGGAGGGATGGGATTGCCACCCCACAGTCAAAATCTCTGACCCAGAATTGCTCCTGTCTAAAAGAACTTCAGGGACAAAAATGGAGAAGAGACTGAGGAAAAGAAGGTCCAGGGACCAGCCCAGATTGGTATGTATCTCAAGGGGAGGCCTGGCACTATTACTGATGGTATGGTGTGCTTACAGACAGGAGCCTAGCACGGTTGCCCTCTGAGAGGTGAGGCCTAACAAACAGCTAACTGAAAGAGAAGCAGATACTTATACCCAACCAATAGACAGAAGCTGGGGATACCTGTGGTTGAACTAGGGAAAGGCTGGAAGAAGTTGTGGAGGAGGGTGACCCCTTAGGAAGATGAGCAGTCTCAACTAACCTGGAGCCTGAGATCTCTCAGATACCAGGCAGCATTCATTAGCTGGTCTGAGGCCCCCCAACACATATACAGTAGAAGCAGCCTAGTCTGGATTCAGTGAGAGAAGAAGCACCTAACCCTTGAGATATTTGAGGTCAGATAGTAGGATGGAACAGTAGGGTGGGGACTTCCTCTTGGAGATGGGAAAGGAGGGATAGGATGAGGAACTGTTGGAGGGTGGACTGAGAAGGGAACAACAACTGGATTGAAAAAAATGATTAAAGATAATTTTAAAAAGATAGAAGAAATATCATAGAATTATATGCTGTCTTTTTATAGATGTCTCTGGAATAATTAGTTGCCTGAGTTAATATTTTGAAGGTAGAGTCCAAAATGATTGACAAAAGTGGATAAGGAACCAAAATAAACTAGCCAAGAATTTCTGATAAGTTCTATCCTCAGGATGTGGATTCTCTGACATTGTTAACTAGAATGAGAGGGATGATCAAAGATAAAGCAAGCTTTGGTAGGAGATGAGACTTTCAGCTGCAGACATGGAAGTCCAAGATCTTGCAGTCTACTGATGGAGAAACTTGGTGGAGGATTGATTCATTTGCACTGGAGGAAGGGAAGTTCAAGGTGAGCACATCTGGGAGGCTCTGTGACATGAATAACTAAAGTCCTCAGGGAAGGTACACTCATCAAACTGGTTTAAACAGAAGAGGCTCAGAGGGAAAACCAAGACTAGGGCCCTCTGGTCATTTCTTATCCCACAAAATTTCATCTTTCAGTTTATTATTAGTTTAAAAAATTAACTATTTTTATTAATTAATAATGATCCATTATAATTATAAATTAATAATAAACTATTAGTCATTTCCTTAGCACTACAGCAAACAATTTTGAGCATCAGTTGCTGAAGGAGACTGCTCACAGTACCATCTGTCAATCAGATGGGAGCATCCTATATCCTGGACTTGAGATACAGGATGGTACATGGCATCTTCTTCAAGGACCATTGTGGATGCTAGCATTTGTGCTCTTTGTGTGGCATTACTGTACACTCTGTGAACATGACTACATCTGTGACTTAAAAAGAAGATGGCTGAATGTTGTCATTTGGATACCACGAGGATTAATTAATCCTAAATGACAAATACTAAATTCATGATTTTTCTCTAAGATGCCAGCCCTTACCATGGACCATGTAACTGAAATTCAATCAGGGTAGGTTCACTGCTGGCAGGATGAGTGCATCTCTAACCTGGGACTGTCTCTCTATACCAGCACATCTCTGTTCTTTGTAGTTAGAAATCTTATGAATTCTTAAATTCTTGAGTGAAATAGCAATAATAGTAGTAGTAGTAGTAATAATAATAATAATAATAATAATAATAATAATAATAGAAAGACCATTTTCTAGCCATGTAATTTAATCTTTTAATCTCCCGTTTTTATTCCCGTTTTCATCTTAAATTATTAGAATTTACGTTAGGAGTTATTATTAAATTGTGTTTCATAAAGATCTGACAAAAATTGTTTCTAAAGAAGAATCTTGCATCCCTTTCCAAAGAATGCATTATTTTAGAAATAAATCTTAGCTTTCAGGGGTATGAGTCAGTCAGTGTTAGTGACATGGAATATAATTTTTACCTCTAGCTTAAACTTCATAATATAATTATGTCATGGTTTCCTGTGTTGATATTTGCTTCACAGTGATCTTGATAGCTAATAGTTTAATTGAATTTTTATGTGTCTGAAACAGATGCTATATGCTAACTCCCCCACCAACGTGGAACTGTTAGTCATGCAAATTCAGAAAAGAGTGCTCTTTCATAGCTCATTCTGATGAATCACAGAGATCGCTGGTGTTCCAATCTACTCATTTAAAAACAAACATTGACACGAATCATAGGAATTGTGTGTTTAGTTATAAGCAGCTATCCAAATGGATACTTTGTAAAACATTCTTAAGGCTGACTCACACTTCTTTAAGAAGTAAAGGACAGAATGAGTGCAAAGGTTTTGTTAGCCTACGTTCTTTAACAGAAAAACTCAGGATGCCAAAATTATTTTGCTCTTTCTCTTGATTAATGTCACAGTACACTGTGTGTATTTTTGGTTTAACGACTGAAAATTTGGGGGCAAAACAGATGCGTGCATCACATAGGATCAAAATAACACTACCTTGAATTCTAATATAACATATGGAACACCTAGAATTTATAGTAATTACATGCAAACTTATAAATAATGGAAGAGACTTAATCACGTTGACCTTGCTCAGTCATAAATAACAAGGCAGCTTTACACTCATTCTAATTGCCCCTTCATTATACAAAGTCTTCAAACTCTATCTCAGCCATCACGATGTGTACAAGGAGCTGGGCTGGTGGATTTCTCTCTTGAAATATTACTCTTCAGTTTTGTATTGCTATGTTCCTATGCAGCTCTTGGCCCATTATTCCCCTCAGCAATCTGTATCTTATTCATAGAAACGATTCTTTCACTATCCTTCTCAGGAGCTCCATAGACCTGGAAAGGGTTCCTGTGTAGACACAATTGGTGCCTAAGCAGGAGGAGAGGAGTTCAAAATCAAAATGGTTCTTCTACATTAATGAATTACCTCAATTGCTGTTAAAATATCTAGAGAAATAAGGTTTGTAATGTGCAACTAACATAAAGATGAATTCAGTTGCTTGTGGCTCTGGGAGATGCTTCACTAGGCAACAAGTTTGTTGTGCAAGCATGAAGACATGAGTTTGTAGTCTCAGCAGCCCTGGAAAACAAAGCCAGGGTCAGCAGCAAATCTTTAATAATAGTGCTGTGAAGAAAATGGACATGTGGACTCTAGAGCTGAGTGGCCAGTCTGCCTAACTGAATCAGTGACCTCTAGGATCAGGGAAAGAGCATACCTAAACATATTAGGAGGTCAAACACATCCCCTACCCAATGTCAATTTATAGTCTTTATAGTCTCTCTCTCTCTCTCTCTCTCTCTCTCTCTCTCTCTCTCTCTCTCTCTCTCTCTCCCTCTCCCTCTCCCTCTCCCTCTCCCTCTCCCTCTCCCTCTCCCTCTCCCTCTCCCCCTCCCTCCCTCCCTCCCTCCCTCTCTCTCTCTCTCTCTCTCTCTCTCTCTCACACACACACACACACATGCACACATACACACTCACAGAAACACAAATACATCTTGCAGGCACACCAGATGCATATATGAATACACCTATAAATATGTATACCACATAGTATCATACATATACACCAGTCTTCACATACATTTAAAAAAAATTATTTGTTTTCTTTGCATGGGTGTTTTGCCTGCATATATTGCTGTGAACCACATGCTCGCATAGCATGTTAGGAGGTAGAAGACAAGATTGTATCCCCTGGAACCGATATTACAGATAGTTTGAACTACCATGTCAGTGCTGGCAATTGAATCCAGATTCTCTAGAAGAGCAAACTGTGCTCTTAACTGCTGAGCCACTGCTCCTGCACCTCCATATTTGTATTTTTAAATGTTACTAGTCCCCAAAATAAGTAATATATTAGCGATTCAGTTAAGACTTTCAAATTGCTTATATAAGAAAAATAAGTTTACCCAGAGAAATAAAAATTAAAAAAATAGTACATAGGGTAGAATAATGGTTTCTTGTGAAACACTTGAAAAATATGTCTGAACCACAAGAAGGATTCAATGATACATGCTGAGAGGGACTATGCATATGTCTCTAAGTCATATGTATAGAGTATATACATATGCATACTTGTGTCAATAATTGTGCATGCATTTGTACATATGTACATAAATATCTACATACAAACTTAGACACTTTTAAAAATGACTTAAACACTAATAATACTATCAGTATTGTGGGGTATGAAATAATAGCTTCTTAGTATAATTATTTTTAATATTCACTGAATAGGAGAGCACGATCTCAAAATGATTAGTGAAGTTAAGAAAGTTAGATCAAAGTCAAAATAGCACAACCATGATCACTGATATATACAACACATTAATATTGAATTAGTCAGATTCTATTACAGAAAACAATGAATATTTTCAATATTTTTCTCTATATATAATTATATATGTACCGATAAAACATATTAAATCATATAAATAAAATATATATATGTACCAAATATACATGTATATGCATACATATGTATATTCATATATGTGCATATATATATATATGCATGGATACACAGCCCACAATGGCTGTCTACCAATGAAAAGTACAAAAATCCAGTAGTTGTTCAATACACAAGACTGAGTGAAAGTTGGTCTTCAGTATATGCCAGAATTCTGAATTAGTAGTCTCTAATGCCAGTGAATGACTGAACTTACCAGGAAATATGTGTGAAAAAAGGCAAAGGGAGCAAGTTTTGGTCCATGACCTTTAAACATTCTGTGAGGAGAAGGTATATCCTAGATTAGAGGTGAATCTTCCAGCCACAAAAGATCCAGAGTCAAACTCGGTGTTCCTTCTTCAAAGGCTTTAATTATGAACAAGTCCCTTACAGGTATGCCCAGCCATTTGAAGTTTAGTTAATTCTAGATGTTGTCAACTTGACAACCAAGACTGGCTATCACCCATAATGCAGACTGGTTTTGCTTGAATTCTGTCATATAAATTTTTATTCAATATATGGATACTAGACTTGAGAAACTATTTATGTGCCCTGGCCTCATACCCTGATGTGGGGGAGGAGCCACTAACACCCAATTACCCAACGACCATTTGTTTCCTGCAGGTAGCCCACTACGGGCTGAGCAGTAAAGAAGACAATGACACAGTTATCATAAAAGATTGCTGTTATGCTGTTAACGGTCTGCATTCTTCATTCCTATGACTTGGGCATGAATAAGTAATGGACGCGGACATATTGTTTTTCCTTCTCCATGACTTTGTTGTGTGTCTGCTTCTCTTATCTGTGGAATAAATTGATAAGTGCTGGAACAGAGGCTGTCGAATGAGCAATGAGCGCCAGAGTCCCATTAGTCTCACCTGCTATTCCCTCTGGCTCATAAGGCTTGTGCTGGAAGGGTTCCCTGAACTTATTACTAGCCACTGAGCAAATACTTCTGGTTAACAGCAAAATTCATCAGTAAGCAAATGGGAAACAAATCAGCTTAGCAATAAAGTTGAAAAATCATCTCAGCCTGGCAGAGGAGCCTGCAAGGTGACTTTACAGTAAGAGTGAGCAAAAAATCACTGGGATGTGACTCGAATTTACACTGCAAATGACTGTCATGGGCCGTACAGCAGAATGTCAAACGACTGTGTGATGATGTCTGTGCAGAGTTTTCCAGCTACAGATAAGAATGCCAGGTACTCCCTAAAAGCAGAGCCTCCGGGTACTTTGTCATGTGCTGCTCCAGGATGCATGAACTGTGCTTGTGCTTCTGGAGACACAGAATAAACCAAGCAAACTTCATTTCATTCCCAAGTGCTTCTTGAGAGACTGATCAGTTGATCAAATGTGGTTAAATTTTGGTGTGGATTTTTTTGGCTCAGCCTAATGTTCGTGCTTCCAATGTATAATATGCTATCTCCTCAACCTACATGTGTCTATGCGCCTGGCATTTTGCATTGCACTTTACCATGTCTTCATATTTTCCAACCTCAGGCTTCAGAAAGCTTCAGGCAACTAGTTAGCTTTATTTTTGTTTAGGGAATTTCTAATGTTGACACATATTTATTATTTGATTAATAAGCTTGGACATCAAGATTTCTGTGGTTATTAAATTTCACATGTCCTTGATATTCTTAAGTTGTATATACTAAAATTTAAAAAAAAATTCTTCAGTTTCCAGTTTCCATCTGTCCCCAAGAGCTGACCCTGTGTCATGATCTCCATACTCAAATCCCACCAGGAGAGAGCTGGTATCCCAGAAGTGCTGACACACCTGAGAACGCAAGACAGATCACCACTTCTCTCAAATTCCTAGCACAAGAGGGACCTGCCTGGAGCCCGCAGAACACGGAAACCAAGGAGCAGCCTGGGAAGAATTCTTCCTGATTCCATCTGCACCCAGAGCTGACCCTGTGCCACAGCTCTTGATACCCAAATTCCTCCCAGAAAGGTCTGCTATCTCTGGCTTACACAGTCAGAAAGAACAAAACCAGCTAACACCAGATTTAACCAGATAGCAAGAGGCAAAGGCAGGAATATAAACAACAGAAACCAAAGCTACTTACCATCATCAGAACCCAGTTCTCCTACCACAGCAAGCCCTGGATATCCCAACACACTGGAAAAGCAGGACTGATTTAAAATCACATCTCATGGTGATGATGGAGGACATTAAGATGGACATAAATAACTTTCTCTTAAAGAAATACAGGAGAACACAGGTAAACAGGTAGAAGACATAAAAAAGAAAACATAAAAATCTCTTAAAGAATTACAGGAAAATACAACCAAAGAGGTAAAGGATTGAACAAAAACATCCAGGATATAAAAATGGAAATAGAAACTGTAAAGAAATCACAAAGGGAAACAACCCTGGTGAGGAAAAAACCATGAAAGAGTTGAGGAGCCATAGATGTAAGTATCACCAACAGAACACAAGAGGCAGAAGAGAATCTCAGGTGCCAAAGATACCATAGAAAACATTGACTCGACAGTTGGAAGAAAATGCAAAATGCAAAAAGCTCCTAACCCAAAACATCCAGGAAATACAGGACACAATGAGAAGAACAAACCTAAGAATAATAGGTATAGAAGAGAGTGAAGATAACCAACTTAAAGGGCCAAAATGTATCTTCAACAAAATTATAGAAGAAAACTTCCTAACCTAAAGAAAGAGATGCCCATGAATATACAGCACTCCAAAAAGACTGGAACAGAAAAGAAATTCCTCCTATCACATAATAACAAAAATACCAAATGCACAAAACAAGGAAAGAATATTAAATTGGTAAGGGGAAAATGTCAAGTAACATATAAAGGCAGACCTATAAGAATTATATCAGACTTTGAAAGCTAGAAGATCCTGAGCAAATGCCATACAGACCTTGAGAGAACACAAATGCAAGCCCAGACTTCTATAACCAGCAAAAATCTCAATTATAATAGATGGAGAAACCGACGTTTTCCATGACAAAACCAAGTTTACCCAATGTCTTTCTACAAAACCAGCCCTATGAAGAATAATAGATGGAAAACTCCAACACAAGGTGGGTAACTATATAAAAAGCAATAATCTTCATCTTCATTCAACAAATCTTAAAGAAGATAGGCACACAAGCATAATTCCAACTATAACAAAAAATAAAACAGAAGCAACAATCATTATTCCTTAATATCTCTTAGCATCAATGGACTCAATTCCCCAATAAAAAGGCATAGACTAACAGAATGGGTATGTAGACAGGACCCAACATTTGTTGCATACATACAGGAAATATACCTCAGTGACAAAGACAGAGAGTACTTTATAATTAAAGGCTAGAAAACAATTTTCCAAACAAATGGTCCCAAGCTGGAGTAGCCATTTTAATATTGAATAAAATCAACTTTCAACCAAAAGTTATCAAAAAACATAAAGACACTTCATACTCATCAAAAGAAAAATCTACCAAGATAAACTCTCAATTCTGAACATCTATGCTCCAAATGCAATGGTATCCAAGTTCATAAAAGAAACTTTACTAAAGCTCAAAGCACACGTGACACCTCACACAATAATAATGAGAGACTTCAGCACCCCACTCTTATCAATGGACAGATCAGGGAAACAGAAACTAAACAGAGACACAGTGAAACTAACAGAAGTTATGAACCACATAGATTTAACAGATCTGAAATGCTATAGAGCATTTCATGGTAAAACAAAAGAATATACCTTCTTCTCATAACCTCATGGTACCTTCTCTAAAACTGACCATATAGCATAAAACAGGTCATAAAACAGGCCTCAACAATATAAGATTGAAATAATCCCGTGCATCCCTATCAGATCACCATGGACTAAAGCTAGTCTTCAATAACAACAAAACCAACAGAAAGCTTACATACACATGGAAGATGAATAAGCTCTACACAATGATAACTTGGTCAAGGTAGAAATAAAGAAATTAAAGGCTCTTTAGAAAACCAGACACACTAAAACTAATAGAAAAGAAACTGGGGAAGACCCTTGAGGACATTGGCTCAGGGGAAAAATTCCTGAACAGAACACCAATTGCTTATGCTCTAAGAGCAAGAATAGACATATGGGACCTCATAAAACTACAAAGTTTCTGTAAGACAAAAGACACTGTCAAAAGGATAAATCGGCAACCAACAAATTGGGAAAAAATCTTCACCAACCCCACATCCGACAGAGGGCTAATCTCCAATGTATACAAAGAACTCAAGAGGTTAGACCCCAGAAAACCAAATAACCCTATCCAAAAATGGGGTACAGAGCTAAACAGAGACTTTTCACCTGAAGAAATTCGGATGGCTGAGAAACACCTTAAAAAATGTTCAACTTCACTAGTCATTAGGGAAATGCAAATTAAAACAACCCTGAGATTTCACCTCACACCAGTCAGAATGGCTAAGATTAAAAACTCAGAAGACATCAGGTGTTGGCGAGGATGTGGAGAAAGAGGAACACTCCTCCACTGCTGGTGGGAATGCAAGCTGGTACAACCACTCTGGAAATCAGTATGGCGGTTCCTCAGAAAACTGGGCATGATACTTCCGGAGGACCCAGCCATACCACTCCTGGGAATATACCCAGAAGATTCACCAGCATGCAATAAGGATACATGCTCCACTATGTTCATAGCAGCCTTATATATAATAGCCAGAAGCTGGAAAGAACCCAGATGTCCCTCAACAGAGGAATGGATACGAAAAATGTGGTATATATACACAATGGAGTACTATTCAGCCATTAGAAACAATGAATTCATGAAATTCTTAGAGAAATGGATGGAGCTGGAGAATGTCATACTAAGTGAGGTGACCCAGTCTCAAAAGAATACCCATGGTATATAGTCACTGATAAGTGGATATTAGCCTAGAAGCTTGGAACACCAAAGACACAAATCACATATCAAGTGATGTCTCACAAGAAGAAAGGAGTGGACACTGGTGCTAGAATGGACCAAAACATCATTGTGGGAGAGTACAAGAACAGTAAAGTGGGAGGGTGTGGATGCGGGAGCAGGGGGAGGGAAAAGAACATGTGGGACCTTTGGGGGTGGGGAACCAGAAAAAGGGAAATGAATTGTAAATATAGAATATATACAATAAAAAAAATAAAAAAAAAGAATTCAATGAATCTTAAGGCACAAGATACTCAAACTTATGGGACATAATGAAAACAGTGTTAAAAGGAAAACTCATAGATCTTAGTGCCTACAAATAGAAACTGGAGAGAGCATACATTGCCAGCTTAACAGCACATCTTAAAGCTCTAGAACAAAAAGAAGCAAATACACCCAAGAAGGAGTAAAAGGTAAGAATTTATCAAACTCAGGACTGAAATCAACCAAGTATAAACAAAAAGAACTATACAAAGAATCAACCAAACCAGGAGCTGTTCTTTGAGAAAATCAACAAGGTAGATAAACCCTTAGCCAGACTAAGCACAGGGCACAGAGATAGCATGCAAATTATAAAACAATCAGAACTGAAAAGGGAGACATAACAGAAACTGAGGAAAAACAAAAAATCAACACATCCTACTTCAAAAGCTTACATTTAACAAAACTGTAAAATCTGGATGTAATGGACAATTTTCTAGACAGATACCAAATACCAAAGTTAAATCATGAACAGATAAACTATTTAAACAGTCCCATAATCCCTAAAGACATAAAAATAGTCATTGATACTCTCCCAAACAATAAAAAGCCAAGGACCAGATGAGTTTAGTGCAGAATTCTATCAGATTTTCAAAGAAGACCTAATACCAATACTCTTCAAACTATTCCACAGTCTAGAAACAGAAGGAACACTATTAAATTCATTCTATGAAGCCAGTTTTGCTGACACCAAAACCACACAAAGACCCAACAAAGAAAGAGAACTTCAGACCAATTTCCCTTATGAATATCAATGCAAAAATACTCAATAAAATTCTTGCCAACTGAATCCAACAACACATCAAAATGATCATTCACCACGATCAAGTAGGCTTCAACCCAGGAATGCAGGGATGGTTCAGTATATGACAATCCATCAACTTAATCCACTACATAAACAAACTCAAAGAAAAAAAGCACATGTTCATTATATTAGATGCTGAAAATGCTTTTGACAAAATTCAACATCTCTTCATGTTAAAAGTCTTGGAAAGATCAGGAATTTAAGGCCCATCCCTAAAAATAGTAAAAACAATATACAGCTAACCAGTAGCCAACATCAAAATAAATGGAGAGAAACTTGAAGAAATCCTAATAAAATGAGTGACTAAATAAGGCTGCTGACTCTCACACTTTCTATTCAATATAGTACTTGAATCTAGCTAGAACAATTAGACAAGAAAAGGTGGTCAAAGGGATACAAATTGGAAAGGAAGAAGGCAAAATATCACTATTTGCAGATGTTACAATTGTATATTTAAGTGACTCCTAAAATTCCACCAGAGAACTCCTAAACCTGATACACAACTTCAACAAAGTGGCTGGATATAAAATTAACTCTAACAAATAAGTAGTCTTTCTCTGCTCACAGGATGAAAGGACTGAAAAAGAAACTAGGGAAATGGCACCCTTCACAATATTAACAAACAATATAAAATATCTTGGTGTGACTCTAACCAAACAAGTGAATGATCTATATGACAAGAACTTCAAATCTCTGAAGATCGAAATTGAAGAAGACCTCAGACATGGAAAGATCTACCATGCTCATGGATTGGCAGGGTTAATATAGTAAAAATGGCCATCTTGCAGAAAGCTATGTACAGATTCAATGTAATCCCCATCAAAATTCCAACTCACTTCTTTGTAGAATTAGAGAGAGCAATTTGCAAATTCATTTGGAATAACAAAAAACCCAGAATAGTGAAAAATCTTCTCAACAATAAAAGAACTTCTGGGGGAATCCCCATCTATGACCTCAAGCTGTATTATAGAACAATAGTGATAAAAACTGTATGGTACTGGTACAGAGACAGGTAGGAATATCAATGGAATAGAATTGAAGACCCAGAAATGAATCCACACACCTATGGTCACTTGATATTTGACAAAGGAACTAAAACCATGCAGTGGAAAAAAGACAGCATTTCCAACAAATGGTACTGTTTCAACTGGCAGTTAACATGAGGAATAATGCAAATTGATCCATTCTTATCTTCTGGTACAAAGCTCAAGTCCAAGCGGATCAAGCAAGGATCTCTACATAAAACCATGTACACTGAATCTAATAGAAGTGGAAGTGGGGCAAGAGCCTGGAGCACATGGGCACAGGGGAAATTTTTCTGAACAGAACACTAATAGCTTATGCTCTAAGATCAAGAATTGACAAATTGGACCTCATAAAATTGCAAAGCTTCTGTAAGGTAAAGGACACTGTCAATAGGACAAAATGCAAACCAACAGATTCAGAAAGTTCTCTACCAATCCCACATCTGATAGTGTGTTAATATCTAATATATACAAAGAATACAAGAAGTTAGACTCCAGAGAATCAAATAACCCCATTAAAAATAGGCAACACAGCTAAATGGAGAATTATCAACTGAGGAAAATTAAATTGCTGAGAAGCACCTAAAAAAATGTTCAATACCCTTAGTCGTCAGGGAAATACAAATGAAAACAACCCTGAGATTCTACCTAGTACCAGTCAGTATGGCTAAGATCAAAAACTCAGGTGACTGCAGATGCTGGAGTTTGTTTGGAGAAAGAAGAACATTATTCTATTGCTGGTGGGATTGCAAGCTGGTACAAACAATCTGGAAATTAGTTTGACCATTCCTCAGAAAACTGAAAATAGTACTACGTGAGGACCCAGCTATACCACTTCTGGGCATATACCCAGAAGATGCTCCAACATGTAATAAGGACACAAGCTCCACTATGTTCATAGCAGCCTTATTTATAATAGCCAGAAGTTGGAAATAACCCAGATGTTCCTCAACAGAAAGATGGATGCAGAAAATGTGGTACATTTACACAATGGATTACTACTCAGCTATTAAGAACAATGACTTCATGAAATTTAGAGGCAAATGGATGGAACTAGAAAATATCATCCTGATTGAAGTAACTTACTCACAAAGAACACTCATGCTATGTACCCACTTATAAGTGGACATGAAGCAAAGAGCATGGAATAACCATTATACAACTCACAGATCACATGAAGCTCAAGAGGAAATATGACAGTAGTTGATGCTTCAGTCTTACTTAGAAGTCCTACTTACCTTAGCCATTCTGACCGGTGTGAGGTGGAATCTCAGTGTTGTTTTGATTTGCATTTCCCTAATAACTAAGGATACTGAACATTTCTTTAGATGTTTTAGAACCATTTGAGTTTCCTCCGTTGAGAATTCCCTGTTTAGCTCTGTACCCAATTTTTTCATAGGATTATTTGACTCTCTGGAGACTAACTTCTTGAGTTCTTTGTATACATTGGATATTAGCCCTCTAGCGGATATAGGGTTAGTAAAGATCTTTTCCCAATTTGTTGGTTGTCGTTTTGTCCTACTGACAGCAGATGCTGAAGAGGATGTGGGGAAAAAGGAACACTTCTCCATTTTTGGTGGGGTTGCAAGCTGGTAAAACCACTCTAGAAATCAGTTTGGCCATTTCTCAGAAAATTAGACCTAGTACTACCTGAGGTCCCACCTATACCATTCCTGGGAATATACCGAGAAGAGAAGATGCGCCTACATCTAATAAGGACGCATGCTCCACTGTGTTCATAGCTGCCAGCCAGAAGCTGGAAAGAACCCAGATGTCCTTCAACAGAAGAATGAATACAGAAACTGTGGTATATACACGATGGAATACTATTTAACTATCAAAAACAGTGAATTCATGAAATACTTAGGCAAATGTATGTAAATAAAAAGTGTCATCCTGAGCGAGGTAACCCAATCACAAAAGAATGCACATGGTATGCACTCATTAATAATTGGGTGTTAGTCCAAAAGCTCAAAATAAACAAGTTAAAATTCACACAGCACAGGAAGCTCAAGGAGAAGGAGGACTTAAGTGAGGGTGCTTTGGTTCGTCTGAGAAAGGAAACAAAATGCTTACAGGAGCAATAAGGGAGACAGTGTGTGGAGCAGAGACTGAGGTAAAGGCCACCCAGAGACTGCCCTACCTGGGGATTCATCCTATAAACAGTCACCAAACCCTGACACTATTATGGATGACAAGAAGTGTATACCAAAAGGAGCATGCCATGGTTATCTCTGGAGGGGCCCTGCCAGAGCCTTACACATACAGAGGCAGAAGCTAGCATCCAACCACTGGACTGGGTGTGGAGTCCCCAATTGAGGAGCTCAAGGGTGGACCAGAGGATCTGAAGGGGTTTAAAGCCCCATAGGAAGAAGAATGATTTTGGCCACTCAGATGCCCCAGGACTCCCAGGGACTAAGCCATCAACCAAGGGATACACATGGTTCCAGTCAATAATTTGGCAGAGGAATGCCTTGTTGTGTATCAGTGGAAGGAGTAGTCTTTGGTCAGGTAAAGGCTCAATAGAGGCCCCAAACCGAGGGGTGGGGGTAGTTGGGAGTGTGTCGGGTGGCTGGAGGGGCATATATATGGAGGCAGGGTTGGGAGGAGGGGTTGGTAGTCTTTGGGTAGGGGGGAAATGGGGAAAGGTTTTACCATTGGCAGTGTACATGAAGATGATATTCAATAAAAAAAAAGAAAAAAGTCCTACTTACAATATAACCAATGGAAGTAGATTGTAGGGAGACTTGGGAGGAAAAGAGCGGAAGGGGAAAAAGAGGGGTAGAATCAGGTATGGGAGGAGATGGGGGAAGATGCACAGAGGGTCTGGAAATTGATCAGAGGTGTGAAGATATTGGGGATGTTGAACTGGGCATATCAACCGGAAAGTCCCAGATACCATGGAAGCAAGAGCCTCCCAGGACCCCGTGGGAATGATACTAGCTAAAATACTCCACAAAGGCGAGGGAGAACCAGTCAATAATGTATCCAGATGTTAGACATGTCCCTCAGGTTGAGGGATGTAACCACCCACCCATCCCCAAAATTTTAACCCAGAATTTCTCCTGTCTAAAGGAAATACAGGTACAAAGAATGGAACCGAGACTGAAGGAAAGGCTATCCAGAAAGTGCCCCACCTAGGAATCCATCTCAAATGTAGACACCAAACCCAGACACTATTGTATGACAACAACTGCTTGCTGACACGAGCCTGATATAGCTGTCTCTTGAGAGACTCTTCCAGATTTTAATCAATATAGATTCAGATGCTTTCAGCCAACCATCAGACTGAGCATAGGGACCTGAATGGAAGAGTTAGGGGAAGGACTGAAGGAGATGAATGGGCCTTTTCTGGCATCAATGCGAGGGGAGACCCTTGTTCTTGTGAAGCCTTGATGCCCCAGTATAGAGAAACACTAGGGTAATGAGGCAGGAGTGGGTGGGTGGGTAAGTGGCAGAACACCCTCATAAAAGTAAGATAAGATGGAATGGGATAGGGGGTTTGCAGAGGGCCAACCAAGAAAAGGGATAACATTTGAAATGCTAACAAATAAAACATCCAATTTTAAAAAAAGAAAAGTTCTTCAAATACTTACTATGTGACAGGCACTGTTGAATATGTCTATGTGTACATAAATATGTAAACATACACTTGAATATTATCAAGCTATCATTTTTCTATAATATATATAAATTATATCCCAGATATCAGTTAACTGCTTATTATCTATCTATCTATCTATCTATCTATCTATCTATGTATCTAACTATTTATCTATCTCTCATCTATTTATCTGTCTATCTGTCTATCATCTACAAAACTATCAATCATATATTTATTATTTATCATCTATCCTTTTGGCAAAAAATCAAGAAAAATATCATAAGTTGATAAAATTGAGGTTATTATTGTTTGCTGTGAGGAATTATAAGTATTTGGGAGCTATGCAATATTTCAATAAACAGCATGTGGAAGAATATAGGATTTAATTAAGCAATATTTGACAAAGTCTATGCAAGAAAGAATTTGTTTATATTGAATGCTATGAAAATGAGGAGCAACTTTATAGTCTAATATCAAATCTGAGATTGGCAATAAGTCTGTGGTCTCAAATATCATAGAAGGGTGTGGCACTAGTGTCTGTAGAGTGAACTTGGCTTTGACAAAATTATGACTTAGTTGATTTTTTTTATTATTTTGTCACTCTCTGAAAGACCTTATTTGATACTGGTCTCCTAAAAGACTTTTGTGCTAAGTAAGCAGCATTGTTAGGCATCCTAGGTAAAATAGATAATTTTGAGCTATATATGTATGCATGTATCATATATCTATCTTTATCTATCTATACATCATCAATCTATAATCTATTGATCATGTATCTATCTATCCATCCATCCATTCATTTATCCATCATCTAATTATCTTTGCCATCTATCTTCCTTCATATGTTTATATTCTATTTCTCACCATCACCATCACTACCACCATCACCATTATCACCACCATCACCATTATCACCACTATCATCATCAGCATCACCATCTTCATCACCATCACCATTATCATGTATCTATCATCATCAAATAACCACAACAACCTAGGATCGAGGTGAAATGGTGCAAGGTTGTAATCCCAACTTCTCAAAATGCTGGAGCAGGAGAATTGCAAGTCCAAAGATCAGATAAAACAACACAGTAAATTCATAACCACCTTCAGAAATTTAGCAAGACCATGTCTCATAATTAAAAAAGTAAGAAAGGTTTGTGATATTCTTCAGTGGTATAGTATGAGTGAGATTATGGACTGTTTAGTAACATCACACACACGCACATGTACATGAACATGCACATGCACACGCACACAGTGTTCATAATAAAAATGTAGAAAATAAATAAGATATAATTTGCTTAATATGTTAGATTCAATAAACAATGGAACTTGTCCTGAGACTCTAGTCCATACTAGTCATTACTCCACAGTTACTGGCATGAATCAATAAATCAGTTATACACTCTTCCATCACAGATCAAATGGACCATTCATGCCAATGGTTTCCATTTCTGGCTCCCTGGAATGCCATAGCTGTCATTTAGGAGGACAGCAGACTGTCAGACTGACTGGGGTGACCATAGAGATTTAAACAAAAGAGAAATATAAGGGAATTTAATTTTTGTCCCCCAAATAGCAGCTAATATACCCATCCTCAAACCTAAATGTTCTCAACACATCCTACAATTGCAATAACAGAAATCCTGAAAATGAGATGGATAGGTTGTGCTGTACATCTTCTGTGGGGGGTGGGAGGGCGGGGATAGTCTGGGCACAGGAAAAGAGACACACTGCTTTGAGAAGAGAGGGAAGAAAGAAAAGACAGTCTGGAAAGTGGTGTGATAAGAAGGATTGAGAATGAAGAAATGGCATCTGGACATTTGTTAATTTCTAAAAGAGGCTAAGAACAGGAGTTCGCAGCACAGAGCAGAGGGAACACAAATAGTGTGCCCTTAGACTTTGCTAATGGTGTGACTCATGGGAGCCTTACTATTGTGGTCCTATGTGAGCTTCTTTCCCCTAGAGGTGGGCATATATAGTTCATCAGAGAGGCAAGGGGTAGCACCATACCAAATTAGAGAAAAGCCTTATGTCTTGCTGGATACAAACAACAGAAAGGACATCACTTTCATATTTGTGATGTGTGGTCTCAGTCTTCTGCACAGATAAAAATTAAAGCAAAGACTTTGTTTATGACTTCAGCCTATCCAATTTTATACAATCTCACATGAAAATCAAGAGAAGCAGCTAAAATGATGAACAAATTGAAACAGGTGGCACTCTTTGCTGGTGCACAATAACTTCGAGTTTATTCTATTGTGTTTCTGTCTTTTCTCCATCTATCACTTACTTAGTGAGTGTGCTTTGGGCATGGTGCCAGGCTTGGGGACAAGATGATGGATGAGGCAGTTGAGTTCTTTGCTGGTTACAAAGTGAGGCCCAGAGACTGGGTCATACCCCCTGATTCAATGAGAAAAATCCTTAGAATCTTAAATGCATGTGGAGTGCACACTTGAATTTGAGATTTAATGTCCTGTTTTCTCAAGCCAGACAGCAGTGAAGCTGTGAGCTTAGCTATCTGCAAGGTAGTTGATGCACTTCCAAGGTGGCCATTGATGTAATATACTTCTTCAGGAGGCCAGTAGTATCAAGATTTCTAGGACTAGACTGAGTACCCTCAGCTCATCTTTCTCTGCTTTTACTTTCCAGTCTTTTCCTATGATGTACAAGCTGTGATCACAGTTGGACTATTTCTCCATCAGTTGTTGCTGTACTACAGTTGTTCAGTAAACTAAAATAGGATATTGTCCAAATAAATCAGCCTTCTAGCTCAGGTGAATGGCTCTTCTGAAGGGCTCCTGCTGGGTACACTGTTCTTGTTTGCATGGTCTGGAGAGAGGATGGATTAGCTGACAGGCATCAACATTCCCACCTGAATTGAATCTTCTCAATGGCCACATAAAGAATTTCCCCAAGAAAGTCCCTAGAAATGGTCAGTAAGTAGAGCCACAAAAGTCTATTCAGGGATTTTGTTTCAAATTTAAAGAAAGCAGAGAGAATGAATGCTCTCTGATACCATCATTCTTTTAGATTTAATTTCTCATTAAAAAGACGTTTCAGAAAGTCTACCGAAAGCTTTCAGTAGCCTGACATGTGGTGAATACACACTATTGTGCTACTAAAGTGTTTGTTCATGTCAGAAAGCATGAGGAATGTGTGCCTTTGTCCTGCTGATCCACTTTAGATATCCATCCCATTGTCTCAGGAAGCTTCTCATTCTCACCTTCTCCTAGTGCAGCAGTTACAGGCAGTTGTTGGGCTTAAGTATGGCTCATTTTGATAAAAATGAGTCATGGGCTCAGTTTTACTGTTGAACTTTCTATGTTGAGAGTTACCTCCAGGACTGTATGTGGATAACACTTAACAACATCACTACCTGTTGTTAAACAAGTCAGGCTTTTGACAATTATTAGTAGCCACAGTGAAAAAATCTAACAAAACGCAATGCCACTCTCCAAAGCGCACGCGTGCACACACACACACACACACACACACACACACACACACATGCAGACACACAGACCCACAAACACACACACACAATTGAAAACCTATATTTGTTTTACTATACAGTCACGCCATGTTTTAAGGCTGATCCCTTAGCTCAGATGCTATAAAGATATGGTCAGAACAGTAAAGCTGTGAGAAGCCAGAAGCTTGCTATCCTATGCTAATGGAATACCTGGGAGCCAGGTTGTCACAAGTGCAGGACCTCAACATTGTTGAGATTGCAGTTCTATTAATGGAAGTACTGTTTGATGAGAACATGGTGAATTGAGGCACTAATAAGTCTTTGTCCCCTAAGGTGGTGTGGTACCATGCTACCATAGCATTGTGGGAGAGTTTCCATGTCTGTTCTAGGTACGAGCTATCTTTTTATCTGATCAAAATTCTAAATACTCTCCCATAGATTCTCCCTCTCCCTCTCCCTCTCCTCTCTCTCCGTCTCGCTGTCATGTATGTGTGTGTGTGTGTGTGTGTGTGTGTGTGTGTGCGTGCATGTGTCTGTGGGAATTCAATGATGTGTATTCTGCTCTCTTTCTCTATACCTTATTTTTGAGTCTATTTCTCTCAATGAACCTGAAGCTAATTGATTTGAATAAATGGAATGGATACTTGGATTCATAGATCTGCTAGCTCTGTCCCCTGGACTGAAGCACGCTGCCATGTTCTGGTTGTGCGTGGGTGTTGGATTCTAACTCTTGTCGTCATTTTTATGCACCAGGCACTTTGCCAATGAACCCATTTTCCCACCTCCCTTAATATGTGTATTACACAAGGTAGAAGAAGAAAGCAAACTGCCCACATGGGGGGAATCCTATTAGGCTTCCTGGTGAACTTGTTTCCACATACCAAATTGCCTACCTTCCTCCCCATCTGTCCCTGCCTCCCTCTCTTCTCTGTCTCCCTTATTTCCTTTCCTGTTTTGTTTTTATAGGTGGTCTTATTCTTTTTCCAGGATGGTAACTAATGGGCTCAAGTTATCTTCATGCCTCAGCTTTTACAGTGCTTCGAGTACAGACAGAAGTCTGGTCTTTGAATTTTTAATGAGTCTCACCTGTGCTATCTTTGTATTCTTAATTGAATGGTAGGCTCCTTGTGGGATTGATAATAGCTATGTTTCCATATCTCAGCATGATGTCTGGTATTCATGAAAAACCAAAATCAATGGGCAAATGAGTTAAAGAATTGAATTGGGAAGGCTTTGGGTTTCAGTTTCTCCTGGAAATGCAGATGGAGTGAGGGTTTCAGCTGATACCAGTAGCTTATTTTAAGACACTGATAATGAAATTATGTGATTATGGCACATGTCACAGCATGAAGGCCAAATCTTCTCCAGTACATACACATTAGGGCATTGGCTGCACACTGAAGACAGCAGGATCATGAAGCTATAGGTGAGGTGGGCACTGGAGTGCTGGGAAGATGGAGAGTATCCTCATAAAGAAAGTGGAAGTTCTCCAAGTCATACCTTTCCAGTCCTCTTTTATTGCACCCATGCCAGAAGCATTATTTTAATGGCAAGCATTCCTTCCTACACAATAACCTACTACTTTGGGCTCGATAGTTATAATGCTTAAATGTTTTTTTTCACATTGGGAAATCCAATATTTGTTTTGTCAAATAACTTTGCATGCTTATTGTACATCACACAAAGCTTTGAAGTGTATGTCCTTTGTAATACACATCAATCTAACATAAAGTCTCCACTTTCGGGTGTTATGAAAATGTGAAGGATCAGTAGATTGTAGGGATTATTCAGAAACTTTTGAGGGTATAGTAAAGTATTTTTAACTCTAGTTACTACACTTCTATTTGATCTTAAATTTCTCCTTTTGATGCATAGCATATACAGAAACTAAGAAAACTGGATTAAAGACTAAATACAAGACCTAAATGTATACCCCCTCTATACTTCCTGGTAGTTTGAATAAAAATGGCCCCCACAGTCCCATAGGGAGTGGCACTCCTTGTAGATAGGACCCTTTGGGGGTAGGTATGGCTTTTTTTGAGGAAGTGTGTCTTTGGTGTATGGGCTTTGAGTTTTCAGAAGCTCATGCCAGGTCTACTGTCTCACTGTCTCTTCCTGTTGCCTGCACTGTTGTTGTAGAACTCTGAGCTACCTCTCTAGCGCCATGCCTGCCTGCATTCTGTGATCCTTCCTCTCATGATGAAAATGGGCTAAACCTCTGAACTGTAAGCCAATTCAGATGAAATGTTTTACTTTGTAAGATCTGCCATGGGGCGGTATCTCTTTATAACATTAGGAATCCCAAGACACCCCCTTCCCGAACCTTATGATGTTGAATGATCTGATGATTTCCTACATATTCTGATAGTGAGTATTAATTATCAACTGGACACAACATAGAATCACCTATGATGAGCTCAACTGTGAGATTGTTTATATCAGCCTCCTATCCCACTGATGCCAGATAAGGCCCCTTCAGCTTTTTCAGTCCTTCCCTTAGCTCCTCCACTGGGGTGACACCAAACCCAGACACTATTGTGGATGTCAAGAAGTGCTTGCTGACAGGAGCCTGATACAGCTGTCTCCTGAGAGGCTCTGCAAGATTCTGATCAATACAGATGCAGAGCCTCACAGTCAACCATCGGGAAGACACATTTTTAAATGTGTGCATACCTTCTGATAGCAGGCCCAATAAAAGGACATGAAAGAAAGAGTACTTTGTTCTTTTGCTCACTTGAGCTTTGCTCTTGTTGGCAAGGTCATATCTTGTTGCTGTAAGAGCTGACTGATACTCACTTATATTAGATGCTGCTTGTTTGGACTGCTTATGTAACCTGGGGGTCATCAGTTCCCCAGGAATTCTCCAGGCCTTTGGGGCTACACTGGAACTGCTCAAGCATCCTGCCTCTCGGATTAAGCAATTATCCCATCTGTCATGCTCTCTGGAGAGACCACCATTTTTGTAATATTGTGACTAAATCATAAAGTCAGTCTGATGACTTTTCTCTTAATGTATATTAATTAATGCTATTGATTTTATTACTTTGGCGAATTTCACTGAGGTAGTTTGAATAAGAAATGTTCCGTCAAAGGCTCATGGGTTTGAACATATGATGCTCATCTGGTGAAGCATTCTGGAGAAACATTTAGGAGCTTGGAGACTTAAATATTCAAGGAAGAAGCATGCCCCTGGAGGAGTGCTTTGAAGGCTTGCCACTTTTCCTCCTTTGTCTTTTGTTAGTTTATTCATTTTGTTTCTTTCCTTTTTCTTTATTATTTTTATGTTTACATTTTTTGTTTGTTTATTGGTGAATATGTGATCTCTCAGCTTATTGTACTGGCCAATTGTTATCCTGCCTCTTCCAACATTTTAAGCTGTTTCTAGAAGAGTAAATGAAAATAAATTCTTTCTTTTGCAAGTTACTGTTGACCATGGTGTTTTATCGCTGCAATTGAAAAGTAACTAGTACACAGATGAATACAGATTTCAGATCAAAATCAAAATAACAAAATAAGAAGTTAGACACTACCAGTGTTTTTACCTGTGAAGGTTTAAATGCCCACAGAATGAGCTGCTTTTCCAATGAGGCTGAAGAACAGCTCTGCCACATCAAAGACTTTCTCTTCTGGATGGCACACTTGAAAAAGGCTTTGGAACAGTCCTTGTTTCCAGGGCTTTAGAGTTGAATGAGCAACATTTTCTCAGGTCTACTGAGTTGAAGTACCACTACTTCATTGGGTTCCAATAGTGGGAGTGGCAACAGACCTAGCTCCAATAAGAAAATTGTTACTTTTTGTTATGAGTGTGCCATCTTCTGGGATTTTGCTTGAGGAGTTAGATCACATTTCTATTTACCCCAGATATACTTCTGATGAAAAGACAAAGGAATGACTTTAGTCAAGTCTAGCTTAGTGAACTGTTTGGCTTATGAAAATTACTTATAGGAAATTACTTACAGCTGACCGAAAGGAAGCTGGGATTACCACACAGGCCACTCCAGCACTGTGGCCATTCATAAAAGCTGTATCCCTGAAATTCTGCAGCCAATTTGCAAGAAGCTCCACTGAATAATGTCTCCTCTCTAAAATAATTCTTATGGTATGTATAATGTTGGGTAAGCTTTCTGAATCTTGTTTGATTCCAAAACTTCCTAACCCTTGTAAATTTCACTTACTTCCTGAATTTTATGAAGGTCCATCTTTCTTCTGGGAGGGAAGATTTCACTTCCTCAGATGAAATGCCTAAACATACATGCTAAAGACATGAAAAGATCAGGAAGCATGGAAGCTTCTGCAGAATCTGGGTAGAGCAAGCTAGGAAGAGTCTCTTCAGAAAACTTCCAGATGAGTCAGTTCTCACAACACTATGTATATGTCTTATTAGCAAAATGTCAATGATAACCCACACAGGCCTCTGCTTGGCAAAGAAAGTGTTGCTTTTTATGTGGTCCACAAAGATTGTACAGAAATAAAGTCCCAGTTCTAACAGATAAAAGACAGAGTTTTCTTTCCAGAGAAAGGAAACAAACACAACTTCAAGAAAAAGCATGTGAATGACCTTGAAATATGTACCTGGTACCAATTCACCTAGATAAGCAGATGGATTAGATTTAAGAGGAAATTGAACAACAACCAAATGAGGCTGAGTTCCTGCTTCCTCCAACTGAATTTTATTCCTATGTTAAGCCCCCTGAAGCCAGTTTAAGGCTACTGGATCTAAACACAAAAATATTGTGCACTTTTTATGTAATAAAATAAAACACAATAAGATAAAACAAAAACTAACACAACAGAATTGGACAAAACAAACCAATAGAGGAAAAGTGCCCAAAAGAAGGCACACACACACACACACACACACACACACACACCAAAAACAACAACAAAAAATGCAGACATCTCCTCCTTTATATACTCAAGAACTTCATTAGAAAAAAAGTAATGGAAACCATTATACGTATGCAAAGGACCTGTAGGGTAAAAAGAGAGAAGAAAAAATATGAAAATAAAAAAGTAATAAGGTAAAATACAAAGAATGAAGAGCCCTGACATGAAATTGTCAAGGAACCCCCAAAGGGACCATTGAGTTCATTTCTGTTGGCTATCTACTGCTGGTCATAGAGTCTGCTGTAAGAATAGTTTGTTTCCCCAATGTGATTGACTGTCTTGGAGAAAATTAAATTTTCTCTTGCAAGTGGTTACTAATTGGACATTGCTCTTGGCTTAGAGACGGGAACTTGTGTCTATTTCTTTCAGCACTATGAATCCAGCTAGTGCAGTCCCATGCAGCTTCTGTGCATGCTGCCCCAGGCTTTGTGCAGTCCTGTGCATATAGAGGACCTTGGTTTTTACCATCCTTTCTGGCTTTCATATTATTTCTGCCTCATCTTCTTCAAGGTTTCCTGAGCCCTGAGGTGAGGTAATTGTTGGAGGTAATTATACAGAGAGTATTTTACTCTCTGTATAATATCAGGCTGTAGGTCTTTGCACTCATTTCCATCTGCTACAGGAGGAAGCTTCTTTGATGATGGCTGAGAAAAGCACTGGTGTATATCATTAGGGGTTATTTTATTGTTACTTTGTATTTTGTTTATTTTTAGACTAGTAGTAGTTGGTTTTACTCTAGGTCCCAAGCCATCTAGTCTCAGGTTCTTGGTCACCCAGACAGTGCCAGGTATGGGCTTTATCTAATAGAGTGGGCCTTATGTCAAATCCAGAATTGGTTGATAACTCCCAAAGGGTTCGTGCCATCATTAATTACACTAGCATATCTTGCAGGACCATTGTATATCATTGGAGATCGAAGGTTTGGTGGTAGGTACCAACTCAAATTTTCCATGATCAGTGAGTTGTGTAGATGTTGTCTTCAGCAATGTGAATTTGCCATCAGTTTGTAAAAAGCAACCTCTAGCCTTGAAAACAGCCTGGGTTGTATGAGGGTTCCCTTTTGGCCAGGGACTCAATGAGATACTGCAAGCTTCATTTGGTAGCAAAAGATTGCCAGTTGGGGCTCTGTCTCCCCATTATTGGAGATTTCTATTTAGATCACCTTGATGTAGTATATATTTTAGGTGTCTTGTAGTGTATTACATTTCTATACCACCCTGATGACCCTTACTTTTAGCTGTACTTCCAATATTCCCTTCATTATTCTTTTTTTTACACAATACTTTTCATTTAATATTGCAAAACATTAAGCATAATAAATTGTGAAGTCATGTGTGTTAGTTATCATTCTTCACTAATCTTTTTATTATCTAATGTATTGAATCCCAACTGAAGATTCTCCTCCCTCATTTCCTCCTAGTCCCTCCCCCAAACTCCTCTCTCCTCCAGATCCACTCTTCAGTTTCCCTTCATAATCAAGCATGAATCCCTAGGATATTAGCCAAATATGGCATCTCGAGTCACAATCAAACTAACATATCCCCTTGTATTAAAAAGGGTGAACAAAACGACTGAGTAGGATAAAAGTGGTCCCAAAAGTAGGCAAAAGAGTCAGAGATAACACCCACTGTTAGGAGTCCCATGAAAAGACCAAGCTATACAACCATAACATATATTTAGAGGGCCTAGGTCAGACCCATGCAGGCTCTCTAATTGTCTCTTTGGTCTTTATGGATCTCTATGACACCATTTGTTGAAGATAGCATCTTTTTTTTCCAGTATGAATTCCTGGTTTCTTTATAAAAATATCAGGGTTCCAATGGTTTGTGGATTTATGTCTATGTCTTACATTTGATTCCAATAATCAGTATTTCTATTTTTGTACCAATTTCATCCTGCTTTTATTACTATAGCTCTGTAGTTCAACTTGAATATGGATAATGATACTTCTAGTAGTTTATTATTTAAGATTGTTTTAGTCATTCTATTTTGTTGTGTTTTCTTACAAAGTTGAAAATACTTGTTCAAAGTCTGTGAAGAATTGGGTTGATAAAGATTGCATTGAACTAGTAGATTACTTTTGGTAGGATGACCATTTTTACTTGGTTAATACTGCCAATCCATGAGTATGGGGCATCTTTCTATCTTCTAATATTTTTTTTTATTTTTCTATATTCTTTGTTTACATTCCAAAGGCTTTCCCCTTTCCCAGTTCCCCCCAACCATACGTCCCATAAGTCCTCTCACCCCCAACTATTCCCCAATCATCCCCCCACCATTTCTCTGTTCTGGATCTACAAAACTGGATCCAATCTTTTCAGGCCCAGGGTCCTCTCCTTTCTTCTTCTTGGGAATCATTTGAATTGCTAATTGTGCCTTGAGTATTTAGATCTGGAAAATATCATCCTAAGCGAGTTAACCCAATCACAAAAGAATACACATGAAATGCAATCACTGATAAGTGGATATTAATGAGCCCAGAAGCCCTAAATCTTCTAATATCTTTTATTATAAAAGTCTCTTTATTTTATATCATTTGAGGCTATTGTGATAAAGGTGTAGACTTCCTGATTTTTTCTCATTCTATATATCATTCGTATATAGAAGGGCTACAGTTTTGTTGAGTTAATTATGTATCTCACACCTTTGTTGAAAATGGGTATCAGTTGTAGAAGTTCCCTGGTGGAATTTTTAAGATCACTTATGTATACTATTACATAAACTACAAATAAAATCTTTTGACTGCATCCCTTACTATTTACACGCTCTTGATAAATTTTAGGTGTGTTGTCATTACTCAGATAAGGCTTCAAGTACTCTATTGAATAAGTATGGAGACAGTGGACAGCCTTGCCTTGTTCCCAACTTTAGTGCAATCTCTTTGATTTTCTGCTTAAGTTGATGTTGACTATGGACTTGTTATCTTATAGCCTTTATTATGATGAGGTATGTTCTTCATATCTCGATTGTCTCTAGGACTTTTATCACAAGAGAGTGTTGGATTTTGTCAAAGGTCTTTGTGTATTCAGTGGAATGATCCTGTGGTTTTTGTCTTTAAGTTTGTTTATATTGTATATTACATTTATAAATGTTTGTATTTTGAATCATCTCTGCATCTTTGCAATGACACTTACTGATCATAGTAAATGACCTTTGTAATGTGTTCTTGGATTGGCAGGTATGAAGGAAATCCATAGATCCCTAAAGACATACATCAAAAACCTGTACTCTAGCAAATTGAAAAATTTAAAAGAAATAGCTAATTTTCTCAATACATACAACTTACTAAAGCTACATCAATATAATTTAGCAAAGTAAATATCAGATGATCAACTTATATAGACATATAACTTCTTGCAAAATAGAAGCAGTTATTAAAATCTCCCAAAACAACAACAACAACAACAACAACAACAACATCAACAAACCCAGGCACATATAGTTTATTTATCACAGAATTCTATCTGAATTTCAAACCATTAATGTTAATACTCCCCAAATTATATCACAAAATAGAAACAGAAGAAACATTGCACAATTCATTTTATGAGGTCACAGTTACTCATATCCATACCACATAAAGATTCAACAGAGAATTACAGAGCAATTTTTCACGTATAAACATAGATGTAAAAGTACTAAATAATATAATTGCAGAATTTGTTTCTTGTTACAGAGTACTATTTAAATAAAACAGCAGTAAGTGATAATGTAGTCAATGAAAGTTTTAAACAAAAGACACACACATACACACATGTACACTTAATGTATGTATGAGAATGTATGTATTTTATTGTGTATGTACTGCCTGTTGATGCCAGAAGAGGGCATTGAATTCCCTTGATCTGGAGTCACACAACGTTCTGAGCTAACATTTTGATGTTGGGAACAGAAACCAGAACTTCTGCAAGAGCAACAAATGGTCTTTGCAGCTGTGCCACCACTACAGTCTTCAAAAAAGTCTCCTGTTGTGTTTGACTGACCTATTGTAGTTTGACTTCTCTATTTGTCAAGCACAGATGTTGTCTTATAAGTGGATATTTAGAATCTGGAACACAGAGCGAGGGCATAAATCTCTCTTTGTCTCTCTTTCTCGCTCTCACTCTCTCTCTCTTTCTCTGACACTCTTATCCCTCTCACCCCTCCTCTACCAGTCTTCACCCCTTCCAACCAACCATGCCTCCTTGAGCTAAAATATATAAGAAAATAAATATAGTTTCCCAAATATTCTTGATCTTGATTTTTAGTCTGTTGCTCTCTGGCTTTTGCTTCAAATACTATTAGAGACTCACACAGAGTTGTAGGCCACTGATTCTGTTCTCCTGAAGTTTTGCCCAGATGTCTGTGCTTATCAACAGAGAAGCACCAATAGTTCACATCCTCAAAATGTGTTTTTACAGGTACCTTCCTCATAGTCATCAACAATCCAGGAAGAAAGAAATGTATTATTGCTGTCATACAAGAGACACAAGAGGCTTAGAAGTGTTATCTCACTAATCAAGATCATAGAAACTGTCTAGTGTGGTAAGTCAGGAAGTGAAGTGGCCTCCACATCCTAATGGGAGGCATTGGTAGGCATTTTTTGAGGTCAGAGTCACATTTTCTATTTTTTTCCTGTCACTCAGCATAACACCAGATTAAAATATGTTCAATAGGTTGATATAAAAAGTATCACTCTTTACTCTCGAGTTCATCCCCCGACCCGTTCATGTTGTTCTTTCGCTATTGTCTCTTGTTCTCTATGCTTTAAGTTGGCCTTCCGCTTACTAATGACACCTCTATTTGTTTAACAGCTTGCTGTTTATAGACAACATTCAGATGTATCATCTCATCTGATTCCGTGTGATTCTTTAGACATGCCTGTGAAGTAGCTGTTATTTTTTTCCCCTTTCCAGATGAGGAAATGAAGACTCAGAGCCTAAATGTCTTCTTTAATGTCACACAATCAACATGGATACATTCTGGAACTGGGACTTGAGCACACCTGATATTAAGATAGTACACTATAACTTTGTCTATTGTTCCCACTATTGTTTTTCTGTTGTAGCTAATATTGCTCTCACTTACCCATCAAAATGTGAGACCCACCCGACCAAGGTCCTTAATCTGAAGCATTTACCTATCCTCAGCTGTCTGCAAGCCAGGATTTCTTTGTTTTCGTGTGAAATTATTGAATTTCACATTAGTAATAATGCATGAAAGAAAATTATTTCCCATGTCTTCCATATACTTTTACTGACTAGATGGTTTTTCCTAAGAAATGGTATTTTCTTAGCCAAATTTTATTTTGGAATACTGTTTTATGGCATGAAAATGAACACTCTAATAACTTGGCTTGATTCAGTTCTTTTTTGTTGAGTATTATTTACAAATGGAATGTCTGCCTGGAAACTAATGTAGTTCCTCTAATTGGAATGGTGAAGCAAGGGTTGCCTATTCACTTAGTATGCTCACACAGTGGAGCCATGTTTCCTATCTGGAGTTATGTTTGATTAGAAAAGAACTCTTTCCAACTCTAAGATTTATTAGCTTGCCTTGACCAATAGTGAGTGCAATGTAAGTAGTGAAAATATATTCAAATAATGTTTTATGCTATTTACTAAGAATCTATATGTAGCATACACATCTATAGGATAAAAAGTTTTGGAGTAAAATAGACATTGGTATAGTTACATGGGTTTGGGTTCCTGTAATATCACTTATCATCTGTAGACCTTCACTTCCCATTTACTCTTTCATTTTTACATGAAAAAATTTTTACATTTATTTAGTTATGGATAATAATAATATATCTTCCATAGTCATTGATGTGAGAGCAAACTCATGAAAGGTCTGATACTAGGTGATTGGCAGTTGGTAACTATATTATAAATAGAACACAAAACACAGCAGTCAAGCCTTATGTATTCAGCTTCTTTCTCCAAAACATTAATTGTTTGAGAGAAGCTTCTTCCTTCTTTCAAGAAGACACAATCCATATCTCAATTTATAGCCATACAAGGTTACAGCTTGAGACTGCAGCTTGTGTGATCTCACTGGGCACCATGTGCAAAGGATTCTGAATTTCAGTCATTATCCTAAAATTTCTCAACTTTATTTCCAGTCTGGTGTTTTGTGTGTGAAGTCTGTCTGGAGGATAGGCCCAAGGAGCAACATTCAGTGTGAGCATTTCTCACTTTCCGTTGCCTCGTCTGCCTACAATCTAGCTGAACACAGTATCAGGACTTCAGTAAGGTCCACTAGCAAGAATGAAGTCTGCTCTGCAAAGGATAAGGAACCTTGAGAGCCATGAGCAGCCATACATTTCTTTGCAACTCAAGATTTGCTTTGGGGCAGGATGTATAGAAGTACTTAAAAAATTACTAAAGTACTAAGAGTTTTATGTTATCCTAACTTAACTGGTTCTGTTATTCTCTACACTGGTAGCCAATATCATCTTGAAAAGATTGCATCCATGGAAGGGAAAAAGATGGAGAATTTTATGACCCAATTTCTCCTGCTCTCTGATAATTTGCGTTTTCAGCTGGGTCTTTCCAATTGTTAGTCAGCCTTATGACTAGAATGCTTCTCTGTCTCAGTTTCAGTTAGTAGGATAGGAAGTTAATATGGACACAAACAAGATTTTAAATTTTACAAATATTTTATCACAGTCCAGAGTGACCTAGCAAAACATGCTTTAAGAATGTCAACTCATGCTCTGGCGAGCACCAAGGCTGCGTTCTGCAACCAGCTCGCCGGCCCCTGGACCAGCAGTAGCGGCGGGCCTCCATATTGCAACCAGGACACAGCTGGAAAGGCCCAGGCTCTGTGGGACATCCCCGCCCTCTGGTGCGCACCTAGGCTGCGTTCTGCAACCAGCTCGCCGGCCCCTAGACCAGCATTAGTGGCTGGGCCTCCATATTGCAACCAGGACACAGCTGGAAAGGCCCAGGCTCTGTGGGACATCCCCACCCTCTGGTGAGCACCTAGACTGCGTTCTGCAACCAGCTCGCCGGCCCCTAGACCAGCTGTAGAGGCGGGCCTCCATATTGCAACCAGGACACAGCTGGAAAGGCCCAGGCTCTGTGGGACATCCCCGTGCCCTCTGGCGAGCACCGAGGCTGCATTCTGCAACCAGCTCGCCGGCCCCTGGACCAGCGGTAGCAACGGGCCTCCATATTGCAACCAGGACATAGCTGGAAAGGCCCAGGTAAACACCCCTTCCAGGGCTACCCTCACGGGGGGATCTGCTAGGGTCTCGGAGTTCCTTGCAACCAGGACACAGTTGGAGAAGCCCAGATAGACAGACTCCAACAGGGGCTACAATCGCATGGGTGGCAGCCAGCTTATGATCCCTTAAAGCAGCAGTCACACATATTCACCAGTAGAGAAACAACAGGTGAGCCCAGCCTCACAGGAGATTCAAACACCAGCCACTGACAACAAGGCCAACTAAAACCAGAAATAACCAGATGGCAAAAGGAAAACGAAGGAACATTACTAACAAAAATCAAGGCAACATGACAGCATCTGAACCCAGTTCTCCAACAACAGGAATCCCTGGATACCCTAAAACACCAGAAAAACAAGACTTGGATATAAAATCAATGGTCAGGATGCTGGTAGCAGAACACATAGAAAAATCTCGTAAAGAAATAGAGGAGAAAATGGATCAAAAGGTAGAAGCCTTTACGAGGCAAATACAAAAATCACTTCAAGAAATGCAGGAGAAGATGGATCAAAGAGAAGAAGACAATAAGGAAGAAAGACAAAAGTCACTTAAAGAACTACAGAAGAACGTGGGCCAACAAGTAGAAGCTATGAAAGAGGAAGCACAAAAATCTATTAAAAAAATACATGAAAACACAATCAAGCAAGCGAAAGATCTGAGCACATCCATCCAGATACTAAAAACAGAAGTAGAAACAACTAAGAAATCACAGAGGGAGACAACATTGGAGATAGAAAATCTGGGGAAGAAATCAGGGGCCATAGACGCAAGTATCAACAATAGAATACAAGAGATAGAAGACCGAATCTCAGAAGCCAAAGGTACCATAGGAACCATTGATTCAACAGTCAAAGAAAATACTAAATGCAAAAAAGTGGTAACCCAAAACATCCAGGAAATCCAAGACACTATGAGAAGACCAAACCTAAGGATTATAGGTATAGACAAGAGTGAAGATTTACAAGTTAAAGGGCCAGCTAATATCTTCTATAAAATTATGGAAGAAAACTTCCCCAACCTAAGGAGAGAGATGCCCATGAATATACAAGAAGCCTATAGAACCCCAAACAGACTGGACCAGAACAGAAATACATCCCGTCACATAATAATCAAAACTCCAAATGTAATAAACAAAGAAAGAATACTAAAGGCAGCAAGAGAAAAAGGCCAAGTAACATATAAAGGAAAACCTATCAGAATAACACCAGACTTCTCACCTGAGACCATGAAAGCTAGAAGATCCTGGGCAGATATCATGCAAACTCTAAGAGAACACAAACTTCAGCCAAAACTACTTTACCCAGCAAAACTCTCAATTGCCATTGATGGAGACATCAAGGTATTCCATGACAAAACCAAATTTGCAAGATATCTCTCCACAAATCCAGCCCTACAAAGGATAATAGGGGGAAAACACCAAGACAAGGACGGAAACTACACCCGGGAAGAAGCAAGATAGAAACCTCCTCTCATCAAACCCAAAAGAAGATAACCTCTCGAATATAAAAAATAAATAAGATAAATAAATATAATTTCAAAAATGTCTGGAGGTAATAATTACTATTCCTTAATATCTCTTAACGTCAATGGACTCAATTCCCCAATAAAAAGACATAGACTAACAGACTGGATACGGAAACAGGACCCTACATTTTGCTGCATACAGGAAACACATCTCAGTGTTAAAGACAAACACTGCCTTAGAGTAAAAGGCTGAAGGACAATTTTACATTCAAATGGTCTCAGGAAACAAGCTGGAGTAGCCATTCTAATATCAGATAAAATTGACTTTCAACCTAAAATCATCCAAAGAGACTCAGAAGGTCACTTCTTGCTGGCCAAAGGGAAAATCCACCAGGAAGAGCTCTCAATACTGAACATCTATGCTCCAAATGCAAGGGCACCCTCCTTCGTAAAAGAAACCTTACTAAAGCTTAAAGCACACATTACACCTAACACAATAATTGTGGGTGACTTCAACACCCCACTCTCCTCAATGGACCGATCAGGAAAGCAGAAACTAAACAGGGACACAGTGAAACTAATTGAAACTCTGGACCAATTGGATTTAACAGATATATATATAGAACATTTCATCCTAAAGCTAAAGAATATACCTTTTTCTCAGCACCGCATGGTACCTTCTCCAAAATAGACCATATAATCGGTCACAAGACAGATGTCAACAAATACAAGAAGATCGAGCTAATCCCATGCCTCCTATCAGATCACCATGGAGTAAGAGTGGTCTTCAGTAGCAAAAAAAACAACAGAAAGCCCACATACACATGGAAACTGAACAATACTCTACTCAATGACACCTTGGTCAAGGAAGAAATAAAAAAAGAAATCAAAGACTTTTTAGAATTCAATGAAAATGAAGGTACAACCTATCCAAATCTATGGGACACAATGAAAGCAGTGCAAAGAGGAAAACTCATAGCTCTAAGTGCATCCAAAAAGAAACTGGAGAGAGCATACACTAGCAGCTTAACGGCACACCTTAAAGCCCTGGAAGAAAAACAAGTTAATTCACCCAGGAGGAGTAGAAGACAAGAAATCATCAAACTCAGGGCTGAAATCAATCAAATAGAAACAAAGAGAACCATACAAAGAATCAACAAGACAAGAAGCTGGTTCTTTGAGAAAATCAACAAGATAGATAAACCCTTAGCCAGACTAACCAAAGGACACAGAGACAGTATACAAATTAACAAAATTAGAAATAAAAAGGGAGACATAACAACAGAAACTGAGGAAATTCAAAAGATCATCAGATCCTACTACAAAGGTCTATACTCAAAACAACTGGAGAATCTGGAGGAAATGGACGATTTCCTAAACAGATATCAAATACCAAAATTAAATCAGCATCAAGTAGACCAGCTAAATAGTCCCATAACCCCTAAAGAAATAGAAGGGGTTATAGAAAGCCTCCCAACGAAAAAAAGTACGGGACCAGATGGTTTTAGTGCAGAATTCTACCAGACCTTCAAAGAAGACTTAACACCAATACTCTTCAAACTATTCCACAAAATAGAGACAGAAGGGACACTGCCCAACTCATTCTTCGAAGCCACAATTACACTAATACCTAAACCACAAAAAGATCCAACAAAGAAAGAGAACTTCAGGCCAATTTCTCTGATGAATATAGATGCAAAAATACTAAATAAAATTCTTGCTAACCGAATCCAAGAGCACATCAAAACGATCATCCACCATGATCAAGTAGGCTTCATCCCAGGGATGCAGGGATGGTTCAATATACGGAAATCCATCAATGTAATCCACTACATAAACAAACTGAAAGAAAAAAACCACATGGTCATCTCATTAGATGCTGAAAAAGCATTCGACAAAATTCAGCATCCTTTCATGCTAAAAGTCTTGGAAAGAGCAGGAATTCAAGGCCCATACCTAAACATAGTAAAAGCAATCTACAGCAAACCAGTAGCCAACATCAAAATAAATGGAGAGAAACTTGAAGCATTCCCACTAAAATCAGGGACTAGACAAGGCTGCCCTCTCTCTCCATATCTTTTCAATATAGTACTTGAAGTTCTAGCAAGAGCAATTAGACAACATAAGGAAGTCAAAGGGATACAAATTGGAAAGGAAGAAGTGAAACTATCATTATTTGCAGACGATATGATAGTTTACCTAAGCGACCCAAAAAACTCCACCAGAGAACTTCTACAGCTGATAAACAACTTCAGCAAAGTGGCAGGTTATAAAATTAACTCAAGCAAGTCAGTGGCCTTCTTGTACTCAAAGGACAAGCAGGCTGAGAAAGAAATTAGGGAAATAACACCCTTCACAATAGCCACAAACAACATAAAGTATCTTGGCATAACTCTAACCAAACAAGTGAAAGATCTGTACAACAGGAACTTCAAGTCCTTGAAGAAAGAAATCGAAGAAGACCTCAGAAGATGGAAAAATATTTCTTGCTCCTGGATTGGCAGGATCAATATAGTAAAAATGGCCATCTTGCCAAAAGCAATCTACAGATTCAATGCAATCCCCATCAAAATCCCAACTCAATTCTTCATAGATCTAGAAAGAGCAATTCTCAAATTCATCTGGAGCAACAAAAAACCCAGGATAGCTAAAACTATTCTCAACAATAAAAGGACTTCTGGGGGAATCAATATCCCTGACCTCAAGCAGTACTACAGAGCAATTGTGTTAAAAACTGCATGGTATTGGTATAGCAACAGGCAAACAGATCAATGGAACAGGATTGAAAACCCAGAAATTAACCCACAGACTTATGGTCACTTGATCTTTGATAAAGGAGCCACAACCATCCGGTGGAATAAAGATAGCCTTTTCAACAAATGGTGCTGGTTCAACTGGAGGTCAACATGCAGAAGAATGCGAATTGACCCACTCTTAACTCTTTGCACTAAGATCAACTCCAAGTGGATCAAGGACCTCCACATAAAACCAGACACACTGAAACTATTAGAAAAGAAACTTGGGAAGACCCTGGAGGACTTGGGCACAGGGGAAAAGTTCCTGAACAGAACACCAATAGCTTATGCTCTAAGATCAAGAATCGACAAATGGGACCTCATAAAATTACAAAGTTTCTGCAAAGCAAAGGACACTGTCCGAAGGGCAAAACGGCAACCAACAAAGTGGGAAAAGATCTTCACCAACCCCACATCCGACAGAGGGCTAATATCCAATATATACAAAGAACTCAAGAAGTTAGACCGCAAAGAAACAAATAACCCTATCAAAAAATGGGGCACAGAGCTAAACAAAGAATTTTCACCACAAGAAATTCGGATGGCCCAGAAACACCTTAAGAGATGTTCAACATCATTAGTCATCAGGGAAATGCAAATCAAAACAACCCTGAGATTCCACCTCACACCAGTCAGAATGGCTAAGATTAAAAACTCAAGAGACAACAAGTGCTGGCGAGGATGTGGAGAAAGAGGAACACTCCTCCACTGTTGGTGGGATTGCAAAATGGTAAAACCGCTCTGGAAATCAGTTTGGCGGATCCTCAGAAAATTGGGCATGGCACTTCCAGAGGACCCTGGCATACCACTCCTGGGCATATACCCAGAGGATTCCCCTGCATGCAATAAAGACACATGCTCCACTATGTTTATAGCAGCCTTGTTTATAATAGCCAGAAATTGGAATGAGCCCAAATATCCCTCAAAGGAGGAATGGATACAGAAAATGTGGTATATTTATACAATGGAATACTACTCAGCAATTAAAAATAATGAATTCATGCAATTTGTAGGCAAATGGTTAGACCTGGAAAATATCATCCTGAGTGAGCTAACCCAATCACAAAAGAATGCACATGAAATGCAATCACTGATAAGTGGATATTAATGAGCCCAGAAGCACTAAATACTCAAGACACAAATAGCAAGTCAAATGATTCCCAAGAAGAAGAAAGGAGAGGACCCTGGGCATGTAAAGATTGCATCCAGTTTAGTAAAGAAACCGAGGGGGGAGGGGGAATGATTGGGGAATAGTTGGGGGGGAGAAGAACTATGGGAACTATGGTGGGTGGGAACTGGGAAAGGGGAAAGCCTTTCAAATGTAAACATAGAATATAGAAAATAAAAATAACTAAAAAAAAAAAAAAAGAATGTCAACTCATCTCTGTGTCTGAATCCTGAATGGCTATATAGTGAAAGATAATTTGGAAACTCTTTGGGCCCTGCAATATGTGTGTAATGAGCACATTAATGTGCATTTGAGCAAGAGTGTGATTCTGAGTTAGTTATGGTTACCTGGCTTATAATGCTCTCACCTCCATGTAAAATCTTACATAGGCTTTGCTATTGTGGTTGGTAAATATGTCAGAACCTCATTGCTTCACATTTATCTTGTCTCATCTCCCCAGCCCCCTCCTTGGGCACCAGACTGATAATACTGAGTTAATTGAGAAAGAATTTCTAGAGAAGGCGACTACAGAGAGAACCTCAAAAATCTAATAATAAATAAAGTAGCCGAAAATTTGTTAGGGTTTACCCTGAAAAAAAAAAGAATAAAGAAGGTGGGAGAGCTGACACAAGGGTTAAGAGTGATTACTGTTTTTTCAGAGGACTTAAGTTTAAGTTACAGCACCATGCCTGGCAGCCCACAACTACCTATACCTCTAGAATGTCAGAAATTTAGTGACTTCTGGCTTTTAGTGACTTCTGGCTTTTAGCAGGGCTTCACACACACACACACACACACACACACACACACACACACACTCATGCACGCATGCACGCACGCACGCATGCACACACGAGCACACACACATGCACATCTCTTAAAAGACTATTATTGTTTCTTCAAACATGAAGAATGTCATATAGAAAGTGAGAATTGTTTGAAAATTTAGGGGCAGCCTATCTCACACTTAAAAGTCTGAAAAGTTTGATTCTTTTTTTTAAAATTTAATTTTATATGTTTTTTTTACTTACTCATTTTATGAAAGTCTGATTCTGTTCTCTTCAAAAAGGGACCTACAAGTCTTCTAGGTAAGATATGGAATAAAAGACTTATCATATCAGAGTAAGCAGTCTTCCTTAAACAATAAAACTTAAGATTTCTCAGTGTTATTAAACTTATTTAGCCTACACAAGAAAGCTTCCTGGAACTTCCACAATACATGGGTGGGAAAAACCTGCTGCACAGTCTGAAAGAAGCAAAGAAAGGACATGATTTCTGCAGCAAACCTCCTCACTGTTCAAAGGTTGATTCCTGCTACGATGCTAGATTTAATAGAGACTAAGAGGCACTAGTAACTGTGTAACTGGGTTTGTCCATCAGAGGTATTGCTGGGCCTAACAAGTCCTGTTTGAAAGACAGAATGGCAATTGATTATAGGAAGGACATGGTGTGTTAGTGATTAGCAGACTGGAAGGACAAGATTTCCTATATGGATCGACATTACAGAGTCCCGGGTCACTGTCTCAATATGTCTTCTGATTATTTCCTAGTTTTTCTATGATAAAACACTGACCAAAAATTAACCTGGGTAAAGAAGGGATTTATTCGACTGTTATAATCCACCATCAAGGGAAACCAAAGCTGGAACTCAATCAGAAGCAGGGACCATGAAGATATGCTACTTACTGTCTTCTTCGTTGCTTGCTTAGCTTGCCTGCTTGTACAACTAGGACCACCTGCCAAGTGGTGCTATGGACCACTGTGGGCTGTGCCTTATCACATCAATAAAATGCCCCTCCCCATTTGCCTGCAGGTCAATTTGATGGAAAGGTTAAATTTTCCTTTTCATAGATGAGCCTGGCTTGTGTCAAGTTGGCAAAAGCTTAACACTTGTATTATGTTCAAGCCACTAGCCATTTGACTATGGAGATCTTCCACATAGTTCCTGGGGTACTTTGGAGAAAGGGGAATGAGTTCAACCAGGTCCAAGTTGTACATATCTTTTCTTTCTCTACATGAAAGTCTTAACAGCAGCAGCAACCAAAGCAACTGTGCGAGAGATAGATAGAGAGAGAGAGAGAGAGAGAGAGAGAGAGAATCATTACATTTGCATATACATGTAATGAGTATTTACATACATGTAAATGAATAATGAACCCACATGCTTACCTTTTGCGATTTTTTTCCCTTAGCTCAGACGCATTTTTCCAAAACTCTAGATTTAAAATAAACTATTTGTAGTTAGACTAACAAAACAGACATAATTTTAAGAATAAATATAACATTGAAAGCAGGAAATTGAGCCTGACTCATTCATACGTTCCCTTAATGTGAATGTGAGCTAAAGGGTGATTGTCCTGTTCTAAATGCAGTCCCATTCAGAGGCAAGATAGAGCAGTGAGGAACAATTCTCCGGATAGAAGCAGCTTTCAAGAATTGCCTAGGCATCAGCATCTCTGGAGGGAATCAGAGTTAAGAATAAAGGCAGGTGTGTCTTTACTGTGTAGTCAGATATCTGGAGGAGTAATATTAGAAGGTAAGTGCTGAAAAATCTGGAAAAGAGGCATAGAGACTGTCTAAATTATTTTTCCACTGTTGTGATAAAATGCCATGACTGAGGCCATTTATAAAAGAAATCATTTGCTCTGATGCGCCATTTTATAGGTTTAGAGTCCGTGACCATTATGGCAAGGAGCATGGCATCAGGCAGGCATGGATCTTGACTACACCAGTAACTGAGATCTCACATTAGGGATAGAACCATGAGGCAGGCACACACACACACACACACACACACACACACACACACACACAGAGAGAGAGAGAGAGAGAGAGAGAGAGAGAGAGAGAGAGAGAGAGAGAGAGAGAGAGAGAGAGAAACACACAGGGAGAGAGAGAAAGAGAGAGATAGAGATGAGAGAGAGAGAGAGAGAGAGAGAGAGAGAGAGAGAGAGAGAGAGAGAGAGAGTTCCACATATATACAGAAGGAGTGAGGGGACAGGAATGGAATTTTTTGAAACCTTGATACCTCAAAACCCACCCCAGAGACACACCTCGTCCAACAAATGCAAACCTATTAATCCTCCCTAAACAGTTTACACCAACTGAGGGCGAAGTATAAAACCATATGAGAATATGCAGGCCATTCTCATTCTAATCACCAAAGGAGTTGGGCAGAAAAGAAGTGTTCCCAAAGAATATTTTATGTTTTCTGGCTTTATATTTTGTGGCAGCCTTCCTTAGACACTTCAGCAGGTAGGTGCTAGAATGTTGCCTTCTGACTTCTCCTGTTGTTCCGGGCTGATATAATCTCCCACCATGTCTATTGACTGCTGCTACTACCCCAGGCATCTAATCTGTGGATATCCTAATTCAATATCCCCAAAAGGAGCCAAATCCCACCAGCAAGGGCTATGTCATGGGACATATCCTCCTTTGTGGAGTCCTCAGATGCGAATTTTGAATTCTGTCCTGGCAATGTTGGCTGCGACCTACTTGAGGCAGAGAGATCAGGTAAGTGGGCTTGCACACTGGACTCTTGCACCATAAATACTGTCAGGCTCCAAATGTGAACCATTTCAGATTGGTAAGATTGGGGACAACTTGGTGTGGAACAATAGAGAACGTAGAGGTTGCATGCTCCACAGGAAGTTAAGAGCACTGGATAAGGAGTCTACTCTCCTGGGTTGTTTGAGATCATTTCTGTCTGCATCTGCTGCAGGGCTCCACAGTGTGTGGGTGGCAGAGATCAAGGGTGATGTGGATGGGAGACTGAAAAAGAGGTTCATTTGGGCTCTTCTCCCTCAGGCTGTCCTACCTAGTCATGGCAGGTACTGAATGTCTGATCGTTCATACAGAAGAAATGTGGACCCTTCAATGGAGCAGCCCTTGTCCCTAAAGGAGGCCAAGAGGCTACTTGAGCCAGCTGAGCTTGGAGAGCTCAATTACACACTGAGCTCTTGCATCTGAGATCTCTACGTCAAAGTCTTAGAGTAATTTCTGTAAAACTCAGCTAATAGCAAGAGTGATTATTACTTATGGCTTCTACTTCGTATATTCATCCTTTGTTCTTATAACTTCGCTATTAAAATGTTTAGTCCTTTTACTTCTACTGACAGCTTGGCACGGCAATTGCAATCACTTTCCTAAAGGCATTGAGACTGATGTTCTCTCAAATTAATTAAGCAACTATGCAAACCCAGCAGCTTTAATTAAAGAGAACTACCAACAGTGTTTAGAAGGAAAGCTTGCTGGAGACTGGATACAATGTACTTTGTCCTATTGGCAGGGAAGGCTCCGAAATGTAGGCTATTGATTTGTTCTGCTCAGTAAAAAGCAACACTTTGTTCTTTTGTGGTTACCACCCTAAGCAAAGCTCTTTGATACCATCTAAGTGTGCAGTTATTATTTCTGCTTTTGAGGCTGAAGGATTTAACTTTCAATGTTTCATGTGCGAGGCCGAAAATGGATGAGAGGCATGCCATTGCTCTGCGTATTCATCTGTTCCATTGCTTTCATCCTAAATTTGTTGACCCTGAGCTCCCATTGATGCAAGCAGTGCACAAAATACACATCAAAATGAGACCCTGTTCTCAAGGACCCAGCTTGGCTGCAGGAAGATCTATATCAAACAAATTGCAAGGGTGGTCTTTTATACTGCCTGGGTTCTCACTTTAATGTTCTCTGTATGCCATAAAAGGAAATATAGCAGTCTCAAATTCTTTTAGAGATAGAATATTAAAAATCATTTTTAAAAGTCAATGTTAGTAGCCTATGACAAAATCAGCTCAACATATCCTAATTAACACTTATTATTTATGAGTCACTGTTACAGTCACCAACATGAATCTTAGGCAAAATCTACAACCTAACTCATAGGAGAAAGGCTAATGTCATCTGTGTAACAGTGTCGCCATGTAAATGCTCTATAAACAGAGAAAATGAATAAAAAATGCATCATAAAGAACCATAAAGCATTCACTCCACCGTGGGTCTTCCCAGGTTAGTGATGTCCATGTTTTTTGAGTAGTGTTATCTTTTCTGGTTAGAGACAGGATTTTAAATTACCTCATAGAAAAAGTCATCTTCAAGTCTTTAATGAATACACCATTATTCTTTGGCAATTGGAAGTACATTCAAGAAAACATTATTTTAGGATGGTTAAATGTTCTAAGGAGACAGAGAAGTGATCATGGAGGAGAGTGTTAGCTATGAGTGAGTAATCAAGATGAAGGATAGTTAAGGAGGTAAGATGCTATAGGAAATCAGAATTGTAAGAAATAGTGGAACTGTATAACAAGGGTCATGAACATACTAACCTTGGAAGATGAGAACACAGAAGGGTAGAGGAATGTCATTAGTGTAAGATGAGCAGATGGATCATGAGAGTTGAGGATGTATCCCTGGCAGGGCAAAGAAAGTTAAGCTGAGAGCACTAGATGAAGATTACTATAAATTATAAGATGACGACAAAGGGGTAAGACTGGGGGTGGTTCAAGGAAAACAGAGGTCAACGAAGACTGTTGGTCCAAGTGCATTAAAAAGAGATAGAGAATATTAAAAGTCCACCAGGGAAGAGATATAATTGTCAAGCTAATCTAATGATCAATTAGAGTTGTGGAAGCATTTCTGAATCTTTTGGAATTCATATTGTAAGACCAACAGAAACTGCTTTCTGAATGCTAGTAGCAAATGAGAATCCATGCCAAAAAAGAGGATTATGGAGTCCAGCTAACTTCTGGAGAGGCACAAGCTAAGTTGATAGGGTGGGACGACAGGGACACTGGGAATAATATGTATTCCGGTGTGACAAAAGTTGGATGGCTCTAAAGATTGGAGACATCAGACATGACACACATGTTAACAGCATGTAATGTCTGTGAGAAAGAGCCATGTTGCTACTGTGAAGGGGAATGAGGGCTATCATCTGTGGAGTTAGTTTGTGAAGGATGAGGTTAGCATGGCTCTAGAAGATCATTAATAGATAGAAGAATCAAGGTTGGGCTTGAATCATGGTAATCTGGTGGAAATCCTTTTAACCTATACTCAGAGAGGAAAATTTGCTTTACATTAGTTTTTTTTTTTAATTTCAGAACAAGTAGACATGATGATGTCATATCTCTCATATTAGCATGTTGTATTAATGTATTACATTTGTCACAATTAATAAGCGATGTATCTACTGTAATATAATTGTCCTGTTCCTCTCAATCTTCATACCGTTGTTTGTCAGAGGCCCTGGGTCTCCAGCCTTCATGCCTCTACTGATTCCTAGGATGTCTTATGTATCCTGGATTGGAAGACTTGTCTGATTTTCCATCTTTGTGTGGCTTCATTGCATCTAATTCTGCATGTTTAATTTTGCCTGGTACAGACGGTGGAATCCAGAGCCCTGTGTGTTTGTCAAGCTCTCCATCCTTGAGATACACCCCTAACCTTCTTCCACCCTTTAGTTTGGTAAAAGTCTTATTAAGTTGCCCCAGCCTACTTTGAACTTAAAATGATACTTTTGTCTCTGCCATATAATTCCTTGCCTTAGATCATAGCCTGTGCCACTGGCTTTTCTTGTAATATGCTTTGCTAATCTTATATTTTCTTCATTACTATACTGTAAGACATTTTGTCAAGTTGAACTTAGGGTAAGCATAGAGAATTCACCTTGTCTGGCCTCAGCAAGGTGCTACCAGGTTCTTCTTTGCTAGTTGTTTAGTTTTGCGATTCTATTATCTGGTTTGCCAACTTAATTGTTATGAAAATGTGGCATAAATTGATGCAGATAAATCAATAATATAGAAACAACACTGGCCTAATCCAAACACAATATGGGTGGATCAGTGTAAAGATTATGGAAGCTTCAACCCCCTCCTTCCTCTGCTCAACTGTTCATGGCACCAACTTATGTTGCTGACTGAAAAGTTAGTAGCATCCATCCATCCATCCATCCATCCATCCATCCATCCATCCCTCTACTCATTAATCTACCCAAAGAGCCAGAAAACTTTTATTGAGAAGCCTATGATGCCAAAAACCACTCTGTCAAGTAAGGATGTAATATGAACAACAATATTCTGAAAGAGTTTTATTCATAGATAGAGATTAAAATGATGAATACAGGAACCAGACAATAACAAAGTATATACCTGGGCACAGTGTTTGGGGCTTATGCTTGATATGACTTATTCATTATTTATCTCCTAGTAGACTCTCAGTAATGAATGATCTGCTAACAAATCATGAAAACACATATCTGAATGTCTATTTCCTCTGGATCAATGGGATTTTTCTTGTTGCTTATAACTAATTTGAACTCTTAGTTATTAACATTTATTAATTATAAAAATATTGGCCTTTTATCATGCCTCTGTGTGAGGGTGGTGGTGGTGCCTAATGACTTCCATGATATCATGCTAGGCATTCCTAGTAACATTTTCATATATGTAAAATAAATAGGCAATTTGGCTTATTGCTGGATCAGAAAGAGATAGTGAAATGGAGCACTGAAGTGAGGAGGCTCAGAAGCTCTGGATACCCTTTTTGTACATTTACTGTGATGTCTCCTGTTAACGCAGTCATCTTTTGTTAAGTAGCTACAACAAAGTAGTAGTGAGATGGGAACGGAACTATGGAATTCTTTTATGATCTGTAATTTTGAAACTTTGAACATCATTCAGGAGAGTATTGAATTTCTCTAACACCATTTCACTGACAATTCAACTCATCCTGAAGACAACTCAGTGAATTATTTGCTTCTTTGCCTGAATGGTTGGTGAGTACTGTAAAAATACAACCTTGAGGGACCTCTTGAGGGGATCAGCTACTTTACAATGATTTGAGATTCTTGATGCAGAATGTAATTCTTTGGAATATCTCTAGGAGATCAAATAGTAATTGTTTTCTGAGCCTCAAGCTCAGCAGAACACTGTGCTGAACCGACAACGCGCAGGTGAGATGAAGGCTTCAAGCCGATTCGCCCACTTCCCATTCCCACGTCTGCAGCTCACTTGTCCTATTTGTGCCCAGCAGAAAGTTTAGCCACAACGCGTAAAATATGACTTAATCTAGAGTTCGCTTAATTAATAATTTATATAATGCATGCTTAGAAAGTTAAGAAGTAATTACAGGTTTTAGAAAGATGCCTTTTTTTTATATTCACTTTTTTTTTTTGCACACTATATATTTCAGCACACTCGATTCTACACGAAGAGGAAACAGAGAGTGATAACAGGGGATTGGATAACAGAAGCACCCAGGAGAAAAAAGAATGTCACCAGAGAAGTATGAAATGTCCTCTGAACATACCATCCTTTTTCATCTGTGAAATGGGATGTTTAAAAAGAAAGACAGATCTTTTTTCTAGTTCTAACTTTGTTCAAATGTCAAATGGTCCTTCTATTTCTGTTATTAAATACATGGTGATATTTCTCTTTGTGTTACTAGATTAACTCTATTTAACATATTCTTGCTCATTTAAAGTTTTCCTTCATCAAATGGATCTGCATCGTTTGTCTGCTGGTTATTAGGCACCAATTCTTGTTTGAACGTTCTCATCTTTAAAATTCCTATGAATTTATTATCAGTTTCTCAATAAATTATTATAAAGTAAGACAATGTTTCAAATACTAATAACCCCAAAATATGTATACACATTTTGTAGTCACATATCTACCTAAATTATTTAGCATATGATTTCTGTGTTTGCCCATAAAACAGAATTTATACCTGCATGATGAATTTCTATAACATTAAAGAAAATACATCTTTATGAGAAAAAGGCTGTCCACATCTGAATTTTTTGACAGGAGAACACCTGAGGTATGTCCTATAGCTCATGAGCCATTGCAGTGAGGCTCAGTGTTGGTTGTGATGCAACTTGAAGTGTAAATTCACTGGATAATAAGACTTCACTGAAGACTGCTGAAGTAGGTGTCATAGCAACAGAGGTATCCCAAGACAGGAAGCACAAGAGGAATGAAAACATCTTAACATATTGGGAAATGGAGATTCTAACTTTTACAGATGTGAATTTAAACCTCAAAAGAGTATAAGAAAAAAAACATAATAAAAAAGAAAGAAAGCTTATATTCAGAAACTAAAGAATTCCAAGTTAGATGTGGTGTTAGATATATAATTCCGGTTCTCAGAAGGTTGGGCATAAGGATTTGTGGAGTTTCAGGATAACCTGGCTTAAACAAGCAAAACCCTATGTATTGAAATAAAACAAACAACAAGAGAAACATTTAAATAACAACAAAATAATGTGAAAATAGTAAACTTTAGAAATGAAAATTTAAAATCATTTTATATGCAAAGAAAAGTTCTACAGAAAGGGAGAAAATATTGAGGATATATTCATATCTGTATAATGCAAAGAATTCCAGGAAGCAATATAAAGATTCTTTCAAAGTGATTAAAAATATTTCAACACTGAAATCTATCTTCATCAAAACTGTACTTCAAGAATGAAAGCAAAATAAAGATGTTTTTCAGACAACAAAATCTGACGGAATCTATGGCTGGCAGATTTGAACTATAAAAAATGTTAAAGGAAGTTCTACAGACAGAAGGAAACCAATTCCAGATGGAAACATAGACCTGTAGAAAAGAATACAAAGTAGTAGAAAGCAGATAGATCTTGGGTCATTCTTCTCTTGGTTCCTATGTAAGATAACTGACTATAGCACCCAATACTCGTGAATTCTGGGGCTTATAACATGATTTTATCTCTGGATTAAACTTATCAGGACACATGTACAATGTTGACTAAGTTTTCTAGATTTCAGTCTCATGATTTTCATGTATCTCAAAGCTCTGTTATTAAGCTCAGTGAAATTAATTTTTTTTCTTGAGCTATCATCTTACTCATTAGTAAGTTTGTCATCATAAGTACTTATGTTTATTTTGTAAAATAAAATATTGGCCTAATTGAAACTCAAGCTATCTTGCTTTCTTTGCTTTTATTCAATCATTTATTTACCTGGAATTTATTTATAGATTTGTAGCTAAGGTTACAGCATGTGACAAAGAAAATAAAAAGTGTAAAGCATGTTTTTCTTCCTTCTCCATCTGTCTTACTATTTTAGTGAATCTTATTGTGTTTGTGTTATATAGATATCTTTTTAAATTTAATTTTTCATGTCAGTTGTTTTCTTGATCACAGCTTTCTGACTGGGATAAGATAAAATCTAAAGTAGTTTGAATTTGCATTTCCCTAAGGATTTTTGTACAGGAGTACCATATTTAAATCAGTTTACCCTTCTCTCTCCTTCCTGCATCCCACATTCTCAAAATTCATGATCTCTTCTGTAATTATTATTGTCTTATATATTGTTTCCTATATTCACTTAATGTTTCTCCATTGTTCATGTATTTGGAGCTGACTGTTTGGAATTCCCTGAAGAAGATGGATTCTCCCTCTTTTAGCTGTTATTGATTTACTTCTTCTACGTGTTGAACCTTGTGAAATTTATCACACCTGCTATAGAGAATGATTAGCATGAACAAATGCATTAAAGCTTCTAGCGTGTATGTGTGTGTGTATGTGTGTGTGTGTGTGTGTGTGTGTGTGTGTGTGTGCGCGCGCGCGCGCGCACACTTGCGTACACAGGAACCTGTACAAATGTACTTGCACTTGAGTACATGTGCCTAGAGAGGCCAGAAGTTATCCTGGAGCTGAAGATACAAGTAGTTGTGTGCCGCTCCAGTGGGCATTGGTCCTCTATAAGAGGAAAATATGCTTTTAGCTGCTGAAACATCTCTTCAAACCAAAAAAAAAATATTTTTATAATATTTTGTAGATTATTTAGTAAGTTTTGTTGATTTAGAATCTCTAGGAGTTTCTCTCATTTCCAGTCACTCCAACATGTATTTATAAATCTTCAATTTTTAAAAAGAACATGAGCCTACAAAAGTTTTCCCTCTAATGGGTGTTTGACAAATTCTATCCTAGTTTAATGAGAAAGTCTGTCAAAAGGAAGCATAAATTAGTCTTTTCATTTTACATTAGTGACAGCAAAACTTTCTTCTGGGTATCTTTGACAGGATAAAATGGCTATTCAGAAAAACTTCTCAAAAACTTAGAGAGGAATCAGTTTGATATCTGGATTTCAGGGGTTTACCAGGATTAATCTACACATGTTGGCCTTCGTTCTTTTGTATGATGGGTGTGTGCAAGCATGATACGATTTCAACATGTTTGTGATTAGGTAGAACATACCAGGAGGATTTAGTATAAGTAAAGTAACTTGGTTGGGAAGATGGCTCAAGGGTGAAAGAGCTTGCTGTGCAAGCATGAGCAACAGGGCTCAGATTCCCAGAAACTCCTATATGTTGGGTGGGCGTGGCAACTGGCTTGTAATTCTGTCCTCTAAAACCAGAGATAGGAAGTCTTCAGAGCCTAGACATATCAGTAAGCTCAGTGTTTGACAGAGAGATCACAGTAAGGTGGAGAATAGATTAGAAAGATAGAGGATGATTCTGCATATCATCTTGGGCTTCCATTGACGGTATGCACAGAGGCGCATGCAGGTACATGCACGGAGAGAGGGGGGAGGGGTCGATTCATGCAAAATAAGCAGATGAAGGGAAACACTGCACACACTGAAACCTGTTAAGGGAAACATATTTGCAATGGTTCAAAGGCTAGTGTAGGCTTAAACTGTTCAAAACCGACTTTAAGATAGTCCTTTGATGTTTCGGCTTCCTATTTTAGCCCACCTAGCAGACACAGGGTACAAGAAAGGTTAATAGGAAAGGGGGATGTGGACCTGTTTAGAAGTAGTTCTTTGGCACAATTCCAGTCTCTGTTGTCAGGGTATCAGCAGTCCAGCCTGAAATATCAAACTGGAATCAGCAGTGGCAGCTCCTGCCAGTTGGCACCAATCTACAGAAGTGGAATACTACCAGGAGTTCTTTGGTGTGTGTGTGTGTGTTTTTTTCTACAAAGTCACAACAAGCAAAGATCAGCAAAGAAAGCAAGGCAAACCAATGCAAGAGTGTCACATCAGCAAAAGCCAGTATCAGTAAAGCCCAATGGAGACCCATAAAGATTTGGTGAACCAATGGACGAATGCTGTCTGTCCACTCCCTGTTGGATGGTACTTATATTCTTTCCATACGCCATGTGTCCTTTCAAACATCACATGCCCTTTCACCAGGCAGTTTCCAGAAAAAACACCACATGTGTGTTCACAGCAAAACATCCCCTCACATGTCTGCTTCAGCCAAATATCCTCTCATATGACAGTTTTTAGAAAAACATCACGTAGCACAACTAAGTCTCTCATGAAACCAGGAAATTCCATTTCATAGGAGGCATGCAATGTGGGGAACCATCAATAAATAAATATTAGTTTTTCCTTCCTAGTCCCAGGTCCCAGGAAGATGATTCTGAGACTAACTGCTTATCATTAAATACCTTGGCCATAAAGCTTGGCTCATTCCCTGGCCAGTCCATAACTTACTTAACCCATTTATACTATTCTATGTCTACCATGTGTTTAGTTACCTCTTCCTTAGTCCCAACCCACTTCTTTTTTTTTTCATTTTTTTATTCTATATTTTTGTTTACATTCCAAAGGCTTTCCCCTTTCCCAGTGCCCCCCCCAACCCACTTCTTTCATGTCTCTTCCGTGTGGATCTCTCAGTGTCTCCCTGAGTTCATCTGTCTTTTTGTTTACACCTGTCTCCTCAGTCTGACTCCTCAGTCCATCTCCTGTCTTGCTCTCACAGCTCTCTTCATGTCTTTCTTTTATCTGTTACTATTTCTCAGAATTTTATCTCTTTCTGCCGATGTTCCCTTTCTACTTCCTGTCTCAGATCACTGGCCATCAGCTTTTTTGAAGCGATGTTTATATGAGAGTCTCTCTGGACCCTAGATCTGAAATGTTGACTCTAATCAGAATAGCAATATTTTGGGACAAAATTGATTTTCCTTTTTATATGTGTATTCAGTATGTGTGTGTGTGTGTGTGTGTGTGTGTGTGTGTGTGTGTGTTTGCATGTATAATGTATGTGTTTGTATTGTTATGTATTATTTTCTTCTTTTTTTTAAATATTATGGTTTAAAGAATAGTATATTCACTTAAATTTTAGCTGGCTGAAAGATAAGAGCATTTTAAATATTGAGTTTCAGATTTTTATTCATATTCTAGTGACCCTGAAATGACTATAGGTTAACATTAAAAAGAAACAGCAATATATGGAGAAATATGTGTTTATGTTACCGTTTTCCTGATGAGATCACCATGATAGGAAACTGTGATATGTAAGAAGATTAAATGATTTTCCTGATTATAACATGTTAATTGATAAAATAATTGAATAAGTCAGAAAATTACTAATAATTATGATGATTAAATGTGTATTTTTGATGAGATATTGGTAAAATTCCTTCTGTGTTTATCAGCTAATTTCATATCCATCATCAATTTAATTTTGTTTTTATGACTAAAGTGTCTTATTAAATTGTGTAGTTCGAAATGGTTTTGTAGGAAATTCTAAAAGGTAAACGAGTATTTTCTATAAACGACTATGGCATTAACAGCAATAATTTCTTTCTTTTATAGTACAATTAAAAACACATTTTTTCCAAAATACTGCCTGAAAAGTTTGTCAAACAGTCATCAAATGATGACTGCAATATGGCCCTTTAATAAGAAGTCTCAGGATTATTAATTACAGGTTCATTATTTAATCATGAAAGACAACAGCTCAACTTTAAGAAACAATGAACTTTATGAAACAACTTTGCATTATATAATGTGACACCATGAAGTTCTTTGGGATGTATGTGTGTTTCAGCTTTATTTATTCAGCTTTGTAAAGAGGCATCAAGTAACACTATAATGCTGAATTACATTTTAAAAATAATCTTCATTAATAACAATTCTATATCAATTATGTTTCCTTTCAGATGATGTGTGGTTTTGGCCACACAGACTTTAAAAAATTTTTTGTTTACAAGTAGTTAAGAACAAGCAACATATGGTCACCACACAGAATAAGTCCAAACTTATTTTGTTGTGGAAGAATTTCTGCTTAGAGAGGTTGACTTGCCCATGGAGCAGTAAGTGCTAAGAAAGGGGGTACTAAACTAAGATCTCTTTCCGAATATACCTCCTCGTTTTTCTGACCATGACATAAGCCCAGGATGCACATAGTGTACAAGCAGATAATATAAGAGATGTGAAGGGAACAAGCTATTTAGTCCCTCTTAGAGTTATACAGTTGGCTGAGAACCAGAGTTTAAGAACTTACACTCCAGCACTCCCAAGGCACAAGCATTAGGATGGAGAAAACATTGGAATTTGTTTTAGGGAAGGAAGTGTCATAAGTATTAGGTTTCAAATGGGTGCTGGGAGCTGGGAGTTCCTGAGATGACCATTTAATGTATGAACTATTTAACTTGAAGTAGATGTGGCTACTAGATTCTCCCAGTATCATCTAGCCAGGGGTTGGGCTACCCTTCCCCAAGATACTCTTCCTTATACAATCCAGACATTTTAGTTACCTGCCCTCATTGTGCTTTTGGCCTCCTGCATGCTACAACTTGTTCCCTTCTAAGCACCCCACCACCATCAAGACACCTCACATGGCTCAGGGTCATGGCCACTCTGGACTGTTCCAGATGTATATACCCTTGGATATCTCTCCTATTTTATCTACAGTAAACCTTCTTCTCCACCATATCCAGCAGCTAGGTCCCCTCCCCTCCCTTCCCCTCCCCTCCCCTCCCCTCCTCTCCTCTCCTCTCCTCTCCTCTCCTCTCCTCTCCTCTCCTCTCTTCTTCCCTCCCCTTCTCTCCCCTCCCCTTCTCTCCCCTCCCCTCCCCTCTCTTCTTCCCTCCCCTTCTCTCCCCTCTCCTCCCCTTCCCTCTCCTCTCTCCTCCTTTCCCCTCTGCTCTCCCCTCTCCTCCCCTCCCCTCCCCTCTCCTATCCTCCCCTCCCCTCCCCTCTCCCCCTCTCTCTCTGTCTTTAATTTTTTTTCTTCATTCAAAAGGGAGAAAGAACTTTCTTGACCTGGAGAATATAGGTGCTGAAGGATCACACTGGAGTCATGCCAGTAACCATTACTCTAAGGAGGAATTTACACTTTTCTTTTCTCCTATAGAGTAAAACAAAAACCAGTAAGCGAAAGATATAAAGCCAGGCCCAGCTAGCTTCAGCCTGAATTTTCTAACACCAATGTTTTAAAAATATTCAGAGATGCTGGGTGGTGGTAAGTCAGTTGAGCAGCACTGAAAGTGTTGAAGCAGTTGATCTCCTAGCTGGCTACCGACATAAAAATGTTCAGCTAATTTTACAGGCTTCTTTTTGTATGTGGAGTCCTACGTTGTATAGAAACTGTGATACATTTAGTGAGTGGATTTATTGCTTAAAATGTAAGTTTAGGGGACAACTGCAATATGAGGCTAAATTTAAATAGAAGCTTGCAATCAGCCAAGCAAGAACAAAACAACAGCACCTGCAAGACAAAGAAGCCTGACAGTTGTAGGTGAGAAGAGAAGTTACAGAATTTATGTCTTACTCCAACCACTGTTCCCGACACTCGCCAAACAATAACTATTTAGTCTTGGATAAAGATATCTGGTGTGTGCTTCCAACTTTTTCAAGGGAGCTGACTGCTCAGTTTTCACTCACATTCAGTGTGAGATTTTTGAGTCTTGGCAAAGGAGTAAGTAAAGGGAGATTTCACTCTAGGGAAATTGTATGTTCCTGGCTGTGAAGGAAGTAATTCTGCAGACAGAGAACTCATTCTTTCCATCCTACACATTTAGAAGGTCTTCCAGGAGGCGTTTCTAGGAGGCCACGTGGCCTCTGCAAACAACTGCTGGATCCTTGGTGAAAGTCTGGGCTGGTATCGGCAGCACCCTTTGTAAATGAGACCTATCTCACCCAAAGCCTGACTCTTCACTTTTTAATCATCTAGTGTGCAATTACTATTTGTCTAAAAAGCATCTTGAAGACGTTTTGTGTGTGTATATGTGTTTTATATCCCTGCTGCAAGTATTGTCTTGGACCCATATCAATATCCACATCAGCAGGGACCTGTTTTATATGAAGATACTTGGGCTTCATTCCAGAACTTGGAAGATGACCTGGCAGAATATCAAGATATTTCAGAGACTTTCTCAACATTGAAGTTGAGAAGCACATCTCAGCCTTTCTGTTTATAAGTATGTTTAAATTTTGGTCTCATGACAAACTGTGTGGCAATCAGGCAGGGACAGTGATTCAATCTGGAAAAGGATCTGAATCTATACCCTAGTATTTGAAGACAAGGGAAGGACAGGGTCAGAGAAAGACAGCAGGAGCCACAAACATTAGACATGTGGTACCACAATAGACCACAGCAACTTGATTCAGTATAGAAGGGCAAGATCTACTCTCTTCTCCTACTATTCATGTATTTATATTTGAAGCCTGGTAGCAGAAGCAACTTGCAGATTACCTTCACACTAGGTGTTTGGTTAATGTACAGGAGGCAGGAAATTCTCAGCAGATTACTCAAAAGTTCATCTCAGTTGTAAACAGTAAGATGCCTCTATTCCCATATATGAGTAATATCCCATAGTTCACGGACAATATAGACCTTACTATTCTGACCATGAGAACTATAGTCATGAAAGTTCCCCAGAAGAGCATGACTTCTGGCTTTTGTCTTTTGTACCGATTTTAAGTGAATATTCTTGATAACTTGGAGTCTCAGGTACCTGATCAGTAAAATTAGGGATGTTGATCAGTGCTGCCCACCAACATTTCCAGCAGTTATCTCTGTCTATGTCTTTATACAGAGTCCACATGAAGTCCTATTTTGGTATACTTGAATGAAGCAAAGTGCTATAGTTTGGAATTTAAATTGCTCTAGAAAGCTCCATGAGGTCTTGTTCCCTAGCTTATGAAATGTGTATTACTGGAAACATTGGGAGTCAAGACCTAGTTGCTGGAAGTAGAATACCAGAAGTCCGAATCATGATGGATGTAGGCAAGCTATTTCCCTTAGCAGGGGTGCACCTATGTGCTATAGTGTCTATATTTGCTGTAGGCACAGAAGCCACTGTACCAAGTGACCCAGGCTGAAGACTCGGAGACAATGAGTCAACAACTCCTTTCAAGTTCTTCACTTCACCTATCTTGTATGCATTGTAAAAAAAACTGGATGGCTTGTCATTAGAGACCCTAGCAGAACTAGTGAAAACTTTTTTGGGACCAGAGAATATAGCTTAAGAGGTTTCAGATAAAGAGTCTGTGAGAGTTCTAATATAAATGATGAATGGGAACCAAGATAGTTCAATTAGTAATTGCTACTACTGGGAAAAGTTTGTATCATTATAAATTAAGTAGAAGAACAGAACTTTGACATCTGAATTTGAATCTTAGTCTGACTACATAGAAGTATCCTAACACAAATTTAAATCTGAGCCTCATTTTCTCGTTATGTAAATTGAGAATTATGATGAGGTTCTTTTGAGAATAGGATGACATAATGGGTTCTAAACAACTATCACATGGACAGACCACCTACTAATGCTGATTTCCCAATTTCTACATATGTCTGCCATTAAGGGACAAAGTTTTAAGAACAAAAATATTGGCTATGCTAGTAAAAAGTTCCCAAATCATCACTGGTCCAGCCAATGATTTGAAGACCAGAACTATAGAAGAGAATCTTGACAGATTCTGTCCACTCCCTGTTGCAGAAGCACTACCTGGGTCTTTCTATACACTTCCATTGATGAGCACAGACATGGAGGCCTGGCCACACACCATGGATACTTCATTTTCCTTCTCCCAACATCTCCCAAGAGGGCAGGAGCGGGTGCCAAATGATGGTGTCTTTGTGTTTCTCCTAGCAGCTGTTGTTTATGTATGACAGTTTGTGGTTTTTAACACCTGGTTCTATATTTAACCATGAAGGCTTCATCTCACTCTCTGACCTTATTCCCAAATTGGAACTGTCCAGAAAAATGATACCTCTGGGATTGGTATGAAGTATCCCCAGGACTGATGATTCATTTTTCATGGTTATTGCCAGGAATCTTGCTCCAAGCAGCAGACTTTGGATGACACCTGTGATCATCATTCTCTGGTCTCTGGTCACAGGATATACATGGTGAATTAATTAAAAGTAGCCTATTCCAAATTTGTGGGTAATGAGGCAATGACAATGAAATGTCTTGTTTGCCTTACTCCTCTGTTTGGTTTAAGAGAAAAAATAAAACAAAGACCATTTATATCCAGCTCCAATAAAAATGCATGTTGACAGAAATCCGGTCAATAAATAGTGTTTTGGATCTGCTCGCTCTTTCCATAAACCCCAATCAGTGGCATGTAGCATATGTTATTATCCACATTAAGGGATGGGATCCTTTGGGATCTTTAAAATCTTAAAGATTTCTAGCCCATTTAAAGTAATCTGTAGACAGAGGTAGGAAAAATTAAATGATATAAAACATGCAACTTGATCAAAGAATTATACTTGAACCTTAAATAGCAAGGTATATTAGTAGAATAGATTATTTTAATCTATTCAAGAGATGAGAAATCATGGGCAGCAAATACATCTTGTCTGGTTAACTGAAATACTTTTTGTGCTTCTGAACATTAGTAATTATAATATGTGGAGGAGAGGATACCACTGACTTTAGAACCACAAAACACTCTCCCCTAAGCCTTCCTGTTTATTCTTGCTCCATTATATTCAGAAACCTCCACTGTTGTAAATTTTATCAGATCTGCCAACCTATCTGTTGGTTTCTAGTCTCTATTGGTCTCTCAGTTTCTTCCCTGTTACAAAGAAAACAGAGGAGAGGGGCAGTAATGCAGTTGGGGGAGGAAAGGTGCCTATCCCTAGATCTGAGGCCCTGAATTCCTTTCCTCAAACCTGTGTGCATGGAGAGAAACCGTACTGCTTTCCTATGTTCTTAACAACCCAAACCATGAAATTAAGATGGGTCATTTGAAATCACCTCGATCAGCCTACTAAATGCCAGAGCCAGCACTTGGTAAAGACTCAGAACCCAACTCCAGAGTCAGGCCACTGCAGTGTGCACAGCAACAGGAATGTGCTCATTTCCAACTCTCTTGGTTTCCATTTCTGTCTGGGCTTCTGGGTATTCAGAGGAGAGAAGAATTCACTCGAGGCAGGGTCCGTATGCCAAAATGTTGACATCTCAGTGTGTTCTGCTTCCTGTGAACTGGGAATCATAACAGCATTTTAGACTCTCAGCTTAGGAACCATGAGTGCTGAGTATTCTCCAGGCAACTGCAGCACAGAGGCCAAAACCCTGATCTCCAGCGTGCAGCCAGAGAGTTCATCTTTCACGAGCATCCTCCACAGGATTCCCATGGGAGAGAATTCTCAGGAGGAGAATTTGGACACTCCCTTTGAAACACATGTGGATCACGGAGTTCTCTAAGACTAAGTAGTCTATAACATTCTATAGAATGTGGAAAACATAAAATTGGAAATGGGTAACATCAGGAGAAATTCAAATTGCAGACAGCTTTGTTTATCTTTCAGAGCGCCCTACTGGTTCATAAAGTAGGTTGAGATTCTTTGCACTAATCAGAAATAAAACCCAGCAGAGTTCCAGTGGGGCTTCCTGGACATGGTCAGTTCTGTCATTCATCCTTCATATAGGTATAGGATCCTCCTTGTCTTTCCCATACCCAGGTATCTGTCTCTTGATGACTTCTCTTCATACTGTCTTCTATAATGCTTGAGTGGAAAAGCAAAAAATGGGAGTGTGGAGCTAACTCTTACTACAACCTAACACTTAAGCCTTGGTGTGTGTTAGAGCTAGGAAACTGCCATGAAATAAAGGACATGGCTTCATGCTACAGTTCTTAGTAAACTAGATGCTGGGTTGGCTGGTTTTTTTAAAAACAATTAAATTATCTGTCTCCTTGTTGGTTTCCATGGATCCATTGAATGTCCTAATCAAGGGCTGTCTTTTGAACCTAAGATTCTACACATGTCTCATGTAACAGAAGCCTCAGAGAAGCTAGTTAGCTTTGGGATTCTGCGACTATTCAGTTCAGTGGAGGCAGCACAGATGTCTAATTATCCTGTCAGAAGAAATGTCATTCTCCTGAGAACTCTTAACAACCAGGGTCAGTGTGTCCTCTTTGGGAAATGGTCACACACTGTCTGGGATGGCACTGGGAAAACAATGCCCTTATCCTGGGGATACTGCTGTAACCACCACTGTCACACTGTCTGACAACTCCATTGTGATCTACATGTGTAAGTTCAAATTTTTAAGTAATAATTTTCTTATGAACATGCTGCACAAACAATATTGAATGAGTCTTAATTTAATATGAGTTCTTTAAATTTGGCTGTACCCTTTTTTCATTATATACATTAGACCACTGGTAAGACATCCCAGATATCACTGGCCTGAGCCAATGTCCATAGCTGTGGCTATGACTCTGGTGCTCTGGAGCACTTTTCTACAAGATACTGCCATCAAAGGGCACACAATTTATTTAAATCCTACCTCTTCAGCTTCTGTGCACCTTTATCCTGCCTGTGGAACAATCAGATTTTAAAGGTTCCCGATAATCAGCATAGAGTATATATTGTAATTGTTAAGTAGATTCAGACTTTTATTTTTAAGTATTCCATTAAGTGTTGAACAACATAGTGTACAAAAGTCACACAGAATGTCTACGCAGAAAAAAATGCCACCATTAAAACTGAATCTCAAAGATAAAAGCAAAAAAAAAAAAAGTCTTGGGTCTATTGGGCAAATGTTTCCCCATTCATATCCATTCTTTTGTGTTTCCCATTTTACTATTTTTTCTCTAAAGTCAGTTCTTCTCTCTGAAGCTCACTGTAGTCTCACTGCAATTCCTTACAATTCTATGCTGTCAGGGTCCCCATACATTGCATGAGCATGAGAGTACACTCTCTTAGTTACTAAGAATCCAGATCATAAGAAGACATAGGGCAAGTGCAAGGTGGATGGGTAGAAATAAATGAACCCATTTATTTGGAGCACTAGAGATTGAGAATTCTAATTTTTCCAGGAAAAATTATTTTTGCTTGGCTTGTTTTGGTCTGAGCTAAATAGAATAGAAAAATGTTCTTAGAAATAAAATGTAGTTTTACCTCTGTTTCCTCTCAAATATTTGTTGAGCTGATTGAAATTCCTTAAGATACTAAAGGGAAAATTAGCTACAAAAATGTGGTGTCTCTAAGTCCATTGCAATTTTCTAAAAAAAAAAGGGGGGGACACTGAAATGAATACAACCAGCATTTTTTTTTGGTTTTTGTTGTTGTTGTTGTTGTTGTTTTCAAGACAGGGGTTCTCTGTGTAGTCCTGGCTGTCTTGGAAATCACTCTGTACACCAGGCTGGCCTCGAACTCATCCCAAGGGCTGGGATTACAGGTGTACGCCACTATGCCCAGCTACAACCAGCATGTCTTAGTGAAGATAATGGGCTCATTTCTCTAGGAGGGTCAAGCCATGTAGGACACTAGATATTGATGAAAAAAGCATAGGTAACACTAGAGCTAGATTCAGAAAAAAAATAAAGGACGCAATTATTAGTGACAGATTGAGCTAAGGAATGGTAAGAGCTGGGCTCTAATATTACACAAGCCCCTTTCGCACATGGAGTATGCCCTGGCAGTAAGTGCCTCTCCGTGGTTCTTGCTTTCTGGGCTGATTACTCATTCTTTAACTTCCAGAAATAGGATGAAGTCAATTCTGGGGTCAGAATTGCTGAGTTTAGGGCAATCAATTTTGGGGATGGTTTAGGAGATATTAAATTTTGTTCTTGTTTGCTTTCCCTTCTACCTATCCAAGACTTCTGTTCTCATCATTTTAGCCTTTTAGTACAGCTAGAGCTGAAATGATAAATGGATCCACCAATCAAGGCCCTAATGACTGACACTGAGGTCTGAACGGCTGTACTAGTCACAGGGGCATAATGACAAATATAACTGTGTCAGAAGAGTTGAAAAAAAAAGTAAGATTGCAAGCCAGTATTGTAAACACAGTAGAAAGATACAGCACAGAATTTTCTGAGAATAAAAATTCACATATTGCGTACTTCATGCCTACATATGTACATGATACACAGAGTTGAACTAACATTCAAATCAAGATTTTTTTTTCAATTCAGTTAAAAACTGAATGGGAGACAGAGGGAGCTTGTTCTGTCAATATCAAGCTATATTAAGGGTTATTTAAGAATTGTAGTATTGATTCAAGAACAACTGAGTATGGGTTGGAGAGATGGCAACTAAAAGCCCTTGTTGTTTCACAGAATACATAGGCTCTATTCCAAGCACCTACATGGATGCTTGCAGCGATCCTTAACTCTAATTTCAAGGGAACTAGTGCCCACTGCTAGCTTCTGCGAATACCAGGCATATAAAGGGCACACAAACATACGTGCAAATGATACACTCACACATATGAGGAAGAAGAGGAAAAAGAAGAGGAAAATGTCAGGTATTGTGGTACACACTTGTGATCTCAGCATTTGAGAGTTGAATGCCACAGGAAGGAGGCAGAGATATAGTGAGTTTAAGTCAGTATTGGGTACAGTTAAATCTTGTGTTAAGTAAGGAAAAAGTAATTGAATAATTGGGTAGATCAATGAATTGAAATAACTAGAGGAAACTGACGTGTATGATAGTACTCAAAAAAGAATAGGATATATATCACATTGTGTTGGAAATATTTGCTATTGAGAAACAAAAACCAACATATTCCTCTTAAGCATAAGCCTATACCAATGTAAAATTCATGTGGTGTTAACTTGAAATATTAAATTAAAACCCACAGAGAATGCATATTATCTTTGTTTGGACCAATAACTTCTCTTTTCTTATGTGTCACAGCCTCAGACCTTAAGTACAGTTTGATTCTTTCTGGTCTCTACCTATCTCTCTTCATTCACACCCATCTCTAACTTCTTTTAGTGCTCTTCTCTCAGGTTCCTTGAATGTGTTCTTGTCCTGCCAATGGAATTCACTGTTCTGTCTGTATGGCCTGTTTGTCCTGTCCATACCACATCCCAAGTTTTCAAAAAGTTTAGTCCGACTTCTTGAGCCAACAGAGACATCATTTTAATTTATCTGACATCTCTTTTCAGCGTCTTTGTACAGAATGCTGAACCTTTTCTTTCAGAATCATATTCATGTGACTTACTAATGAGATGCGTCTCTTCATTCTATATACAAAAGCCACATGTAAATGTGAGTGTTACCTTAGTATCTTTGACTACTTTTGACTCCCTTGACTACCTTTGAGTGTTACCTTAGTATCTGCTTGACTACTGCTGGACAAATACTGGTTACTCAAGAACTGCAAGGCCAAGTAAACTATAGGGCAAGCAAAATTAAAGAAGATAAAAAACGATTTGAAGGAACAGTAACAATCAAAGCTCTGACACATTAATAAATCATTTCAGAAGATAAGTGAGTTCAGAATGATGGAATAAAAATGTTTTCCATGGCTTTCTATGCTCATTGAAAGAGAACAGGAACAAAACAAAAGACACAAAGAGGTTCTTCATGGGGAAATCCATCATTATAAGAATGGTAAATGATCCACGGAACAGAGAGAAGTTAGAGCTCAGTGCTGAGAACTGTGACACTAGTGGGAAGCAGTAGGATTCACCCCATAAACTTTATAAACATAGACTGATACTCATCACAAAGGAAAAGATGGGGAAATTGGTTGGTCAATTATCTCTTTCAAAGTCTTTATAAAGAACTTTTAGATGTACACATGTCTCTCCCTACTCAGAATAAGCCTTTGACTACAGTGGAATCAGGCCCAGGAGGTGAGAGAAAATAGCAGACTTAGCCAAAGGCAGGTAAGAGAAACTCTATGCAGGTCGCTCCTGCATAGTGCTCCATTCCAGGGATTGCTGGCTGGGCTAATGAATGACTAATTCCTTATAATAAGAAAATTACAAACTCAGAATGGAGGTTTCTCAGAACCAAAAATTGAAGTATCAATTGACCCAGCTGCACCACTCTTGGAGCTGATTCTCATATATCCAAAGGGCTTTAAGCTAACTTACCCCACAGGGTACATTCAAACTATGTTTAATAGCTGCACTCTTCTCAATAGCTAGGAAATTAGAATTATGGCATATGTAAGGAAATGGATGGAGCTGAGTGTAGTGTGTTAACTTTGATGCATAAAGACAATGATTATATTTTCTTTCATACGTGTGTAGCATATAGTCATGTGTATGGAAGTATAGAGCATAAGATGATAAAGAACCACAGGGAAAGGTAAAGCCGATGCCTTAAATTGAGGTAGAAGTTAATGAAATGCATGTGACATGAAAGGAGAAAGGCATCTAGCAGAGGGTGGAAGGAGACAAGTGGAAGGAGAGGTCAGGGAGGTGGCCTAACCAAAACAGTGCATGAAAATGCCATAATCAACCCAGCTTCTTCACATGCTGCACTTTTAAAAACTGAGACAGAGTAAGAGAGAGGGGTCAGGGTGTGAGGGAATATGCTTATTTCATTCTTGCATGCTGACTCCACCAAAGAAATTTATTTAAGAGTTTCATTCTTGGATGCATCTGGGACTCTCATGGGTCAGACTGCTGCTTTGATTTTGTTGATGCGTACAAAGGTTAATGAGAATGATGGGCACCTGAAGCACTAATCTCCATCTGAATCATCCTGAAGGTTAGAGTGAAGTCTTAGTCTCTTAGCACGTTTTAAATTTAGCTGTATGATGGGGTCAAAAGGCAGGATAGAAATCTGAAGAGAATCTTCTGAGAGAAGTTGTTTTCCTCGGTATAACTGATTTCCTAAAGTTTTTTTTTCTTATTATATTCAGTGCTAGATGGGTAAATTCAACGAGGACCTCAGTTTCTTAAGACAATTGTAGCAAAGATCTTTCCCCAATTTGTTGGCTGCCATTTTGTGGCATTAACAATGTCCTTTGCCTTTCAGAAGCTTTACCATTTTATGAGGTCCCATTTGTTGATTATTGTTCTTAGAGCATGAGCCATTGGTGTTCTGTTCAGGAAAATTTTCCTTGTGCCATGTGCTCGAGGTTCTTCCCCACTTCCTCCTCTATAAGCTTCAGTGTATCTGGTTTTATGTGTAGGTCCTTGATTCACTTGGACTTGAGCTTTGTACAGGGACATAAGAATGGGTCAGTTTGCATTTTTCTATTTGCTGATCTCCAGTTGATCCTGCACCATTTGTTAAAAATGCTGTCTTTTTACACTGCATGCTTTTAGCTCCTTTGTCAAATATTGTGACCACAGGTGTGTGTGTGTTCACCTCTGGGTCTTCAATTCTAGTCCATTGATTTTTCTGCCAGTCTCTGTACCAATACCAAACAGTTTTTATCACTATTGCTCTGTATTAGAGCTTGAAGTCAGGGATGGTGATTCCCCCAGAAGTTCTTCTGTTGTTGAGAATAGTTTTTGCTATTCTGGGTTTTTTGTTATTCCAAATGAATTTGAAGATTGCTCTTTCTAGCTCTATGAAGAATTGATTTGGAATTTTGATGGGGATTGCATTGAATCTGTAGATTGCTTTTGGCAAGATGGCCATTTTATTATATTAATCCTGCCAATTCAAGACCATAAGAGATCTTTCCATCTTCTGAGATCTTCAAATTCTTTCTTCAGAGGCTTGAAGTTCTTGTCATATAAATTTTTCATGTGCTTGGTTAGAGTCACACCACAGTATAACATCTTTACCAATCCTATACTGATGGAGGGCTAATATCTAATGTATATAAAAACTCAAGAAATTAGACTCCAGAGAATCAAATAACCCCATAAAAATGGGGTACAGAGGTAAATAGAGAATTCTCAACTGAGGAAGTTCCAATGGTTGTGAATCACCTAAAGAAATGCTTAGCATCCTTACTTATCAGGGAAATGCAAATCAAAACAACCCTGAGATTCTACCTCACCCCAGTCAGAATGGCTAATATGAAAAACTCAGGAGAGAGCAGATGCTGGTGAGGACGTGGAAAAATAGGAACACTTTTCCATTGCTGGTGGGATTACAAGCTGGTACAATCACTCTGGAAATCAGTTTGGCATTTCCTCAGAAAATTAGACATAGTACTACCTGAGGACCCAGCAATACTACTCCTGGGCATATAACCAGAAGATTCCCCAGCATGTAATAAGGATACATGCTCCATTACGTTCATAGCAGCCTTATTTATAATAGCCAGAAGCTGGAAAGAAGCCAGATGTCCCTCAATGGAGGAATGAATAAAAAAAATGTGGTATATATATACACAATGGAGTACTATTCAGCCATTAGAAACAATGAATTCATGAAATTCTTAGACAAATGGATGGAGCTGGAGAACATCACACTAAGTGAGGTAACCCAGTCTCAAAAGAATACCCATGGTACGCGCTCACTGATAAGTAGATATTAGCCTAAAATTTGGAACACCCAAGACACAATCCACATACCAAATGATGTCTGAGAAGAAGGAAGGAGTGGCCCCTGGATCTGGAAAGGCCAATGCATCAGTGTAGGGGAATACCAGAACAGGGAAGTGGGAAGGGGAGGATGGGGGGACAGGGAGAGGGAAAAGGGCATATGGGACCTTTGCTGCGTGGGGAGCCAGGAAAAGGAAAGTGAAATGTAAATAAAGAATATATCCAATAAAAAAGAAATTAACATTAGATACACTTTAGAATGGCAAGGAGAGGTTTAAAAAATACCCCAAATCTCACGTCACTCCAAGTTGATCATGAATCTCTCTTGTTTGGAGATAACGTGGTAAGAATTTTTTAGACTCTTCCCTAGTAATTTGACATGTGACTGTGGCTGAGAACTACTGTAAAATACTTTTGTTTGTATCTGCTAAACAAATTTCCCCCATTTTAGTGTTATGTTTAAGAATCACTCAATGGCTCAATTAGAAACATGATGGATTATCATGTTGGTAAAGAATGTCAGAGCTATAGAATATATAATATAGCCTTTATGGGTTAATTGATCTCATTTCATTCACTACATAGGTGACATAATAACAGGAATTTTGCTGTTGTTAAAGTAAAGAGCATAATGCAATAGCGTATTATTTAGTGTTTCTTATAACTAATGGCAGGTAACAGTTTTCAGCAAGAACTTCCATTAATACAAATGTTTGAAAATCAAGTTTCATATCTCTATAAGTCATACATCTTGATTAAAAGATTAAAAGTATTTTTCTTCTTCCACATTGATTAACAAAAATGTTAATAATGGGAAAGATAATAAAAACCCATATTTTCAGTCACCTATGCTTGTCTTTGATTGTATATAAGCAAAATATATTATGTAGTAGTTGTTAGTTATTATTGAACACAATGGATTGAAAATAAACTGCTGAGTGCCACCTATCAGTTTTTATGTAGCCTCATTACTTCGTTACTGGTATAGATGTATCTTACATACATTATTAGTGGTGTAAATGTAAACCCGAGAAATATTATTTTGCCTAGTGGGACAGCAGATTCATCACTGTACTGGGACTACATCCCAACCTCCAGAAACAGAGTCATGTTTTTATGTTAGCAGTGTTTTTTTCTACTCATCTACACATCTGATAACCAGGAAATATTAATGGTAAATTTTAGGGTTTTGTAACCTGAAGGCTGCACATCAATTTCTATGCTCCAAGCATTTTCAGAGTGGTTATCAGATCACTTGGCTGTGAGATCAGCTTCCTCTTACACTTCCAAGCTGTACTCTGTGTTCAGCCTAAATAAAGGCCATATTGGTAATATATGGCTTGTGGTTAGAAAGAAATAGTTAAATCACTACCTGCCTGTATCTAGGACTAGAACTTTAAGTCTCCTCCCCAACAAAGGGGAGGGAGAACCTGGAAAGACCATATCCAGAGGTTAGGCATGGCTGCCTGTTTAAAGGATGGAGTCATCCACCCATCTCCAAAAATTTTAACCCAGAATTCCTCCTGTCTAAAGGAAATACAAGGACAAAGGGTAGAGCAGAGACTGAAGGAAAGGCCATCCAGAGACTACCCCACCTGGGGATCTATCCCATTTACAGTCACCAAACCTAGACACTATTGCTGATTCCAGGAAGTGCTTGCTGACAGGAGCCTGATACAGCTGTCTCCTGAGAGGCTTTGCCACTTCCTGACCAATACACATGCAGATGTACATAGCCAAACTTTGGAATGAGTGTAGGGACCCCAGTGAGGAAGTTAGGGCAAGGATGGTAAGAGCTGAGGGGGGTGCAACCTCATAGGAAGAAGAACAATATTAACCAACAAGAGCTCCCCCCAAAAGCTCACAGGGATTAAACCATCATCCAAAGGGTACAGTGGTGGCACCCATGGCTCCAGCTGGATATGTAGCAGAAGATTGCCTTATTTGGCATCACCAGGAGAGGAGACCCTTCTTCTAGTGAAGGCTCGATGACCCAGGATAGGGGAACACTAGGCCTCTGAGGCAGAAATGGGGGATGTAGCGGAAGCACCCTCATAGAGGAAGGGGAAGGGAGGTGGGTATGGGGACTTGTGGAGGGAAAACTGGGAGTGGGAATAACATTTGAAATGCAAATAAATAAAATAACCAATAAAAATGAAAAAAAGATTAAAAAAAACTTTAAGTCCCAGAGAATCTTTGATAAGAACTCAGATTAATAAAATTTGATTTTATTAGCTTAATGTGTCTGCAAGGTTGGTGGTTATAACAAAGCAAGTCAATTTACCAGAATTTTATAGTTTGTCAGATAATTCATTCATAATTGTGCGCCCATACTGATCTTCGGGAGAAAATGGCCTGGGGTGAATTTCTGTATGTGTGATTTGTGCCCTGAGACCTGCCTGTAAACAGAGGCTGGGTTGCTATTATACTAAACATCATGGACATACTGTAGCATATCTAAGGACAGGGGTCTTAAGCTTGAGTGTAGCAGAGGTTTCCTTTGGAAAAGGTGTGTGAAGGGATCAGCTAGGTCAGCCTTGGAAGCAGGAACAGATGAGACTCAGTCTTGGCAAAAGCAATTGAATTCATTTGGGACCAAATAATGTGAAACTCAGATGTTAAATGGATTAGAGAAATCTGGAAAGCTCTGATGGTAGAAAAGACCTTGGGGTCTTGCTAGTGGGTGTGATAAATTAGATTTGGACTTTTAATAGGCAAGCAACATAAGCTCATACTATTTTTGGCTGGGGAGGCTAAGTCAAGTACCACATTATTTGAGATACAAATCTAGTGACTGTAAGAAAATCTATTATTCATCGACTCAAATTTCCCCTTTACCCCAATTTATGCAGCATACCTCAACTGCAATTTTCTCTGAGGTTGAAAAGAACAGTTGACCACTTGGTGGGAGACAGAATTTTATTTCTGTAACATCTCATTCCACAGTCACAAATATCATATAGTGGGAAAAGGAAGAGCTGATAGTCTAAAAACAGTAGAAGAAAGAGAATCGGATTCATCTTCTGGGAGAAGAGTGGGTTTCTTTCTACCTACTGGATAAGCATGAAGAAATAACCTTTTCTTAGGTAGGAAAAGATCAGCTACAGTAGAAGGTTTAACAGGAGACCACCTATTGGAATGTCATCTGGTAGGAGAAGTAGACTGAAAAGTTTGTGGATGTGGTGAAATCAATAGATGACTTTAGAAATTGCATTTAAAACTTCAGTTCATTATTCATTCCAGCTATTACTTTTTCTTACATAAACAATGGTACATTTGGCCCCATGGTGAATGAATACAGTAAAAAGCCAAACTTGCTTATTCTACTGTGGAAGGAAGAGGACAAATTGACAATAAGTTAGGGTGCTTATTAGTGGAGTTTGCTAGTGTTTGCTCTTACAAAAATAAGTTATTTATTCTTTCAGAGTTTCATGTACAATGAGAGAACAATGTTCTATTTTTCTCATAATTAATTTAATTGTGTGTCTATGTAATAATACTATGCTCAATAACTAGCTAACACCATCAGGGTTAACTTCAGTTGTAGTTTCAAAGAATAGTATATAACAGTGCATGATTTTTACTAACAGTACTGATAAAGAAAAGATTTGGTGTAAAATGAATAAAATCATAAGAAAAGGCATTGCTTAAGATGTGGAATGTCAGAGGAAAAATGATGTACTTAAGCTATACACATCTTGGGTAGATCTTGAAATATTGAAACTTCCAGTGACCTTGTAACAAGTTTTCTTTAGGTCTGTGAGTTCAGACTTGTGTAGGAGTAGGAAGGTGTGGAAAAAGTAGTACAGAATTTTTGTCCTATACTTAGAGATCAGAAAGAACTGGATTCTTTTCATTTCCATCAATCATTTGCCATGTGATCTTGGCAGGTTATAAGAATTCTTTGAACATTGTCTACTGACCTCAAGGGGAGCCTGGGCAAAGTGAATCAATCCTAGTCTCTGAATAGGAGCTGGCGTTAACTGTGGAGACATTACCACATGTGAGCTTCTTGAATTCACACAATGAACTTAAATCAGTGGCATAATCAGTTTATCAGCTGGCGTGATCTAGAGAACATAGTTGAAACACACTTATGTACTGATGTATTATGGGAAGAAGTGTCTTCCTCCTAGATTGAAGTTTCTAGGAGTGATGGCAAATGTCAAGAAAAATGGCAGATGTGTTATCAAGTTTCCCCCCAGATTTATGGGAAAGTATATGTGTGTGTATGTGTTTGTGTGTGTGTGTGTGTGTGTGTGTGTGTGTGTGTATGTGTTGTACATTAAGTAATATTGCCTATTGCTCTCTGTGGATAAAATTTACTTTTATTCTATCACTAAGAGTATGGCATTGATTCTTTAAAAATATTAAGAGGGCTTAGAAAAATTTAAATGAGTTAATAGGGCCCTCAATGTTTGTACCTCTACCTGCACCTGAGGCAGATCATCATGCCTGCCCCACAAACCTCACAGAACCTTCTTATACCCAGGAGGTCTGCTCTGCCAAGTGATACAGAAGGACTGCCTTAACAAGAGACAGCACAGTCTGACTCCCAGGAGGCCTGCTCTAATCCAAGTCACACAGCCCTACCTGCATCCAAGGAGGCCTACTCCAACCCAAGACACCCAGGCCAGTCAACACCAGAGATAAGCACACGGTAAAAGTCAAACAGAAGAACACATGCAACAGAAACCAATGTCATTTGGCACCATCAGAAACCAATTCTTCTACCATAGTAAGCACTGGACACCCTAATACACTGGAAGAGCAAGATTCTGACCTAAAATTTCATCTCAAGAAGATAATTGCTCTATTTAAGGAGGGTATAAATAACTCTTTTAAAGAAATAAAAATACAAACAGGTCAAGAAATGGAAAAAAATTGTCCATGACCTAAAATGGAAATATAAATACATAAAGAAATCACAAATGGAGACAACCCTGAAGATGGAAAACATAGGAAAGACAGCAGGAAGTATAGATGCAAAAATGACTGACAGAACACAAGAGATGGAAGGGAGAATCTCAGGTGTATAATATACTACAAAAGATACTGACACATTGGTCAAAAAATGCAAACTGTAAAAAAGTTCCTAACCCAAAGTATCCAGGAAATTTGGGACACAATGAAAAGACCAAACCTGAGAATAATAGAAATAGAAGAGGGTGAAGAGTCCCAGTTCAAAATGCCAGAAAACATCTTCAACAAAATCATAGAAGGAAAACTTCCCTAACCTAAATAAAGAGGTGGCCATACATGTACAAACAGCCAACAGAACATAAAATAGATTGGAGCAGAGAAGAAAATCTTCCTGCTACTTAATAAAAGACTAAATGTACAGAACAAAGAAAGAATATTAAAAGCTAAAAGGAAAAATGTCCAAGTAACATATAAAGGCAGACCCATAAGAATTACACTGGACTTCTCCAGGAGATGATAAAAGCAACAAGATCCTGTACAGATGTTATACAGACCCTAAGAGAATGCAGATGCCAGCCCAGGCTTCTAAACCCAGCAAAACAGTCAAATGCCATATATAGAGAAAACAAGATATTCAATGACAAAACCAAATTAAAACAATATCTTTCTCCTAATTCAGCCCCACAGAGGATACTAGAGGAAAAACTCAAACACAAGGAGGGTAACTACATCCAAGACATCACAAGAAATTAATAATCTCACAACAAACCCCAAAGAAGATAATCTCTCTTTCTCTGTCTCTCTTGCACACACACACACACACACACACACACACACACACTACCAATTCCTAGAACAATAATAACAGGAACTAACAATTAGTGGTCTTTAATATCTCTCAATATTAATGGACTCAATTACCTAAGAAAAAGACATGTTAACAGACTGGATATGTAAAAAGGACCCATCATTTTGCTGCATACAAGAAACACACCTCAGTGACAAAGATAGACACTACCTCAGAGTAAATGTCTAGAAAAGTTTTCCAAGTAAACAATCCCAAGAAACAAGCTGGAGGAGTCATTATAATGTCCAATTAAATAGATTTTCAATGAAAACTAATCAAAAGAAGTGAGTAAGGACACTTCACACTCATCAAAGAAAAAAGTCACCAACACGTATTCTCAATTCTGGACATCTATGCCCCAAATGTAAGGACACCCACATTCATAAAAGAAACTTTATCAAAGCTCAAAACACAGAATTTTCCAAATCAAGTGATAGTGGGAAACTTCAACATCCCATTCTCACAAATAGACAGGTCATTGATACAGAAAACAAACAGCGACAGAGTAAAATTAAAAGAAGTTATAAAACATGCATTTAATAGATAGTTACAGAACAATTTACTCCAAAACAAAAGAATATACCTTCTCAGATCCTTATGGAAACTTCTCCAAAATTGACTATATAATTGGATACAAAATAAACCTCAACAGGGACATGCTGTGCTGTGCTAAGTCAGAAGGGGTTCAAATAGCAGGAGAGGTGCAGCAGCCAGGAAACAAGGTCAGGGACACCAGGTAGAAAGAGATTGACAATAGTGGACCCAGGTAGCTCCCAGCTGCAAAAACTTTGGGAGAGCTCTCTTTTTCCAGGGAGTATTACAGTTCTTCTATTACAGAAGCTCTCAGTCAACCCTTGATGGAGTAGTTCTCACACCTTTAATCCTTCTGGATAGAGTCTGATCTACATTTTGGGGTTGGTTGGTCTGACAGCAAATGCTTTCTACTGGTTTGATTTGAGATGTTACGGATGCCTTATCTGCATGTGGAGTGGCTTAGGGGTGCTGCCCCAATATGACTAATAGTCACAATCCTTTCTAAGGGGTGCTATGGTCACATGTCAGGGGCCTGGACAGAAGAAGGTAAAGTTTCTACCATTCTGTTCAGAGGTTCCTCTTCAGAGGTTCTCGGGCTTCAAACCCACTTAACTTTAGCAAGTTTCCTGGCAGGATCTACAGCCCCACATTCCACTTATACCAATCAGAATGGCTAAGATAAAAAGTTCAAGTGACAGCACATGGAGGGGATGATGTGGAGAAAGAGGAATACTTCTCCACTGCTGGTGGGATTGCAAAGTGGTACAACCACTCTGGAAATCAAGCTGGCAGTTCCTCAGAAAATCAAAAATAGTTTTACCTGAAGCTCCAGCTTCACTACTCCTGAGGATATACCCAGAAGATTCTCCACCATACCACAAGGACCTCTATGTTCATTGCAGCCTTATTTTCAATAGCCAGAAGCTGTAAGCAACCCAGATGTTCATCAACTGAAGAATTGATATAGAAAATGTGATTAATTTACACAATGAAATACCATTCAGGTATTAAGAAAAGTGCATGATGAATTGTAGGCAGGCAAATAGATGGAAATAGAAAATATGATACCAAGTGAAGCAACCCAGACCCAAAAGGGCATGTATGATATGTTCTCCCTGGTAAGTAGATATTAGCCAACATGTACAAAATACACATGATTCAATCCGCAGACAATAAGAAGTTTAACAAGAAGGAACTTCTAAGTGAGAATGCTTCAATCCCACTTAGAATAATGAACAAAATAATCACAGGAGACAGAGGGAGAAATGGATATGGGTGGGAGAAGGGGACTAGGACAAAAGCAGAGTTGGATGGGATGGGGACAGGAGAAAAGCCCAGAGGGCCAAGAAGATGAATGGAAAAGTGCAGCTGCCAGGGAGGGGGTGGGGACCCTCTAGAAAGTTTCAGAGATCTGGGGTGTGTGATGTTTTCAAGACTCTATGGGGGCTAACATTAGCCAAAATGCCCAACAGTGAGCAGTGGAAACCTGAGGAGACCCCTTTCAGTATATAGACAGAACCCCCAGTGGAGGGATGGGGACACCAATTACCCCTTCAAAATTTTTGATCCAGAATTGTTCCTGTCTAAAATAAATGCAGGGACAAAAATGGGACAGAGACTGAAGGAAAGTCTGTATAGTCACTGGCCAAACTTGGGATCCATCTATGGGCAGGGACCATACCATGACAATATTACTGATATTATGTTGAGCTTGCAGACAGGAACCTAGCATGGCTGTCATCTGAGATGCTCTACCAGCAGCTGACTGATACAGATACATATATTTATAGCCTCCATTGGATTGAGGTTGGGGACCCCTATGAAAGAATTAAGGGAAGGATTGAAGGAACTGAAGGGGATGAGAGTCCCATAGGAAGATCAACAGTGTCATTTAATCCAGACCTGTGGGAGCTCTCAAAGACAAAGGCACCAACCAAAGTGCATACACGCACTGGTCAGCAGCCCCAGCACATTTGCAGCAGAAGACTGCCTTGTCTGGCCTAAGTGGGAGAAAGTGAGCCTAATGTACAGACCTAATGGCCCAGGGAAGGGGGATGCCGGGGTTGCGGGAGAACTCTCTGTCAGAGGCAAAGGGGAGGAATGTGGTAAGGAACTCTGGACCAAGGGGGTGAGGCAATATTTGAAATGTAAACAAATAAAATTATTAAAAATTAAAAATGAGTTAATAAAAAATAGAATATAGACTTGCAAAACACTCCAACATGAAGGAAAGGGGCCACTGTCCAATTCTTGAATGCCTACAATCCTCCTTTTCTGCCCTAGAAATTGTCAGAGTCTTTCGGTGTTTCCCCACACATTCAATCAATTTTCAGTTTATCTTAAAAATTTTGGGGAGAGTGGCAATTAGAGTCAGTTAGTACATTTCTACTTAATTATATATATATATTTGAAAATAAAAATTCACATAGAAAGTCTCATTACAAGTCTGTATTTGCATATTGTCTATGTTGTATAGATGACATGGGAAAACCATCCACGACACCACTGGTTCTTGGCAGCAAAGTCTGAGGCTGTCTGCATGCAAATGAAGTCTCAGTTCCTGCTGCTTTCCCCGAGAGAACACTGGAAACTGAAGAACTTCTTGGAAGATGATGGTTCCTGATTATTCACACAGTTACAACATTTAGAAGTTGAACTTGCTTTAATTTTATGTAGTTCCACAGCTGTCTTCTAATTTGCAATATGGTCCTGAATTCCAGACTCATTAATATCTTACATTACTTTCTCCTTAACGCTGAATGGAATATCCATAAATTAGACTTTCCCATATCTATCGAACAATGTGCTTTTTTCCTTCCACAAGTTTTACAAAGTCACAATCATTGAGCAAAAAAGAGATAGGAAGACTAAATTGAATGCAGAAATGTCAGATACTGAAAACCTTTATGTGTAGTTTTTCTAGAATCATCCCTCATTTTTAGACACTGGAAGAGGTTTGGAACACATAACATGATGATGTGATGATCTATATTTTAAAATATTTATTTAAATTATTAAATATATATTTATGCATGTGCCCTTGTGTGCACACAAATCATCTTATTCAATGGAGTTTAAATAGCAGGTGGTTTTTGGCTGCCTAGTGTGGGTGCTTGGAATCCAATCCTAGTCCTCTAGAATAGCCCTAAGTGCTCTTAATAGCTGAACCATCTCTCCAACTTAAATATACTTCTTAGATTTAATTTGCATATTAAGAAAGAAGAATGGATACTTAAAATTGTATTATATTACAAACTCATTTGCAAAGGATGTGTAATCCTTTATGCAAATATATTTAAAGCAACAATTCATGATTGTATGGCAACAATTTTATCATCTTACAGTGTACTCATTAGGAAAAATAAATTGTGCCTGGACCTACAAGTGTCTTTGAATGACAGCTTTCTCTTCATCGTCAGCTTTCAGTTCTGTGTGAAATGTTACTTAGCTCAAATCTAACTCCCAAGTACCAGATGCTCTCCAATACAGAGAAGAGCCTGAAAGGATTGTAGAGAAGCAAAGCCAAACCTACATGCTGAGGCCTGAGGGTACCCACACCTGTGGACACAGAGGGAATCCCCTCACTCCAGCTGGGTCAGAGAACTCACCATGGCAATGCTAGCTAGCTCCCGATTCCTTTGGAATGTCAATGAACCCATCTTAAATTTATTTTTAAAAAGAAGGAATCAGAAAAACATGGTTGGTAATTGCTCTTTTGCTAAAACTTTTGCACATTTCTCATTTAATTTTAAGATTGATTGATTTGATGGATTCTTTAATAGGTTTTATTTTCATTTCCCTGATGGCTAAAAATGTTGAGCATTTCTTAAAGTGATTCTCAACCATTTCAGCTTCCTCTAAGAGAACTCTCTCTTTAGGTCTAGACTCCAGTTTTTAACTGGAATATTTGATTTGTCGACGTCTAGTTAGTTTCTTTAGTTCTTTATGCACTTTGGATATTAGGCATCTATCAGATTTGGAGATGGTAAAAAAATCTTGCCCATTCTGTAGGCTGCGATATTGTCCTATTGATAGTATTCTTTCCCTTATGGAAATTTTGCAGTTTCAGGCATATAGCTTCTTTATCAAAAAGCAGGGGTTCACCCTGCCCCCATATCCCACAGCCTGCCTGTCTCCCATGAGGTCTGCTGTAACCAGGGACACAGGTGAGACCCCTGCTGCAATACCTGCCCCAGATGGGACCCCTATGAATCCCAGTGTACATAGAACTTACCTGTTATCTCAGAGGCCCAGTTTCTGGTCTGCAACTCTGCCCTGGGCAGATGAGGTGCTCCTGTCCTGCTCCCACCTCCCAAGCCGGTCTGTCTTCCAGAAGGTCTGCTACAACCAGAGAAACAGGAAGCCTGCTCTAACCAGAAACACAGGACCTATCCACCCTCCCAAGAGACAGTACTATCTGCCTCCCAGGCAACCTGCTCTAACTCAGGTCAGAGATCTCTACAGGCCTCCAAAGAGGGACTAGTCAGAGTTACCAAGGCCAGTTAACATGAGAGCTGGCCAGATAGTGAGAGGTAAGAACATAAGCAACAGAAGGCAATGTAACTTGGCACATCAGAACCCAGTTCTCCCACCACAACAACCCCTGGATACCCTAACACACCTGAAAAGCAAGATTGTGACCTAACATCCCATTGCATGAAGATGATAGAGGTCTTTTTTTTTTAATTTTTATTTTCTATATTCAATGTTTACATTCCAAAGGCTTTCCCCTTTCCCAGTTCCCCCCTCCCTATGTCCCATAGTTCCTCTCCCCCCAACTATTCCCCAATCATTCCCCCTCCCCCCACAGTTTCTCTACAAAACTGGATCTAATCTTTCCAGGCCCAGGGTCCTCTCCTTTCTTCTTGGGAATCATTTGACTTGCTAATTGTGCCTTGAGTATTTAGGGCTTCTGGGCTCATTAATATCCAATTATCAGTGATTGCATTTCATGTGTATTCTTTTGTGATTGGGTTAGCTCACTCAGGATGATATTTTCCAGATCTAACCATTTACCTACAAATTGCATGAATTCATTATTTTTAATTGCTGAGTAGTATTCCATTGTATAAATATACCACATTTTCTGTATCCATTCCTCCTTTGAGGGATATTTGGGCTCCTTCCAATTTCTGGCTATTATAAACAAGGCTGCTATTAACATAGTGGAGCATGTGTCTTTATTGTATGCAGGGGAATCATCTGGGTATATGCCCAGGAGTGGTATGCCAGGGTCCTCTGGAAGGGACATGCCCAATTTTCTGAGGAACCGCCACACTGATTGATGATAGAGGTCTTTAAGGAGGATATATTCTCTTGAATAAATACAGGAGCAAAACAGAAAAACTGGTAGAAGCACTTAAAGAGGAAACAAATAAATCTCCTGGGCCTGTAAAGATTGGATCCAGTTTTGTAGAGAAACTGGGAGGGGGGAATGATTGGGAAATAGTTGGGGGGAGAGGAATTATGGGACATATGGTGGGGGGGGGAACTGGGAAAGGGGAAAGCCTTTGGAATGTAAACATAGAATATAGAAAATAAAAATTAAAAAAAAAGAAATACAGGAAAACACAATCAAACCTGTGAAGAAATTGAACAAAACAATCCAAGATCTAAAAATGGAAATAGAAATAATAAATGAATCACAAATGAATGCAACCAATGAAGATGGAAAACCTAGGAAAGAGAGCAGGAGCTATAAATGCAAGCATAACTGACAATACAAGAGAGAAAAGAGAATCTCAGGTGTAGAAAATACCATAGAAGACATTGACACAAAGGTCAAAAAAGTACAAAGTGCAAAAATGTCCTTGGCCAAATCATTCAGGAAATCAGGACAAGATGAAAAGACTAAATCTAAATATAATAAGAATAGAAAAGACTGAAAATTGCCATTTTGACCTATTGGCAGTGTCCTTTGCCTTACAGAAGCTTTGCAGCTTTATGAGGTCCCATTTGTCGATTCTTGTTCTTGGACCATAAGCCATTGGTATTCTGTTCAGGAAATTTCCCCCTGTGCCCATGTGTTCAAGGTTCTTCCCTACTCTCTCCTCTATAAGCTTCAGTGTGTCTGGTTTTCTGTGTACGTCCTTGATCCAGTTGGATTTGAGCTTTGTACAAGGAAATAAGAATGGGTTGATTTGCATTTTTCTGCATGCTGACCTCCAGTTGATACAGCACCATTTGTTAAAAATGCTGTCTTTTTTGCACTGGATGTTTTTAGCTCCTTTGTCAAATATCAAGTGACCACAGGTATGTGGGTTCTTCTCTGGGTTCTCAAATCTATTCCATTGATCTTCCTGCCTGTCTCTGTACCAATACCAAACATATTGCTATGTAGTAGAGCTTGAGGTCAGAAATGGTGATTCCCCCAGGAAATCTTTTGTTATGGAGAATAGTTTTTGCTATCCTGGGTTTTTATGTTATTCCAGATGAATTTGAGAACTTTATGAAGAGTTAGTTTGGAATTTTGATGGGGATTGCATTGAATCTGTAGATTGCTTTAGGCAAGATGGCCATTTTTAATATATTAATCCTGCCAATCCATGAGCATGGGAAGTATTTCCATCTTCTGAGATCTTCTTCCACTTCTTTCTTCAGAGGCTTGAAGTGCTTGTCACACAGATCTTTTGCTTGCTTGGCTAAAGTCACACCAAGGTATGGACCTCATAAAGCTGCAAAGCTTCTGTAAGGCAAAGGACATTGTCAATAAGACAAAATGGCAACCAACAGATTGGGAAAAACTAATATCCAATATATACAAAGAACTCAAAAAGTTAAACTCCAGAGAGTCAAATAACCCTATTAAAAATGGGGCACAGAGCTAAATAGGGAATTTTCAACTGAGGAAACTAAAATGACTCTAAAGCACCTAAAGAAATGTTCAGCATCCTTAGTTATCAGGCAAATGCAAATCAAAACAACCCTGAGAGTCCACCTCACACCAGTCAGAATGGCTAAGATGAAAAACTCAGGGGACAGCAAATGTTGGAAAGGATGTGGGGAAAGAGGTATACTTCTCTATTGTTGGTGGGATTGCAGGCTGGTAAAACCACTCTAGAAATAGTTTGGCTGTTCCTCAGAAAATTAGACATAGTACTACTTGAGGACCCAGCTATACCATTCCTGAGCTTATACCCAGAATATGTTCCAATGTGTAATAACAACACATGCTCCACTATGTTCATAGTAGCCTTATCTATAATAGCTAGAAGCTGGAAAGAACCCAGATGTCCTTCAACAGAGGAGTAGATAAAGAAATTGTGGTATATATACACAAAGGATTACTATTCAGCTATTAAAAACAATAAATTCATGAAACTCTAGGAAAATGGATAGAATTAGAAAGTATCATCCTGAGTGAGGTAACCCAATCACAAAAGAACACACATGGTATACACTCACTGATAAGTGGATGCTAGCCCAAAAGCTCAAATTAAATGTTACAAGTCACAGACCACAGGAAGATCAAAAAGATGGAGGATTGAAGTAGGGATGCTTTGGATCCTCTGAGAAAGGGAACAAAATACACATAGGTGCAATTATGGAGACAAAGTGTGGAGCAGAGACTGAAGGAAAGGCCACCCAGAGACTGCCCTACCTGGGGATTCATCCTATAATCAGTCACCAAACTCCAACACTATTTTGGATGACAAGAATTGCATACTGAAAGGAGCCTGTTATGGTTGTCTCGGGAGGGGCCCTGTCAGAGTTTTATAAATACAGAGGTAGATGTTAGCATCCAACAATTGTATTGAGCATGGAATTCCCAATGAAGGAGTTGGAAGGCAGACTGGAGGAGCTGAAGGAGTTTACAGCCCTATGGGGAGAACAAAGTTGTTGGCTACCCTGATGCCCCTGGACTCCCAGGGACTAAACCATCAACCAAGGTGTACACATGGGTCCAGCCAAAAGTGTGGCAAAGGAATGTCTTTTCAGGCATCAGTGGGAGGAAAGGTCCTTGGTCCTGTGAAGGCTCAATAGATGCCCCCACAAAGGGAAGTTGAGGGGGGGATGGTGCAAATGTGTTGCATGGAGGGGCATATACTTGGAGGCAGAGGGTGGGGTTGAGGGTTTTGGGGGAGGGGAGAAACTGGGAATGGTTTTAGCATATGAAATGTAAATGAAGAATATATTCAATTAAAAAAAAAGATTGAAGAGTCCCAGTTCAAAGGGCCAGAAACATCTTTAACAAAATCATAGAAGAAAGCTTCCCTATCCTAAAGAAAGTGATGGCCATAAACACATGAGACCTACAGGACACCATATAGATTGGACCAGAAAAGGAAATCCTTCAAACACCAAATGTGCAGAGCAAAGAATATTAAAAACTTTAAGGGAAAAAGGCCAAGCAACATATAAAGACAGATCTATCAGAATTACAACAGACTTTTCAACAGATACTCTAAAAGCTTGGACAGATGTCATGAAGAACCTAAAAGAACACAAATACCAGCCCAGACTACTATACCCATCAAAAACCTCAACAATGATACATGTATAAAATGAGATATTTCATGACAACACCAAATTTATACAATATATTTCTACTAATCCAGCCTTACAGAGGATACTTGAAGGAAAACTCCAATACAAGGAAGGTAACCACACCCAAGAAAATACAAGAAATTAACCATCACACAAGAAACCTGAAATAAAAGAATCACCCAAACATAATAACACCTCCAACAACAAAAATAACAGGAACCAATAATCATTGGTTTTTAATATCTCTCAACATCAATTGACTCAATTCCTCCATAAAAAGATGTTAACACAGTAGATAGGTAAACAGGAAACCCACCTCAGTGACAAAGAAATATGCTACTTCAGAATAAAAGGCTGGAAAAATGTTTTACAAGCTCTTGGTACCAAGAAACAAACTGCAGTAGCCATTCTAATATCAAATGAAATAGACTTTAAATCAAAAGTTTTCAAGAGATATAGGGAGGAACACTTCATACTTATCAAAAGAAAAATCCACCAAAATCTAATCTCAATTCTGACCAATGTAATCTCAATTCTGACCATCTATGTCCTAAATGCAAGGGCACCCATATTCAAAATATAACAACAAGGGAAAGCCTTGGGAATGTAAACAAAGAATATAGAAAATAAAAATTAAAAAAAAGAAAAAAACAAGCAACTATCTTTAGATTGTTCATGAAGGGCGTTTAATCAGTTTCTAGATCACATGAATGTTAATTAAAACTGTTGGTATTCAAAACTAAAAAAAAATAACAACAAAACAAAACAAAACTTTACTAAAGCTCAAAACACACATTAAGCATCATACAATGATAGTGGGAGACTTCAACACCCCACTCTCACCAATAGACAGATCATTGAAACAGAAACTTAACAGAGACACAGTGAAACTAATAGAAGCTATAAAACAAATGGATTTAGCAGATATAGACAGAACATTTCACCCTAAAACAAAAAACCACAGTGTGGTGCTTTAGTTCTTCTGAGAAGGGGAACAAAATACTCACAGGAGCAAATATGGAAATAAAGTATAGAGCAGAGACTGAAGGAAAGGTCATAGAGAGACTATATTCATCCCATGTATAGTCACCAAACCCCTACACTATTGTGGACGCCAAGAAATGCTTGCTGAAAGGAGCTTGATATGCTGTTTTCTGAAAGCCTGGCCAGAGGTAGATGCTCATATTTAACCAATGAACTGAGTGCGGGGTCTCCAATGGAGGAGTTAGAGAAAGAACTGCAGGAGCTGAAGAGGTTTGCATCTCATAGAAAGAACAATAATATCAACCAACCAGACCCTCCAGATCTCCCAGGGACTAAGTCATCAACCAAGGAGTACACATGGCTCCAGCTGCATATGTAAGAGAGGATTGCCTTGTCAGCCATCAATGGGAGGAGAGGTCTTTCTTCCTATATAGTCTCAATAGATGCCCCAGTGTAGGGGAATCGAGGTGCAGGGATGTGTTGGAACTGAGGTAGGTAGATGAACATCCTCATAGAAACAGGGGGAGGGAAGATGAGATAGGGGGTTTCCCGGAAGTGGGGGAAACAGGGAAAGGGATAAGATTTGAAATGTAAATAAAGAAAATATCCAATAAAAAAATAAGAACTTCTTGTGGAATCACTATCTTTGACCTCAAACTATACTATAGAGCATTAGTGATAAAACTGCATGGTATTAGTTTAGAAACAGTCAGGTCAATCAATGAAATAGAATTGAAGACCCAGAAATAAACTAATATACCTATGGACACTTGATCTTTTGCATAGAAGTCAAAACCATACAGTGGATTAAAAATAAAAGCATCTGCAACAAATGATGCTAGTCTAATTGGCAGTCTCCATGAAGAATATTGGAAACTGATCCATATTTATCATGTTGTCCAATGCTCAAGTCCAATTGGATCAAAAGGACTTCCACATAAAACCACATTGGTACAGGGGAAAATATACTGAATAGATCACCAATTGATCATGCTCTAAGATCAGTAGTTGACAAATGGGAACTCATGAAATTGAAAAGCTCCTGTAAGAAAAACACACCATCAATCAATAAGACAAGACAGCAATCTATAGATTATGAAAAGATGTTCACTCACCCTGTATCTTATACAGGGCTAATATCCACAAAATAGAAAGAACTCAAGAAGTGTGACTCGAGAAAAACAAATAATCCAATTTTAAAAAATGGAGTAAAAAATAAAAAGGAACACAGAGGTAAACAGAAAATATTCAACTGAGGAATCTCAAATGGCAAAAAGCATTTAAAGAAATGTTCAAGTCCTTAGACATCAGAGAAATGCAAATCAAAACAACCTTGGGATTCTACCTCACACCAGACAGAATGGCTAAGATCAAAAACTCAGGAGATAGCACATGCTGGACAAGATATGGAGAAAGAGGAACACTCCTCCATTGCTGATGGGATTGAAAACTAGTACAACCACTCTGGAAATCAATCTGGCAGTACCTAAGAAAATTGGAAATAGTTCTACCGGAAGACCCAGCTATATCCATTCTTGAGCATTTGCCCAAAACATCCTCCACTATATCATATGGGAACATCATCCACTATGTTCCTAACAACCTTATTTGTTATAGCTAGAATATATTTTAAACTTTTTGGCTTTTGTGAAGGGTGTTGTTTCACTGACTTCTTTCTCAGTCCAATTGTCCTTTATATGTAGAAGGGCTACTGATTTTTGTGTGTGCTCCTTTTGTATTCAGTTACATTGCTGAAGGTGTTTATTAGCTGTAAAAGTTCCATGGCAAGATTTTGGTTGTCTCACTTATGTATACTATGATATCATCAGCAAATAACAATACATTTGAGAGGACTGAGAGACTGACTTTGTGACAGGCTGCAAGATGCCAATTCAGTAGACTAGGTCTAAGTTTCTCTTTCCCAGAACTTAAGAAGTCTGAGCAAGTCAGTTAGTGGAAAAACCACAGCCCCTGCAGATAGCAAATCAGAAGCTGCTCTGATCATCTGGCTGAGTCAAAAGCAGTCAGGATGAGTCAGCAACAGTATCTAGGCTCCTCCTGGAAAGTCGCCGGAGCCCTAGCCAATTCCAGAGACACTCATGCCCCTAGAAATGGAACCAAGTGTTCAGGTTTAAGGTCACTTATTCCACCATGGAATTCACCTCTCCTCATCCTGGTGAATGGTAGAACCCTATATTCTGTATTTCTGCAGAATAAACATTCTTTGCTTTTGCACACTATTTGAGTCTTTTGTATTCACTTCAGTGTTTCTTGGACCCTTACACTTTGACTTCTTCAGAAATCAGAGAGAGAGAGAGTGAAAGCACTCAGTTCACTCACACATACATGCACACACACACACACACACACACACGCACGCACACATGCACACACATGCTCACTTTATATCTAGATCTTGGCATCCCATTCCTCTTCTCCTATCATTCCTGCTCTTACAATTTTCTCCCTCTCCCTATTACGCTCTGATTTTCTCAGACAAGCAAAGCACCTTCCCTTCTCCCTTGGGTACCAACATACCCTGGGCAGTCAATTTGCAGCAGAACTAAATGTATCCATCCTACTATGATCCAATAGCTCATTTGGGGAAAAGGGCTCCAAGGACAGGCAAATGAGTGAGAAACAGCCTTCACTCCAATTATTAGGGAACCCACATGAAGACCAAGCTTCACACATCTACTACAAATGTATAGAGGACCCCTATATGCAGTTTGGTTGGTGGTTGAGTCTCTATAAGCCTCTGTTGATCAGGTGTGGGGAAAGGGGGTGCAGGAGAGTGATGGGAGTGAGGAAGGTAATTGATGGTGGATATCTCTTGGAGTAGCTGAAGACCATAATCGGTGGGGGGGGGGGTTCTGGAGAGACCATGAAGGCAGGAACCTTAGCTGAAACTCCTACCAGAAGGGGATATGGAGACTGAAGCAGCCAGGTGGGACTTACAGTGGAGTAATGGAGGACATCAACCCACACACAAAACATTCCATTTGTCCTGCCTACAAGATGTGCAGAGTAAAGAAGACATAGAGGTTGATGGAATGTCCAACCAATTACTGGGCCAATTTGAAACACATACCATGTAACATAGCCAATCCCTGATACTCTCCTGTGCATGCAGACCTGTCTTCTGGAGGATTCATACAACAGCATATGAACACAGAAGCAGAAATCCACTACCAAACATCATGCAGTACTTGGCGAGTCTTGTTAAAGACTGGGAAAAATACTGGAAGGATCAAGGACACCACAAGAAGTCCTACACAGTCAACTAACCTGGGCTGTGAGACTTTTAGTGATTTCTTCAATTTCCTTGGGGTTACAGGTTTATTTAAGTTGGTTATCTGATCTTGATTTATTTTTTGTAAGGGGTATTTATCAAGAAAATTATCCGTTTCTTTCAGATTTCCAATTTTGTGGAATATTGTTTTAAAAATTATGATTTAATGATTTTTTTGGATTTTATCAGTGTCTTACATTTCCATTTCTGATTTTGTTAATTTGAATATTCTCTCTCCATTTTTTGGTTAATTTGGATAAAGGTTTGTTTATCTTGTTTATTTTCTCAAAGAGCCAACTATTGTTTCCATTTATTCATTTTATCTTTGTCTTTGATTCTATTTTATTAATTTTTGCTCTTGGTTTGATTATTTCCTGTTGTTTAATCCACTTGGGTGTGCTTCTTCATTTTGTCCTAGATCTTTCAGGCGTGCTGTTCAGCTGCTAGTATGAGATCTCTTTTGAAATATAGGCACTTAATTCTATGAACTCTTTTCTTGAAGAGTTCACTTCTTTCATTGTGTCTCCTAAGTTTGGATATACTGTACAATCATTTTTATTGAATTCTAAAAGTCTTTAATTTCTTTATTTATGTTTTTCTTTACCCAGCATACATTCAATAGAGAGTTTGTTCTATGAATTTATAGGCTTGTGGTTTCTGTGGTTTCTGTTCTTGTTATCCCTAGTGGTATGATAGGACACAGGAGGTTATTTCAATTTTCTTGTATCTGTTGAGATTTGTTTGTTGACTAAGTGAGAAGTCCACTTTGGAGGAAGTTCTATCAGATTCTTGGAAGAAGATATATTATTTTCTGTTTGAGTGAAATGTTCTGTATATATCTGTTAGGTCCATTTGTTCCATAACATCTATTAGAAGAATTAAAAAAACAAAGTAAAGCAAACAAAAAAGAAGAGCAAAATGGGAAATGGAAGATTCCACTTAAGTCATTAATGAAAGCCATTGTTGTGTGAGGACTGTAATGTCTTAACAAGATTTTAGTGGATAAAAGCCCATCTTAAAACATGAATGTGTATGCTGTTAATTTCTCTATTGAAGTTACCTTTGGAACTAATAAAAAGATGTATTTACATTAAATCATCAAGCCTGTATAATGACTATCTGTCAATTTTACCATATTTAGCACTTCAAGTCATCTTTAATATGATTACTTTAAAAATTACCTTTACATAAAATGCTTATCTATGTGTTTCTGTTTTTATATGGGAGTGTATGGCACAAATCCAGAATGTCTGCAGATGACAGATTCCCTGGGGCTGCATTTATAAGCCATTATGAGATTCTGGATGTGAGAAATAGGAACCAAATTCAAATCTTATGGAAGATCAGTATGCCCTCTTAATCACAGTTGTCTTTTTAGCTCCTCTTCTTTATTTTTATGTTTTTTTGTTTATTATTTTTTATTTTTACTTATATATGTGTGTGAGTGCATGCCATATATCCTGATTGATTTTTGTCAGCTTGACACAAGCTACAGTTAGTTTGAAAGAAGAAATTAAGTTGAGAAAATACCTCTATCAGATTCTCTATAGGCGGTTTGTAAGTCATTTTCTTGATTAATTATTACTTATGTGGTAAGAACTGTCCCACTGTGGGAGGGGGTACACCTGGGCAAGTAGTCTTGAGTTGTATAAGAAAGGAGACTTTGTAAGCCCTGGGGATTAAGTCAGGAAGCGGCTTTTATCCATTGCTTTGCTTCAGTTCCTGCCTCTAGGTTATTGCTTGAATTCATGCACTGACTTCATGACTGACTTAAAGCTGTAAGAAGGAGTAAGCCCTTTCCTCCTATATTGCTTTAGGTCACAGTGTTTTATCACAGGAGTAAAGGCCCTAGTTTGGAAAACCATTGAACAACTTTTCTTTATCCCAAATCATTTTTCCTGTGTTTCAATATGCATATATAAAAATAACTGTGCTGAATACTGTGGATACTTCCTGCTATAGAATTTGCATGGCTCTGTGTTTTCTCTTCCAAAGATTTCTGTGTTTTGTTCTAGGAGCCATTACCCACAAGAACTTCTCCATCATCCTATTTAGGCATGTGTAGTGTTTACTGAGAGAATATTGAGAGCAATTTAACCCTAAGAGATGATCTTTAACCCTGAAGTAGACATTCTAGTATTTTGGTCCAGTCTCTGATTTTAACATCGTCCTTTTATTCTGTCTGGGTCCTGATTTTAGTTTCCTGAAATATCTTCATTAGACTCTTCATTCGGAAACACCCTTTGGGACAATGTAGAATGTTGCTTCCATCTGCACAGCCTTGCTGTATCTAGCAATCTACAGCACTGCCTGCTCATCCCCCAAGGTGTTCTCCTCTCTGATGATGTCTTCTGTGACTTCCAGCTCTTCAATGGTTCTCTTACATTGTTGTCTTAATGCTATGGAACCAATAGGCTGCCATGGATTTCATTTCTCTGTGCTGTGAATTGGAGGTTGTACCTAAGTCAGCCAAGTTTGGAGATAATGAGATAATCTTTTTCATCTCACTTTCTTTGTCCACCAATTTCTCTATGAAGGCAGAAAGCTCACACATTTTATGTATTTGCTTGCTTAATGTAAAATGAGTACCAGTTAACCAGTTATTGCAGGAAGGGAGAGTCCTTTGTCTTTAGTGATAAGAATATACATTAAACATCTGTTTTATATATACTGCTATGTTCTGTGTTATGTCAGTGAAGAACCAAGTGTCATGTTTATAAGAGTTAATGCTTAAAATATTTGTGAATAAATGACTTCATTTCTTTCATAGTTGGTATGAGATTTTTTTCAGTTGAGGTACTTTATTTATCATATTGATACATAACCAAATCATTTTCAGTTAGTGAAGACTGCCACTTTCACAGAATTAAGATGCTCAATGGTCAGTATATTATTAATATTCATCTGGAAATTTATTTATTTAGTATATTGTGTATGGTTAGGAAAAGAAAGAAATGAAAAATTAATCAATATACTATATGAACATAGCTACTTCTTCTTCTATCATTATTTTTACTTTAAATAAATCACTCCTCTCACTGGTACAAAATTTGTCCCATTTCTCTTTTCCTTACATACTCTACTCTCAAGGATATGTGTTTTTTTTAATCTTCTTAAATCAGTTTCTAAGGTAACTGTAAATCATTCTTCCCCCTTGCTAAGTTATTAAAAGGTCCACTTATTGAAGCCTCTTTGAAGTAGAAGTATAATTTCCGAAAAATAAGAAATGATGGTTTAGTTTAGACTACAAAATCAAAGTCCTTTTGATTACATGATACTTCTGTTAGCCATAGTCCTGTTGGTCTATCAGTGCTGTACCCTTAGATGCTTTTGCTGCTTTTAACTTAGATGTTACTGTTTTGAGTTATAATAGTTTGTATAGTTGGGCAAAAGTAGTGTAATTTGAAAGAAATCATAAGTTACAGTTTTTTAATTATTATGCCATAGGCTGGTACCTTCTAATTTTAATATAGTTGATTAATTTCTGGTTTGTAGGCCAAGTACCCAGATTTCTGTTTCCCTGACAGTTTTAGAGTATAATATCCTATGGTCTATCAGTGAAAAAGCCAACACACCTTCCTACTAGAAATGACCTGGGGATTCCAATTCATGGTACACTGATTTAGTGTTCTACTATTGACTATCAGTGTCCTTAGTAAGTTGTTTTCTCATAGACAAATTTACACCTCAACACTTCGTGTTCTTGCTAAACTATAAATATGCCCTAGAATTCCTGGTTCTATGAGATGTGAGGACTGCACTATTTTGGCTTCATTGCTCATAAGCCATGTAACCTCTTAAAAGCACAGTTTCCTCACTTGTAAAATTCAAATAATGACTATAAATAGGCTTTGCTCTTGAAGGCCTCATAGAATTCATGAATTAAAGAAGAATCTCTTAGGCAAATGTGAGGCATTTGTAAGTTTTTCACAGATTTGGGTCACATTGCCATCATGAAACCTGAAGGTAATGGGTTCTGTTTTTATGAGAGTTTGTTTATTAAACAACTGTAAAATTTTCATTTTGCAAATAACACTCTTCTCTAAGAAAGGGCATTTGCCACACCATTCCTCCTAACACATAGCAGCTGAGCTTAGTGACCCACGCCCATTTACCAAGTCTCCAGAGCCACAAATTATGTATAATCCTAGTAAAACAATGTCCTAGCAAAGACAAGTATGGTTTGCTGAAGCTTAAATAAGTTATCATCTATGGTAAATCTCATTTAAAGATCACTCTTTATCAAGTTCCTTATATGTGTTTCATAAATTCACTACACAGACCCTACAGTAAGAGAGGACTAAATAAAAGTCCCATATTTTCTATTTGCCAGATAAATGATATTATAACTTATTTTCTCAGTTCATCCAGTGGGAATAACATCATCATTAAATGAGACAGATTATGTAAAAATATTTATGTATAGATTTTAATCAATTTTTTTGTTGTAACAAGTTAACTTTGAAACACGTTGATAAACTTTAAAATAGTGATGAGTTTTTAGATGCCTGCCTATTCAGTCATTTGATCTAAAACATTTATCTTGTATTATAAATACTTACATTGCTCTAATAATCCATAGACAGAATCCCTAGACAAGTCAAATAGAATACAAGCTGACAGAGCTATAACCATCTGATGTTTATGCATATGAGGAAAACATACACTGGATAAAAGACTGTCTTCAAAAATGATCTTGTGAAAACTGGGTATCTATAGGTAGAAGAATGGAATTAGATACCTAATTTCACTCTGAATACAAACCAACTCAACATGAATCGGAGACTAAAACCCAGAAGTTGGAAAGTACTAGAAGAAAATTTTGAAAAAATGTCAAGATATAGACAGAGGAAGGTACTTTAAGACTAATTGAACAGGATCAACAAACCTTAAATCACTGTCCAAAAATGAAAATACTTGTACAGCAATGGAGATAACCATAGTGATTAGGTAGACTACAGACTGATTGAAAAAATGTTTGCTAGTTACACCCCTGACGGGAGATTAATAACTCAATCATATAAAAAATCAACTACCCAAACCAAGAATTAGGATCAATAAATGGGCAAATGAATAAACCAATAGGTCCCAAAAGATAAAGTTAAAGTAGTCATTAAATATATAAGGGAAACTTTAGATATTTCATTATCATGAAAACAAACAAAAAAACCTAAATTAAATTGTTCATCTATGTCACATCAATATGAAGGAATAATGCGAAGAACTCAACACTGAGGGCTGGTGAGGTGAAGGAAAAGAAGTGCTTGCATACATCTGTTGGGACTGCAAACTGGAGCAGCCACGTAGTGAGGGTTCCTAATCCTGCAATGACACAACATGTCCAAAAGCAAGTTGGGAAGGAAAGGAATTTTTTGGCTTTTACTTCCATACCATAGCATATCAATGAAGAAGGCAGGACAGAAACCCAAACAGTGCAGGAAGCAGGAGGCAGGGCCTGATGCGAAGGGTTTGAGGAATACTACTTTTTATAGGACTGCTCAGCCTCCTGTCTTATGGAATCTAGGTCCTGCAGCCCAGGGATGGCACCACCTGCAGTAGCTGGGCCCTCCTCTACCAATTACTTGTTAAGGAAATGACCTACAGGCTTGCCTACAGACTGATCATATGGCGGCATTTTCGTAATTGAGGTTCCCTCCTCTCAGATGATTTTAGCTTGGGTCACACGTAACACTGACATAAAGCTATCCAGCAAAAACCACCGTGGAAACTTGCACAAAGGTTCCTTAGAAAATTAAAAGTGGAATTAAGATATAGTTCATCCATATCACTGAGTACTATAGGCATAGGCTGTTTTAAAACCTGCAGGGAGAGTTAAGAAATTGGTTCAGCTGTAGATAATCTTGTAGTAGTCTTGGATAAGACTTTTTAAACAAGGCTGTAATGTTCTCTATTATCTAACCACTGTGAAATAGCGTTCCATACTGTGGCCTTCTTGGATACATGCATTTGAAGTGGGAAGAAAGGATGACAGACTCAAATGCCAACACTTTTATTTCTGTGCTTTCAGCATAGAGATTGTCAGGAGTGAAGATTTAAGAGAAACTTTGTGGAGAAAGTCATAGAAGAAAGTTTGTAAAGTATTTAATATAAAAGCCAGGTACACACTTGAACTGCTTTAGCTATATAATTAGTTCCAGTTGACAAAGAAAATATATCTGCTTTTCTTTAATCTGTTGGTTTTCCATCCTTTGTAATACTTCTTCAGAAAGTATATACTGCTGTGTTTGATTACGTTTTATGCATTGATCATTTCCTCTTTCCAGTGGAACTTGAAACAAACATTTGTTTAGAACTCCTGCATGCACTGAAGCAGCAAGAAAGTAGCTTCATTTTCACTCCCAGGAGTCCGTATCAAACTAGGAGAAGACATCAAATACCACTGAATTTCCATGTTGATTCTGAAGAGGGCATCACACCACATTAATTGGGATTGTATCAGCTCTTCTCTAGGACCAGAATTCATCATACAGGGTGATGTTAATATTTAGTATTCCATGTTGTCTGAGGACAACTCCAAGGCTATCTCCAAGTCAAGAATCTGTCAGCTGTGCCATTATCACCTTCTCTTTCATCCATGGGAAGTTGAGTCCTGTGGCCTATCTTTGGAAGCATAGAAGCTGTAGAGTAGAGGACCTGGTGGTGTGATGACTCTGCTCTTACTAACGAGAACCACTGGTGATGGGAGATCCTAGAAATGCTTGGGGGATGCAGAGGCTGCTCTTGGCAGGGGTATTCTTTGTGCTGCTACCTCAGATGTAATTACCTTGTTGGTCAGAATTAATGTAAAGACAGAGAAACTGGAAACACAGTGTGCATATCGTCAGCTGAGATGTGAGCACTCTGATGGACACAGCCAAATGAGAATTTCAAATGATAAGCACTGCTTCGATGACAAGCAGCCAGACCACTGAGGACCATCTACAAAAGAGAAGCGCAGCACAGATTGTAGTGTAGTCTCTCATGGTTTCGTGGACAGATCTTCTCCCATCTCTGCATTATCCCACATCTGTGCAGTCTACTTTGGTGTAGGTGAAGGGTCTTATATGAAAGCTTTGATAAGATGGTAGTGATGATGGTTAGGGTTTCACAACAGCTATGTACTCATCAGCGACTCAATATACTGATCATCTGTGCCTGGCACTATCACCTATCTCTTGTTCCATCTTATGTTCCTTTCACTGAGGAGTTCATGAGGCTATTAAGTAGATATTATTATCTCTAATCTGCAAGCAAAGAAGCTGACACACTAGAAATATCAAGCGCCATGCTCTGATTACATAGTTAATTAGTGGAATGGTTTTATTTTGAGTTTATACACACTCTAGAATTAAATCCTACTGCTGTCATAGTAAATTAATACTAAGTTGTAACTTAAAGAGATAAAATATGTCATGATGTAGTCCTGTAGATCAGAAATCAAACCTGGGTGAAACTAAAAGACTTTTGTACAGCTTTTCCATAGGATAACTATCTTCCTAACTTTTTTACAGCTTCTTGAGGCCCTGATTTACTGGCTTATCACGTTTCCTGTCTCCTGAGCAGCAGGGTGTTTGTTTGACCTCACCTGGATCTTATTGTCTTTCTCACCATGGCTAGAGAGTGTGGTGGTTGAATAAAAATAGTTCCCATAGGCTCATAGAGTCAAATGCTTGGTTACTAGGGAGTTGCACTATTTGAAATGTTAGGGGATATGGCTTTGTTGGAGAAAGTATGTCACTGGGAGTGGGATTTGAGGTTTTCAGAAGCCCAAACCTGGTTCTATGGCTTTCTTTTTTTCTGCCTGAGGATCCGCATGTAGACTTCTTTATTACTCCACCACCATGTCTTTCTGTATGTCACCATGTTCCCTGCCATGATGACAATGGACTAAACTCTGAAACTGCATGCAAGCTCCTATTAAATACTTTCTTTTATAAGAGGGGCTGTGGTCATGGTGTCTCTTCTGAGCAATAGAGCACTGAGAAAGGCAGGGAAGATTCCAGGTTTTCACATGTGTTACTAGACAGAATCCATGGTATTGTGTACACATCAAGGCTGTTAACAATCACAATTGTAAAGAACCCCTGTCATGAATGCAATGCATTCTGTTGTATACTTGTAAGTCATAGTTGTTAAATGATTAGGCTGAAACTGTTGTGGGGGCCTTGGAGTTGTTTTTTTGACAAATCCAGGACTACTCTCTTTATGACATATGGTAAATATGTAACAATGTTTTAAGAAGGTTAATAAATATCTAAAATCCTAGAATTTGAAACTATTCGACTCCACATAGATAGGCTAATTGTGATTGATTTGAGGGCAATTGTTTGTAACATCATTCTAGTTTCTTAATTTGGGAGATAAAGGTTAATTTGCTCAGAGGGGCAGAGATGCACATTCGGTGTGCATTTGAAGCAGCAGAATGTGCTATTGTTGTCTATCAGTGTTAATTAGCTAACAGTGCCAGTAAAGCATGCTTATTAAGAGTATTGTGGATGTTTGGTCTCTGTTTTAAGAGAAGTCCCTTGGTTTTGGATTCTTTTGAGAAATTTCAAGGATGTTAAAGAATTCAAATGGAGATCACTGATGAAAATTTCTTTATGTGTTACTTTTTTCCAATCTGGCTTAATGTTTAAGCAATTACTATGAATGCCAGAAACCAAGACCCTTATGGATAGAAATTAATTGCTGTCTGTGGGAATACTGCGGGAATGCTCCTGTGAATTAAATTCTTGATGGTAGCTAGCAAAAGAGAAAATTAATGCCTGACAATGTGGCAGAGAATAATTGTGTTCCGCTTTGGGTTCACTTACTTGGGATATGGGAGAGAAGTTGGAGGTAGTTGGACAAAGACAAACTGCGTTGTTAAAACTGATCTGATTTCTGAGGCTAGACCTTGGGTATTGAGCCAAGGGTCTCCCTTGGCACAGTTGTAAACATCTGTAATTGGTACTAAACCAATATTCAGTCAAAGAGTGAAAATATATTGGGATCATTCAAGATGCATAGCAAAACAATTCCTTGATGAAGATCTGGCAACTTTGTGCCATTAAAAGACCTCATTAAAATGGAGAGTAAATGATGGCACAATGCCTTTGGAAGGATTTTAAAATACCCAGTTCTCTCCAGTAACAGGTACTTAAAGGTATTTTACAAACCAATAGGGGCTGCTAAAAGAGGCAGGCAAAATACAAAGGAAAGATGTATTCCTTTAACAAAAAATAGGGGTATAAATTCAGGCTTCCCCAAACAGGAATAAATACATGTATTTCTTACTAGCTATGAAAAATAATGTTGAGCACAACAGAGATGTCACTTCCAATTGCTTATTTATTGCTGTGGGGGAGGCAAATGTTCTATTAATAAACAAGAAGTAAAAGAATTATTTGCTCTCAACAATGAGAATCTAAGAGACACAGGGAGTCCAAGCTGAAACATTCAAGGAGAGAAAGAATTTACTGATTTTGTGCGCCTGGCAGAGCTGATTTAAAAACAAAAAGGCTTTTGCTGGGACGCATTAGGAAGTCACAGAGAGGAAGTGGTTCTATGAATGGAGGTGGTTAGGGGATCTGTGAAATTCAACTTTACACATATGGACAACTTCTTTCTATAGCTGAGAATTCAGAGAATGATTAGGTGGGTCCAGCTGTGGTATGGATAGGGAATATGGAGAGAGGAAGAGAAGGAGTGGGAATAGAATATATAAGCTCTGTGTGTGTGTATGTGTGTGTGTGTGTGTGTGTGTGTGTGTGTTGTGTGTAAGAGAGAGTATGAGTGTTTCATTTAGTGCTGATATGCAGAGGATAGGTTAAGAACTAGAGTGCACTCTCATCTGTCACCAAATGGCTAATAACCAATCAATGATTGCAAAGCACTTGGAAGTTGGCAAGCTTTATCTTAATGCCTAATATCAAAAGGAGTGGACTTTTGTTTAGGATTGCTGCCAAATAAGCTTCTTTGCAGAAATCAGGAATTATTTGCTTGGAAGATCAAAGTGACATTTGGACCCTTACGAACAAACTAAAAATGGGTTTCCTGCTGGTAGGGATGGGATGGTGCATGGTACTAAAATACATTTTGGGTTGCAGTAATTAAGTGCATAAATGTCTATCAGCCAATTCTGAACTCTTTGGAATTTTTCACTATTTCATTGAAACTGGATTGTATCATGACACTGATATAGGAAACGCCTCTTGATTTACTTGTTCTGGCTGTAGTTTACTGTTGTTCAACAGTCCTAATAGTAGTGCCACACCAATGACATCCATCACACCTACAAAAGGCTTTGACATTTTAACATAATCTGCCTTCCCTGATCTCTATGACCTCTTGTTTCCAGAACACAGTCTGACGATAACTCAATGTAAACTGATCTTGGAAGAGTACTACTACTACTACTACTACTACTACTACTACTACTGCTACCATTGTAAAAATTGATACCACAAATTTCTCTTTGTACTTTAAGCCTATAAGTGTTCTTCATCCACAAGTGTGCTCTGTTTTGTCTCCAGTTTTAGGAAAAGAGAATAGTTTTATCTGTCTATACACTGTGTTATTAGGAAATTTAGTTTCCTGAGTATTAATCTGTCAGTTTTAGGCTGCTAAGTGAATTGCTTGCAAAGCTAGCTGTAGCTAAACAATATTTGTAATAGCGTATTCTTAAGCAAATAGTGATGTCTCTGGAATGTGTGCACATAAATATTAATTAGGGAGAAAAAACAAGACAGCAATGAAACAGTTTCTATTAATTATTCTGGCTTTTCAAACTTAAACTTACTCATTTTTTTTACCCCCCCCCAAACTCCCTGAATACTCTGTCTTGTCTATTTATATAGTAACAGGTTCTAAAAGTCAGTAGCTAAATTTACTGGTAGGTCTCCCTAATTTTTTTCCCTCATTGCTAATTTGTATCTGTGATAAATGAGAAAGAATAACTGATTTTCTCTGCTGGTCCAGATGGCTATCCAGGACACACTGCCAGAAGGATTCCCAAGACTTCTTGGTTCTAAGAGCAGCTGCTTCCGAGCAACTGTGGCACACAGCTTCTGGGGGTTTTGCAGTTCTTCAAAGCTCAGATGACTCAAAGTGAAAAAAATCAAACATTTACATAGATGCTTCATAGTCCTTTAGATGAACTTGCCACAGAATAATGAGTATCATCACACAGTCTATATACACTGAGCAAGACATGGGAGCCCGGCGAGAGGCCAGTCAGGTGGCATGTGTTCACTATGTGTTCTTTTGGTAAAGCTCTAGCCAGGTTGCTTATCTCCCTATTGGTTAATGATTTTTAATTTCTTGTTTCAGACCACAGAAGGATATTTATAAGGCACAAAAAAGGTAAGAGCAGTGAAGGTGGTAGAGACACATAAGGACCACAGGATGATGCAAAATCTGAGGCAACATTTAATGGGATCAAAAACCAACTGATAGAACATCTGAAAGGTAATTTTAAGCTACTGCAAATGTGGAGGAGGAACTATCCATCATCCTCTTCTCCCTTTAAGGATTTTATCATAAATCACTCATATTCCTAACTGTGGACTTGCTTTATCAAGAGTAAAATTCATCTGACTCCCAAAATTAAAACTGCAAATGGCCAGGCTTCATGAGAAAAGCTTAATACAGGCTATAAGAGAAATGCAAGCTCAATAAAAAGATAATATTTCACTGTCTGTCAAATCAGTAAGGATTAAAACAAATAAATAAACAGATGTCTAGCTGTGTTGTACAGGACAGGAAGCCAGCAGCCTAGGATATCTCTGCAAAGGCATATGTTGATATCATTTTCTGAGAGTAGTTTTATGGCATGCAAGGAACATTTTAAAATGTACTCTCTTTGACTGTCCTTTGGGAATACAAGAACTTAACCTAAGAACACCACCATTTATGAATATTAAATATAGTCCCAAAACTATCAATGTGGAAAATATCCTTAAAGAACTGAATAGAATGAAATACGCAGAATAATAATATTAATAATAAAAAGAACGCCTTGGGTTATCATTAAGTGAGAAAGCACTTGTATAACACGCAGGAGGCCCTGAGTTGCATTTCTAATATGATAGGCAAACTGGGAGGGGGAGATGGAAGGGGCGGTGGAGGGAGAGGGAGAGAGGGAGAGGGGAGAGGGGAGAGGGGAGGCAGAGGGAAGGAGAGAGAGGAGGGAAGGGAGAGAGAGAGGGAAAGAGGGGAGAGGGGAGAGGGGAGGGAAGAGGGGCGAAAGGAGTGGGCTGAGGGGAGAGGGGAGAGGGGAAAGAGGAGAGGAGAGAGGAGAGAGGGAGAGGGGATAGGAGAGAGGCGAGAGAAGAGAGATCTTACATGAAAGTGGAAGAAGAAGCCTAAGTTCCAATGGAAACTCTAAGATGTTTGAGATGCCAGAACCAAGGTACACTGACCTAGAAAAGTTTCTTCATACACAGAGTGGAGCTGGCCCAAGTCAGAATCTATATTCCAGAGGGCAGAAGTTGGAAGGTGGGGCTACTCAAAACTAAAGGAACAAAATAATGCCACCACGCCTATCATGGTGTTAGATATAGAACACTGGCTGTTATTGCCCTGCTAGATTTCCTTACACCTCCCTTGCTCTGTCCTACCTCCATCCCTTCATTGGCAATAGTAATCTTCTTTATTCCATGCCATTGCAGATTAGAAGTGTATGGCTTGTTTACTAATTACGTAAATGTTCACTTTAAGAACTGGGCCTTTGATCCCAACACTTGGGAGGCAGAGCCAGGTGGATTTCTGAGTTTGAGGCCAGTCTGGTCTACAGAGTGAGTTCCAGGACAGCTAGAGCTATACAGAGAAACCTTGTCTAGGGGGAAAAAAAAACAGAAGAATTTGTCTTAAGAGGAGATTTCAGAATTTTGGATAATTTTGGAGCTCTAAGACACTCTAGAACACTTGTGAGATGTGTTTGTGACAATGTTTCTAAGACTTTGTATGGTTGTGTAATTGATGTCGGAGGCCCAGCCCAGTGTGGACAGCACCAACCCTAGACAGGGTGCCTGGACTGTATAACAAAGCAGGTGAGCAAGACCAAGGGAGGGAGTCAGTAATCAGTGCCACTCTGTGAGCCCCGCCTGGATTTCCTTGAGTGACAGGCTACGACCTGGGAGTATAAGATGAAATAACACTGATCCTCTCCCAAGTTGCTTTTGGCCATGGTATTTAAGACAGCAAAAGCACAAAACTAGAACAAACCTTAAAACAAACGAACAATAGTTTTATAAAGCTATCACTTGGTATTGGTACCTGCATTGGGGAGGCATTTACTTATTGATGCAAGTTAGTATGGCATTTATGGGGAACAGATGACAGCATATAATAAAATGGAACAAAGCATATGCCACTATTTCCAGCAATCTGCTCCTTAGATGTTCATCACACTGTCCGTAATATCTAGTACTGAGCTCTGACTACACACACACACACACACACACACACACACACACACATAAGGTACTGAGTTCTGACTACAATCACATTAGGTACTGAGCTCTGACTACACACATTTTAGGTACTATGTCTCACTCTTCATGGGCATCAAGATATTAATTTCTTGCAAAACAGTGACATAGGTTCTACTATTGTTCAGTTTGTATATAGATGTAAAGATGCATGATGCTAATATTAATAATCATTAAGGTTATATAATATTCAGTTATATAAATAGAAAATGAAGTCAAATAGTTACTCTATAAGAATATCCCTCAGTAGTAAAAGTATACTGAGTTTCCAACATAACAAACAAAATATGCCCAACATAACAAAATCAAATCACAAAATCAGGCATTGTAGAGCTAAAATGTATATCTGTCTTTCTTATTTTCTGGCACAAATGCACAAAATGCCACATGTTGAATAATCCAGGCTTTTGAATGACTTCTATGTCTTCCCCACTAATCTAATTATAAGACCATAATCTAAATACTAAGAGCAGATTGATTTTATCAGACAAATAGATGAGGTTCAGAAATACATGTCCAATGCTTATCTAAAATATCTAGATAGTTCTGTATACTCAATTCTAGCCCACCTTATATGTGGCAGTGCTCTTAGAGAGCTGGGCCTTTTATACAGTTTCAGAACATGTTGTTGTCCCATGTCCTAGATGACAATATAATATGGGACAAATCCTTTTTTTTATTCTTTTTTTTATTATTATTATTGTATATATTCTATATTTACAATTCATTTTCCTTTTTCTGGTTCCCCACCCCCAAAGGTCCCACATGTCCTTTTCCCTCCCCCTGCTCCCGCATCCACCCCCTCCCACTTTACTGTTCTTGTACTCTCCCACAATGATGTTTTGGTCCATTCTAGCACCAGTGTCCACTCCTTTCTTCTTGTGAGACATCACTTGATATGTGATTTGTGTCTTTGGTGTTCCAAGCTTCTAGGCTAATATCCACTTATTAGTGACTGTATACCATGGGTATTCTTTTGAGACTGGGTCACCTCACTTAGTATGACGTTCTCCAGCTCCATCCATTTCTCTAAGAATTTCATGAATTCATTGTTTCTAATGGCTGAATAGTACTCCATTGTGTATATATACCACATTTTTTGTATCCATTCCTCTGTTGAGGGACATCTGGGTTCTTTCCAGCTTCTGGCTATTATATATAAGGCTGCTATGAACATAGTGGAGCATGTATCCTTATTGCATGCTGGTGAATCTTCTGGGTATATTCCCAGGAGTGGTATGGCTGGGTCCTCCGGAAGTATCACGCCCAGTTTTCTGAGGAACCGCCATACTGATTTCCAGAGTGGTTGTACCAGCTTGCATTCCCACCAGCAGTGGAGGAGTGTTCCTCTTTCTCCACATCCTCGCCAACACCTGATGTCTTCTGAGTTTTTAATCTTAGCCATTCTGACTAGTGTGAGGTGAAATCTCAGGGTTGTTTTAATTTGCATTTCCCTAATGAATAGTGATGTTGAACATTTTTTAAGGTGTTTCTCAGCCATCTGAATTTCTTCAGGTGAAAAGTCTCTGTTTAGCTCTGTACCCCATTTTTGGATAGGGTTATTTGGTTTTCTGGGGTCTGACCTCTTGAGTTCTTTGTATACATTGGAGATTAGCCCTCTGTCGGATGTGGGGTTGGTGAAGATTTTTTCCCAATTTGTTGGTTGCCGATTTATCCTTTTGACAGTGTCTTTTGCCTTACAGAAACTTTGTAGTTTTATGAGGTCCCATTTGTCTATTCTTGTTCTTAGAGTATAAGCAATTGGTGTTGTGTTCAGGAATTGTTCCCCTGAGCCTATGTCTTCAAGGGTCTTCCCCAGTTTCTTTTCTATTAGTTTTAGTGTGTCTGGTTTTATGTGGAGATCCTTGATCCACTTGGAGTTGAGTTTAGTGCAAGGAGATAAGAGTGGATCAATTCTCATTCTTCTGCATGTTGACTTCCAGTTGAGCCAGCACCATCTGTTGAAAAGGCTATCTTTTTTCCACTGGATGTTTTCAGCTCCTTTGTCGAAGATCAATTGGCCATAGATGTGTGGGTTCAATTCTGGGTCTTTGATCCTATTCCATTGATCAGCTTCCCTGTCACTGAACCAATACCATGCAGTTTTTAATACCACTGCTCTGTAATATTGCTTGAGGTCCGGGATATTGATTCCCCCGAAGTTCTTTTGCTGTTGATGATAGTTTTAGCTATCCTGGGTTTTTTGTTATTCCAGATGAATTTGAGAATTGCTCTTTCTAGCTCTATGAAGACCTGAGTTGGGATTTTGATGGGGATTGCATTGAATCTGTATATTGCTTTGGGCAAGATTGCCATTTTGACTATATTAGTCCTGCCAACCCACGAGCATGGAAGATTTTCCCATTTTCTGATGTCTTCTTCAATTTCCCTCTTCAGAGACCTGAAGTTTTTGTCGTATAAATCTTCCACATGTCTGGTTAGCGTCACTCTAAGATACTTTATATCATTTGTGGCTATTGTGAAGGGTGTCATTTCCCTAATTTCTTTCTCCCCCTGCTTATCCTTCGCGTATAGGAAGGCTACTGATTTACTTGAGTTGATTTTATAGCCAGCCACTTTGCTGAAGTTGTTTATCAGTTGCAAGAGTTCTCTGGTGGAGGTTTTTTGGGTCACTTAAGTAAACTATCATATCATCTGCAAATAGTGATAGTTTGACTTCTTCCTTTCCGATTTGTATCCCTTTGACTTCCCTCTGTTGTCGAATTGCTCTAGCTAGTACCTCAAGTACTATATTGAAGAGATATGGCGAGAGGGGACAGCCTTGTCTAGTCCCTGATTTTAGAGGGATTGCTTCGAGTTTTTCTCCGTTTACCTTGATGGTGGCTACTGGTCTGCTGTATATTGCTTTTACTATGTTTAGATATGGGCCTTGAATTCCTGTTCTTTCTAGGACCTTTAGCATGAGAGGATGCTGAATTTTGTCAAATGCTTTTTCAGCATCCAATGAGATGACCATGTGGTTTTTTTTTTTAATTTTCTATATTCTATGTTTACATTCCAAAGGCTTTCCCCTTTCCCAGTTCCCACCCACCATAGTTCCCATAGTTCCTCTCACCCCCCAACTGTTCCCCAATCATTCCCCCTCCCCCCTCGGTTTCTTTACTAAACTGGATGCAATCTTTACAGGCACAGGGTCCTCTCTTTTCTTCTTCTTGGGAATCATTTGACTTGGTATTTGTGTCTTGAGTATTTAGGGCTTCTGGGCTCATTAATATCCACTTATCAGTGATTGCATTTCATGTGCATTCTTTTGTGATTGGGTTAATTCACTCAGGATGATATTTTCCAGGTCTAACCATTTACCTACAAATTGCATGAATTCATTATTTTTAATTGCTGAGTAGTATTCCATTGTATAAATATACCACATTTTCTGTATCCATTCCTCCTTTGAGGGATATTTGGGCTCCTTCCAATTTCTGGCTATTATAAACAAGGCTGCTATAAACATAGTGGAGCATGTGTCCTTATTGCATGCAGGGGAATCCTCTGGGTATATGCCCAGGAGTGGTATGCCAGGGTCCTCTGGAAGTGACATGCCCAATTTTCTGAGGAACCGCCAAATTGATTTCCAGAGCGGTTTTACCATTTTGCAATCCCACCAACAGTGGAGGAGTGTTCCTCTTTCTCCATATCCTTGCCAGCACTTGTTGTCTCTTGAGTTTTTAATCTTAGCCATTCTGACTGGTGTGAGGTGGAATCTCAGGGTTGTTTTGATTTGCATTTCGCTGATGACTAATGATGTTGAACATCTTTTAAGGTGTTTCTCGGCCATCCGAATTTCTTCTGGTGAAAATTCTTTGTTTAGCTCTGTGCCCCATTTTTTTTTTTATTTTCTATATTCTATGTTTACATTCCAAAGGCTTTCCCCTTTCCCAGTTCCCACCCACCATAGTTCCCATAGTTCCTCTCCCCCCCATCTGTTCCCCAATAATTCCCCCTCCCCCCTCGGTTTCTTTACTAAACTGGATGCAATCTTTACAGGCCCAGGGTCCTCTCCTTTCTTCTTCTTGGGAATCATTTGACTTGGTATTTGTGTCTTGAGTATTTAGGGCTTCTGGGCTCATTAATATCCACTTATCAGTGATTGCATTTCATGTGCATTCTTTTGTGATTGGGTTAATTCACTCAGGATGATATTTTCCAGGTCTAACCATTTACCTACAAATTGCATGAATTCATTATTTTTAATTGCTGAGTAGTATTCCATTGTATAAATATACCACATTTTCTGTATCCATTCCTCCTTTGAGGGATATTTGGGCTCCTTCCAATTTCTGGCGATTATAAACAAGGCTGCTATAAACATAGTGGAGCATGTGTCCTTATTGCATGCAGGGGAATCCTCTGGGTATATGCCCAGGAGTGGTATGCCAGGGTCCTCTGGAAGTGACATGCCCAATTTTCTGAGGAACCGCCAAACTGATTTCCAGAGCGGTTTTACCATTTTGCAATCCCACCAACAGTGGAGGAGTGTTCCTCTTTCTCCACATCCTCGCCAGCACTTGTTGTCTCTTGAGTTTTTAATCTTAGCCATTCTGACTGGTGTGAGGTGGAATCTCAGGGTTGTTTTGATTTGCATTTCCCTGATGACTAATGATGTTGAACATCTTTTAAGGTGTTTCTCGGCCATCCGAATTTCTTCTGGTGAAAATTCTTTGTTTAGCTCTGTGCCCCATTTTTTGATAGGGTTATTTGTTTCTTTGCGATCTAACTTCTTGAGTTCTTTGTTTATATTGGATATTAGCCCTCTGTCGGATGTGGAGTTGGTGAAGATCTTTTCCCACTTTGTTGGTTGCCGTTTTGTCCTTCTGACAGTGTCCTTTGCTTTGCAGAAACTTTGTAATTTTATGAGATCCCATTTGTGGATTCTTGATCTTAGAGCATAAGCTATTGGTGTTCTGTTCAGGAACTTTTCCCCTGTGCCCAAGTCCTCCAGGGTCTTCCCAAGTTTCTTTTCTAATAGTTTCAGTGTGTCTGGTTTTATGTGGAGGTCCTTGATCCACTTGGAGTTGATCTTAGTGCAAAGAGATAAGATTGGATCAATTCGCATTCTTCTGCATGTTGACTTCCAGTTGAACCAGCACCATTTGTTAAAAAGGCTATCTTTATTCCACCGGATGGTTGTGGCTCCTTTATCAAAGATCAAGTGACCATAAGTCTGTGGGTTAACCTCTGGGTCTTCAATCCTGTTCCATTGATCTGCTTGCCTGTTGCTATACCAATACCATGCAGTTTTTAACACAATTGCTCTGTAGTACTGCTTAAAGTCAGGGATATTGATTCCCCCAGAAGTCCTTTTATTGTTGAGAATAGTTTTAGCTATCCTGGGTTTTTTGTTGCTCCAGATGAATTTGAGAATTGCTCTTTCTAGATCTATGAAGAATTGAGTTGGGATTTTGATGGGGATCGCATTGAATCTGTATATTGCTTTTGGCAAGATGGCCATTTTTACTATATTGATCCTGCCAATCCAGGAGCAAGAAATATTTTTCCATCTTCTGAGGTCTTCTTCGATTTCTTTCTTCAAGGACTTGAAGTTCCTGTTGTACAGATCTTTCGCTTGTTTGGTTAGAGTTACGCCAAGATATTTTATGTTGTTTGTGGCTATTGTGAAGGGTGTTATTTCCCTAATTTCTTTCTCTGCCTGCTTGTCCTTTGAGTACAAGAAGGCCACTGACTTGCTTGAGTTAATTTTATAACCTGCCACTTTGCTGAAGTTGTTTATCAGCTGTAGAAGTTCTCTGGTGGAGTTTTTTGGGTTGCTTAGGTAAACTATCATATCGTCTGCAGGTTTTTTTCTTTGAGTTTGTTTATGTAGTGGATTACGTTGATGGATTTCCGTATATTGAACCATCCCTGCATCCCTGGGATGAAGCCATCTTGATCATGGTTAATGATCGTTTTGATGTGTTCTTGGATTCGGTTGGCAATTATTTTGTTTAGTATTTTTGCATCGATATTCATAAGAGAAATTGGCCTGTAGTTCTCTTTCTTAGTTGGATCTTTGTGTGTTTTTGGTATCAGGGTAATTGTGGCTTCATAGAATGAGTTGGGTAGTGTTCCTTCTGTTTCTATTTTGTGGAATAATTTGAAGAGTATCGGTATCAGGACTTCTTTGAAGGTCTGATAGAATTCTGCACTAAAACCGTCTGGTCCTGTGCTCTTTTTGGTTGGAAGACTGTCTATGACCCCTTCTATTTCTTTGGGGGTTATGGGTCTGTTTAGACGATCTATTTGATCCTGGTTTAATTTTGGTATTTTGTAACTGTCGAGGAAATTGTCCATTTCCTCCAGATTCTCCAGTTGTGTTGAGTATAGGCTTTTGTAGTAGGATCTGATGATTTTTTGAATTTCCTCAGTTTCTGTTGTTATATCTCCCTTTTCATTTCTAATTTTGTTAATTTGAATACTGTCTCTGTGCCCTTTAGTAAGTCTGGCTAGGGGTTTATCTATCTTGTTGATCTTCTCAAAGAACCAGCTCCTGGTTTGTTGATTCTTTGTATGGTTCTCTTTGTTTCAACTTGATTGATTTCAGCCCTGAGTTTGATGATTTCCTGTCTTCTACTCCTCCTGGGTGAAATTGCTTCTTTTTGTTCCAGAGCTTTCAAGTGCGCCATTAAGTTGCTAGTATATGCTCTCTCCTGTTTCTTTTTGGAGACACTCAGGGCTATGAGTTTTCCTCTAAGCACTGCTTTCATTGTGTCCCATAGATTTGGGTATGTTGTGCCTTCATTTTCATTAAGTTCTAAGAATTCTTTGATTTCTTTCTTTACTTCTTCCTGGACTAAGGTATCATTGAGTAGAATATTGTTCAGCCTCCAAGCGTATGGGGATTTTCTGTTGTTTTTGTTGCTATTGAAGAACACTCTTACTCCATGGTGATCTGATAAGAGGCATGGGATTAGTTTGATCTTTTTATATTTGTTGAGATCTGTCTTGTGTCCAATTATATGGTCGATTTTGGAGAAGATACCATGAGGGGCTGAGAAAAAGGTATAGTCTTTTGCTTTAGGGTGAAATGTTCTATATATATCTGTTAAATCCAATTGCTCCAAAGTTTCGATGAGTTTCTCCATGTCTCTGTTTAGTTTCTGTTTTCCTGGTCGGTCCACTGTAGATAGTGGAGTATTGAGGTCCCCCCACAATCATTGTGTTAGGTGCAATGTGTGCTTTGAGCTTTAGTAAGGTTTCTTTTACAAATGAGGGTGCCCTTACATTTGGAGCGTAGATGTTTAGAATTGTGAGTTCCTCTTGGTGGATTCTTCCTTTGACTAGCAGGAAGTGACCTTCTGTGTCTCTTTTGATGACTTTGGGTTGAAAGTCAATTTTATCTGATATAAAAATGGCTACTCCAGCTTGCTTCCTGTGAACATTTGCTTGCAAAATTGTCTTCCTTCCTTTTACTCTAAGGTAGTGTTTGTCTTTGACTCTGAGGTGTGTTTCCTGTAAGCACCAAAATGTAGGGTCCTGTTTCTGTATCCAGTCTGTTAGTCTATGTCTTTTTATTGGGGAATTGAGTCCATTGATGTTAAGAGATATTAAGGAATAGAGATTATTACTTCCTGACATTTTTGATGTTATTTTTGTTTTTGAGTAGTTATCTTCCTTTGAGTTCGATGGAAGAAGTTTACTGTCTTGCTTTTTCTTGGGTGCTATTCCCTTCCTTGTGTTGGAGTTTTCCTCCTATTATCCTTTGTAGAGCTGGGTTAGTGGAAAGATATTGTGTAAATTTGGTCCTGTCATGGAATATTTTGATTTCTCCATCTATGTTGATTGAGAGTTTTGCTGGGTATAGTAGTCTTGGCTGACATTTGTTTTCTCTTAGGGTCTGCATGAGGTCTGCCAAGGATCTTCTAGCTTTCATGGTTTCTGGAGAGAAGTCTGGTGTGATTCTGATAGGTCTTCCTTTATATGTTACTTGGCCCTTTTCTCTTACTGCCTTTAATATTCTTTCTTTGTTTAGTACATTTGGGATTTTGATTATTATGTGACAGGAGGTGTTTCTGTTCTGGTCCAGTCTGTTTGGAGTTCTGTAGGCTTCTTGTATATTCATGGGCATCTCTCTCTTTAAGTTAGGAAAGTTTTCTTCCATAATTTTGTTTAAGATATTTGCTGGCCCTTTAAGTTGTAGATCTTCACTCTCATCTATCCCTATAATCCTTAGGTTTGGTCTTCTCATTGTGTCCTGGATTTCCTGGATGTTTTGGGTTACAAGCCTTTTGGATTTTGCGTTTTCTTTGACTGTGGAGTCAATGGTTACTATGTTATCTTCAGCATCAGAGATTCTTATTTCTATCTCTTGTATTCTGTTGTTTATGTTTGCATCTACGACCCCTGATTTCTTCCCAAGGTTTTCTATCTCCAAGGTTGCCTCCTTTTGTGATTTCTTGGTTGTTTCTACCTCTGTGTTCAGATCTTGGATGGTTTTGCTCAGTTCCATCATTTGTTTGTTTGTGTTTTCATGTAATTCTTTAATATATTTTTGTGCTCCCTGTTTCATGACTTCTGCCTGTTGTTTCAAGTTCTCCTGCATTTCTTTAACTGATTTTCTCATTTCCTCTTTATTGGTTTCTGTCTGATGGCCCATATTCTCCTGGAGTTCTTTAAGTGTTTTTTGTGTTTGGATTGTAAGAGCTTCTACCCTATTGATGTTCCCCTGCATTTCTTTAAGAGATTTGTTTACCTTTTGCCATCTCTTTATCTCTGGCGTTAGTTGGTCTCATTGTAGATGGCGCCCTGCTGAAAGCACAGCACGCCTGTCCCCAGGAGACAGATCCCTTCTGGCAGCTTGTCTGTGCTGGACTATGCTAGCTCTGAGTCCAGGCCCCTGACTCCAGCTGCTAGAGTTCCGAGCTGTGCCCAGGGGCAGCAAGGTGGCCCCTCGCTGCTAGTCAGCTCAGAGAGCAGTCCTGGCCGCGGTAGTCTGCACCCGCAGCTGAGCTTTCTGTGCCCGGATCTCCTGCAGAGCTAAGCTAAGCTATAACTGTGGTCACGCACCTGATTCCAGCCGCTCACTGTGTCCAGTGTGCCTGCTGTTTGCGTGCGGGGGTCTGGGACAAGATGGCTGCCCCAGCTGAAGGCACCGCGTGACCTTGGCTGAGCTGCTGGTTCCCGGCTCTGCTGATCCTTTCTGGCTGCGTTGACTGTGCTGGACTATGCTCGCTCTGAGTCCAGGCCCCTGACTCCAGCTGCTAGAGTTCCAAGCTGTGCCCCGAGGCAGTCCGGTGGCCCCTTGCTGCTAGTCCGCTCAGAGAGCTGGTCCCGGCCGGTAGTCTGCACCCGTAGCTGAGCTTTCTGTGCCCAGATCTCCTGCAGAGCTAAGCTAAGCTATATCTCTGGCCACGCACCTGATTCCAGCTGCTCACTGCGTCCAGTGTGCCCGCTGTTTGCGCGTGGGGATCTGAGGCAAGATGGCTGCCCCCGCTGAAAGCCGGGACAAATCCTTAAAAGAGAATGTGGTACCAGATTTGGCTCCTAATCATTTCCTGTGAGGAAATGAGTTCAAAATTAAAGAGACTTTCAGAGTGGAAATACTATGACATCTGTTTTAGTTTTAAGATTACAAAAAAGGGGGGAATTTTATATTTAAGAATAATCTACAGGACCTGGCATACCACTCCTGGGCATATACCCAGAGGATTCCCCTGCATGCAATAAGGACACATGCTCCACTATGTTTATAGCAGCCTTGTTTATAATAGCCAGAAATTGGAAGCAGCCCAAATATCCCTCAAAGGAGGAATGGATACAGAAAATGTGGTATATTTATACAATGGAATACTACACAGCAATTAAAAATAATGAATTCATGCAATTTGTAGGTAAATGGTTAGACCTGGAAAATATCATCCTGAGTGAATTAACCCAATCACAAAAGAATGCACCTGAAATGCAGTCACTGATTAGTGGATATTAATGAGCCCAGAAGCCCTAAATACTCAAGACACAAATAGCAAGTCAAATGATTCCCAAGAAGAAGAAAGGAGAGGACCCTGGGCCTGTAAAGATTGCTTCCAGTTTAGTAAAGAAACCGAGGGGGGAGGGGGAATTATTGGGGAACAGATGGGGGGGAGAGGAACTATGGGAACTATGGTGGGTGGGATCTGGGAAAGGGGAAAGCCTTTGGAATGTAAACATAGAATATAGAAAATAAAATTTAAAAAAAAAGAAAATAAAAAAAATAAATAAATAAATAAAATAAAATAAAAAAAAAAGAATAATCTACAGGATAGAGGGACATTTCACAATCTATACTATTTATTTAGTAGTCATTATTTACCTGTCATCATTTGTAAGAAAAGTAATTTCCCCACACTCACACAGATGCCACAGCCCACTGATTTTTAAACTGAATTTCTGTGCATAACTGACACAAGGGATGAACATTTTCCCATCTTCTTTTGTCTTTCAGTTTTTAGAGATAAGATCTTATGAGGACCTAGTGCCCTTCTCATCCTCCTTGGGAATCTGGTCCCACACAGCAGTCTCATTTTAGCAGAGAGCAGAAGCAAGTATCTCACCGTCTCTGGGACTCACGGAGTTCTTGCCCTCTGGCTCTCACAGTTCTGGAACACTTGCCGCTATGCCACATCAACTTCGCATTTTCTACCTTCAGACCTTGTGCTGAGATGATATAAAACAGTTGGCTATTGCCGTTTTGCTTTTTTTTTTTTCTGTGCCCTCACCTTCATCAGCCATCTTTTCTCTGATGCTCTTCATGAGGTCTAACCTCAGTGGAAACCAATTTTGTTTACATTGTATTTTTCCTATAAAATATATTTACATTTTGTACCATTCTTTTAGAGCCTGGCTGGCAGAAAAACTCATTTGGTAATTGTCCTGCCTTGTATTAACTGTCAGCCTGACCCAGCATAGCGTCATCAGAGAAAAGAACCCTCAGCTGAAGAGTTGCTTAGATTGAATTGGCCTGTGCACAGGTCTGTGGAAGATTGTCCCAACTGTTTATTGACACAGGAGGGCCCAGCCTACTATAGGCAGCACCATCCCCACCCCCTGCACCTCCCGACATGTAGAACAGGGCTACAAGCTGAGCCTCAGACTTTTCCCATGGTTACTGCCTTCAATACCCTGACTTCCCTCAATGAAGAACTATAACCTGTAAGCCAAAATGATATCTTTCATCCTCTAAATCCCTCTTTATCATGGTCTTCATTACAGCAACACTATAGAACCAGAAACAGTAATGGAATATGAAATTTTCCTTCATTTCCTAACAAAATTTATCCTTTATTTAATCATTGAAGCATCAAAGAAATAGAACCCAAAGGATGTGTATATATGCATTTGTGTGTATGTGTTTGTGTGAAGGTGTGTATGTACGTGTGTATATGTGTGTGTGAGGGTGTGTTGTGAGGGTGTGCATGTGCATGTGTGTAAGAATGAGCATGTGCTTAGAGATCAGAGATGACATCTGGTTCCCTAGAGCTGGCAGTTGTGAGCTGCTAGATATAAATAGTAGAAATCAAATTTGCTCCTTTGCAAGAGCAATGGTTATCTTAACCACTGAACCTTCTCTCTAGCTCCCTTAAAGATACTGCATATGGGAGTGTCTAGTTCACCTGGCTTTTAGTACTTCACCCAGCAGACTAGCAGCCCAGACTACTGTCAAGACGACTGAGCCTGGTTTTCCAACTGCTTTTTTCTTACTCCTCCAGTTCTTGGCCCTGTATCTAATTTACTTCTGAGGTATTTGTAGAGATGACAAACTTTTTAAATGTCTCCTTCAGTGTCCTAGAACTTGAATAATGTTTTTCTAAATCAGAGCCACCGACTCTTTGTGTCTAGTTGATAAGGAAATTGTCCCAACAGAAGCTTTTGGGTGCAAACACAGGAAGGCACATAAACAAGAGGAGGAAACACTGCCAACCTGTTTATCTGGTCACAACTTCTAGTGTTTTGGAGAATTCAAAGAGACACCTACATTTTCTAGCAGTACATTTCAGCAACTGAGAACAGCATGTCTTTGCCTTTAGTTTAGAAGCCCATAGATTTTTGGCTACCCACCACTGTGTGGGAGCCACCTGTACTACCTGAAACTGAAGGGACAGCCCTAGGTGTGCAGCAGCCATGGCTGATGTTGCAGGAGACTTAGGCTCACTGTCTTGCAACCGCCAGCAGGCTCCTTAGAGAACTTGACTGCTTCCATAACTTAAATGGATTTACTACAACCCTTGATGGATGAGAGAATCTTTTTTGGCAAAGTCCCACTCTCGCCTCCATGCCTCCAGGTCAGTAAGGCAGTTTGGAAGCGAGAGATACTTGCACAGTAAAGGGCTCATGAGTTTACAGAGGCAGCCACTGCCCAGGTAGAACTGTAGAGGAGTAATGTCTAGCATGTCCATTTTCTTCATATAATATTTAAAAGCCAAGATTTATAGGTGACCTGCTTGGGTAGTATATTACAATGAAGAATGAAACTTAGAATAAATGGGGTATGATGTTAGTAAGATGATTGAATTTATTCTAAAATCTTAAAGATCTCTAGCTTGCACCACTACCAAAATAAATTATAAGTAACTAAACATTATTAGGTTTTAAAATTCATAGAATGACCAGAAATCATTATACATGGAGATTTATATGACACAATAGGGAAGATTTCTCTAAGAATTATGTCAAATCCAGAACCAAAAAAGATGAAGAAAATATTTATGACAAATATCTTAAAGCCTACAATTGCAATAAAATTGTTTTAATGTATAAGAGAGGAAAAAGTTAATATAGTAGTATGTGAAACAGTGTTTTGAAAATGTTTGGCCTGGGGACAAATAGTTTCAGGATACTGATCAATTACATAAATAACTGAATAAGATGCAAAATGCTACCAGTCTCAGTGGTGTGGTCTTTAAAGATACACATGAAAAGAAGACATGTATTTAAACTGTCAAATGAAAAGATTTTAAAATGAATAGCAGGAAGCTACATTAGTGGGGAATTGGAAATCTTATAAATTGTTAGTAAAATGGTAGTTTGATAAAATGTATAAATCTTAAAATGTGCTTAACTTTTGACCAAGGAAATCTGCTTTTAGGATTCAATTCTAAGCTGTGCATATGTATGCACACGTACATCCATACTATTTATTTATTATTTGTCTATTTAATATTCATACTTCTTTGTCCTACTGGAATATAAGTTTTTCAAGGTCAGGGACACTGCCTATTTAATTTTCTGTGCTTTTACCTAAAAAAAATATGTCATTTAGATCATCAGTACATGTTTGTGATTTTTTTAAAATTTTAAAATACTTCTAAGGGACCTAGACATTATATAGCATGCTTAGAGGATAATGTGACTTGCATATTAAAGGCATTTGAAATAGATCAGAAACAATCAAGGGGAGGAGCCAGAAAATGGGCAGAGTATGGCTGGAGAAATAGCTCATTTCTTAAAAACCATGTGTTTGTGAGCAAGAGAATCAGGATTCAGATCCTTAAAGCCAAGTAAATTCTAAGGTTAATAGATTTTGTGCCTACTTTTAAAAATGGGTTTGTGGCCTTGAACTCAGGTCATGATGCTTGTATAAAGAGCACTTTATATACTGTGCCACCACACAGGCTTGTCTGGCTTCATTAGGAAGGAGGTATGGCAGTCGTGGTATAATCCTCTAGCATGGAAGTTATATCCAGTGAGTCACGGCCCCTTTGGTGTCAAATGACATTTCACAGTGGTTTTCTAAGACTATTGTAAAACATAGATATTTACATTATGATTCATAACAATAGAAAAATTACAGTTGTAAAGTAGCAGCAAAATAATTTTATGGTTGGGGTCACCATAGCATATGGAACTAAAGAGTCACAGTATTCGGAAGGCTGAGAACCACTGCCTAGCAGCTCAGTGTATCCAGATACTGAACTCAAGTTTTCCAACATGCTCCTTTGCCTTTCTAAATTAAAGTCAGTTCATTTTTTAATAATTATTTTTTATCAAAATTGAATATAGATGTTACAGACATTCCAATAAAATAGAAAATGGGGCTGATGGCCCAGACAGTAAAGTTCATGCAAATGTGAACATCTGAGTTTAAACTCTCCAGAACCCATGTGAAAATGCAGTGATGTGCATCTGTAACTCCAAGTCTGGGAGATGTGAAGATCCCTGGGCTAGCTGGTCAGGCTGGCCAATCAGTGATCTATATTTTACCTGAAGATGAAACTTATTAGAATTTTAGTGTATATCTTTCTGTGCTTTAAGCAAAGTAGTATTTTATGACAAAATACCATTGGACTGTAGAAACGATTTAATTACCTTCCCACATTCTGTATTAAGGTCAACACATGCATGTCTTTCCTGTCACCTTATCATATCTGTGTGGCATTGGCTTGATTGACTAGATTGATATTCTCTGAGTTATTAACATCGTAAAGGTCCCTTGGACCAATATAATTGGAGAGGGGAAAAAAGGACAACCTAGTAAAGCCTGGAAGCAAGTTAGCAAAAATGTAGAGTCATTGTGAGATGTGAAAGAAAATGATGTGGAGGCTGTCTGCAAACTTCCCTGTCTGCATGTGTGCTCTGCATTTGCAAGGCTCTTCACCTAACTTCATGAACCATGTCTGTTGTGGTTTGAATGTGAAATGTGTTTTCACAGGCTCCCATATTTAAATACTTTTTCCCATCTAGCAGTGCTGTTTCCAGAGGTCCTGGAATCTTTGGGTCATAGGGCTGGCTATTCTAGTTTCTGAGGCTTGGCCTGAAAGGTAATGCTGGCATCTGGTTCAGGCCAGGCTTCTCCTTCATTTCTCACTGGAGAGTCTACTTCGATCAGCTCCCAGAACTATGGTCTGACTGACACTGCCCTCCATGTCTTCCATGTGATGGACAATCCTTTCTGACTTGAGTCTAAATGTGTCTCTTCTCCTTTAAGTTGTTACTTTCAAGGCTTTCACCACATTGATAAGGAATGGAAATAATATAAAAAACTTTCACAGGGGCTGAAGAAATGGCTCTACCATTGAGAGTAGACAGACCTCTCTTCAGAAGATGGGAGTACTGTTCCCAACACCCATGAGGGGTAATTCATCTGTGGATCCACACTATTAATACTGGAAAATTCTCCTCTCCAGCTTTCCATCTGTGCTGTGCTACATCTTAACGGGTTATATAGTTATTTATATCTGGGAAGGTTGTGATTCACCACAGCCACAAACTCTGTGGGTGAAATAATCCTGGTTCTTCCCTTTCCCATCATCTCATCATAACTGCCTTCACCCTTGCCCGGTGAGCTAAGTGCCCTGACAACAGCTGCTCTCTGACATCACACCGCTGCCCTCGTAGTCAAAAGAAGACCTCCTTGACAGCCAGCCAGCCCTATTAAGCTCTCTGTAAAAACTCCTTTCCCAGCACAAGCAAAAATAAATTGCAAAATATAAAGGAGGAAACTTCTCGGCTTCTCAGTGAAGTGCATTTTATAAATCTCCAATAGATTTACTCTGTTGATCCACTTCCCAGAGATTTGAGGTTTTTCCCTAAATCTTGATTGTAATCATGTGTGCGAAGATGACTGGAATGGAAACTTTTGACTTAACAAAGTGTTTTAGGGAAGGATGGCTCAGACATTAAGAGAAGATGCCACTCTAGCCGAGGACTAGAGTTCATCCCCTAGCACCTACACTGGGTAGCTCACAACTACCTATATCTCCAGGCGCAGGGAGCAAATGTCCTCTTCTGTGGATACCTGTGGTCATGTGTACTTTCATAAAGACACGCAAACATGCATAGAATTAAAAGCAAAAATGAAATCTTTTAAAGAGGGAGTTGTAGTTATAGTTAGCGAAAGAAAATAGAGACCCATAGCGAAGCAAGGAAGTCAAGAGGCAGGAGTGGAGAGGAGAAGCATTGGCCAATGCCTTTATTGTAGACTTTATAGGAAGTAATGGAAAATTAGAGAGAGTATGCTAAGTAAACTGTATCGTTTGAATATATCAAGTAGTAGAATATCAGAGATGCCCCTTAGTTGAGGAGTGGCCTAGGATGAAATGGGCTTTATGGGAAAGAGGTTGAGGGCTTTATGCAAAAGAGTTTATGGGGTTCTGGATTGGCTGGTTGCTCATATTAATTATTATTATTATTATTAATGAATGCATTTTGTATTTTCCAGAGGTAGCACCTTCCTGCTTCTGGAAAATACCAAATGTAATAACATAACAAATCCGTTTTTTTCTTGTAGTGATGCCCTGAAAGCTCTGGCATTTGAACCTATAAATTGGGCATTGAAGTGGGAGCCAAATAAGATGAGTAGGCCCGACTTAGTCACTGGTGAAGCAGAGAATCGTTATTAATTTTCATTCATATTTTACCACCAGGCAAATGAATTTCTTGCAGTGGCCCTATGGATTTTTGTCTGACCCCCTACAAGAGAGTTATGAAAGGGATTATTCTTTCAGTTAAGCTTGCTCCAGGTTCACAGTGGAACCAAGACATGTCTCATACACTTTTCACTCTTTAAAAAAGGGAACGAGTCAGGTTCACTGTCCTGAATCCTGAGTTATCTGATCTCCAAGCCTGTCCGTCATTGTTTCTCATACCCAGCTCTCACCTACTATTCTCTTTCATTCTCCAGCTGATGTGGGTGTCGAGCAGCCCTTCTGTCTCCTTGACCTCTGGGCTTCTTCTCCAGATTGTCTCTCTTCTACATCTGTCCAGCTCTGGTTACTTAGGACACCAATTCCATTAACTTTCAATTCTAGTTGCTATTTCTCTATATTTTTAATTTTTTTTATGGCTAAGACTCTGGGTGTATTTTATTAGCTATTGTTTGAAATTGACTTGGAATAAGTGCCAGTAATTTTAAGCTATGAGAAAGTTTAGTTGGGGATTCAAGGATGGAAAACATTTGGCTTTTCAGATTTATTAGCCTCTGTATTACATGCAGGAGCGCCTAGAACATTGGAGTGCTTCCTTCCAGATTTTACAAGTTATTGTAATGTGGTTTCTGTGAGGGAAAGGCACAGTTCATGCCTTTCAGCTTCAGATTCAAACTCTTAACTTACACAGAGGTCTGGACATCTTCCCAAAGTTCTGACTCATTAAGAAAATTATGCTCTATTTTTATGGTGTCAGGAACAGGTTTTTGTGCCCATAACAACTTCCACCTTGCATTGATCACCTACATATCTAGCAGGTCAGGATTCTGCTTCTGAGTGAATTGGGTTTGGCTTCCCAGTCTAGACGCAGGACCTGAATATGATGAATGTTAGAAGGAGGATGGGGACGAAGGAGGGAATGCTATTTTCACCTTGTTAATAGTGCAAGGTGGAATATGTATCTGCCTGAAGTGAGCTCTTAAACAGAGCCACTCCCCACATGATCTGACTGGTGGATGTTGGCCTTTTAGTCAGCAGTATAAGCAAATTGGAAACAGAAAGTACAAACTCATCCCTTCTGGAGGACATCCAGGCCAGCTCATGGACCAGAGCACCAGGGGAAAGATTATACTGGCCTTCACTTAGGACACCAAGTGTGGTTCACAGTAACTACCATGCTAGTTGCTGTGGAGGACTGAAGAAAGTAATGGAGAGGAGGCAGCTCTCTTTAGGACATAGTTCTGTTAAAGTGGGGGAAGCATTTTTTCTTCTTTTTTTCTTTTTTGGTTTCTCTCAGCTTGAGATTGGGTTGGGGTGCAAAAACAATGGTACTTTGATGCAGAAACAGAGAATAAAAATTCTAATGCTGGCTCAGCCTTTAATTGCTATGTAAGTGAGGTCTAGTCTCTCACCACGTTTCCTGGGATTTTGCGTCCTTATCAGTAAGGCAGGGATAATTAGCCTTCACTATCTCCCTCCTAGAGATGATGAGCTCTAAACAAGTACATTAATGAATGTAAAAGAATTTCAAGTATTCTGTACAGCCTAAAGAAATCATGACTGCTAATAAAGCTTGCTGTGTGCCTTGTGCCACAGTGTTTTGTGTTTTAAGCCAAAGGCACTCACTCTGGCTTTCCAGTCCTTTTGACTCTAACATGCACCAAGATATTGAGGTATCTTATCCTTTTCTGCCCCCAAAACAATGAGCCATTCTCTCGTTTTGCTCATTGTAAGTCATACTGGACCCACTTCTCCCACTCTCTGAAAGGTCATTCCATTAAATCCTTTAGTGGCAATTTGCACAATATTTGCAAATATAGACAGAGAAACTCTACTCATTGACCATTAATGAAGCATTCTGTCTACCCATTTAAGAAATTTGGAAATTGATCTAAAATGCTCTTTTTCTTCCCCCTCAGCCTCTTCTTCCTATTCTGCATTACTTAACCTTTGAACCCCGTGGAATTTCTCACTTGAACCCTTTCTTATAGACACTCAGGGATTAGATATCTGATTACTTGGTTGGTTTCTGTAGCTTACAGATTAGATTCCTTTTAATACTCAGCTCCCCTGCCAATGTATAATCTAGTCATGTGCCTGACTGATATTTCTAACCATATATTTAATCATGACCTTTCCCTACTTCAGGCACTTTTCTGAGGTACACTTTTCTCAAAATTAAGCTACTAAAAATGGAGCCATATACAAGGTTCTTCAAGAATGGACATGTAAGTACATATGTCACTCTTCTCATCTCTTTTGGTTTTGAAATATTAAAAAACAGAAAATCATAGTATGATTTTAAATCAGGTGACTACTTATTATAGGAGGCCCATAATTGTATCCCTATAGCTCTCTAGTGTACTGTTCTGGACCATTTTCACACACAGGGGTACAAAGAGTTGTCTAGTTATATCTGTAAATGATTTTATGACTTCAAATTTGTGTTTCTTTTTCTAGGAATTCCTATTTCCCTTCTTTGCCTAGAAAATACTACCTTTCCAGGATATTGATTCCCCCAGAAGCTCTTTTACTGTTGATGATAGTTTTAGCTATCCTGGGTTTTTTGTTATTCCAGATGAATTTGAGAATTGCTCTTTCTAACTCTATGAAGAACTGAGTTGGGATTTTGTTGGGGATTTCATTGAATCTGTAGATTGCTTTTGGCAAGATTCCCATTTTAACTATATTAATCAGGCCAACCCACGAGCCTGGGAGATTTTTCCATTTTCTGAGGTCTTCTTCCATTTCCTTCTTCAGAGACCTGAAGTTTTTATCATATAAATCTTTCACTTGTTTGGTTAGAGTCACACCAAGATACTTTATATTGTTTGTGGCTATTGTGAAGGGTGTTATTTCCCTAATTTCATTCTCAGCTTGCTTATCCTTTGAGTACAGGAAGGCTACTGATTTGCTTGAGTTGATTTTATAAGCAGCCACTTTGCTGAAGTTGTTTATCAGTTGTAGGAGTTCTCTGGTGGAGTTTTTTGGGTCACTTAAGTATACTATCATATCATCTATGAATAGTGATAGTTTAATTTCTTCCTTTTGAATTTGTATCCCTTTGACTTTCTTATGTTGTTGAATTGCTCTAGCTAGTACCTCAAGTACTATATTGAAAAGATATGGTGAGGGGTCAGCCTTGTCTACTCCCTGGTTTTAGTGGGATTGCTTCAAGTTTCTCTCTGTTTACTTTGATGTTGGCTACTGGTCTGCTGTAAATTGCTTTTACTATGTTTAGGTATGGGCCTTGAATTCCTGTTCTTTCCAAGACTTTTAGCATGAAAGGATGCTGAATTTTTTCAAATGCTTTTTCAGCATCCAATGAGATGACCATGTCTTTTTTTTCTTTGAGTTTGTTTATGTAGTAGATTACATTGATGGATTTCCATATATTGAACCATCCCTGTATCCCTGGGATGAAGCCAACTTGATCATGGTGAATGACCGTTTTGATGTGTTCTTGGAATCAGTTGGTAAGAATTTTCCTCAAGCAATACTACAAAGCAGTAGTGTTAAAAACTGCAGGGTATTGGTACAGTGACAGGGAGGTGGATCAATGAAATAGGATTGAAGACCCAGAAGTGAACCCACACATATATGGCCAATTCATCTTTGACAAAGGAGCTGAAAACATCCAGTGGATAAAAGATAGCCTTTTCAACAAATGGTGCTGGCTCAACTGGAGGTCAACATGCAGAATGAGAATTGATCCACTCTTATCTCCTTGTACTAAGCTCAACTCCAAGTGGATCAAGGACCTCCACATAAAACCAGACACACTAAAATTAATAGAAAAGAAACTGGGGAACACCCTTGAGGACATTGGCTCAGGGGGAAAGTTCCTGAACAGAACACCAATAGCTTATGCTCTAAGATCAAGAATAGACAAATGTGTCCTCCTAAAATTACAAAGTTTCTGTAATGCAAAAGATACTGTCAAAAGGACAAATTGGCAACCAACAAATTGGGAAAAGATCTTCACCAACCCTACATCTGACAGAGGGCTAATATCCAATGTATACAAAGAACTCAAGAAGTTAGACCCCAGAAAACCAAATAACCCCATCCAAAAATGGGGTACAGAGCTAAACAAAGACTTTTCACCTGAAGAAATTCAGATGGCTGAGAAACACCTTAAAAAATGTTCAACATCATCAGTCATTAGAGAAATGCAAATCAAATCAACCCTGAGATTTCACCTCACACCAGTCAGAATGGCTAAGATTAAAAACTCAGGAGACATCAGGTGTTGGCCAGGATGTGGAGAAAGAGGAATACTCCTCCACTTTTGGTGGGATTACAAGCTGGTACAACCACTCTGGAAATCAGTCTGGCAGTTCCTCAGAAAACTGAACATGATACTTCCAGAGGACCCAGCCACACTCCTCCTGAGCATATACCCAGAGATTCCCCAGCATGCGATAAGGATACATGCTCTACTATGTTCATAGCAGCCTTATTTATAATAGCCAGAAGCTGGAAAGAACCCAGATGTCCCTCAACGGAGGAATGGATACAAAAAATGTGGTATATATACACAATGGAGTACTATTCAGCCATTAGAAACAATGAATTCATGAAATTCTTATAGAAATTGATGGAGCTTGAGAGCATCATACTAAGTAAGGTAACCCAGTCTCAAAAGAATACCCACAGTATGCACTCACTGATAAGTGGATATTAGCCTAGAATCTTCGGACACCAAAGACACAATCCACATACCAAATGATGTCTGACAAGAAGAATGGAGTGGACACTGGTGCTGGAAATGGTCAAAGCATCAGGGTAGGAGAATACCAGAACAGGGAATTGGGAAGGGGTGGATGGGGGAACAGGGGGAGGGAAAAGGGCATGTGGGACCTTTGTGGGGCGGGGAACCAGAAAAAGGTAAAGGAAATGTAATTATAGAATATATCCAATAAAAAATTAAAAAAAAGAAAATACTACCCTTCTCTCAATCCTTGTCTCAGTTAGGATTTCATATCTGTGAAAAGACACCATGACCAAAGCAACTGGTATAAAGGACAGATTTACTTGAGACTGGCTTACAGTTGTAGATCTTCTGTCCATTATCATCATGGAAGGAAGCAAGTAGTCATAGTGCTAGAGAATATCTGATGGTTCTACCTCTTGATCCAGAGGCAAGCTGGAGAGACTGTCTTCCACAGGAAGCCATGATGAGGGTCTCTTCTGCACTGGGTGGAGCCTGAACATAGGACTTCAAAGCCCACCCCAACAGTGACACACCTCTTTCAACAAGGCCACAGCTCCTAATAGTGCCATTTCCCTTAGGCAAAGCATACTCAATCTAACATATTCCACTCCATAGCCTTCTTGTGTTGTTCAAATGCTTGAATGTATGAAGGTCATACCTAGCCATAGCACAGTGCATACCAAATTTAGTTCAACTCAGAAATCCCCATAGTCTATCACAGTCTCCACAATGTTTAAAAGTCCAAAGTTCACCATTGCAAAATGTCATAGTGAGGAAATACTGGAAGAAAGTAAGACCAAAAACCAGCTAGGTAAACTCCACAATCTGCATTTCTATGCTGGATGGCAAAGTATTCTTCATATAGCCAACTCCTTTTAGCTTCGTTGACTGCAACAAACTTCTTTCTCTTAGGCAGGTATCCCATGGGTCTGGCATCTCTGACATTTTGGGGTCTCCAAGTAAATTTCAACATTACAGCTTCTTGTTCCAATGATGACTATGATCCACACAGGTTCTTCTGGCCTACCCCAAATGGCTTGGCTCACTTCTCTAGCTACACCCTCTGTAACACTCTAGGTTCTGGTTGACTCCACTCCGTGGCTGCTTGCTGTTCTTGGTCATCATCCTGTGGTACTGGCATCTCCAATACTCTAGGGTCTTCAGCTGCAACTAGGCTTCACAAATAGCCTCTCATAGGCTCTTTTCATGGTTCCAAGGCTCAACTTCCGTGCATGACTTCTTCAGTCTGGGACCATCAACTGCAACTGAGGATTCACTTTTACCAATGGCCTTTCCTGGTTTTTCACAGTACCAGGCCTCAGCTTCTCTCCATGATCCATTCATACCTTTAAAGTCAGTACCACCTGGATGATTCTTACACATTACCAAGTCTAGCTACAGCATGAAGTACAACCTTGGTTATCTAGGAACACAGTTTCTCTGAGTGCTTAGCAATTACTTCCCAGAAGATTTCATTGCAGTGATGCTGGTCCCTTCTTAATCACCACTAACTTCTTAGATCCAGCTAACCAGCATTAATTGTCCGAGTAGTACCTTCTAATCTTGAATCTAATGTCAGAGCTACATGGCTGAAGCTGCTTGTTGGTGCTGGAACATGGCTCTTTTGTTCTATTAGATCTTTACCATCTTTCTGTTTTCAATAGTTTTATTTACTGTCTAAGCTTGGCTGTTCTGAATATTGTTCTGTAAACTTACTTTGAACTCAAAGATCTGCTTTCCTCTGTCACCTGCATTCTAGGATTCTACTATGCCTGTACCTAAGCTTTTCTCTACTTGGAATTTGCTCTATCCAAGGTTGGCCTTGAACTTAGAGATCTGCTTTACTCTGTCTTTTGGGATTAAAGGCATATACCACCTTTCCTGGGCCTAAGCTGTTATGCTTCAAGATGAGGATCAAAAGCCCGTGTCTTCCAGCCTCAAGATCTGGATCACAGATGTGCCCTCCATTTCTGGATTGTAGTTCATTCCAGATGTATTCAGTTTGACAACCAAGAATAGCCATCACATTACATCCCTTGTCAATTTGATACACAATCATATCTCCTTATGTCTAAATGAAAGCAATATTCAGGTCACAATAACAGTCAATATGTTATTACCATCCCTTGTGCAACTGAAAATCCCCAAACAATAAGCTTATCTAGGTGAGATCTTGTCCTGAGGTCACCATTTCCTTAATTTCATAATATCTATGAACACAGGCTTTATCTTCATTCCATTTCCTAGTGTCCTTTAATACTTGAATTATATATTTTGTATTTTCTCTCCTAAACTTGCTACACTTGATCAAAATGTTCTTCATGAGAGCAAACCAGAGGACAAAGCCTAAGCTGGATTTTTGAGACTTCTTTTGTCACATTATACAATTAATGTGAATCTCCTCACCTTTTCCTCAGGAAAATTCTTCGGACAAGGACAAAGGCACCCACGTTCTTCGGCAAAACATCCTAAGAGTCATCTCCAGGCAACATAATAAAATTTCTTTCCCCCGAAAAGTCTTAAGCCAAACACCCAGCATTCCAGTGATCCTCAGTACCAATGTCTTCCATATTCCTACTAGGATGGCCCAATCAGCCAGTCTTAAAGCATCCCATTGCTTTCAAAACACTAAGTCTAAAAATCTCCATAACTCCAAACAAAACCGTGGTCATGCCTATCACAGCAATACCCCAGAGTGCCAAAGTCCATATTCCTTCAAACAAAAGCATAGTAAGGCTACTCACAGAAATGCCCTAGTCCCTGGTATTAACTTCTGTCTTAGAGTTTTATTGCTGTGAACAGACCTCATGACCAAAGCAACTTTTATGAAGAACAACATTTGCTTGGTGCTAGCTAACAGATTCAGGTGTTCAGTCCATTATCATCATGGTGGGAAACATGGCAGTGTCCAGGCAGCAATGGTACTGGAGAAAGATCTGAGAGTTCTGCATCTTAATTTGAAGGCAAAAAGGAGAAACTGTGATCCACAGGAAGCCAGAAGAGGGGGTCTCTTCTGCACTGAGCAGAGCCTAAGCATAGGACCTCAAAGTCCTCCCCCACAGTAACCCCACACTATAGCCCCACAGTAACACATTTCCTCCAACAAGACCACACCTTCTAATGGTGCCACTTCCCATGGGCCAAGCATATTTAAACTAACACCACAAGACTATTTCCTGCAAACTTCAGTTTCATTGATTTTTCTACTTGGAAGCCTGGAAATAATTTGAATATTTTTGTCTTGTTTCCTCAGAATAGAGTTCATCCATCTTACAGCTTCTTGCTAGATTATTTAAAGGGTGAGAGCTTTTTATTTATTTATTTTTTAAAAATACCTTCTATTCTCAGTATATTTTTGGACATAGGAAACAAACATAATAAAATGTTTGCTAAGCTGAAATGAACTAATCTTACCCAGAGTACTCATCTTCTTTACTAGAAATCATGTGCAGCTTCAGTAATGCTAGCTGCAAAGATCATAACTCTTTCATTTGATTGTGTTTCTTTGTTATATATCATGTAATAGCCTTCTCTTTGAATTTATTTCTTGATAAATATTTCTCTTAGTATGGTAATTTTTAGAGGTCCCTTTGAAGTCCTCCTATCATACTCCTAAACCACGACTATGCTTCAATTATACCATCCAGTACATGTTGAGAATGAGTGCCCTAACTCTAGTATGAGCTGTGCTACAAGACATGCCACATGTGTATATGTGTGAATGTGCATATGTGTCTGTGTGTATTACCTCCTGATTTTGCATGCTATATGTTTTATGTTCCTGTTGCCCTTTGGTGTACTTGTTATTGACTGTATAGTAACATAAATGATCACTTAGTAAACCTCTAAGCATCACTTTGTGGATTTAATAAAAAAGAACCATGTAAGAAAGGGTTGATAACATCACATTATGCCTCTGAGATGTCTTAATTGATCAGTGTGGTCTATGGAGTTAGAATGCACCATACCCAGATCGCTCGATAGGTCTATGGGGTTAGAGTTTACCATGCACACTTGCTTGAAGCCTGACATTCTTATTCTAAGGAAATAAGATTGGAATTTTCTAACACTCAGATCAGATGTATTATGGTTAATGGAGAAGAAAAATAAATGTACAAGAGTCCATTACAAGAAACTCAAATATATAAATAAATAAATGTCAAATTATGCCAAGAAAATTAACATAAAATAATAAACATTTGAGTATTTTAAATCTTACTCTATGGAAAAACATGCCAATTTGTACATTGTAATTGAGGCCTTTATCAGAACATAGTCTTTGCTAGAGGTCACAGAGAGTCTGAATAAACATCATATGTTCTAAGTAGATAGTGATTGCATTCAGGTCTGAGATACTGACAATAACTCGTGTTTGTCTGTTGGGTACACCTCTTCTGTCTCTTTGCCTTTGAAAACCAATGATAGCCTTTCTCTGTAGGGATTATTAGACATGACTGCTTAGCCTTGGGCTACAGATATGAAAAGAACTGCAGTTGAAACAATCCATGTGGCTGAATATCAAATGCTAAGCAGCAAACAGTTTGTCCTGAAGAGCACTTAGACTTACATTGGTTGACCCTGTAAAACTCTCTACATACTAAATATCTTCCACTAGGGTCTTTTCTGTTGGATGATTTAGATAATAGTTTTGATTTTTTTTAAATTTAAAAAGCCATAATTTTATTAACTTACTCATATTAGTTTCATAAGCCATTATTTAAATGCTTTTACAAGTCTTCAAATGGGGCACCAATGTGTTTGATATGTAGACCAGATCCAATTTTAGATTTTCCTTCTCTAAATGGCGAAGTCATAACATCTATTATTAGTTTTTTTTTTCTGCAGCTCTTGATCCACACCCCTGGGAGTTCTTGAAGTTGGAGACAATGTTGTACTTAGCTTTGAGCATTCAAGATTTTGCTGACTTTTGCTCTAGGTGCTCACACACTGTGAAAGACAAAGAATGGGAGTCAGGTTAGATGTCCATCAGCAGGAGAATGGATGAGAAGATGTGCTCCATATGCACAGTGGGGTTTTATTCAGCTTCTTTAAGACAGGAAAAATTTGAAATTTGAAGGAAAATGAATGGGTATTGAATGTATTCATATTAACTGAGGTATTCCAAACCCAGAATGACAAAATATGTGAATCCTAGGGTGCAAATGTAATTAAAGCCTGTGACAAGACCAGAGAAGACTCAGTGGAGGTGCTGAGAGCATAGAAGAAGTCTGCAAGACATATTTGACATAAATGTGGAAAGGAGTCTGGGATGCAGGGGGGATATATGGAGGTGGTAAAGGGATAGAGGGGAGGAGGTAAAAAAATCTAATTAAAACATGCTGTGCCTGGGAATAACATAATGATACTTAATTTTTGTAAACTAATTTGAAAATGAAGAAAAAATGCTCTCACCAATGAAATGACTAAATGAATGACTAAATGATCATTAGCTTTCAATGACCAAGTGTGTACTTAGTGACTTACAACACGCCACAGTTTATGCACATTGGATGAGCCAGACACAGGTCTGAGTTCTCTGGTATGAATACACAAATGCACAAAAGAATGATATGGTTCTAATGTAGAAAAACTTGTGACACTGACAATAGGGTCCCAAGTTCCACTGTCAACTCTTACATCAGCAATGCCTGCAAAGGATTAGCTTCCAGCACTCCAAAGGCTTCAGCAATGGGCTCAAATTGGGTCAAAGCTGTCATTACTGATTTGCAACTCTGCTGGATGTTACATGTCACAGGGCTGTGTTTCTTACCCTTTATAGAGAATTAATTTTCATTTTCACACCTATTTTGCAAGCACTGAAGTGCAAATTAAAGAGTAATTAGGAAGTAAAAATACACAGTAGTGTGAATCTTCAGTTTCCTACCTGGTATCCCATCAGTTACTATGAACAAATTTCCCGTAAAAATGCTGGGCCAAGTAACACCTTCAGAAGGACTTGGGTTCCCTGTTCATTCTGAAGTCAATTCATTTCTAAATCACCCATCCAGGATTTCTTTGCCTGTTTCTGGGGAAGGAGTCTCAAAGGCCACAGATATGGTTGACCTTTGAAAAGGGGCTCCTCAGTTAGGTCCGTGTCTTTACCTTGAAAAGTTGGAGATTCATAAAACTGATGGAGAACTTGATTTTCCTCCCCATCTTGTATAGTTTCGCTATGTACCTGAGAGAGTGTGTGTTTATTTATTTATTTTTGACTCATGGAATATTTAATGTCACGAGGGCACAGGAGACAGAACTGTGCTGCCCCATGGTAAAATTTGGGAAATATCTGTTTCCTTGATCTTAAGACAGAAGAAGACCACTGCAGAATAAGGCCCACAGATTTTCCCAGCAAGACTCTGGGTGTGTTGGGAGGTGTGACTAGATGGTGGGTGGTAGCAGTGATACTCTTTTTGTTTATAGTTCTGGTAGCCCAGAATTATTTGGTACTGTTCTAAGAGAAACTATCAGTGGCCTGTAGTTCCTTGCGTTTTCTTAAAAAATATTTTTATTGGACATTTTCTTTATTTACATTTCAAATAATTCCTTTCCCGGTCCTCCCATCCCCAAATCCCCTATCCCAACCCTTTACCTTGCTTCTATGAGGGTATTCCCCCAATCATCTACCCACTCCTGCCTCTGCCCTCAAATCCCCTACATAGGGGCATCAAGGCTTCAGAGAACCAAGGGTCTCTCCTCCCATTGATGCCTAACAAGGCCATCCTCTGCTACATATGCCGCTGGAGCCATGGGTCCCTCCAAGTGTATTCCTTGGTTGGCGGTGTAGTCCCTGGGAGCTCTGGTGGGTGGGTGGTCTGGTTGGTTGATATTAATGTTCTTCCTATTGAGTTGCAAACCCCTTCAGCTTCTTCAATCCTTTCTTGAACTCCTCTATTGGGGAACCCATTGAGGACCCCATGCCTAGTCCAAAGGCTGGCTGTGAGAATGCACCTCTGTATTTATCAAGTTCTGGCAGAGACTCTCAGGAGACAGCGATATCATGCTCCGGTCAGCATGTATTTCATGGCATCCATAATAGTATTTGGTTTTGGTGATTGTGTATGGGATATATTCCCAGGTGGGGCAGTCTCTGGATGGCCTTTCCTTTAGTCTATGCTCCACACTTTGTCTCCATATTTCCTCTCATGTGTATTTTGCTCCCCTTTCTAAGACGGACCGAAGCACCCACACTTTGGTCTTTTTCTTGAGCTTCATGTGGTCTGTGAATTATATCTTGGGTATTCTGAACGTTTGGAATCATATCAGTGAGTGCATTCCATGTGTGTTCTTTTGTGATTGGGTTACCTCACTCAGGATGATATTTTCTGGTTTCATCCATTTGCCCATGAATTTCATGAGTTCATTATTTTAATAGCTGAGTAGTTCTCCAATGTGAAAATGTACCACATTTTCTGTATCCATTATTTTGTTGAAGGACATCTGGGTTCTTTCTAGCTTCTGGATGTTATAATAAATAAGGCTGCTTTGAGCATAGTGGAGCATGTGTCCTTTTTATGTGTTGAAGAATATTTTGGGTATGTGCCCAGGAGCAGTATAGCTGGATCCTCAGGTAATGCTATGTTCAATTTTCTGAGGAACCACCAGATGAATTCCAGAGTGCTTATACCAGCTTGCAATCCCACCAGCAATAGAGGAGTGTTCCTTTTTCTCCACATCCTTGCCAGCATCTACTGGCACCTGAGTTTTTGATCTTAGCCATTCTGACTGGTATGAGGTGGAATCTCAGGGTTGTTTTGATTTGCATTTCCCTAATGACTAAGGATGTTGAACATTTCTTTTGGTGTTCCTCGGCCATCCGGTATTCCTCTGTTGAGCATTCTTTGTTTAGCTCTGTACCCCATTTTAATAGGTATTTACCCTTGTGTTTTTTCCTTTAGAATCCATTGAGTTTTCTTTTTTTTTATGTACTTGGCATTATTATAGGGATTTTTACATAAAACATAATCAACTTTAATTCTTTGATTATACACACAGATGAGATTACTTTAATCTAAAATGTTTTTCATATCAAAAGCACAGATTTGAGTCAATCTGTAAAGCGGGGGCACATTTTTTTTTATAATTTTATATGTGTATATATCACAAAGAGCAGATAGGCAGAATACATATGTAACTGGAAAAAATATGTTGGTACAATGTCCAAGTTCAAAACTGATCACATCATTCAACACGTGATTATGGATGGGAACTTTCACAAGGCCCCAGACACAGATCAAAGAGCTATAGGAAACCAATGGGTGCTGACCGAGGCAGAATAGGTGGTCTCCAGGGATGCAATCCCAGCTGATCAGCCCTAGAGACATGCACAGAGTAGCAACACTAAACAGACTCAGTAGCCTGCTTGTATGTATACATATGTATGTTTAAGGATAATAAAGACTTTAAGAGAGAGTATGGAGCACAGGCGATGGTAGAAGGAGAGAAAGGGTTTAAAATGATATGAATATAGTATTCTTGCATGAAATTTCCAGAAATGTAAAACCTGGACAATTGATCTGAATAGATGTAACGTTCATGTAACAAAACACTCAACTTTCCAAGCGGTCAAAGAGCTGACTATAAAATTCAAAATGTTGCATCGCCCCATCTCTGTGACAATAATTAACATAACTCACACTTTTGCCCTTCTCCTTTTGTTTGTTTGCTTTGTCCTTTTCAGAATTGTTTTGTTTTGTTTTATCTCATTTTATTGTGATTCCTTAGGTACCTGTCTGTTTTTTAAGTAAGTAATGCAAAAGTACCACTGAGGGAGGATGTGAAAGGAAGGAACCTTTGCACAGTGTTGGTGCAATTGTACATTAATACAGTGGCCAAGGAGAAGATTATACCTGTTCCTCAATGTACCCATACTGCAACATCATACAAAATAAAGTTAGCATTTCAAAGAGATACTTGCACCCACATGGCCTATGCCACACAATTCATAATAACCAAGAATGTAAACAACAAGTGGTTCCATCAACTGGAATACCATTGAGAGAAGAAAACAATTTCATTCATTTTCAGATGGATGGATCTGAAGACCTTTGTGTTCAGTACAATAAGCTAGGCACAGATAGACAAGCTGTACATTTCCTCACTCAGTTAGAATCTACAGAAGTCTGGACTTATGCAGAGTATAAGGGCAGTAACCAGAGGTTGGGGGTAATAGAGGAAGGGGTGGTGGAGCTAGGGTTACCAGCATACAGTTACAGTCAGACAGAGGCTAGAACCTCAGGTGCTATCACTCCATATAATGATCACAGGTTACAGTTGTGCACTGCAAAATATCTAAAAGAAGAATTCTTCAAGTTTTCACTACTAAGAAAAAGTGAGTATCTGAGGAGTGCATATATTCTACCTGATTAAAACACTCAAAAATGCATGCATGTATTGAAGATTTTGTGGAATCCATGGTATATATGATGTTCATGTTTATGCGAGCTGAGGTGTATAGCTCAGTTGGTGCAGTGCTTGCCTAGGATGTCCAAAGTGTTGGGTTAGTGTCCCAGACCACATAAACCAGACATGATAGCATACACTTAGAATCCCCAAACTCTGGAGGCAGAGGAAGAAGAATCCTCCTTACCTAGTGAGAGCAGCCTAAGGCTGCATGAGATACTGGGTCAAAACAAAACAAAGCAACCAGAAAACAAAAATAAGACACACCCTTGCAAATAAGACACAGGCAACCATGTGTGGTAAGTTTGACTTCATTCTTTGGTATGAGAGACTGGTATTTAAAATTTGTTTTTCTTCCTTCACATGTAGTATCCTTCCTTTGATATAGTATCAGCGAGAGTGGAAAGAACCCCTGAAATAATGATTCCTTCCTTGTCTCCTTTTGATTAACACATTTCTTCTTACATATAATTTAAACAAACTAAACACTTTCATTTTGTCTAACTTGCGGGAATTCTCTCTTACCCTCTGACTTTATAGAAGCTATTCTTGGTGAGTGGTGTTTTCTTTCTCTCTTCTGGAGCAAACCCTCCCTATTGGAGCCCTCATACTGGCTTTTCCCACCTCTGGGATGCCTGTACCTTCGCTTATACAGATATAGCTCTGAGGATATGTGCTTTCACACCCCTTCGCTCTCCTTTAGCTGTGATGCTGTGAATCAGAAGGTGCTCAGCTCAGTAACAGCACCTAGCACAGTGCCCAAGGGCCTGGGGGCTGGTAGACACTCGCGTTGGAACTGTTACTGACTGCTATGGAGTCTAATTTTTCCTCAGAACTGCTCTAGCATGTGAAGAAGACACTGACCATGCCTTCTCTGGAGTGTGATGTGGAACTTGGTGGAACTCAGGTCCCTCTTTTTGCACACTTTTTAGTATAAACAACTTACTATGTACATTTTTTGATATACAAGTAAAGGAGAGTGCTAAGAAGTATAGCAGAACCTTATCCCGGTCTTTTGCATGGCTGTACTTACTCCAGCCGGTCTTCTTCAAACTTTCTACATAATAGTACACCAAAGGCCTTCAATAGAACAGACAAGGATTCCATGGAGACTGAGGTGAAGTGCCGCACAGACATGGGTATGTCCACATCTGGGTGACTTGCTTTGAGCTGCACTCTGTAGCTTCTAAACGTATCACGACAAGGGTAAAAGCAGCTGGAGCAATTCTCACATGGTGATTCTATGTAATAAAATTATGAAAAAATTTTCTATTTATTCTGTAAAATGTTTAATTTTCCCAAATATATAGCATACACCATAAATCAATTGGAATTTGAAACAAAACAAATATATTTGGGGTGGAACTTAATGGGATATTTCCTTGGATAAGAAAACAATATAAATTCACTAGATATGAATCAGCCCTAGTAAATAATCAAGGGAATTTTATGGAAGGAAAAAAAACACTTTTTCAAGACTATAAATCCATAAGGGTACAGACTTCTGAGAATATATTGACCTAACCAAGAGGCAAATGCCATTAAGGAAGATTAAATTAAAAGCTCTGAAGCACTTCAAAGTGTCCTTGTTTCTGGGGAATCTGTGGGGACTTACAACTGGAAAAGAAATACATAGGATTTTATATCATGTTTATCATATTCTGGAGAAAGCTCAGTTTACAGTCTCTTTAATCCAGCAAGAGGTCCTCAAGTGACCACTCAGGCAAGTGGGATAAGATTCAAGCCCCTCACATGGGAGTAAATCTAACCTGTGCTTGTGACAAATATTCAAATAACCACAATGGCTAGAAACTCAGAATTATGACCTAATGTCCTAGTAAGGGGGATAGAAAGGGCTTCCCACCCGGTAATCTATGAGAGATTTTATTCATGCCCAGTGGGGTTTAGAGTTAGCAGAAAATCAGGGCATCTTCTTGGAAAAGAGAATAGACAGGACCTCTGAACTAGAGCCCTGGCTGCAGCAGAGGCTACTTGGGAGGACCTCAGGGAAGGAAGCCTGCAGACCTGCATTGGGTGTCAGCTTTCAAAGGCGGAAATGCTTAGACAATCAAAGTTCAGTATCCATTTTCGTAGTTTGCTGTGGCATTGTCTCCATGTGTGTTCAGGACCCTTGTTTTGTCCTTCCTAGTACAGACTTGATGCAAGCAAGGACAACTTTGCATCATTTAAAGACATACAAAGACACCATCTTTGAGCAGGGAGAGCTTGTCTCAGGAAACTCAGTTGCTTGTATTTCTGGACGTTATTTCCATATATGCCTAAAGCTTCTATGGTAGAAAGCATGTTCTAAAAGAAAGAGGGGTTAATAAGTTCAAGGCAGTATGAGTGGGATACGAGGGCACAGACTGCATTTAGCCTGGGATTCAATTCTGACTCAGCAGCATTCGTGAGACACATAGTGTTTCTTTCTTCTTCTTTTTCTTTTTCTTTTTCTTTTTCTTTTTCTTTTTCTTTTTCTTCTTTTTCTTTTTCTTTTCTTTTCCTTTCCTTTTCCTTTTTCTTTTTCTTTTTCTTTTTCTTTTTCTTTTTCCTTTTTTCCTTTTTCTTTCCTTTTTCTTTTCCTTTTCCTTTTTCCTTTCTCTTTTTCTTTTGTTTGGTTTTACTTTGCTTTGCTTTGCTTTGCCTTACTTTTCTTGGATATTTTCTTTATTTACATTTCAAGTATCATCCATCCCCTTTTCCAGTTTCCCCTTCAGGAAATCCCCTATCCCATCCTCCCTCCTCCTGCTGGCATGAGGGTGCTTCCCCAACTACCCACCCACTTGGGCCTTCCCACCCTGGCTTTCCACTACACTGGAGCTTGGAGCCTTCACAGGACCTAGGGACTCTCCTCCCACTGACGCCTGACAAGGCCATCCTCTCCTACATATGCTGCTAGAGCCATGGGTACTCTTTGGTTGGTGGTTTAGTCCCTGAGAACTCTGGGCAGGGGCCTTCTGATTAGTTGATACTATTGTTCTTCCTATGGGGTTGCAACCACTTTCAGCTCCTTTAGTCATTTCTCTAACTTCTCTATTGTGGACTCCTAGCTCAGTCCAATGGTTGGTTGAGAATCTGCCTCTGTATTTGTCAGGATCTGGCAAAGCTTCTTAGGAGACGGCTATATCAGGCTCCTGTCAGCAAGCACTTCTTGGCCTCCACAATATTGTCTGGGTTTGGTGACAGTATATGGGCATTTCTAACTGCCAGAGCTAAGGGATATAATTTCCCACCTAACTTGCACAGTAAGTATCTGGCAAATGCCCCAGTTAGATTAAACTACTACCATGACTCTCAAGACTACCATTACTTTGAGTCAAGCTCAGGGTGCAGTTGTCTCCTTTGGTAGCACAACCCTAAAGAGTCCTAAGCTGTGGCAGAAATAGACTCACAGGTGTAGGGAGCACAAAGGGCCGTGTTGTGTAGATTTTGGTTTATGGTGACAGGACACTTGGGCATGATATTTACCACATTCCAATGTTCATGAGCCAGGGATCAGACACGCCATCTTTGGAGCAGGGAAAGGGCATGGTGATTCAGGGCTCTCTGTTCCTGATGTGGGTAAGCACGACCGAATTCCTTGAGGAGGTAAGTATTAAAAGGCCAAGCCCAGGACTGTGAAAATGGTGGGTGTTAGCGGCTCCTTGGGGAACAGCTGGAGAGAAGAGGGTTACATTTGTGAGGACCAGGGACATTCAGGGAGAAATATTAGGCTATAGAACAACAGGGATTCTTTGTGTTTCTCTGTGACATCTGTGTTGCTCTTGTTCCCAGGCTGCTATGGTATATGGTAGTACTGGTTACTCTAAGAAGTTGTTGGTGACTACTTCTGGATTATATGTGTAGGAAGGGGTGAGTATACTAGAGAGATTCTTTGCATCCATCAGGTTGTGCTCCCCACCCCAGAGGTCTGGCATTGCATATATTAGGAAAGTGAAATCAATTTCAAGACAGTGTGTTTCTGAAACAAGAAACAGATACATACCCAGTATGTGATAGACTGCTTGGCTTTGTCTTCTGTACCAAGGAGACGGAACACCCATTCCATTCCTTTGCCTTAAAAGAAAAAAAAATTCAAGTACAACTACCTACTTAATATAGGTAAAAGAGAATGCTTCCAAAAGAGGCAGAAACAGACTTCCACAATTTAATGCAATTGGAATATCGAAAAGCTCTGAGCGAATACTGCATCTTCTAGGGGAAAGCATTTGAAATGTTTGTGATGGCAAATCTTTCTTGGAAAATAAAACTTATAAGGAATAAAAACAGTGGCGAGCCTTATTGGAGTGCCATGCTGCCTGGCAGTGGCCTGACATTGGCCAAGGACAAGGGCTCAAGCAGGAATCTGACATTAGGGCATAATAAGGAAATAGGTTAAGGCAGAAACAAGCTTCAGGCAAGATTCTGGGCTTGGACGAGGAAGTAGGCTCAGGTATTTTGGTATTCCTTACACATCCTTGGAAACAACCGTCACTGAAGTGATGTGGGACTTTGCTTATTGCCTTGACAATTTTGTGCTTACTGTCTTGCTTATTCCTCATTGTACTACTTTTGACCTTAATTCCTGCATGTAATTAAACTGGTATAAAAGGGGATTGAAAATTATTAAACCCGCCATTCAGTCTCAGAATTAACTGGGGTCATACTGCAGTTTGGTCTAATTGTCTCTTTCTTTTCAATCCTCACTCCTGTGCTGGAGAACCTGTTGACTGACTGAGCGGGCTTGGTCAGAAAACAAACAAAAGAATCAATTCTAATTGAGTCTGACCATAGTAACCATTAGTCACTTAGTTAAGCTTGAACAACCTGCTTTTCTAGTGCAATATATGGGTTTTTCATTTGTTATATCTTATTGTGATTAGCAGTCTTAGAGATCTTGTTACTTTGGCATCTTAGCAATGTTTTGCTATTTTGGCATTTAGCATAATTCTTAGTATTAATACTAATACTTAGTATACTGTATTGAGTATACTGTATTGAGTATACTCTATACCATATTGTATACTCAATACAGTATTTGGTGGTCATATTGTGTTATTCCAACTCTTTCCGTGACTGTCCACCTTTCCTCCCCCTTTGTTTAGGTAGTTTTTAAGTGGTGTTTCTTTCTAATGTGCAGGTGATTCTGAAGATATTACCATATGCTGCTAGCAGCGTCATCATGTGTCCCCACTCATTTGGCAGATGTTGTTCTGCTCTGTTAGGCAGTTATTTAGACTCGCTGATGATTTTGCAAAATGAATCTTGCTAAATTGGAGAGTTTCCATTGTCACAACCTATCTCATTATTATTGCCAAGTGATATAAAACATCCAAGAAAAACTGACAGTTGGCACAAACCTATTAGATATACAAATAGCAGCATTTCTTGCCTCTCCTGTGCTGACAACCTTGCCCAGTCAGCATCTCCCTTACACAGAAGGAAAAAAAAGAGGTCCCTGACTCAACTGAGTGACTTGGGTACAAAGAGAACCACCCTGGCTGCTTTCTATCCTGAGCGAGAAGAACAGTTTAGTTTTTCTCTGGGCTACATGGTGAGTTAACTTTAAGACTTTATTAAAGAGAGTCTAGAAAACCCTTCATCGTCTCTTTGAGCAAGAGTTCAACAACTGTTGACCTATATTTGAAATTTTACTATCAATTTTCTCTTTACATAGCTATATAGTTTATGGGTGTGTTAGATGTTATACTCTATAGGTGTTAAATGAAAAACAGCTCAGTTTGGTATCTCTTATTATATACCTGTTTTTAACCTTGGGGCCAATGCTGGTCTCCCAGTGAATGAATATTCATGAAATATTTCTGCAATGGGATATGAGTTACTTTTGGTTGCTCTGATACAATAGTATGAGTAAGGCAAATTATAGAAGGATAAGTTAATTTGAGGTTAAAGTTCCAAAAGGGCAGCCCATAATGACAGGGTAGATGTGGCATCAAGCAGGAGGAACTGGAAGCTGAGAGGTTGCATCTCAATTTCAGAAGGGAAGCATAAGGAACTGGATGTAGCGTAAGGCTGTATGTGTTCAGAGCTGACCCTTCAGGGGCGTGCTTGCTTAAGCAAAGCTTCACTGCCTAGGTGTTCTAGGATCTGCCAACAGTGTCACTAATAAGAAATCCTGTGTTCAAATGCACAAGGCTATGGAAGACATTCTTCATTCAAGTCACGCTAATAGGAGATACTACTGACCTCCACATAGAGAACCATGGTGAAGAGAGCCCTGACTTTGGCAGGTAAAGAGCAGAGAGAAGATGGAGACAGGAGCTGAGAGAAAATGAAGAGAACCTGCTGCCTGAGGGCTAGCCTGCTTGAACAGGTTTTCCCTCAAGTGCTGGCAGTATTTTGGAAATAAAATTTGTGTGGTGCCACCACAATAACTTTTCCCATTGAGAATCTAGATTTGTGGGAAAAGGGTTTGTCCAGAAGTTTCTTCGAACCTCTTTTTTACCCTATCTAAAGTCAACTTTCAGTCTGTTCATCATAGGGAAAATCCAGTGGGTGGTGGAACACTCCCCTTTGAAGACACAAGTGATAGATCATAGTTTTTGTTCTTTTTTTTCTGGAAAAATAGAAGCTTCTTTAAAAATGTGTTTAACAGGGATGACCCTGCCATCAGAAATGCGTTTGAAATCATAACAGCAGGATATGGATTCAGAGTGGAGCTTTGGTGTTTACCGCCACAAAGGAAATGATCAGACACTAATGGGTTGATGATTGTCCTGACTGAAAACTAGATCGAGACAAGACAAAAAAGTCAAGCTAAGCCAAAACCGTTCTCCCAGCAGAGAGAGCCTCACAGAGTTGCATGGAGATGCTTTAGAAAACATTCCTATTCCTCTTTTGTGAATTCAAACTACTGCAAGAAAACATTAAGATCTTATATTATAGAGGTTGGAAATAAAATCAGAAATTGTGGGGTTGGAAATTGGTGGTGGGCTTAATAAGTAGCCCGAGCTCTTTTACTCCTCTTAGGATGGAAACTGGCAGAACTGCATGTCTTTTTGCGCCTGGTGTATATTTACTGTTGGAATAACTGCTGCACATTGAATACTCTGTAATAAACACAGGAATATATTTAATGCCTGTGTTATTTTTCTTGATCTTCATTATACCCTCAGAAAGTCAGCATTCTTATGCTCAAGTTAAAAAATAAGTACAGACTTAGCCAGACATGGTGGTGCAGGCCTGTTATCCCAGCATTTTGGGGTAAATGAAGAAGAATCATACGTTCAAGTTTAGGCTGCAGTACCTAGTGAATTTCAAGCAAGATGCTGATACAGGACTTTCACTCCATAATCATAACAAGACAAACAAACAAAGGCTGGAGGAAGCTACGGTTTCACAGCTACAGAGTCGTAGGTGGTAGAGGTTAAAGAGTCAAGTTCAGCTTTAAAACACTCTGTTCCTAGATCAGGCGCGTCTGAGGTCCATTTTCAAACATTTATTCTACTCATGAGGCATTTTTTAAGACAGCATTACTGAGTCTCCAAACGAATAAAGCATGGTGAAACAAGCAGAAATTTTTACCTAGCATTGCTTATATGCTGAGTGATCCTCAAAAAGTTGTAAATACAAGAATTTATCATCACCCAGACAATTAAATGAGCTAAAGATTCCAAAAACAAAAACAAAAACAAAAACAAAAACAAAAAAAAACCACTCTGTTCCTGCCTCCAGCTCTCCTGTTCATGGACTCCTGTGCTCATACCCTAGAGCTTCTCTGTGGTGTTTGCTCAGCCTTTCAGCCTGTATTGGTGGTCATCAGTCTCCTACCCACTCAACTCATGATACAATGAGACTTCTGGTTGGCACTTTGGGCATGACCCTCCAGACAGACAGAACCTTGTGTATAGATCCAAGAATACACTTGACTAGAGTATTCTTTTGGTTGTATCTTTTCCTTTCCTATCTAGTTTCCATCCATCAAAGACTCTTTCCAGCAGCAAATTGTCAAATTCTCATCTCAAGTTCTGCTTGTCAGCAGCTTGGCCTGAGAATAGGCTATTGTCCCTGAATAGCCTTTTCGTCTATGAGGCTTGGAAGCTCAGTGCAGGAATTCAGAAACAACAAGTGACATTCAAATGTAGGAAGCTTCTGAGTCAATAATGACCTACCTCTTCTGGGATATACGCAAGATCTTTTTATAGAACATTGTCCACATACTTCAGGCAGGAGCTAGGAAACGGCACTACATAGACATTTAACAATCTCCATCTCTCCTGGAGAGATGATTCAGTAATGAAAGCACTTGTTGCTCTTGCAAAAGACACCAGTTTAGTTCCCAATATCTATGATCTCTTGTAACTCCTGTTCCAATGAACTTCAGCTGGCATCAGTTACACATGTGATCCATACACATACATGTGAGAAACTACTCTTACACACTGGAAGTAAACTATTCTGAAGTGAAAATTTATCGATACTGTGAATCAGTGCCTGCTAATAAACTTCAATTTATTTTTATTTATTTGGTTTTGTTTGTTTCTTATGTCTGAGCATGACACATGTGGAAGGTGTATGTGTATGGGCTCTTGAAGCAGTCAGAAAAGAGTGTAAGATCCCCTATATCTGGAGGCGCAGTCAGTTTTGAGCAGCTCCATGTGAGTATTAAACCCAAACTCGAGTCCTCTGGAAGAGCAAGGGCTTTGGTCATTGCACCTTCTCACCAGCCTCCCTGGATAAAGCATTTGATTCACATCAAAGCAGTATGTGCTCTGTTTTATAAAGAAATAGTATAGTCTTGTGGTTAATAGTAATTATAACCTGTCTTCCAGGCTCTAATCCTAGCTCTGCAGTTATCCTCAGAATAACCTTGAACAAGCTTCTTCACCTTTTCTGTTTTAGTTTCTTATCTAAAAAATAGGAGGAGAATATTGCATAGCTCCTAGGGTTTATTACAAGAATTGGAGTACTGATAAAGAAAATCTTAAATTCACATGTGAGGAGTGCTTAGTAAACATTGGCTATTATTTTATATCTCAAACATTTCATATATTTATGACCAACTCAGATAGACTTTGCCATACTGAAACTTCATTGTTTTATATTTCGCTGGGAATAATGACTTCCCTTTGATTGCCTTGTGTAGCCAATGCCTCAGCTAGAAGGAACTCTGTTTTTTAAAACTGAGAAATGATTTAAGTGCTGTAATAGACAGCCAGACATGTATACTCCAGTGTTCAAAGAATTCTATGACCATTGTCACCATTTACTCTTAAGATGCCATCATTGGAACAACTTTGTCATGAATATTCCCTGGATCCCCTACACTCTAACTCTAGCATCCAGGCTTCTACCATCCTCTCTTCCTGAATTTAAGTGTGAATCTCCTGTCATATTTATACACAAGGATATGGTATGTGCTTCCCTGTGATTATGCCTTTTGTTTGGCATAGTTTTGAGGTTTATCTGTTATAGCATGTGTGTGTGCTCAATTCCTTTTTAAGTGATATTCTTTATTGTTTATTGTTTAACACTTTCAGATGTTTATACACTGGTTTTCGAGTCAGTTCATCCTTTTCTTTCTCCTCTCTCATTCTTCTCCCACTGAAACTGTTCGCAACGAGTTTCCTCCTTGCCTTCACCTCTTCATTTTGTATGTGGCTCACAGAGCTCAATTAGAGTTGCTTTAATTAGAGTATGGGTAGGAGGTTAATTGCTGAACAGTTTCTTATTCTGTTCATTCATTTATTAGTTGGTAGCAATTTTTCCCTATTCTTCAGTGATTATGAACAGTACTAAGACATTCATGTAAGTGCTTTTGTATAAATATTTCAAGCCTCTTATGGAATTGTGAGACTTATAAAATATGATAACTCCACAAAGTAACTTTTTAGTAAATCACAAAAGGTCTTTCAAAATGGCTACATCGGTGTGATATTCCATCAGCCATGTTTATTTCATTGCATTAACGTTGAGTCCCTTCTTAGAATTTATAGACTGAAAGGTCATTAGTGATGTGATGGTGAAAATAACTGGTGTCTTTAGGAGACTGTGAAGCCTTCAAGGTACAACCCCCAGGAAAGAGATTAGTGGCCCTATAATGAAGATTAGTGATTTTTTCTTTCACATTTCTTGAGACAAGAGCATAAAGGCACCAGTTACTAATGAGCCGTCCCTCATCAGACACTGAGTCAACTAGAGGATTTGTTTTGAGCTTCTTTCTCTCCAAGTCATGAGAAATCAATCTATGATACTGATTAAATATCTACTTTTGTAAACATATCAAAAAGTATTTCATATCCTGATAACAATTTTAGTTTGTCATTACTATTCAAGTTAGATTATGAATGTGCAGCGGAAGACTCTTTACATGTTAAATTGCACTTTAGCAATGATGAGCAAGAATAGGAATCCTTTCTCACGGTCATTGTTAATTTGTTTATATTATTTAGAGAAATATCTGTCCAAATCTTTTAATCATTTTTAATTTTATATTCTTACATTCTTCCTTAGTAGGATTTCAAATATTTTGATTTTCTTAGAATTTTGCCTCTAATTTTATGTTTGGTCTTGATAAGTGCATTTTAGATCACATTAGAACATTTAATTAGGTTGCCATCTTTGAATTGACTTAAATATTTAAGTTATAAATCCTTGCTAAATATATGACTTACAGTACGTTTTGCAATGCCTTTTCTCTTTATTTCTCCATTATTTTCTCTTCTTTTGGTTTTTTCTCTTTCTTTCTTTCTTTTCTTTCTCTTCCTTCCTTCCTTCCTTCCTTCCTTCCTTCCTTCCTTCCTTCTTTCCTTTACTTATGCTCCTCCTTTCCTTTTCTTCCAGATTTTATTCCTCATCCCTGTCCATCCTCTGACTTTTCCATATCCCATACCTCCTCCCTGCTCCCCTGTCTTCATGAGGATATCTCCACCCCCACCCCTCACCCCATGGAGACCTCTAAACTCCCTGGGGCCTCCAGTCTCTTGAGACTTAGACGCATCTTCAATATCTAAACCCAGTCCTCTTTTGTATATGTGGTAGGGGCCTCATATCAGCTTGTGTTTGCTGCTTGGTTGGTGGTCTACTCTCTGAGAGATCTTGGAGATTCAGATTAATTGAGATATCTTATCTTCCTACAGGGTCACCCTCCTCCTTAGCTTCTTTAAGTTTTTCCCTAATTCAACTGTAGGGGCCAGCAGCTTCTGACCATTGGTTAGGTGCAAATATGTGCATCTGACTCTTTCATCTGCTTGTTGGGTCTTTCAGAGGGCAGCCATGACAGGTCCCTTTGTGTGAGCACTCCATAGCCTCAGGAATAGTGTCAGGTCTTGGGGCCTCTGCTTGAGTTGGACTCCATTTTGGGCCTGTCACTGGACCTTCTTTTCCTCAGGCTCCTCTCCATTTCCATCCCTGCAGTTCTTTCAGACAGGAACAATTATGGGTCAGAGTTTTGACTGTGGGATGGCAACCCCATCCCTCATTTGATGCCCTGTTTTTTTCTACACTGGAGGTGGGCTGTACAAGTTTCCTCTCCCCAATGTAGGGCATTTAATCTAAGGTGCCCCCCTTTAAGTCCTGAGAATCTCTCACCTCTCAGGGCTCTCGTACATTCTTGAGGGTCCCCCAAAACTCCTACCTTCCGAGGTTGCCTATTTCCATTCTTTCTGCTGGCCTTCAGGGCTTCAGTCCTTTTCCCCCACCTAATACCAGATCGTGTTCTCCTCTTCCCCCACATCTCCTTTCTCTCCCAAGATCCCTCCATCCCTCCTCACATGTGATTGCTTCTTTCTCCCTCCCAAGTGGAACTGAAGCCTTCTCACTTATGCCCTTCAGCCTGTTGAAATTTTTTGAGATCTGTGGACTGTATTTGGGTATTCTGTACTCTTTTTTTTTTGGCTAATATCCATTTATTATTGAGCACATATTGTGCACTTTTGGGTCTGAGTTACCTCACATAGGATGATATTTTCTAGTTCCACCCATTTGCTTGCAAAACTCAAGCTGTTCTCATTATGAATATCTAAGTAGCATTCCATTGTGTAAATGAATCACATTTTTTGTATCCGTTCTTCTTTTGTTGACCATCTGAGTTGCTTCCTGCTTCTGGATATCACAAATAAGGCCACTATGAACATAGTGAAACATGTGCCCATGTGGCATGGTGGAGCATCTTTTGGGTAAATATTCCCAATAGTGGTATAGCTGGATTTTCATGTAGATTTCTAATTTTCTGAGTAACATCTAGACTGATTTGCAGAGTGGTTGCAATCTCAGTTTGCAATCCCACCAGCAATGGAGAAGTGTTCCTCTTTCTCCACATCCTCCCTATGTGCTGTCACCTGATGTTTTGACATCAGTCATTCTGATTGGTGTAATGTGGAATCTCAAGGTCATTTTGATTTGCATTTCTCTGATCACTAAGGACTTTGAACATTTCTTTAGGTGTTTCTCAGCCATTTGAGATCCCTTAGTTGTGAAATCTTGGTTTAGTTCTATACCCCATTTTTTGATTGGGTGGTTTGGTTGTTTTAGTGGTTAGCTTCTTGAATTTTTTTTTTTTTTGGTAGCACACAAAACCATTTTATTGATATCATTTGAGCCAGACTTTCTGTACTTGGAACTGATTAGCTAGGAATAGAATCTGTATATATACAATTATTATAAATTATGTTAATAAGTTACATGTATGTTTGTTAACATGCGTTTTATCATTTTGACATTTGTTTTATTTTAAATTTCACTCTTAAGTTACATGGCTATATCTAAAATGAATTACTCACATAAATAACATTGTAAATTCTAGGCGAAGAAAATCTTTGCATTTTCTGACTCCATTTGTTTGTTTTTCTGTAAGGAGCGTTCATTTTCTTTTTTTTTAATTTTTATTTTCTTTTTTTTTTTAAAGCTTTCCTCTTTTTTTGATTTTTTTTATTGTATATATTCTATATTTACAATTCATTTCCCTTTTTCTGGTTCCCCACCCCCAAAGGTCCCACATGTCCTTTTCCCTCCCCCTGCTCCCGCATCCACCCCCTCCCACTTTACTGTTCTTGTACTCTCCCACAATGATGTTTTGGTCCATTCTAGCACCAGTGTCCACTCCTTTCTTCTTGTGAGACATCACTTGATATGTGATTTGTGTCTTTGGTGTTCTAAGCTTCTAGGCTAATATCCACTTATCAGTGACTGTATACCATGGGTATTCTTTTGAGACTGGGTCACCTCACTTAGTATGACATTCTCCAGCTCCATCCATTTCTCTAAGAATTTCATGAATTCATTGTTTCTAATGGCTGTATAGTACTCCATTGTGTATATATACCACATTTTTTGTATCCATTCTTCTGTTGAGGGACATCTGGGTTCTTTCCAGCTTCTGGCTATTATATATAAAGCTGCTATGAACATAGTGGAGCATGTATCCTTATTGCATGCTGGTGAATCTTCTGGGTATATTCCCAGGAGTGGTATGGCTGGGTCCTCCGGAAGTATCATGCCCAGTTTTCTGAGGAACCGCCATACTGATTTCCAGAGTGGTTGTACCAGCTTGCATTCCCACCAGCAGTGGAGGAGTGTTCCTCTTTCTCCACATCCTCGCCAACACCTGATGTCTTCTGAGTTTTTAATCTTAGCCATTCTGACTGGTGTGAGGTGAAATCTCAGGGTTGTTTTAATTTGCATTTCCCTAATGACTAGTGATGTTGAACATTTTTTAAGGTGTTTCTCAGCCATCCGAATTTCTTCAGGTGAAAAGACTCTGTTTAGCTCTGTACCCCATTTTTGGATAGGGTTATTTGGTTTTCTGGGGTCTAACCTCTTGAGTTCTTTGTATACATTGGAGATTAGCCCTCTGTCGGATGTGGGGTTGGTGAAGATTTTTTCCCAATTTGTTGGTTGCCGATTTATCCTTTTGACAGTGTCTTTTGCCTTACAGAAACTTTGTAGTTTTATGAGGTCCCATTTGTCTATTCTTGCTCTTAGAGCATAAGCAGTTGGTGTTCTGTTCAGGAATTTTTCCCCTGAGCCAATGTCCTCAAGGGTCTTCCCCAGTTTCTTTTCTATTAGTTTTAGTGTGTCTGGTTTTATGTGGAGGTCTTTGATCCATTTGGAGTTGAGCTTAGTGCAAGGAGATAAGAGTGGATCAATTCTCATTCTTCTGCATGTTGACCTCCAGTTGAGCCAGCACCATCTGTTGAAAAGGCTATCTTTTTTTCCACTGGATGTTTTCAGCTCCTTTGTCGAAGATCAATTGGCCATAGATGTGTGGGTTCAATTCTGGGTCTTCGATCCTATTCCATTGATCCGCTTCCCTGTCACTGAACCAATACCATGCAGTTTTTAATACCACTGCTCTGTAATATTGCTTGAGGTCCGGGATATTGATTCCCCCAGAAGTTCTTTTGCTGTTGATGATAGTTTTAGCTATTCTGGGTTTTTTGTTATTCCAGATGAATTTGAGAATTGCTCTTTCTAGCTCTATGAAGAACTGAGTTGGGATTTTGATGGGAATTGCATTAAATCTGTATATTGCTTTGGGCAAGATTGCCATTTTGACTATATTAGTCCTGCCAACCCACGAGCATGGAAGATTTTCCCATTTTCTGATGTCTTCTTCAATTTCCCTCTTCAGAGACCTGAAGTTTTTGTCGTATAAATCTTTCACATGTTTGGTTAGCGTCACTCCAAGATACTTTATATCATTTGTGGCTATTGTGAAGGGTGTCATTTCCCTAATTTCTTTCTCGGCCTGCTTATCCTTCGCGTATAGGAAGGCTACTGATTTACTTGAGTTGATTTTATAGCCAGCCACTTTGCTGAAGTTGTTTATCAGTTGCAGGAGTTCTCTGGTGGAGGTTTTTGGGTCACTTAAGTAAACTATCATATCATCTGCAAATAGTGATAGTTTGACTTCTTCCTTTCTGATTTCTATCCCTTTGACTTCCCTCTGTTGTAGAATTGCTCTAGCTAGTACCTCAAGTACTATATTGAAGAGATATGGCGAGAGGGGACAGCCTTGTCTAGTCCCTGATTTTAGAGGGATTGCTTCGAGTTTTTCTCCGTTTACCTTAATGTTGGCTACTGGTCTGCTGTATATTGCTTTTACTATGTTTAGATATGGGCCTTGAATTCCTGTTCTTTCCAGGACCTTTAGCATGAAAGGATGCTGAATTTTGTCAAATGCTTTTTCAGCATCTAATGAGATGACCATGTGGTTTTTTTCTTTGAGTTTGTTTATGTAGTGGATTACGTTGATGGATTTCCGTATATTGAACCATCCCTGCATCCCTGGGATGAAGCCAACTTGATCATGGTGAATGATCGTTTTGATGTGTTCTTGGATGCGGTTGGCAAGTATTTTGTTTAGTATTTTTGCATCGATATTCATAAGAGAAATTGGCCTGTAGTTCTCTTTCTTAGTTGGATCTTTGTGAGGTTTTGGTATCAGGGTAATTGTGGCTTCATAGAATGAGTTGGGTAGTGTTCCTTCAGTTTCTATTTTGTGGAATAATTTGAAGAGTATCGGTATCAGGACTTCTTTGAAGGTCTGATAGAATTCTGCACTAAAACCGTCTGGTCCTGTGCTCTTTTTGGTTGGAAGACTGTCTATGACCCCTTCTATTTCTTTGGGGGTTATGGGTCTGTTTAGACGATCTATTTGATCCTGGTTTAATTTTGGTATTTGGTAGCTGTCGAGGAAATTGTCCATTTCCTCCAGATTCTCCAGTTGTGTTAAGTATAGGTTTTTGTAGTAGGATCTGATGATTTTTTGAATTTCCTCAGTTTCTGTTGTTATATCTCCCTTTTCATTTCTAATTTTGTTAATTTGAATACTGTCTCTGTGCCCTTTGGTAAGTCTGGCTAGGGGTTTATCTATCTTGATCTTCTCAAAGAACCAGCTCCTGGTTTTGTTGATTCTTTGTATGGTTCTTTTTGTTTCAACTTGATTGATTTCAGCCCTGAGTTTGATGATTTCCTGTCCTCTACTCCTCCTGGGTGAAATAGCTTCTTTTTGTTTCAGAGCTTTCAGTTGTGCCATTAAGTTGCTAGTGTATACTCTCTCTTGTTTCTTTTTGGAGACACTCAGGGCTATGAGTTTTCCTTCTGTAATTTCCTTCTGTAATTTTTTATATCTCATTTATTTTGTGTTTGATCCTGATGGTCTGTATATTAAATAAACACTGTTCAGCTTATCTACCATCTTCTCCAAGAATTCTTAGCTAAGCAATATCTTCAACTGAATACATTGGAGATTGGCTTGAAAGGAGTGTTTCCTTTATTTCATATTTCCTGGAATCATGGATTTTAATACAATGACTTAATTCTTCTGTTCTTAGTAAATTTCAAGGCTCACAGAAGAAGCCATTGTTTTTATTTGTCATTTATTTTTTGTTTGTTTTTCAGCTCTTCCAAATGAATTCGGTGTACTTCTCAGGCAAAGACCCCCCTTCCCCATTCTTATTCAATTGTCATTTTAAATTTCTGAAAAGAACACAATGTTTAGACTCAAAACCTAGGCTGACTTCTAACTCTGATTTTAATTAATCTTTTAATTTCTATAGAGTAACATCTTGCCAGACTTCAAATTCATCCCTTGAAGTAATTATAATCTGAACAAAGACATGAGACTTATAGTCAAATACTTCATAGGGAAGTGTAAAGCAAACACTGTTGACAATAATGGCAGCCATCTTTGTTTCTATTCTAAAGTTACCAAAAAATTGAATTCATGATCAATAAATAATCATTGAATTGAACTTTCTAGTGTCTACAAGACCATTACCCATGCAATAATTTGAAAAGGAAGGAAATAATCTAGAATGCTCCATGGAAAATATTTCATTTCATGCTCAGATCTGTGCTTTGCTAAATGCTATGTTGCTTTTCCTTCTGAGTATATCTCAGCTTACTGTGGTCTGTGTTCTTCCATATAATTTAGGTTGTAGTGGTGCCACATGCCTAATCTTTCCATTGTTGATGAAAATAATCTATAAACTAAGAACAAGAATAATTCTCTATGCCTCCAGGTTATTGCTGTACTCAAAAGATGCTAATGTTAGATTCTTGAAGTAGCTCTTATTGTAAGAAGAAAAAGAATTTAAGACAAGCCAGTCTTTCTCATTATTTGTTAACTATAGACATTATTGCTAAAGACTCACTCCTAGAATGAGTTCAATGCTTCAAATATTCTCTGTTAAGAGAGCAATTTCAAAAACTGTCATAGGTACTCAGCAGAGTATTACTTTGACTTTGTTAAGGAGTCTGTTTCCACTTAGCTCATAATCCACATTGAAGATGATTCAGAGATGCTAAGAACACTCCTCCTCAGTAAGAAGAAGATCATACTGATCTCTCAATGATATCAGAACAACAGCCAAACTACTTTCCATTATTATTTTTCCCATGCACAAGTGAGATATTGGACAAGGTCCAGACCAAGTAAAAGGCAGACCAGCCCTTTCAGCTGCCATGGCATAAATTCATTTTCTTCAGAGAGTGGATTTCCCAAGTGTTAGTCCTATGGTACACAAGAATAATCACTGTTGCCCTCTGTGTGGCTCTTTAATAATTTACATATCCAGAAAATTTTAGTGCATAGTGGTAAAAGAACAGATATGTAACTGCCCTCTTGCTTTTAAACACCAGAAACAGGAAATTAAATGAATGTAGTCACTTCTATTATGGGTGATAAAAATCCTTAGCAAGTGAGTTTGCCAGAAATTTATAGAAGATTTGTAGACCTTAGATGTATATTACAAACTAATAATTTGCCTATGTGGTATTTATTCAAAAAATTCAATGCCTTAGGTAATTAAGGCCATTATAGTATAACATCACAGACTAAAAGTCTCATGTAAAATACACTCCTTCCTAAAGTTTTATAGACTGAGAAGCCAGCATGGTAGCTAGGGAAGTCAATGTCTCTCGGGGAAGTAGGAATCTTTAAATTATCTGACATATTGTCAGAGTATTGGTGGTTGTGACAGTCACTCTTTCTGATATTGCTTCACTTACAAATGTCCCTGATTACCTACAAAAAGTCAGGTTTTGGAGATACAGAAGTGATGCTATCTTGTTTCTCTTAGAGGTATCCATAGTCTAGACTTAATAAGTAAAATAAATAACTTATTTTAAAGGAATTTGAAATCAAGAGATTTCCATTTAAGTGGAAATATGAGAGCAAATAATTATTTGAAAAACTTTAAGGAATGAGTAAACTCTAAGACTGGTTGTTCTTAAACCTCTCTAGATACAAAGGTCTTGCTGAATCACTCACCAAATGGAATGGTTGTAAAATCAATAGAGAATTCCACATTAAGTACTTATGAATAGAAATTTTTTACCAAATACTCAAAGAAACTGTTGCTCTGGATTTATTTTAAATTTTTTTGGTGTGTGTGTGTGTGTGTGTGTGTGTGTGTGTGTATGTGTGTGTGAGAGAGAGACAGAGAGATACAGATACAGAGACAGAGACAGAGACAGAAACAGAGGGACTATGAGTGCACATCCTCTTCAGAAGCTGACAGAACTGCTAGGAGCTGGAGTGACAGGCAGTTGTGAGTTACCTAACATGGGTGCTAGTAGCCAAATTTGGGTTCTCAAGAGGAGCAGTAAGCTCTCTCTTTTTTTTTTCAAAAAAATTTTCTTATTGGATATATTCTACATTTACATTTCATTTCCTATTTTTTGTTTCCCCACTACCCTAAGGTCCCACATGCCCTTTTCCCTTTCCCCTGCTCCCTCTTCCACCCCTTACAACTTCCCTGTTCTGGTTTTCCCCTACACTGATGCTTTGATCCTTTCCAGCACTAGTGTCCATTCCTTTCTTCTTGTCAGACATCATTTGGTATGTGAATTGTGTCTTTGGTGTCCCAAGATTCTAGGCTAATATCTACTTATCTGTGACTGCATACCATGGGTATTTTTTTGAGACTGGGTTACCTCACTTAGTATGATGTTCTCCAGCTCCATCCATGAATTTCATTAATTCATTGTTTCTAATGGCTGAATAGTATTCCATTGTGTGTGTGTGTATATATATATATATATATATATATATATATATATATATATACCACATTTTTTGTATCCATTCCTCCGTTGAGGGACATCTGGGTTCTATCCAGCTTCTGGCTATTATAAATAAGGCTGCTATGAACATAGAGAAGCATGTATCCTTATTGCAGGCTGGGGAATCTTCTGGGTATATTCCCAGGAGTGGTATGGCTGGGTCCTCCGGAAGTATCATGTCCAGTTTTCTGAGGAACTGCCAAACTGATTTCCAGAGTGGTTGTACCAGCTTGCAGTCCCACCATCAGTGGAGGAGTGTTCCTCTTTCTCCACATCCTCGCCAATACCTGATTTCTTTTGAGTTTTTAATCCTAGCCATTCTGACAGGTGTGAGATGAAATCTCAGGGTTGTTTTGATTTGCATTTCTCTAATGACTAATGATGTTGAACATTTTTTAAGGTGTTTCTCAGCCACCCAATTTTCTTCAGGTGAAAAGTCTTTGTTTAGCTCTGTACCCCATTTTTGGATAGGGTTATTTGGTTTTCTGGGGTCTAACTTCTTGAGCTCCTTGTATACATTGGATATTAGGCCTCTGTCGGATGTGGGGTTGGTGAAGATCTTTTCCCAATTTGCTGGTTGCTGATTTGTCCTTTTGACAGTGTCTTTTGCCTTACAGAAACTTTGTAATTTTATGAGGTTCCATTTGTCTATTCTTGATCTTAGAGCATAAGTGATTGGTGTTCTGTTCAGGAATTTTCCCCCTGAGCCAGTCCTCAAGGGTCTTCCCCAGTTTCTTTTCTATTAGTTTTAGTGTGTCTGGTTTTATGTGGAGGTCTTTGATCCACCTGGAGTTGAGTTTAGTGCAAGGAGATAAGAGTGGATCAATTCTCATTCTTCTGCATGTTGACCTCCAGTTGAACCAACACCATTTGTTGAAAAGTCTATCTTTTTTCCACTGGATGTTTTCAGCTTTTTTGTCAAAGATCAATTGGCCATAGATGTGTGGGTTCAATTCTGGGTCTTCAATCCCATTCCATTGATCCACTTCCCTGTCACTGTACCAATACCATGCAGTTTTTAACACTACTGCTCTGTAGTATTGCTTGAGGTCTGGGATATTGATTCCCCCAGAAGTTCGTTTACTGTTGATGATAGTTTTAGCTATCCTGGGTTTTTTGTTATTCCAGATGAATTTGAGAATTGCTCTTTTTAACTCTGTGAAGAACTGAGTTGGAATTTTGATGGGGATTGTGTTGAATCTGTATATTGCTTTTGGCAAGATTGCCATTTTAATTATATTAATCCTGCCAACCCATGAGCATGGAAGATTTTTCCATTTTCTGATGTCTTCTTCAATTTCCTTTTTCAGAGACTTGAAGTTTTTGTCCTATAAATCTTTCACTTGTTTGTTTCGAGTCACACCAAGATACTTTATATTGTTTGTGGCTATTGTGAAGGGTGTCATTTCCCTAATTTCTTTCTCGGCCTGCTTATCCTTTGAGTATAGGAAGGCTACTGATTTGCTTGAGTTGATTTTATAACCAGCCACTTTGCTGAAGTTGTTTATCAGCTGTAGGAGTTCTCTGGTGGAGTTTTTTGGATCACTTAAATATACTATCATATCATCTGCGAATAGTGATAGTTTGACTTCTTCCTTTCCAATTTGTATCCCTTTGACTATCTTAGGTTGTCAAATTGCTCTAGCTAGTACCTCAAGTACTATATTGAAGAGATATGGTAAGAGGGGGCAGCCTTGTCTAGTCCCTGATTTCAGTGGGGTTGCTTCAAGTTTCTCTCCATTTACTTTGATGTTGGCTATCGGTCTGCTGTAAATTGCTTTTACTATGTTTAGATATGGGCCTTGAATTCCTGTTCTTTCCAAGACTTTTAGCCTGAAAGGATGCTGAACTTTGTCAAATGCTTTTTCAGCATCTAATGAGATGACCATGTGGTTTTTTTTCTTTGAGTTTGTTTATGTAGTGGATTACGTTGATGGATTTCCGTATATTATACCATCCCTGCATCCCTGGGATGAAGCCAACTTGATCATGGTGAATGATCGTTTTGATGTGTTCTTGGATTCGGTTGGCAAGTATTTTATTTAGTATTTTTGCATCAATATTCATAAGGGAGATTGGCCTGTAGTTCTCTTTCTTAGTTGGATCTTTCTGTGGTTTTGGTATCAAAGTAATTGTGGCTTCATAGAATGAGTTGGGTAGTGTTCCTTCTGTTTCTATTTTGTGAAATAGTTTGAAGAGTATTGGTATTAGGACTTTTTTGAAGGTCTGATAGAATTCTGCACTAAAACCATCTGGTCCTGTGCTTTTTTTGGTTGGAAGACTTTCTATGACCCCTTCTATTTCTTTGGGGGTTATGTGTCAGTTTAGATGATCTATTTGATCCTGATTTAACTTTAGTATTTGGTATCTGTCTAGGAAATTGTCCATTTCCTCCAGATTCTCCAGTTGTGTTGAGTATAGGCTTTTTGTAGTAGGATCTGATGATTTTTTGATTTTCCTTAGTTTCTGTTGTTGTATCCCCCTTTTCATTTCTAATTTTGTTAATTTGAATACTGTCTCTGTGCCCTTTGGTAAGTCTGGCTAGGGGTTTATCTATCTTGTTGATTTTCTCAAAGAACCAGCTCCTGTTTTTTTTTTTGATTCTTTGTATGGTTCTCTTTGTTTCAACTTGATTGATTTCAGCCCTGAGTTTGATGATTTCCTGTCCTCTACTCCTCCTGGGTGAAATAGCTTCTTTTTGTTTCAGAGCTTTCAGTTGTGCCATTAAGTTGCTAGTGTATACTCTCTCTTGTTTCTTTTTGGAGACACTCAGGGCTATGAGTTTTCCTCTTAGCACTGCTTTTATTGTGTCCCATAGATTTGAGTATGTTGTACCTTCATTTTCATTAAATTCTTAAAAGTCTTTAATTTTTTTCTTTATTTCTTCCTTGACGAATGTATCATTGAGTAGATTATTGTTCAGCCTCCACGTGTATAATGATTTTCTGTTGTTTTTGTTGCTATTGAAGAACACTCTTACTCCATGGTGATCCGATAGGAGGCATGGGATTAGTTCGATCTTTTTATATTTGTTGAGGTCTGTCTTGTGACCAATTATATGGTCGATTTTGGAGAAAGTACCATGAGGCGCTGAGAAAAAGGTATAGTCTTATGCTTTAGAATGAAATGTTCTATATATATATATATCTTAAATCCAATTGGTCCAACGTTTCAATGAGTTTCCCTGTGTCCCTGTTTAGTTTCTGTTTTCCTGATTGGTCCATTGAGGATAGTGGAGTGTTGATGTCCCCCAAAATTATTGTGTTAGGTGCAATGTGTGCTTTGAGCTTTAGTAAAGTTTCTTTTACAAATGAGGGTGCCCTTGCATTTGGAGCGTAGATGTTTAGAATTGTGAGTTCTTCTTGGTGGATTCTTCCTTTGACTAGCAAGAAGTGACCTTCTGTGTCTCTTTTGATGACTTTGGGTTGCAAGTCAATTTTATCTGATATTAGAATGGCTATTCCAGGTCGCTTTCTGTGTCCATTTGCTTTAAGATTGTCCTCCAGCCTTTTACTCTAAGGTAGTGTTTGTCTTTGACTCTGAGGTGTGTTTCCTGTAAGCACCAAAATGTAGGGTCCTGTTTCTGTATCCAGTCTGTTAGTCTATGTCTTTTTATTGGGGAATTGAGTCCATTGATGTTACTAGAAATTAATGAATAGTGATTATTACTTCCTGACATTTTTGATGTTATTTTTGTTTTTGAGTAGTTATCTTCCTTTGAATTTGATGGAAGAAGGTTACTGTCTTGCTTTTTCTTGGGTGCAGTTTCCTTCCTTGTATTGGAGGTTTCCTCCTATTATCCTTTGTAGAGCTGGGTTAGTGGAAAGATATTGTGTAAATTTGGTCCTGTCATGGAATATTTTGATTTCTCCATCTATGTTGATTGAGAGTTTTGCTGGGTATAGTAGTCTTGGCTGACATTTGTGTTCTCTTAGGGTCTGCATGAGGTCTGCCCAGGATCTTCTAGCTTTTATGGTTTCTGGAGAGAAGTCTGGTGTGATTCTTATAGGTCTTCCTTTATATGTTACTTGGCCTTTTTCTCTTACTGCCTTTAATATTCTTTCTTTGTTTAGTACATTTGGAGTTTTGATTATTATTTGACGGGAGGTATTTCTGTTCTGGTTTGTTTGGAGTCTGTTTGGAGTTCTGTAGGCTTCTTGTATATTCATGGGCATCTCTCTCTTTAAGTTAGGGAAGTTTTCTTCCATAATTTTGTTAAAGATATTTGCTGGCCCTTTAAGTTGTAGATCTTCACTCTGATCTATCCCTATAATCCTTAGGTTTGGTCTTCTCATTGTGTCTTGGATTTCCTGGCTGTTTTGGGTTACAAGCCTTTTGGATTTTGCGTTTTCTTTGACTGTGGAGTCAATGGTTACTATGTTATCTTCAGCATCTGAGACTCTTATCTCTATCTCTTGTATTCTGTTGTTGATGTTTGCATCTATGACCCCTGATTTCTTCCCAAGGTTTTCTATCTCCAAAGTTGTGTCCTTTTGTGATTTCTTAGTTGTTTCTACCTCTGTGTTCAGATCTTGGATGGTTTTGCTCAGTTCCTTCATTTGTTATTTGTGTTTCCTGTAATCCTTTAAGAGATTTTTGTGTTTCCTCTTTCGTGACTTCTGCCTGTTGTTTCAAGTTCTCCTGCATTTCTTTAACTGATTTTCTCATTTCCTCTTTATTGGTTTCTGTCTGTTGGCCCATATTCTCTTGGAGTTCTTTAAGTGATTTTTGTGTTTGCATTGTAAGAGCTTCTACCCTATTGATATTCCCCTGAATTTCTTTAAGAGATTTTTTATGCCTTTTTTGTGTTCCTCTAGCAACATCATGACCAGTGCTTTTATATCCAACTCTTGTTTTTCTGGTGTGCTGGAATATCTAGGACTTGCTCTGGTTGGCGAATTGGGTTCAGATACTGCCATATTGCCTTGATTTTTGTTTGTAATGGTCCTACATTTGCCTTTTGCCATCTGTTTATCTCTGGAGTTGTTGGTCTTGTTCTTGATGGTTGGTGTTTGAAGCTCCTGTGAGCCTGGCGTTTGGCGCTGCTGTAGTAGAGGGCGTCCAAGCTCCTGAGGTGGAGACCGGGAGGTTTCAGTTACTGGACTCTTAGTTACCTCCTCAGCTCTGCTGTGCCGGATCTAGGTCTTCCGGAGGCTTGCTGCTGGACCTGCAATTGGCCTCCTGCAGTCTCTTCCTGGCCTGCCTAATTGCCAGCTCTTAAGAATCAGATTTTTTTCCTCCACAGATCTGGGCTAGTCTGTTAGATCTTTATGGTGTCCTGGGTTCCTCTATTGGTTCTCTATGGTGACCTGTTCAGGCCACAAGCTCCAAAATGGTGGCAGGTCTCGGGGCTCTGTCTAACCACTGGGTTCCCTACAGAACTGGAGGTTCCCTGGTTGGGCTGCTAGAACCTAGATGGTAGTACTCTCAGTCCACAGGGCTCTGTCATGTTAGCTGTCTGTGGTGTCCTGAGGCAAGATGTCAGCCTCTGGCCGTACTCCAGGCACCGACCCACTAGCAGGTTGGTGGCCCCTTGGGTTGGCGCAGAGACAGCTTGCCAAGCTGATCTGGCTCTGTGTGCACTGCCAAGCTGTTGGTGCACAGACCTATCTCCAACCTCCTTTGGCTTTGGGCGTGAGCAAGAGCCTGACCAGGTGTTCTTTGCCAGGCTAAGTCTCTGTCCAAGCACCTGGACCCAGTCGCCAGCTGGCAGTCCGCAGCGACCTGTGGGAATATGGCGGCCGGCTGCAAGCCTGCTAGCTGGTCCCCAGGGATCAGGGACAGCCTCTAAGCTGCAGGTGCACAGAGCTCCTGCCGACCTCCCCTGGCTCTGGGGGCCAGCAAGGGCCTGACTGGGTATTCGTTGCTAAGCCAAGTCTCTGTCCACGCACCTGAACCCAGTCACTGGCAGGCAGTCCGCAGTGACCCGAGGGAAGATGGCAGCCGGCTGCAAGCCTGCTAGCCGGTCCCCAGGGATCAGGGACAGCCTCTGAACTCTCTTAATTGCTGAGCCATCTCTATTCCTTCAGGAAAACACTTAAGTTCAGTGGTGTCACTAGTATTCAGAACCTATAAGATGTAAAGAGGCTTTAAGATATTTTGTATCAAATACTTCTTCCATGTGGAGAATGAAAATTTGAATCAGAGACTGGAGAGAATATAATTTGTGCTAACATATATTGATGGTGACATTCTATAGCAGTATTACATTGCTAAAACAGGAGGATCTGGTTGGGGAGAGTATGGATGCAGGAATCCTGTCCAGATTATTCTGTTAAACAAAAGTTGAGAGTGACAGAGAAGCTGAATGCAAGCACACTTTGCTGTCCTAGAATAAAGATTCCTGCAGAGAAGTGCTTATTCATGTTATTAAGTGGAGAGTGGTGTGTGAATTTGAGAGCTATCATTGGACATAAGTTCATAGTTTTAAAAGTCCCAATTTAACTTTTTGGCTTCATGATGCCTTCATACCCCACAAGTGATGATTGATCTGCACTTAACGACAATAATAATGAGGGAATCACAATTTCTTTTATTTTTTATTTTCATTTAAAACAGATTCTTCTCTCATCCTCCCTATAATTTCCCCTCCCTCTTCTCCTATCTCCTGCCCCACCCCCAGCCCCTGACATCCATCTCACTAGACAACAAAGACCACAAAGCAAAAGTACTCAAGAATGAGGCAAAAGAGTCAGAGATACCCTCACTCCCACATTTTGAATCCCACAAACATACTAAGATAACAGTCACAACATGGACACAAAGGACTTAGTACAAATACAGGAAGGCCTTGTGTTTATAGCTTCTGTGTCTGGAAGCCGATATGCACCCATCTTAGTTAATTTAGTGATGGGCCATGACCTCTGCTGTCCTCTATCTTGTCTGACTTCTATAATCTTTCTGCCCTCATGTCCATGAAATTCTCTGACATGAGAAGGGAGGGACTCCATGGAGACTTCCATTTTAGACTCTCTCTCTCTCTCTCTCTCTCTCTCTCTCCATGTCTAGCTATGAGTCTCTGCATCTGTTCCCATATGCTGCTGGAGCATGCCTCTCTGATAGTTTTAGATAAGGCACTAATCAAAGAGTATAGTAGAAAATTATTATGAATAATTTCATTGATTTTTGGGGTAGTAGGGTTTGGGTCTCTGGGCTATCTAGTGTTTGGTTCCTGAGAATACAGGTAGTGTCAGGGATGTGCTCCCTGTCTTGGAGTGCGTCTCAAGTTATATCAGCCATCGATTTACCACTACCCCAAGTTCTGAACTACCATTGCCTCAGCATATTTTGCAGCCAGGACAGAGTATAAATCAAAGGTTTTGTGTCTGGGTTCCTGCTCAGGTTTCTCTTTTGAAAGCCTTAAGAATACATTCCCACACTAAAGAGACTAGACCGTAGGGGTGAAGACTCCATGTTGGCACCATTTGAACTCTCCATGTTCAAAAGCCATGTGGATATTGTCCTCAACAATGGGGCCCACTGTCAGATTTTAGAGAGCATCCCTCCGTCCTAGCATCAGGCTGGGTTGTTTGGGGAGCTCCTCAGGACCCCCTCAACCAGCGACGTAACCTAATGCAAGCCAGGCCTGACACTGGTAGACTTCACTAGCTACAAGAGATTGACAGTTCAGATGCCATACTCTCCATTTGTAGGAGTCCTCACTAGGCTCACCTACATACATTCCATGAAGTTTCCTCTGAACTGGGTTTCCACACCATCCTCTGACTGCTCACCAATTCCATCCAAAATCACAATTTAATAGGCAAGATATTTGTTCTTTCAATGGCTCATTTACTTCATAGCAAGATTATTATTTTTAAAAGTTCTGCTCCTCAACTCATTTCAGATCATCACCATTTCTTTTATGAAAACACAAAGAAACGCCCCTGAAAGTAGTTAGTATAGTTTTATTGATCTTCTCTTTAAAGTAATAGACATTTTCATACATCAATTTTAAAACCAGCCAGCAAATGTCAGAAAAAGAACTGAAACTGTGTACCAGTTAAGAGTATTCTCTAGCAATATTGGTTAGAGAGAAGTGGAAGAAAAATTCAGAATGGAGAGAAGGAATTGGTAATGTGGGGTGACAAATAATTATCAGAAATGGAGAAGAGATTTGATTCAAAGGTATCTCAGGGAGTTGTCCTTGGATTCTGAAGAAATTATTGCAATATTGTATTACAGCCACTGATCCCAGTGAGAAGGTTTGATTCTTTTGTTCTTACCTTCAATGGAGGAATTAGGGTGAAGTGGAAGCTTATTAATGTGAGCTATATGGACAGGATGAATGGGGTTGTATTGACAGCATGCTTTCTTTATTCATCAATTAGATTATATGACCTTGGAAATTATGTTTGCCTTCTCTAAATCTCTATTTTACCATCTCCAATAGTATGCAACCAGCACTAAAAAAGAGCAGGGAAAAAAAGAGAGGCAATAGTCTGTGTTTGGTAGTAAATTGAGACACAGCGAATCTCCTAATTAGCATACGGGGAGGAGACAAAAGACATGGAAACACAGAGAAGTTCAAGGTCAGATGAGTAATGGAAGTCTTTGGAGAAAGGCTGGCATCTTGCTTGGTTCTCTCTCTCTCTCTGTATGTATGATATTGCTTGTATGTATGATGTATGTGTGCTTGTGCATATGTATGTGTGTGGTATGTATATGTGCATGTGCTTATGCATGTGCATGTATGATGTTGATTGTATGTAAGTATGCCTGTGGTGTGTGTGTGTGTGTGTGTGTGTGTGTGTGTGTTCCCATTCAGAGACCATAGCAGGATATCCAGTGTCTTCCCTTACTGCTGTCTGTCTTACTACATTAAGGCAGTCTCTCACTGAGGAGAAATTTCAATGTTTCAGCTAGACTGGATGGCCAGGGAACTCCTGGGATTTGCCTGCCTTGTGCTTAGTAATGTTGGGAACACATAGCATGTATCCATATCTGGCTTTTTTCATAGGTGGTACTGGTGACTTGATTTCAGGTCTGATGTTTTCAGAGAAAGTCTTTGCACCCACTGATTGGTCATCTTTGGATCATTTCTATTTTGCCAAAATCAGTTTTAGATTGTTTTTTTGCTTTCTATTTTTGTGATTGGTTCCTCTGGCCCTCCCAAGATGGTGGGTGGGAGGGTGGGAGAGAGAGAGAGAGAGAGAGAGAGAGAGAGAGAGAGAGAGAGAGAGAGAGGTCTTGTTTAGGAACTTTGCCTTCCATCTCAAATATATCTTTTGTACTATGTCAGGATTTTACCTTTACACACAGCAGGTGTTGCTGTCTTCCCCAGAATGAGCATTTTCTTTTGCTGTTTACCTATACTGAAGAAGTCTTCATTCTTATAGATTCTGAGATCACTTTCCACCAAGCCTGATGCAACACATCCTACTTATAACAGAGCAAAACAGATGGTTTAAATCATGGGTAAGTCAACTCCTTTCAGAGCTGGTTTCTTTATTTGCAGGATGATAATAATCACAACACCTACTTACACAGTTACAGTAGGGCTACATGTGATACTACTTATGCAGTCAATTGCTAGAACACCTGGCAAGCCAGAGCTGGCTGGATTAGGTGATGACCATTATCAATTACTTATTAAAATCTGTCTTGTGAAAACATATGAGCACCACTCTGTCATGGAGAATTCATTTGATTTTTTTTATTCACTTTAAGATGACTTTTCTTTAGCTTATTTAATTATTGCCTCAATATGTCCAAGAACCAGGAAAGTAAGTTAAACTCCCAAATCCAGATATTTGGCCAGAAAATCATTCCATGTGATTATTCACCTTGAGAAGTGTGCTTTCTGTATCTAGTTTTACTGTTTAGTCTCCCTGTGCTAATGTTGAATATGTTCAAACCTCCTTCTTTATCATTCTAAGTAGGTTTTGGGTTTAATTGAGGATTGTGATGAATGAACTGAAAGTCTGAGTCTAAAGGCTGGTCAGACAGATTTGTTCAGGAGGGCTAAGGACGTTTTATTATTTGGAAGAAAAACTAAGCTGGTTTTACTTCTTTTGTGATACATCAAAATGAAGTGTGGCTAAAAACGAATAAAGAAAGACAGACAAAGCCTACTTCTCCACGTACCAAAAGAATTCTGGAGGAGCCACATGTGCTCCCTGATGAGAGTAGCGTGTGCTTGTATGTGCAGAGGTTTGAGAGGCCTTGCGTGACCTCTCTGGAGGAAATGGCACCAGAGAGCATGCTCTCCCAGGTAATGGAGGGAGGGGGCATCTACTGAGCTATTAACAGCTGCTTCCTCCCTGTTCCTTCCTGTGGGCCTCTGAGCTGTGTTTGTCAGAGACTCTCATCCCTACAGGGAGGTTAAGCCATTATGGAAAATTTGCACTTTGCAGATAATTAAAATAAATTGGTTTAAATGAATTTCTGGCCTCTTTCCTGACTACAGGAACTGAAGAAAACCAAGAAGACAGGGGAAATATGGAAACAGTTAAAGAAAACCAAATTTATGGATTGTAGGAATTCCAAATTTATAAAATCAGAAGTTAAATATTCTGAACGGAAACATGGTCCTTCCTACTGGAACAAATGAAAACTCACCCATTCATTTATTCAATCTTTCATGACATTCGTTTCTTGTCTGTAATAGGTACTGTGCCATGGGAGACACAATGAGGTCTCTGGAAGGACTCGAGGCACATGGTCTAAAGGAGTTTTTAGGACTGTGGATAAATTATAGCCCAACAAGGGATGCTGCAATAGACAGGAGCATAAAGTCCACAGAACAGTGCTGACACGGAGAGAAAATCTGAGCCACAGCCCAGAAGGTCTTTCCTGAGGCATAGGACTGGAGCCGCAAAGCGACACAGTCTGCTAAGGACGGCTTTCTGGTGCAGAGCCAACTTGTGATATTTTGTCACAACAACATGAAGGTTCTCACTGAACGCTGTCCTGATGCTTTTGGTTTTGATTTCTAGCTCTGTGGTCCCAGCTCCGCAGCCTGAGCTCTGCAGCCCTGGACACTGAGCACAGAGAAGACACCTCTGTGTTGCTCCTTCAAGGTCTTCCTGCTGCACTGGAGGTGTTTCACAGCAACTCTGAAGAAGGTCGATTCCAGAGCATTAATAGGAAAGCCCACTCGAGAGAACAGTGTGGTTAGAAGGCAAATCCATTATTGGCATAAAAGGGCATTGGTAAAAGGATATGTGTACATCTCTGCTAGAGAAATAGATAGCAGACAACTGAGAGCTTTGCAAGTGAGCTGGGTACCTCTGAGCTGAGCCGCACCACTAGGCCTTCACAGTAGATAGTCTTCAGCTTGAGAAAGAAAACTAAACTCGTCAAAGAAAACTGAAAAGTAACTGTTATTCCCAAACTTCTGACTTCTCTAGTTTTCTGCCTATTCACATTTCCAAAACACCTTTAGATGTTGTCACTACGTTTCCTCTAGATCTGCACTGCTCAAAGTTCACCAGTTATATTTGTTGTAAAACATCGTGAGGTTTACCATTTAAACCATTAATATGTGTAACCAAATCTCATTTTCTGCTTTCAAATTTGGCCGTCTGTGGACATCTATGTGCAACCCTAAGACCACATTGGGGCCTAGGTCATTTGCAGCCCTGTGCAATGGGGGTGGGGATATGGGGGGAGGGTCTTAATCACTGACATGTGCATTCTCTCTAGTTCCCAAGAGATGACACTTGGTTTTGTGCTAATAAGCATTCTCTTCTGCCTGTTTAGGCCACGGTTTTCACATAAATAATTTTTCTCCATGATTTTGGTGCTTAAATGACCTTCGTGTGTAATGTCAATAGTTCTGTCCACTATTCCGCGACACTATTCCGAATAGTAAATTCTATTGGGCCTTGTGCAAAGATCCTGTGTATTAGACAAACCTCAGGCACAAGTGACATGCTGTTGGTTACAAGCCCAGTGTTCATCAGATGCCTATACTGAATGAGCTGGATCCCAGCCCACACATAAAGAAGCCAGGCTGCATTTTGATTGGTTTAAGTAATCACTGAGAACAGTGGCTCATAGGAAACCCATCTGATCTGTGGCTTTCTTTGGGAGCAATTGTCCAGTGCTCCCTACCTCAGTATTTGGGAGGACTTCATAGAATTTAACTGCTGAAAATAACACTATAAATGCTCAGGCCTGACTACATGTGTCCATGCAAACACATTCATGTGGACACAAGCCGAAAGCAAATGTTTAAATTGGAAATGCTAGCAGAGGCTCAGGATGATGTGAGTGCTCTTGAGATCCCCCTCCATTGTGATTTCAGTTCTTTCTTTCTTCCTCTCTTCTCCTCTTTTTACTTCTGCCTTTTCTCCTTTAGTAAGAAAGCACTTTTAAAGTTGAGAGGGGTCATGCCAGTTTAAGAAATTCATGAACTTATAGCATTTGAAGCTAAATTAATTTCCAGACTCCCTGAAGTCCATCACGTTTGATGAGTGAGGCCTGAGTAAGGAGCTATCTTGGCCTTTCTCTCTCTCTCTTTTTTTTTTTTTGAAAACCCTATTCCAGCTTCGCTTCTGACTCCAAGCACATGGATATAACCTTGGGTCAATTGCTTCTATGGGAGTTCATTCTCAAAGATAGGGGAGTAAATTAAAATTTTAAAAAGAAGTTAAAAGAAGTCTACAGAAGATTAATTTGCCTCCACAATAACTTTAGAACCATTGTTCTGTCATCTTAATTCAGAGTTCTTGAAATTTCACAGACAATGACTTCTGCAGTCCCACCTGATTGGGATGTGTTATCCTGGAATATACAATTATAAAATAAATATATCAGTTACTTACTGACAAAAATCATAAAGAAATATTTAATATTAAAGTATGTGTTACTCATACATTATCATCTAATAAGAATAAAATGAGCTGGCATACTAATGAGATGACAATATGTCTATTTTTACATAAGGGATTAAATCATGGTTGAATGTTTAACAATGTATGACATAGAGCATATGCATTGCTCTTTGGAGTTTACTGATATTTTGATTTTTTAAAATCATTTATACTTAAAATTTAGCTTCATGTGAATATATAGTGCAATATATTTAGGGCTATTCCAAACTTGTCATAAATTCTGTTTTAATCACCAGACCCAAATTCATTTAAATTTTTTTAATAAAATGCAAGTCAGCACTGCAAACAGAACATTTTAAGCAAAACTTCTAATAGGATAAAATCTAAAACAACACTAATGTAATACATACATCCTAAAGAATGATGATAGAAAGACATTAGAAGTCTCTTTCGTCCATACTTTAGCTATTATGTTTCTAGAATAGCAGAAAACATATACTCAATCTGGAAAGGGAACCTAGGTGTCATACATGCTTGTGTGGTGTGGCAGGTGTGGTCAAATGTGCAGGACAAAGTACATAGGTTGTGCTTTCATAAGGATGGCCACGGTGAAACCACACAGTGCAACCTTGGTAGATGTGGCCAGAAGCTCCTTGGGTTCAGCAGTTGTCTGATATTTTAAATATTAAGTAAAATATAAAATTGAATTGTAAATTAATATAGGTAGTTTAAATTTATTTTGTATTCAATTCCATTTATTTGATATTTAAATTTATTTGTTTACATTATTTTAAAAATTAGTAAATTAAAATAAATAATAAACATTAATAATAAAATTAATTGTATAATGGTTAAGAATAGAGTTAATTAAAAACTGCATGGTATTGGTACAGCAACAGGCAAGTGGATCAATGGAATAGGATTGAAGACCCAGAAATTAACCCACAGACTTATGCTCACTTGATCTTTGATAAAGGAGCCACAACCATCCAGTGGAAAAAAGATAGTCTTTTCAACAAATGGTGCTGGTTCAACTGGAGGTCAACATGCAGAAGAATGCGAAATGACCCACACTTATCTCCTTGCACTAAGATCAACTCCAAGTGGATCAAGGACCTCCACATAAAACCAGACACACTGAAACTATTAGGAAAGAAACTTGGGAAGACCCTGGAGGACATAGGCACAGGGGGAAAGTTCCTGAACAGAACACCAATAGCTTATGCTCTAAGATCAACAATTGACAAATGGGACCTCATAAAATTACAAAGTTTCTGCAAGGCAAAGGACACTGTCAGAAGGACAAAACGACAACCAACAAAGTGGGAAAAGATCTTCACCAACCCCACATACGACAGAGGGCTAATATCCAATATATACAAAGAACTCAAGAAGTTAGACCCCAAAGAACCAAATAACCCTATCAAAAATGGGGCACAGAGCTAAACAAAGAATTTTCACCAGAAGAAATTCGGATGGCTGAGAAACACCTTAAGAGATGTTCAACATCGTTAGTCATCAGAGAAATGCAAATCAAAACAACCCTGAGATTCCACCTCACACCAGTCAGAATGGCTAAGATTAAAAACTCAAGAGACAACAAATGCTGGCGAGGATGTGGAGAAAGAGGAACATTCCTCCACTGTTAGTGGGATTGCAAAATGGTAAAACCGCTCTGGAAATCAGTGTGGCGGTTCCTCAGAAAATTGGGCATGTTCCTTCCAGAGGACCCTGGCATACCACTCCTGGGCATATACCCAGAGGATTCCCCTGCATACAATAAAGACATGCTCCACTATGTTTATAGCAGCCTTGTTTATAATAGCCAGAAATTGGAAGGAGCCCAAATATCCCTCAAAGGAGGAATGGATACAGAAAATGTGGTATATTTATACAATGGAATACTACTCAGCAATTAAAAATAATGAATTCATGCAATTTGTAGGTAAATGGTTAGACCTGGAAAATATCATCCTGAGTGAGCTCACCCAATCACAAAAGAATACACATGAAATGCAATCACTGATAAGTGGATATTAATGAGCCCAGAAGCCCTAAATACTCAAGGCTCAATTAGCAAGTCAAATGATTCCCAAGAAGAAAGGAGAGGACCCTGGGCCTGGAAAGATTGGATCCAGTTTTGTAGAGAAACTCTGGGGGGAGGGGGAATGATTCGGGAATAGTTGGGGGGGAGAGGAACTATGGGACATAGGGAGGGGGGAACTGGGAAAGGGGAAAGCCTTTGGAATGTAAACATAGAATATAGAAAATAAAAAAAATAAAATAAAAGAATAGAGTTAATAGCATTTATTTTAAAATATAAAATAATTGAGGTTTAATTAGGAAATGCTCATGGAAATTAGTTATTTTGTGAAACACAAAGAATATTAAAACTAAATAAAATTATGTAAATAATACAGGGAGCGGGTAATGACCAGATAATAAATTCAAACAGTTTCTGTTCATTTCCAGTTACTTTTCAGCACAAAACAACTTACGTTAGGCAAAAGTGCTCACTCGTTAGGCAAGTTTGCTGTTACCTCAGACATTCCTACAACTGTCCTATGGAAAACATTGTAGCTGTAAGAAAAGAGTTTGGAATATTTTTCCCCTTAATTCTAGATTCTGATTTCTTCCATTTCCTGTCAGCAGGTATTAGCTGAGTTCTGTGTCTGAAAAGTGTCCCTGTTTCCTTATCAGATAGATGGGCTGATAGTGCTGCTCCTCCTGCTAGGCGATTATGTGAGGTGTCTGTAAAAATGCTTGGAAACAAAAACCATTAAAATAGTATTTTTCTTTTCCACGGGGCATCCTTGATTATTACGTTATATAAATCCTCAGAATGTGCCCACTAATGGCACTGTCTTTGCTGGCATGCTTGTGAGTTCAAAGTCTTGATCAGTATGCTTTATTAGCAAGTTTGTCATGACTTTGTGTCTCTGTTTCTTCTTGTGTAAAAGGAACAAACAAAAATACCTACCTACAAAGATACTGTTTGATGGATTGTTAATATTAACAAGATTCTTTTAGACAAGTTCCAGAACAAGGAGTTATATCAACTGTTACTTCTAAGAATGGCATGTGATATATTTTAGTAGCACATTCTTAGTGTCATGAAGTCATGAACAAGCACGAAGACATTTTAAAGGAAAATCTAACAAGTTTCTAGACCAATTGGAGGATGAGCTGAGTTTTGTGCTGTGCTCCCTGATTGACCTGTACTACAGCACACCTTCACCCTTGATTTGAAGTTGGGATCTTCTACTGCTTCCTCCAGATGCACACATTCCATTCCTAGTTTTATTTGTGCACACACACACACACACACACACACACACACGCCTGGAAGCCACCAGAGCTCAATGTAGGGCATCTTCCTCAATTACATCTCATCTTATATATTTTGACAAAGAGTCTCCCTGAACCTGTAGCTCACTGATTCCCCTAGGCTGCCTAGCTAAAAATAGTTGCGATCCATCTGTCTCCATCTCCCCAGTCCTGGAATTAGTCACTCACTTCTATGCCCAGCACTTTGACATAGACGCTAGAGATTGAATTCAGGTTTTTATGCTTACAAAGGAAGTACTATACATACAGAATTTTTTTAACCAGCTCTGAAACAAAAGAATGTATTACTCCTGGGCAGTAAGCCTCAAACATTCTGTGCTCTCTCAGCCTCCTCTCTGAGATCATGCAAATGGCATCATGGGACTCAGCCCATGTAGATGTTGTGCTCACAGTTGTCATTGCAGACACAGAGGTGAAGGAAGCCCTCAATCTTGTATTGCACAATGATGGAGACTCTCAGTAACTATGGGACATATTCCATCATTTTTGTAGACTGGTTGATGCAGACATAACTCTGAGGATGGCCTTGACCAAGGCCATTCAGGATGTTAAGGTTATAAGATACAGCTCAGATTAGGGTTCAAGACTCATTAGCGTTCAAGCCTATATTCTTGGCTTCTAGGAATTCATATAGCTAATGTATTAATAGCTGATATTACAGATTCATTGTTGTTGTTTGGGGCTTGTTAGCATTGCAAGAAGGATTTCTCATAGATGCCTTCAGGTGATACCACTGTTGTGGTGTATTATTCTGCTATATCCTTCTGTTATAGTGGTAGTCAATATTTTCCTTTGAGTGTTTCTCCATGTTCAAGACTTGTACTATCATTTGCACCAATCTGATTGGTTTTTTTTTCTCCCCTTCTTCTTGGTCTTCACTATGCCTTGTTTCAGCTCATCCCTGCCAGCTTTCTTAAAACAGCACCTAACTGGTTTTCTAACTTCTTCCTCCATTGTAAGACAGTAATTGAGAAGAAAATAAAAATTGGAACATGTTAATCCATAAGAAAATAATTCTCCAGTGAAAATAACATTTGATTGTAACAGAGATAGTTTTGAAGACCTGCTATTTCAACCAAGGACAAAACTAGATGTTGGAACTGGTGATTTTATAAGTACCTGTAGCTTCCTCTATGTTCAGTCTGGGAAGTAAATCCAGTTTTGATTTTATAGAAAGGCATGACTTTGTGCTATTTAAAAAGAAAAGGAATACTTTTGAGGTCTGCATATAAAGGCAATTTTTTTCTCCCTATCTCTCAGAGGCTTACAATATGTAGATTTTTAGCTTAGCAAAAACTAAGAACAACATCAAAAGTGACTAATTCTTCATGTCTTCTTCATATTAAAAGCTGTTCCTGTACTAATGAGCGAACCACTATTTGAACCATACTTTCTAAATAATTGACCAGGGGAGTTGCCAGCAAAGTGCTGAGACTTGGAAAGGGAAGCTGTGTAGAGACCACTCAACAGTTTTCTATGTCCTGACACTCCTATGGGCACCTGCACACTGGGTCTCTTTATGTTAGTCTAACTGTATTTTCAAGACCCAAGTGATTTATAAAGAAATTACTACATTCATAAAAATGGAGGAAGAAAACCATGCCAATTAGCACAAATATCAGATTTCATGTTGATATTTTCATTTACTCCACAGAGAGACTAAATTGTTATTAATGTCATTCAAAGTTAGGGTTTAAATATTTTGTTAACATTTACAGATAAATAAATTAGACAAGTTCTATGTTAAATTATTAGAAAGAGTGTGGTTTCTCAATGTGAGGCAAACTTTACTTTTCCAGTAGGAAATGTCCCCTGCAGAATTCTTAATTGCTCTGATGTGACAACAACACTCCATTTTAACCACATGTCTTTTAAGTTCTCAAGCATCTCAGAGGTTATAAACTAGTCATTAAAATTCATTCCTATTGGCAATTTGGTCTGCAGAGCCTTTGCCCAGAACAGCACATTTCTAATATTTATGTGATTTCCATTTTAACACAAACCATTTGAATTACCTCCTTGCTGTGTTGTTCCTGCTGTGTACTTTTCCTTGCCCCCCCTCCTCAAGCTTTCACTGTATATTATCTGTTAAGGGTGAAATTATCTGTGCTAGGAGACTGTTCTTCTCCTCTGTGGTTTCTTTCTGCAAGGGATCATGTAATCAAGGCATGTTGCTTAACTTGATCAGAGAATGACACTTTTGATTAGTCACAAGAAGAAAACATGAAGGTAAGTTGTAAGCTGGGGCAGTGCCTTGACAGTGAGCATTCGCTAGAAGTTTAGTGCTACATATTCTTAGGTCCTTAAGAAAAAACAGGTCAGTTGTCAGGACTGGTGTAAAGAAAACCAAGCTGTCATTTTTCTTTGCTTATGGTTGGCCTCTGTCTCCTTTCCTTGAGTGTGATTTACCATTCTTATCTGCCTGACAGTCATCTCTTGTTAGTTTCTCCTTGTAGTAGAAGCTGCTTGAGAATGGGACCCTTCCCTTCCCATGTTAAGTACCTAACCCAGCAAGTCACAGTTTACAATGATATGCTGTAAGGTTTAAGTTCACATCAGCAAAATTAGACACTCAATTCCAAAGAGGGGACTAGGTCTGGTGATGCTATGGACACAGAATGGGCAGGAGTGAGCAAGAAGGAGTTTAGCCTGAGTCTGATATGGGGCTCTAATCCTGAGGAATAATGATAACCAACAGACATAGAAAGGAAGGATGATGAGTTGGTCAGGGGACAAGTGGAAGGTTATGACATTCATGGCATATCTATGTCGAGAGTTTGGGATGATGTGAAAGCCCAGGAAACTGAGAAAGATCTGATGTGGAAAACACAGGGTAGCATGAGTCTCACATGAAAGGCATGATATCTTGTGAACTCTCTGACATAAAGGAAGCCTCTATCAAAACATGTTTTTTTTTTTTGTATTTTCCTTACCAGTTTAAGAGAAAATTGACTTGGTAGTTATGAAAGGGTTTAAATCTGATGACAGAGTTTTCAGGGGTAAAAGGGATTGATCGTTCCTAGATTCTCTACTGAACAGAGCATGTTTATGTAGTATTATAATTTCTCTCAAGCCTCAATGAGACCTGTTAGCCACTAGGACCATGAAGCTTGCCTATAATGGTGGTCAGATGTCAAGAACCTTTGCTTCAGGAATCATAACCCTGTAAGCTAGGAGACCTCTTGAGTATACAGGACCTTGGGTTTCCAAAACTAGTTTTCAATCTAACAGCAGAATCAACACCACTCATTTGTTTTTCTTTTCCACTGTTTGATGAAAAATAAAGAATCCTTAAAGATTCCCCAGAAGTCTTCCTCGATTTAAGTTCTTTACGGTAACAGTGGTGAATATCATTTGACTCTCAGCCACCACCCCAGCCATCTATAACTCTGCCTATGCAGAGGGCCGTGGGATCTAGGCGTCAGAATGCACAAAGTACACACAGAAAGCAGTGGAAGTCTTATTTTGCTGCTTCCCGTGTATCTGATGAAAATAAATTGACTTTCTGCTTGGGATATTTTCTTACATAATTAGAACTGTGGAAGTTTATTATTTACATTTGGGAATATTTCCCTGCTGGTTCTCAGTTCATTTTGTTTCTCATTAACCTTTATAAATATTCTAATCAGAAGTATTCTTTTATTTAGGAATGGTGCTTTCCTTTCCAAAGAACAAAACAATGTTTTTCTATTGGTGTCATTTCCCTTCATAGTGCTTCCTGAGGGAAAGATAGGAAAAGCTGGTGTGAGATTCTTGGAGAAAAGGAAGAGTTGCTTGGTGGACCTGGGACTTGCCAGCTTCGAAACCCAGAGCAGATTGTTTCTCAGACATTTTTGGCTTTCTTTCCTGCTCTCAGCCACCTCTGTAGTCATCCATATGTCTATACAGAGGTCAGTGGGGATGGAGGAGCTGTAGCTGCATATTCCAGTGCTGTTAAGAGGAAGAAGTTAGATCAGTGGGACCTTGGACTTAATAGTCTTGAAACACCATATACTGCATACACCTAAATCCTGCTTACATCATACTCCATAGTTTGCTTTCTTGGGATCTTGTCTTCATATATAAACTCTGAGTTATAACAGAAGCAATAATATTGGCCTTTTGTGAAGATAAATGAACAAGTTCATACAAAACAGTGACCACAAATATTAAATATGCAGTGACTAGCAGGTGTTCTGACTATATGTCAGGTGTTTAATAATTGGGAATGTCTCTCTTTTCTGTCTTTTATGAAATCATTTAAATTTTCCTCCTTGGTCTTCATGTCATGATAAAACAAATACAAACAAACAAAAAAGCCAACCTCTTAGAATGCTGTCTGATATGAGTATTATATTTGTGCTGCCTCTCTGAAAAACAAAGAGCCACTTGCTGTTGTTAATTTGGCTTTTATTTGAAGGAAACACTTGAGAACTCGAAGAGTGAAGGGAAGCAGTACCTTGTCTAGTTTTCTATGTGTGCGAGTCTGCTAGTTAAGGAGATGTTCTGCTCCCCTGACGGCAGTGGCTTCCGATCACTGACCCCAGCTGCCAACACTTCCTGAACAATACCCTCACGTTCTCTTGCTCCTTCCTTACCCCTCACCTTGTTTCTCAATCTCTTATGAGAAAATTCCTAGGGCCCCTTCAGGCACTGATTTCTCTTATTGCTTCCTTGAAATTTGTGGGTTTATGAGTGTTTTTTTCTTTTTTTGTGAAAGCAGAACCTTTTTGTCTGGAAATTCCACAAAAATTTCAACACCAAACAAAAACAGCTGTGCAGCTTCCTATATTCCCCCTAAACAAGATGCCATATTGATAAAACTCAAAATAAAACAGTCTACAGTTTTGAAAATTAGAGTTACAGGTACTAACATAGTGTGGATTTGTCTATTACATTTATCTGTATGTTAAGTCCCTTGCTATACAGCTACACAGTGCTCCATGTTGATAGATCATTTTAACAGCAACCAACAAATTAGGAAAAGATCTTTACCAACTCTATATCCGAGAGAGGACTATTATCCAATATATAAAAGAACTCAAGAAGGTAGACTCCAGAGAACCAAATAACCCTATTAAAAATGGGGTACAGAGCTAAACAAAGAATTTTCACTTGAGGAATATCGAATGGCTGAGAAGCACCTAAAGAAATATTCAACATCCTTAGTCATCAGGAAAATAAAAATCAAAACAACCTGAGATTTCACCTCACACTAGTCAGAATGGCTAAGAACAAAAACTCAGGAGAAAACAGGTGCTGGTGAGTATGTGGAGAAAGAGGAACACTCCTCCACTGATGGTGGGGTTGCAAACTGGTACAACCACTATGGAAATCAGTCTGGCGGTTCCTCAGAAAACTGTACATGATACTACTGGCGGACCCTGCTATACCACTCCTGGGCATATATCCAGAGGATTCTCCAGCATGTAATAAGGATACACGCTCTACTCTGTTCATAGTAGCCCTATTTATAACAGACAGAAGCTGGAAAGAACCCAGATATCCTTCAACAGAGGAATGGATACAGAAAATGTGGTATATTTACACTATGGAATACTACTTCGCTATTAAAAAGAATGAATTCATGAATTTCATAGGCAAGTGGGTGGAACTGGAGAATGTCATCCTGAGTGAGGTGACCCAATCACAAAAGAACACACATGGTATGCACTCACTGATAAGCAGATATTAGCCCAGAAGCTTGTAATACCCAAGATACAATTCACATATCAAATGATGCCCAAGAAGAAGGAAGGAAAGGCCCTTGGTCCTGGAAAGGCTCCATGCAGCAGTGTAGGGGAATACCAGGATAGGGAAATGGGAAGGGGGTGATTGGGGAACACAGGGAGGGAAGAGGGCTTATGGGAGTTTCGGGAGGGGGGATTGGAGAAAGGGTGGAGGGACAAGGGCTTATGGGACTTATGTGGAGGGGAGAACCGGGAAAGGGAAAATCATTTGGGATGTAAACAAAGAATATAGAAAATAAATAAAAAAGAAAGTAAACGGTATAAAAACAAATAAAAGGTTCTTTGGCTTGCATTCAAGATGCATTAAAATAAAATGGCATTAATTTATAAAAAAGAATGTATCTAATAAAAATGTAAACTTGAAAAAAAGATCATTTTAACAATAATAAAAACTCATGATGTATTCATTGTAGTATTCCATTATGTAAATGAACCACATTTTCTGTATTTATTCTGTTGTGGGACTTCTGGATTGTTTCCAGCTTCTGGCTATCACAAATAAGGTTGTTATGAACACAGTGGAACATGTACCCCAGTGGAAGGGTGAGGCATCTTTTGGATATGTGCCCAAGAGTGGTATAGCAGGGTCTTCAGGTAGATCTATTTCAAATTTTCTGAGAAACCTCCAGATTGATTTACAGAGTGATTGTACCAGTTTGCAATCCCACCTGCAATGGAATAGTATCCCTCTTTCTTCACATCCTCATTCACATATGCTGTCATCTGAAATTTTGACCTTATCCATTATGATTGGTGTAAGGTAGAATCTCAGGGTCATTTTGATTTGCATTTCCCTGATGACTAAAGACTTTGGACATTTCCTTAAGTGCTTCTCAATCATTCTCTGTTGTGAATTCTTGGTTGAGTTCTATAGCCCATTTTTGATTGGGTTGTTTGGTTTCTTGGAGGTTAGCTTCTTGAGTTCTTTATACATTTTGGATATTAGCACTTTACTTAATGTGGGGTTAGTGAAGATTTTTTTCTCAATATGTAACTTGCTGATTTGTCCTATTGATAATGTACTTTACCTTATAGAAGCTTTCCAGTTTTACAAGGTCCCATTTCTCGATTTATCAATTTGTGATCTTAGAGCCTGAGCCACTGGGGTTTTGTTTGGGAAATTTCCCTCTGTGCCAATGAGTTTCAGGCTCTTTCCCACTTTCTCTTCTATTAGATTCAGTGCATCCAATATATGTTGAAGTCCTTGAACTACTTGGATTTGAGCTTTGTGCAAGGTGAAAAGTAAGGATCTATTTTCATTTTTCTCCACACAGACTGCTAGGTAGACCAGCATCATTCAGAAAATTGGGCATGACACTTCCAGAGGACCTTGTCATACCACCCCTGGGCATATACCCAGAGGCTTCCCTTGCATACAATAAAGACACATGCTCCACTATGTTCATAGCAGTCTTGTTTATAATAGCCAGAAGTTGGAAGGAGCCCAGATATCCCTCAAAGGAGGAATGGATACAGAAAATGTGATATATTTATACAATGGAATACTACTCAGCAATTAAAAATAATGAATTCATGCAATTTGTAGGCAAATGGTTAGATCTGGAAAATAACATCCTAAGTGAGTTAACCCAATCACAAAAGAATACACATAAAATGCAATCACTGATAAGTGGATATTAATGAGTCCAGAAGCCCTGAATACTCAAAGGCACAATTAGCAAGTCAAATGATTCCCAAGAAGAAAGGAGAGGACCCTGGGCCTGAAAAGATTGGATCCAGTTTTGTAGGAGAGTACCAGAACATGGAAATGGTGGTGGGGGGTGATTGGGGAATAGTTGAGGGGGGGAGAAGACTTATGAACATATGGTTGGGGGGGTTAACTGGGAAAGGGTAAAGACTTTGGAATGCTTGGAATGTAAACAAAGAATACAGAATAAAAAATTATATATACATATATATACATACACACACACACACACACACACACACACACACACATATATATATATATATATATATATATATATATATATATATATAATGCTTTCTTTTTTCCATTGTTTATTTTGGCTTCTTTTTTAAAGATCAAGTGTCAATAAGTGTGTGGTTTTATTTCTGGGTCATCAGTTCTGTTCCATTGATCAACATGTCTGTGTCTGTACCAATACCATGTAATTTTTAACACTATTGCTCTGTAGTATAGCTTGATGTGAGAGATGGTGATTCCCTCAGAAATTTTTTAATTGTAAAGAATTGTTTTCGCCATTCTGGGTTATTTTGCTTTTTTTCAGATAAATTTGAGAATTGTTCTAAATCATAATGGTTACTGAAGAATAAATTGTATTCCCCTCCATTAAGCTGTGTGTTGAAATTCTATCCAGAATTACCTCATGCTGTGATTCCATTTGGCGACAGACACAGTAAAGAGTTGGTTGAGCTAAAATGAAGTTGGTGGGGTGTCCATAAACCAATGATTGTGACTGTATGAGAAGAGAAGGCCTATACATTCAGGGCTGTGGGTTTCACCCGCAGGGTGGAAAGTATCAGTGAGGACAGCAGAGAATGGCACTTTCTTTTTTTTTTTTTTTTAAATTTTTATTTTCTATATTCTATGTTTACATTCCAAGGGCTTTCCCCTTTCCCAGTTCCCACCCACCATAGTTCCCATAGTTCCTCTCCCCCCCAACTATTCCCCAATCATTCCCCCTCCCCCCTCAGTTTCTTTACTAAACTGGATGCAATCTTTACATGCCCAGGGTCCTCTCCTTTCTTCTTCTTGGGAATCATTTGACTTGCTATTCGTGTCTTGAGTATTTAGTGCTTCTGGGCTCATTAATATCCACTTATCAGTGATTGCATTTCATGTGCATTCTTTTGTGATTGGGTTAGCTCACTCAGGATGATATTTTCCAGGTCTAACCATTTACCTACAAATTGCATGAATTCATTATTTTTAATTGCTGAGTAGTATTCCATTGTATAAATATACCACATTTTCTGTATCCATTCCTCCTTTGAGGGATATTTGGGCTCCTTCCAATTTCTGGCTATTATAAACAAGGCTGCTATAAACATAGTGGAGCATGTGTCTTTATTGCATACAGGGGAATCCTCTGGGTATATGCCCAGGAGTGGTATGCCAGGGTCCTCTGGGAGTGACATGCCCAATTCTCTGAGGAACCTCCAAACTGATTTCCAGAGTGGTTTTACCATTTTGCAATCCCACCAACAATGGAGGAGTGTTCCTCTTTCTCCACATCCTCGCCAGCACTTGTTGTCTCTTGAGCTTTTAATCTTAGCCATTCTGACTGGTGTGAGGTGGAATCTCAGGGTTGTTTTGATTTGCATTTCCCTGATGACTAATGATGTTGAACATCTTTTAAGGTGTTTCTCGGCCATCCGAATTTCTTCTGGTGAAAATTCTTTGTTTAGCTCTGTGCCCCATTTTTTGATAGGGTTATTTGGTTCTTTGGGGTCTAACTTCTTGAGTTCTTTGTATATATTGGATATTAGCCCTCTGTCGGATGTGGGGTTGGTGAAGATCTTTTCCCACTTTGTTGGTTGCCGTTTTGTCCTTCTGACAGTGTCCTTTGCTTTGCAGAAACTTTGTAATTTTATGAGGTCCCATTTGTCGATCCTTGATCTTAGTGCGTACGCTATTGGTGTTCTGTTCAGGAACTTTTCCCCTGTGCCCAAGTCCTCCAGGGTCTTCCCAAGTTTCTTTTCTAATAGTTTCCGTGTGTCTGGTTTTATGTGGAGGTCCTTGATCCACTTGGAGTTGATCTTAGTGCAAAGAGATAAGAGTGGGTCAATTCGCATTCTTCTGCATGTTGACCTCCAGTTGAACCAGCACCATTTGTTGAAAAGGCTATCTTTATTCCACCGGATGGTTGTGGCTCCTTTATCAAAGATCAAGTGACCATAAGTCTGTGGGTTAATTTCTGGGTCTTCAATCCTGTTCCATTGATCTGCTTGCCTGTTGCTATACCAATACCATGCAGTTTTTAACACAATTGCTCTGTAGTACTGCTTGAGGTCAGGGATATTGATTCCCCCAGAAGTCCTTTTATTGTTGAGAATAGTTTTAGCTATCCTGGGTTTTTTGTTGCTCCAGATGAATTTGAGAATTGCTCTTTCTAGATCTATGAAGAATTGAGTTGGGATTTTGATGGGGATTGCATTGAATCTGTATATTGCTTTTGGTAAGATGGCCATTTTTACTATATTGATCCTGCCAATCCAGGAGCAAGAAATATTTTTCCATCTTCTGAGGTCTTCTTCGATTTCTTTCTTCAAGGACTTGAAGTTCTTGTTGTACAGATCTTTCGCTTGTTTGGTTAGAGTTACGCCAAGATACTTTATGTTGTTTGTGGCTATTGTGAAGGGTGTTATTTCCCTAATTTCTTTCTCAGCCTGCTTGTCCTTTGAGTACAAGAAGGCCACTGACTTGCTTGAGTTAATTTTATAACCTGCCACTTTGCTGAAGTTGTTTATCAGCTATAGAAGTTCTCTGGTGGAGTTTTTTGGGTCGCTTAGTTAAACTATCATATCGTCTGCAAATAATGATAGTTTCACTTCTTCTTTTCCAATTTGTATCCCTTTGACTTCCTTATGTTGTCTAATTGCTCTTGCTAGAACTTCAAGTACTATATTGAAAAGATATGGAGAGAGAGGGCAGCCTTGTCTTGTCCCTGATTTTAGTGGGAATGCTTCAAGTTTCTCTCCATTTATTTTGATGTTGGCTACTGGTTTGCTGTAGATTGCTTTTACTATGTTTAGGTATGGGCCTTGAATTCCTGCTCTTTCCAAGACTTTTAGCATGAAAGGATGCTGAATTTTGTCGAATGCTTTTTCAGCATCTAATGAGATGACCATGTGGTTTTTTTCTTTCAGTTTGTTTATGTAGTGGATTACATTGATGGATTTCCATATATTGAACCATCCCTGCATCCCTGGGATGAAGCCTACTTGATCATGGTGGATGATCGTTTTGATGTGCTCTTGGATTCGGTTAGCAAGAATTTTATTTAGTATTTTTGCATCTATATTCATAAGAGAAATTGGCCTGAAGTTCTCTTTCTTTGTTGGATCTTTTTGTGGTTTAGGTATTAGCGTAATTGTGGCTTCGAAGAATGAGTTGGGCAGTGTCCCTTCTGTCTCTATTTTGTGGAATAGTTTGAAGAGTATTGGTGTTAAGTCTTCTTTGAAGGTCTGGTAGAATTCTGCACTAAAACCATCTGGTCCCGTACTTTTTTTGGTTGGGAGGCTTTCTATAACCCCTTCTATTTCTTTAGGGGTTATGGGACTATTTAGCTGGTCTACTTGATGCTGATTTAATTTTGGTATTTGATATCTGTCTAGGAAATCGTCCATTTCCTCCAGATTCTCCAGTTGTTTTGAGTATAGACCTTTGTAGTAGGATCTGATGATCTTTTGAATTTCCTCAGTTTCTGTTGTTATGTCTCCCTTTTCATTTCTAATTTTGTTAATTTGTATACTGTCTCTGTGTCCTTTGGTTAGTCTGGCTAAGGGTTTATCTATCTTGTTGATTTTCTCAAAGAACCAGCTCCTGGTCTTGTTGATTCTTTGTATGGTTCTCTTTGTTTCTATTTGATTGATTTCAGCCCTGAGTTTGATGATTTCTTGTTTTCTACTCCTCCTGGGTGAGTTAACTTGTTTTTCTTCTAGCACTTTAAGGTGTGCTGTTAAGCTGCTAGTGTATGCTCTCTCCAGTTTCTTTTTGGATGCACTTAGAGCTATGAGTTTTCCTCTTAGCACTGCTTTCATTGTGTCCCATAGATTTGGGTAGGTTGTACCTTCATTTTCATTGAATTCTAAAAAGTCTTTGATTTCTTTTTTTATTTCTTCCTTGACCAAGGTGTCATTGAGTAGAGTATTGTTCAGTTTCCATGTGTATGTGGGCTTTCTGTTGTTTTTGTTGCTATTGAAGACCACTCTTACTCCATGGTGATCTGATAGGAGGCATGGGATTAGCTCGATCTTCTTGTATTTGTTGACATCTGTCTTGTGACCGATTATATGGTCTATTTTGGAGAAGGTACCATGCGGTGCTGAGAAAAAGGTATATTCTTTAGCTTTAGGATGAAATGTTCTATATATATCTGTTAAATCCAATTGGTCCAGAGTTTCAATTAGTTTCACTGTGTCCCTGTTTAGTTTCTGCTTTCCTGATCGGTCCATTGAGGAGAGTGGGGTGTTGAAGTCACCCACAATTATTGTGTTAGGTGTAATGTGTGCTTTAAGCTTTAGTAAGGTTTCTTTTACACTTTCTTGACAGCCATGGAAAGAGGCCTCAGAAGAAACCTGCTATCTTAGCTTCTGCATAGCAGAATTCCATCCTTCAGAAATGTGGGAGTTTGTGCTTTTGTAGACTTCCTGGTATTTGTACATGTTATGTATATTATACAAATCAGGAATTGTGACCCTGGAGCTTGGCTTTTATCTATTACCTCAGTCTTAGGAAAACTCCCCAAATGTTAGATGTGCCTCAATTTCTTTATATTTAAAGGGGAAATGGTCATAATATTGTGTATTAATGTATGTACTTTCATCTCATTTAAATCAATTTAAATTTACAAATAATCTTTAAGAGTATTTCCTATATAATATGTACTAAAACATTTGTTTCAAAGATTTATCTTTATTTTAATTATATGTATATTGGTGTATCTACATGTGTGTACACATGAGTATGTGTGCTTAAATTGGCTAAAGCTTCTAATGATCTAGAGCTGGAGATATTTAGGCAGTTATGAACTGCTCAACATTGGTGCAGAGAGTTAAACCCAGGTCCTTGGAAGAGCTGCATGTGTTTTTAACAGCTAAGCTATCATCTTATATGCATGAGTGTTTGTATGTCATTGGGTGGTAGACTATGTGCTCACAAGTATTGGTGCTTATAGAATCAGAAGCTTTAGATCCCCTGGAATACAAAATGTAGAAGGTTGTGAGCCACCTAATATGGGTACTGGAAATTAACATGGTCCTCTGGAGGAACAACACATGCTCTTAATCTGGGAGGCATGTTTAAAATATGAAGTGCTATCCATGCCATTTTCCCTACTAAATCATGTGACTTGAGGAGGGGTGAAAAGTGTGGCACTGTAGGTGAAGATGAAAAAGGTAACTTCATTCTCAAATGTTCATTTGCATCCATGTATGCCAGCTGCTGACAAGTGACCTAGTTGTAATATGTTAAAGCTTGAATCAAAACATCTTTTCACCATTTTGTCATGGCCCAGTGGGGAATCTAAATCAAATGATAGGTTGAACACTTAGGTGGGATAGAGTACATTAAAGACCAAAGGAGAGACAACAGAACCACTATCTATATACATATGCATAGGTAATAACAATTCATGAAAAAAGAGGCCCTGAATTTGCTGTGTATGGCAGGGTTCGGAGAAAGAAAAGGGAATAGAAAAATCTTGCATATAATTATCTCATAAATAAAAGAAAAAATGGCTATTGCTAACCATCTAACTCTATAAAATTAGATCCGTGTAGCTTGGAACCTTTAAAACATATATATTTAATTCACTTTACATTCTAATATCAGTCCTCCTCTTCTCCCAGTCCCCACCCACAGCCAATGTGGGCACATATAACACGCGTGCAAGCCCCAGCACATCTTGACATGTAGCAAAAAGATTTTTTGTCCCTGGGTTATGTTGCTTGACTTGACATTGCAGGTATTAATCATTTGAAAGACTATAGTCTGTGGTGCTAAGAAATAGAGTCCTTTTAAAGTGAGCTTCTCACTTAGCTTTCACACTAAATCCTTGAGGCATCATTTCACAAATGAGAAACAGAAGTTGCAGTTACTAACCAAAAAAGTGTGAGAGCTAAGCCTGGAGTTTAATACAGGTTCTGAATGTTTAAGAAAATGTGAAAACAATCTCCAGATATCTTCTTTTTTACTCTTTGATATACTCTTTATTTACATTTCAAATGATATCCGCTTTCCTGGATCCCTCCCTCCCCAAAAGCCCCATAAGCCCTCTTCCCTCCCTGTGTTCCCCAATCACCCCTCCATTTCCCTATTCTGGTATTCCCCTATACTGCTGCACTGAGCCTTTCCAGGACCAGGGGACCTTTCCTTCCTTCTTCTTGGGCATCATTTGATATGTGAATTTCTTTTTTGGGTATTCCAAGGTTCTGGGTCAATATCTGCTTATCAGAGAGTGCATACCATGTGTGTTCTTTTGTGATTGGCTCACTTCACTCAGGATGACATTTTCCAGTTCCACTCACTTGCCTAAGAATTTCATGAATTCATTGTTTTTAATTGCTGAGTAGTATTCCATAGTGCAAATATACCACATTTTTTCTGTATTCATTCCTCTGTTGAGGGATATCTTGGTTCTTTCCAGCTTCTGAATATTATAAATAGGGCTGCTATGAACATAGTGGAGCATGTATCCTTAATACATGCTGGATAATCTTCTGGGTATATGCCCAGGAGGGGTAAAGCAGGGTCCTCCAGCAGTATTATGCCCAATTTTCTGAGGAATCATCAGACTTATTTCCATAGTGGTTGTACCAGTTTGCAACCCCACCAGCAGTGGAAGAGTCTTCCTCTTTCTCCACATCTTCACCAGCACACCTGTTTTCTCTTGAGTTTTTGATCTTAGCCATTCTGACTGGTGTGAGGTGAAATCTCAGGGTTGTTTGATTTGCGTTTCCCTGATGACTAAGGATGTTGAATATTTCCTTAGGTGCTTCTCAGCCATTCAGTATTCCTGAGGTGAAAATTCTTTGTTTAGCTCTGTACCCCATTTTTAATAGGGTTATTTGGCACTCTGGATTCTAACTTCTTGAGTTCTTTATATATCTTGGATATTAGCCCACTGTTGGATGTAGGGTTGCTAAAGATCTTTTCCCAATTTTTTGCTTGCCACTTTGTCCTTTTGACAGTGTTCTTTGTTTTACAGAACCTTTGTAATTTTATGAGGTCCAATTTGTCAATTCTTGATATTAGAGCATAAGCTATTGGTGTTCTGTTCAGAAACTTTCCCCCTGTGCCCATGTGCTCAAAGGTCTTCCCCAATTCCTTTTCTATTAGTTTCAGTGTGTCTGGTTTTGTGTGGAGGTTCTTTACCCACTTGGAGTTGAGCTTAGTACAAGGAGATAAGAATGGATCAATTTGCATTCTTCTGCATGCTGACCTCCAGTTGAACCAGCACCATTTGTTGAAAAGGCTATCTTTTTTTCCACTGTGTGGTTGTAGCTCCTTTATCAAAGATCAAGTGACCATAGGTGTGTGGGTTTATTTCTGCGTCTTCAAATCTATTCCATTAATCTACCTGCCTGTCACTGTACCAATACCATGCAGTTTTTAACACTATTGTTCTGTAGTACTGTTTGAGGCTGGGGATACTGATTCCTCTGGAAGTTTTTTACTGTTGAGAATAGTTTTAGCTATCCTGGTTTTTTTTTTTTTTTGTTATTCCAGATGAATTTGAGGATTGATGTTTCTAACTCTATGAAGAATTGAGTTGGGATTTTGATGGGGATTGCATTGAATCTGTATATTTCTTTTGGCAAGGTGGCCATTTTTACTACTGCCAATCCAAGAGCATGGAAGATTTTTTCATCTTCTGAGGTCTTCTTCAATTTCTTTCTGCAAAGACTTGATGTTTCTGTCATACAGATTTTTCACTTGTTTGGTTAGAGTCACACCAAAATTATTTATATTGTTTGTGGGTATTGTGAAGGGTGTCATTTTCCTAATTTCTTTCTCAGCCTGTTTTATCCTTTGAGTATAGGAAGGCTACTGATTTGCTTGAGTTGATCTCTTTGCTGAAGTTGTTTATCAGCTGTAGGAGTTCACTGGTGGAGTTTTTGGGTCACTTAAGTATACTATCATATCATCTGCAAATAGTGAAAATTTAACTTCTTCCTTTCCAATTTGTATCCATTTGACCTCTTTTTGTTGTCTGATTAATCTAGCTAGAACTTCAAGTTCTGTATTGAATAACTATGGAGAGAGCAGCCTTGTCTAGTCCCTGATTTTAGTGAGATTGTTCCATTTTTCTCTCCATTTACTTTGATGTTGACTACTGGTTTGCTGTATATTGCTTTTATTATGTTTAGGTATGGGCCTTGAATTCCTGTTCTTTCCAAGACCTTTAACATGAAAGGATGCTGAATTTTGTCAAATGCTTTTCCAGCATCTAATGAAATGTCCATATGTTTTTTCCTTTCAGTTTGTTTATGTAATGGATTACATTGACAGATTTCCATATATTGAATCATCCCTGCATCCCTGGGATAAACCAAACTTGATTATGGCGAATGATCATTTTGATGTGTTCTTGGATTTGGTTGGCAAGAATTTTATTGGGAATTTTTGCATTGGTATTCCTAAGAGAAATTGGTCTAAAGTTCTCTTTCCTTGTTGGATCTTTATATGGTTTTGGTATCAGTGAAACTGTGGCTTCATAGAATTCATTGTATATGGTTCCTTCTGTTTCTATTTTGTCAAATAGTTTGAAGAGTATTGGTGTTAGGTCTTCTTTGAAGGTCTGATAGAATTCTGCACTAAAACCATCTGGTCCTGTGCTTTTGTTTTGGTTGGGAGACCATCAACAACCACTTTTTTTTTTTTTAAGATCTTTTTTTTTTTTTTTTCATTTTCTCAGAAATATTTTCCAGGTAAATCTTCAATTTTATCACAAAATGTTAATAAAACCTCTTTCTATTAATTTAGTAGTGTTTTTTTATTTTTTTTTATTTTTTTATTTTCTATATTCTATGTTTACATTCCAAAGGCTTTCCCCTTTCCCAGTTCCCCCCCTCCCTATGTCCATAGTTCCTCTTCCCCCCAAGTATTCCCCAATCATTCCCCCTCCCCCCACAGTTTCTCTACAAAACTGGATCCAATCTTTCCAGGCCCAGGGTCCTCTCCTTTCTTCTTGGGAATCATTTGATTTGCTAATTGTGCCTTGAGTATTTAGGGCTTCTGGGCTCATTAATATCCACTTATTAGTGATTGCATTTCACAACCACTTCTATCTCTTTAGGGGTTATGGGACTGTTTAGATGGTCTCTCTGATCCTGATTAAACTTTTGTAGTTGGTATCTGGGAAATTTTCCATTTCATCCAGATTTTCCAGTTTTGTTGATTATAGGATTTTGTTGTAAGATCTGATAATTTTCTTAATTTCCTCACTTTCTGTTGTTATTTCTCCATTTTCTTTCTGATTTTTTTTTAAATTGGATACTGTCTCTGTGCCCTCTGGCTAAAGGTTTAACTATCTTGTTGATTTTCTCAAAGAACTAGCTCCTGGTTTTTTTGATTCTTTGTATAGTTCTTTTTGTTTCAACGTTCTTAAATTCTGAAAAAAACCTCAGGGAAGAGGCAAAACTGATATTTCAGGGGTAGACTAACTGAATTGCTTGCTGCACAAGTAAAATCATGACTTAATGAATAGAGTTTGAAATTTAGTTCCTTTCCCCATGATCTACTTGTCCTGTGGTGATTGTTCTGGGAATATCTACAAACATAGAGGAAATTAGTGATTACTATTCACAGTAAAGCATTCCTTGTGTGTGTGTGTGTGTGTGTGTGTGTGTGTGAGAGAGAGAGAGAGAGAGAGAGAGAGAGAGAGAGAGAGACAGACAGACAGAGAGACAGAGAGAGAGACAGAGAGACAGAGAGATAGAGAGAGAGATGGAGAGAGGGAGAGGGAGAGAGAGAGAGAGAGAGAGAGAGAGAGAGAGAGAGAGAACATGGTAGGAATGAAGCATCTCCATTTATATTTTAGATAATTTTTAGTGAGCCAGGGAATGCCTTCCTAATTGTGACACTTGAACTAAGACCACTTATGAAATAAAACTTAAATGCATATTTAAATGTGTATAATTTAAATTTTTCAATAGAATAACCCCACTTTAAGCAATTTTATTATTTTAAATTGTATTGCATGCCAAGAACTCTGTTTAGAGGCCTGCATCCTATCAGCCTTTTCATCCTCACTTCAGGTAAAAGCAATTTATTATCTTCTCACTACATGGATGAGGACATGCAGATTTTGAAAGAATTAGCAAGCTATCCCACATTTAAAATTTCATATAGATAAGTGCTTAAGTGCAACCTATGTCTGGCAAATTCTTAGTACCCAGACAGTCATTAAGAAAACCAAAACACACAAAGAACTTCCAGTGATAGTTAATTTATTAAGGTTATACATTCTCTTAGCTCTTTCTATGGTGGTTTAAATCTTTGTAAAATTTTTTCTATTAACTTTAAGTCAACAAGCATAAGCAAACATGAGATGTGAATGACCTTCAGTCTTTTGAAATGTTGGAAAACCTGACCAACTTGGTTTTTTTGAATTTGTTTTTGTGTATGGCTGCTAATGAGCAGTAATAGTTTTGGCCTGAGGCCACAGATAACTATAAGAGAATGTTGACATTGTTTTTGTTCTTGTTGTCTGCCTTACTTTTCCCATAAATTATCTTTATGCAGTAATCATTTTGCAATAGTCATTTGTTGACACCGAATAGGAATTCAGAAAAATAATGCTTTTAATAAACTATTATTAGTCCACAGTTCATACATCTAATCACAATTAAAAATGTCAGCTACTTGAGTGCTGAGCATGTGACACTTGTTACTCATTGCAAAATGTAGATTCCTGTGTAAACAGCACATTTGGTAACACCTTATTCTATAGCTAAAAAGTAACGACTTTTCAAATTCAGAATAATCATCTGCTTTTCTAATGCCTAATTTAAAATGCATGAAAATACTGGTAATGTGGTCTTCCTAGAGGAAATTAGAGCTTGCGTGATCTCTGTGTGTAAGGAATTCCAGCCTGTCATGGCCATGATAAGCACTAATGACTGAAATAAGCCATAAGAACACAGTGAGAACAGGTTAGTGTAAAGGTTATGGTAATTGATGGGTACACCTCTTGTATTTTAAGTGGGTTCATTAAGTCCACTCTTATCTTATGAGACATTTCATCAGTTAAACCTCCAGAAGTCATGGCCATTGTACTTAACAACTAAAGTCAAGGACAACAAGCACAATTTTCAAAGTGCCAACTGCTCACAGACCCAGAGCCTGGAGACTACTGAAACTGATTGTGTAGTTATAAATTTGAAACTGTTGAAGACACAGATTGAATTCTTTGAGGATAAAACAAACTGTAAGAAATAATAACTACCCTGCAGCCTCCTCCATCTTCCCAGCTGTTTCAAACCAGCAGGCAGAACCAGGTACCTGAGATATCCTGAGTTTAAGACCTCTGGAGACTCAGGCCTTGAGCAGGAGCTGCGCACAGAGCAGTGGTTTGGGGGCCCCAGCCAGGCGTGGGCTCTGTGCCCTGAAGGTGGATCCTGCACTCCCTGCAGCCTCGGCCATCTTCCCGGTTGTTTCGACCCAGCAAGTTTAAGACCTCTGGGGACTCTTGCCACATGTCAGCAATCTGTGAGCAGAAGCCCCGCAGGTTCAGGTGTCCCAGTTGTGGGGTAATAGCCTTAGGAGCCCACAGGAGGTTCAAGCTCCAGCTAGTAACTACAGGACCAACTAACACCAGAGACAACCAGATGGCAAAAGGCAAACGTAAGATCATTACTAACAGAAATCAAGGCAATATGGCAGCATCCAAACCCAGTTCCCCGACAGCAATAAGTATCAGATACCCCAACACACCAGAAACACAAGACTGAGATCTAAAATCACTGGTCAGGATGCTGATAGAGGAACACATAGATAAATCTCTTAAAGTAATACAGGAGAACATGGATCAAAAGCTAGAAGCCATTACAAGGCAAACCCAAAAATCACTTAAAGAAATTCAGGAGAATATGGATCAAAAAATGGATGCCAATAAGGAGGAAACACAAAAATCACTTAAAGAAATACAAGAGAACGTGGGTCAACAAGTAGAAGCCATAAAAGAGGAAACACAAAAATCCCTTAAAGAATTACATGAAAACACAAACAAGCAAGTGAAAGATCTGAGCAAAACCATCCAGAATCTAAAAACAGAAGTAGAAACAACTAAGAAATCACAAAGGGAGACAATATTGAAGATAGAAAACCTTGGGAAGAAATCAGGAGTCATAGATGCAAATATCAACAATAGAATACAAGAGATAGAAGACAGAATATCAGATGCTGAAGATACCATAGGAACCATGGATTTAACAATTAAAGAAAATGCAAAATGCAAAAAGCTGGTAACCCAAAACATCCAGGAAATCCAGGACACAATGAGAAGTCCAAACCTAAGGTTTATAGGTATAGATGAGAGTGAAGATCTACAACTTAAAGGGCCAGCAAATATCTTCTACAAAATTATGTAAGAAAACTTCCCCAACCCAAAGAGAGAGATGCCCATGAATATACAAGAAGCCTAGAGAACCCCAAACAGACTGGACCAGAACAGAAATACCTCCTGTCACATAATAATCAAAACTCCAAATGTACTAAACAAAGAAAGAATATTAAAGGCAGTAAAAGAAAAAGGCAAGTAACATATAAAGGAGACCAATCAGAATTACACCCGACTTCTCACCTGAGACTATGAAAGCTAGAAGATCCTGGGCAGATCTCATGCAGACTCTAAGAGAACACAAACTTCAGCCAAAACTACTATACCCAACAAAACTCTCAATCGCCATAAAGGGGGAAACCAAGGAATTCCATGACAAAACCAAATTTGCATGGTATCTATCCACAAACCCAGCCCTACAAAGGATAATAGGGGAAAAACACCAACACAAGGGGGGAACTACACCCCAGAAGAGGCAAGATAGAAACCCCTCTCATCAAACCCAAAAGAAGAGAACTACTCAAATATAAAAAATAATGCCCCAAATGTCAGGAAGTAATAATTACTACTCCTTAATATCTCAACATCAATGGACTCAGTTCCCTAATAAAAAGAAACAGACTAACAGACTGGATACGGAAACAGTACCTTACATTTTGCTGCATACAGGAAACATATCTCAGTGTCAAAGACAAACACTGCCTTAGAGTAAAAGGCTGGAAGACAATTTTCCAAGCAAATAGTCTCAGGAAACAAACCAGAGTAGCCATTCTAATATCAGATAAAATTGACGTTCAACCTAAAGTCATCAAAAGAGACATGGAAGGTCACTTCTTGCTGGTCAAAGGGAAAATCCAACAAGAAGAATTCTCAATACTGAACATCTATGCTCCAAATGGAAGGGCACCCTCATTCATAAAAGAAATTTTACTAAAGCTTAAAGCACACATTGCACCTAACACAATAATTGTAGGTGACTTCAATATTCCACTCTCCTCAATGGACCGATAAGGAAAGCAGAAGCTAAAGAGGGGCACAGTAAAACTAATTGAAGCTTTGGACCAATTGGATTTAACATATATATATATATATATATATATATATATATATATATATATGTGTGTGTGTGTGTGTGTGTGTGTGTAACATTATACATATGTAACATTATATATATGTAACATTATATATATGTAACATTATATATATGTAACATTATATATATGTAACATTATATATATATGTAACATTATATATATGTAACATTATATATATGTAACATTATATATATTTATATATATATATATATATATATATATATATATATATATATAACATTTCATCCTAAAGCAAAAGAATATACCTTTTTCTCAGCACTGCATGGTACCTTCTACAAAATCGATCATATAATTGGTCACAAGACAGACCTCAACAAATACAAGAAAACCGAAATAATCCCATGCCTCCTAACAGATCACTATGGAGTAAAAGTGGTCTTCAATAGCTAGAAGAACAACAGAAAACCCTCATACACATGGAAACTGAACAATACTCTACTCAATGACACCTTGGTCAAGGAAGAAATAAAGAAAGAAATCAAAGACTTTTTTAGAATTCAATGAAAATGAAGGTATGACTTACCCAAATTTATGGGACACAATGAGAGCAGTGCTAAGATGAAAACTCATAGCCCTGAGTGCCTCCAAAAAGAAACTGGAGAGAGCATACACTAGCAATTTAACAGGGCCTGAAGGCCCTAGAACAAAAAGAAGCTAATTCACCCAGGAGGAGTAGAAGACAGGAAATCATCAAACTAAGGGTTGAAATCAATCAAGTAGAAACAAAGAGAACCATACAAAGGATCAACAAAACAAAGATCTGGTTCTTTGAGAAAATCAACAAGATAGAAAAACCCTTAGCCAGACTAACCAAAGGGCACAGAGATGGTATCCAAATTAGCAAAATTAGAAATGAAAAGGGGGATATAACAACAGAAACTGAGGAAATTCAAAAAATCATCAGATCCTACTACAAAAACCTATACTCAACACAACTGGAGAATCTGGAAGAAATGGACAATTTCCTAGGCAGATACCAATTACCAAAATTAAGTCAAGATCAATTAGATCAGCTAAACAGTCCAATAACCCCTAGAGAAACAGAAGGGGTTATAGAAAGTCTCCCAACCAAAAAAAGTACAGGACCAGAGGGTTTTAGTGCAGAATTCTATCAGACCTTCAAAGAAGACCTAACACTAATACTCTTCAAACTATTCCCCAAATAGAAACAGAAGGAACACTGCCCAACTCGTTCTACGAAGCCACAATTACCCTGATACCAAAACCACACGAAGATCCTACAAAGAAGGAGAACTACAGGACAATTTCCCTTATGAATATTGATGCAAAATACTAAATAAAATTCTTGCCAACCGAATCCATGAGCACATCAAAACGATCAATCACCATGATCAAATAGGGTTCATCCCAGGGATGCAGGGATGGTTCAATATACGAAAATGCAATTCACTACATACACAAAGTAAAAGAAAAAAACCACATGGTTATCTCATTAGGTGCTGAAAAGGCATTTGACAAAATTCAGCATCCTTTCATGCTAAAAGTCCTGGAAAAAACAGGAATTCAAGGCCCATACCTAAATATAGTAAAAGCAATATACAGAAAACCAGTAGCCAATATCAAAATAAATGGAGAGAAATTTGAAGCAATCACACTAAAATCAGGGACTAGACAAGGCTGCCCTCTCTCTCCATATCTTTTCAATATAGTACTTGAAGTTCTAGCTAGAGCAATTAGACAACATAAGGAAGTCAAAGGGATACAAATTGGAAAGGAAGAAGTCAAACTATCACTTTATGCAGATGATATGATAGTATACTTAAGTGACCCAAAAAACTTCACCAGAGAACAACTACAGCTGATAAACAACTTTAGCAAATTTGCTGGTTATAAAATCAACTCAAGCAAATCAGTAGCCTTCCTGTACTCAAAGGACAAACAGGCTGAGAAAGAAATTAGGGAAATGACACCCTTCACAATAGCCACAAACAATGTAAAGTATCTTGGCGTGACTTTAACAAAACAAGTGAAAGATCTGTATGACAGGAACTTCAAGTCCTTGAAGAAAAAAATCGATGAAGACCTCAGGAGATGGAAAAATATTCCATGCTCTTGGATTGGCAGGATCAATATAGTAAAAATGACCATCTTGCCAAAAGCAATCTACAGATTCAATGCAACCCCCATCAAAATCCCAAATCAATTCTTCATAGATCTAGAATGAGCAATTCTCAAATTCATCCGGAGTAACAAAAAACCCAGGATAGCTAAAACTATTCTCAACAATAAAAGGACTTCTGGGGGAATCAATATTCCTGACCTCAAGCAGTACTACAGAGCAATTGTATTAAAAAACTGCATGGTATTTGTACAGTGACAGGCAAGTAGATCAATGGAATAGAATTGAAGATCTAGACATGAACCCACAGACTTATGGTCACTTGATCTTTGATAAAGGAGCTACAACTATCCAGTGGAAAAAAGATAGCCTTTTCAACAAATGGTGCTGGTTCAACTGGAGGTCAACATGCAGAAGAATGCAAATTTACCCACTCTTATGTCCTTGTACCAAGATCAACTCCAAGTGGATCAAGGACCTCCACATAAAACCAGACACACTGAAACTAATAGAAAAGGAACTGGGGAAGACCCTGGAGGACATGGGCATAGGGGGAAAGTTTCTGAACAGAACACCAATAGCTTATACTCTAAGATCAAGAATGGACAAATGGGACATCATAAAATTACAAAGTTTCTGTAAGGCAAAGGACACTGTCAGAAGCACAAAACAGCAACCAACAAATTGGGAAAAGATCTTCACCAACCCCACATCTGACAGAGGGCTAATATCCAATATATACAAAGAACTCAAGAAGGTAGACCCTTCAAAATAACCCTATCAAAAATGGGGTATAGAGCTAAACAAAGAATTTTCACCAGAAGAAATTCAGATGGCTGAGAAGCACCTTCAGAGATCTTCAACATCATTTGTCATCGGGGAAATGCAAATCAAAACAACCCTGAGATTCCACCTCACACCAGTCATAATGGGTAAGATTAAAAACTCAAGGGACAACAGGTGCTGGCGAGGATGTGGAGAAAAAGGAGCACTCCTACACTGTTGGTGGGATTGCAAGATGGTACAACTGCTCTGGAAATCAGTATGGCGGTTCCTCAGAAAACTGGGCATGACACTTCCAGAGGACTCTGTCATACCACTCCTGGGCATATACCCAGAGGACTCCCCTGTTTTCAATAAAGACACATGCTCCACTATGTTCATAGCAGTGTTATTTATAATAGCCAGAAGCTGGAAGGAGCCCAGATATCCCTCAATGGAGGTATGGATACAGAAAATGTGGTATATTTATACAATGGAATACTACTCAGCAATTAAAAATAATGAATTCATGCAATTTGTAGGCAAATGGTTGGATCTGGAAAATATCATTCTAAATCAGTTAACCCATTCACAAAGAATACACATGAAATGTGATCACTGATAAGTGGATATTAATGAGCCCAAAAGTTCTGAGTACTGAAGGCACAATTAGCAAATCAAAAGATTCCCTAGAAGAAGGAAGGAGAGGACCCTGGTCCTGAAAAGACTGGGTCCAGTTTTGTAGGAGAGTATCAGAACAGAGAAATCGAGGGGGGGGGAATTGGGTAATGGGTGAAGGGAAGAGGACTTTTGGGACATATGGTGAGGGGGGAACTGGGAAAGGGGAAAGCCTTTGGAATGTAAACAAAGAATACAGAAAAAAATAAAAATATAAAAAGAGAAAAAAAGAAATAATTACTAAATAATACAGAAAAAATGAAGTTGACATTTTCTTTTGTTGATAAACCTTTGTTTCTACTCATGCAAGATAATGTTCATAGTAGTACCCAATTAAATATTCAGATTGTTCCCAGCAGTGCTAGAGTTCTCCATAACTATCATAGTGTTCTGGGTTCCCAAATGAAAGATATACACTTAGCCTTTGTATTCCGATATGCCTAAAATGGCTGGGCCACTTCCTAACTTTCATGTGTCTAATCAACCTCCCTCCGATATTCCAGATAATCTTATATTCCACCTTTGCTACCCTGGACCCATCATGCTACCCTCTTGGGCCTTAATCCCTTGGCTCCTATATGGTGACTCTCTTTCTCTCTTGTACCTTCTCAGGCCTAATGTCTTTCCTCTCTTTCTCCTCTCTCCTCCTATGTCCCAAGCCCTGAAAAATCCTAAGGTTCTGCCTCTGTCTGCTCTGCCAAGCCATTGGCTGCCAGAATATTTACCTATCAGAACCCATTGAGGGTCAGGGTACCTCAAAATCTTACATTTAGACATGTAGATTCTCATGTAAAAAAATTTGGGAAACCTACATTAACATAATACAAACAGCATCAAACCAAACACACTGCAGATGTAGATTTAAAATGTGGCTGTATGTGTGTGTGAGTACATGTGTGTATATGCACGTGTGCATATGTGTGAGAGGGTTCAGTTCATAGGTATATACCTATGTGTGGGTCAGATAACAATCTCAAAGTCTTTCTTCATGTACCATCTACTATTTGTTTTAAGACAAGGTATCTCACTGGCCTGAAAATCAACAGTTTGAATAGACTAGCTGTTGGCAAGCTCTAATGATCCAACTATTTCTATGTTCCTAAAGCTAGGATTACTCACTAATATGCCAATATTTTCATAAGTTGATTTCAAGTATTGAACTCAGGTCCTAGATGTGCCTACGAGCTTTACCCCCGGAGCCATCTCTCCAGCCCTCAAAGCTCCTTCTTACTTTCTTTAGAAAAGGGAAAATCTGTGTGCTTAAATACTTCCAAACTAAGCAGGATTAAAACAGGTAAGTTCTCTTGCTACAAAATGCCTCCTTTAATGACATCAACATATGCTTCTGTGATGTTCCAAATGCAGAAACAAAACTGTGAGGAATTGAGAATGTCTAAGCACTGGGCTTAGAGAACACAGGGGGAGTGCTGACCTTGTTGTAAAGCTTCTTCATTGCAGTCAACAGACTGACATGAAACATAGAGACAGCTCCTAAAATGAGGTAAGCTTATTGTCACCAGTGATCATTTGACAATGCCAGTGTCACTTCTGGGAGAGATCATGAAGGAGAAAGAAAAATGACAAAGGGAGGTAATAAAATAATGGCCACACCTTGTTTAAATAACAATTTACTACTGAACATAGAGTTACAAACCGGGCACCACATCAGCATCAGGGGATCATGATAAATTCTATCCTTCATTATGGAGACTAGAGATAACTGAATTGAACTTACAAAATTTGTTGAGCTGTTTATTATCAAAGCCAGGCTGTACTGAGACAAGAAGAGTAGCAAAAGATCATCCCAGCCAGGGCTTCTAGATGCACTTCTCACTCTGATTATTCAAATTATAATGCACAGAGAGGTTAAGGAAGAAGAGGACACCAAGGTGACCTCCCAGCCTATTATAAATTATCAAGAATGAATAATATCCTCCAGGAAATGATCACGCAATTGTGAAAAGCAGGAGTGAAATAAGGCACATTAAAAACTGTGTCTGCTTTTGGAAAGAAAGATTAGCATGCATTTTTTTCTACTACAGAAAATGAGTAAGTGAAAATTTCTTTCACTTACTCATCCCAGGTTTCCTTCTTCTGTAGTCAGAAGGAAAAGGGGATTTAAAACCAGTAAGTGGACAGGAAAGCTCTCTAGACTTGGCTCCCTTGAGTTTTGTATTGGCTTCCTAAAATATTTTATCTTTTTTCTTCCCTTGTGCTATATGATCTACCTCATTTTCAGTGGGGGTGAAGTACATCAAGGGTCTACCTTAAACCAAGTGGCATAAACCAGTGTGTGACATGGATAAAGACAATTGACAGTCTATTTCTGGGCAAAGCAGTGTATGAAGGTCAATGCCTATAGTTTGAGTTCCAGGGCACTTCCAGGTTGAGGGGTGTGAGTTAATTTATAGGTTCTCTTGGGTTTCAATTTTCTTGTCTTTATAACAGAGACAGTGTCTTAGGATTTTATTGCTGTGAAGAGACACCATGACCACAGTAACTAATTCATGGCTCTGAGTTTATTGTTAGAGTGTTTTCAAGATATTAATTAGAAATAGCTGAGAGTAGTTAACAGACAACAGTCCAAATTACATAGATAGTTGGTTTTCACAAATGTCAAAAATCTACAGAATGTGACCTTTAATGTTATTTATTCACTTGTTGTTGAAAGTAGTCTGCCCCCAACAGCTTTCCCTGTCTTGGATTCAAAGAAGAAATTGGACATCTATGAGTTACTCCAGTTGTGTCAAAACAACCACTAGGCAAGAATGACCTTATTTCATCTACAGATAATACTGTCTAAGGAAATTACAGGATTAAAACAGCATGATTCTGATGAGTCAGAGTAGGCTAGTCCTTAATATCTTGTTTCTCTAGGTCTGCAGATGACCCTGGCCAGAAGGCTGAATACTGATGCTCCAGCGTTTTGAAGTAAGGGCCTGTCTAGTTGATGAGTGGTCTCTATAAATGGACTAAGTTTTGGAAGTTGTGTTAGGCTTCCTATGTATGTTCAATTAATATCAGTTATTCTAAGATTTCTGACATAGTTAAAAACTTATAGTCTCATAGCCAACCCAGGATATTAACTTGGGGAGGAACAGATTTGAGAGGATGGTTTTCAGATGACATACAATCTAAAGCCAGGACATAAGTCAGGAGCAGAACTATAGTCTTTTAAGTTAGGATAGAGGACAGTGTTCAATTTTATTGGCAAAAATGTTGGACTGGTTGTTAGATCTATCTTATACCATATAAATCACAAAATTTTAATAGTTGTGCTCAATTTATAATTTGAGAGAAAGTAGTTTTTTTTAAAAAAAAAATTAATCAGAAAGGGCAAAATGTTGCACGATTTTCCCTGTCCAATCACATTATGGCAGTGGGAGGCCTGTGATTGGACAGAGAAAAAGGAAAAAGAGCCAAGAGTCAAGAAGAGAGGAGTGTCTTAGGGGAGGAGGAGGAAGGAAGAGGGCTGCTGATGTGTGCCTGCCTGGCGTTTTCCAGTCACAAGAAGCTATGATTTCACAACGTTAGAAATATTAGGATAAAGCTTTTATCACTATCAGTTGGCTCTGAAATTGTTGTATTGGCATCTTGTAAATTGTGATGTTATTGATACATAAATCTGATTGGTTAATTAAGCTTTGAGAGTCTTGATTCTACTGGATTACTGGGTATCGTGTGATGCAACCACAAGGTTGGCGGTTCTATTTGGTTACTGGAGCGTGGGACTGCCAGTTACAGGGGATTGGGACAGGGAAAGAACTCGTGGCTCATAGGACAAGCAAGCCAGATGCTCTGGGGCTAGTTCCAGAGAGTTGGTGGCAGAGCAAGAAGTGCAAGAAAGTGATCTGATGTCATGGAGAGTTGGCACGTTCACTTTTTAATATCTCTTGCAACACTTATAAACAAAAACATCTAATTAGGGATGGCTTACAGGTTCAGAGATTTAGTTCATTATTTTCATGGCAGGAAGCATGACGGTGGGCCTGTGTATTGAAGGCTTTCCACAGAGATCACTGGCCTGGCCAGGTGTGAAGGTTCAGGTAAAGGGGAGAGAACTTGAGCAGGGAGAGGAAATTGCCTCCACTGCCTCCACTGCTGCAGCTGCCTCGATCTCCATCTCGGTCACTGCTGCTTCAGTTGCTCCAAGACGCTGCACCAGTCTCTCTATAATAAGTCAGGCTAGGCTGAACTGGCAGGAGGCTGACCAGCTAGTGAGGGGTACTAGGGAGCTTCTGGAGGCAGTTTCGGGAGAGCAGATCTCTTCCCCAAGTGGCAGTGTTACAGCTCTTATGACAGAAACTCTCAGAGGACTAAATAGTTCTCATACACCTTTATTCCTTCTGGATAGGATATTTATATACAGTTTTGGGGTGGGTCAGGCTTGGTCTGAGAGCTTGGGGATACCTTACCTACATGTGGGAAGGCTTGTGTAACTGAGGGTCACAAACCTCTCTATGGGGGGGGGTGATATGAGTTTATAGCTATGTGACACAAGCCTGGTGCTCAGGAACAGGCAAATTGCCTATCTTCCCCTTCAGGGTCACCAGGGTTTCTAGGCTTAACTCAACCAGGAACCAGAATAACTTTCACAGTCCACCACCCAACAATTCCACCTTTTCTTTTTATTCTGTCATCAGAATAACTGTCTCCTATGTTGGGAAGAGTTTGATAGTGAACCAAGACCTGATTGGTAGTGATCTTTGCAATGTTACTCATCTGCTTTAGAAACCAAATTAGACAGGGTGTCAAGAGAAGCAAGGATCTAATGGCTAGTATGGAGCCAAGGAAGGGAAAAATCCAGGTTACCAAGCAGAAGGGGTATTGGGAGTATAGTGTGCCTGGGGGCTCCCCCACACCCCGTAGCTCTTTGAGCATTTATATATCTTCTTCTACCAGCCTGGATTCATTGATATAGAAATAACATTCCTCCCCCCAACAAAAATGCAGGTCCCTCCCTGTTTAGCAGTCAGGAAGTCCAGGGTTCTCTGCTTTTGGAGAGCAACTCTTGTTAAAACCACCTTAACATCTGGCATTGAAGAGACTGAAGGTTGTCTGTAGTGGAAGCCATTGCCTGGTCAATTTTGTTTTAGAAGTCGCTGGCCAGATGCTGTGTTTGGTCAAGCGCTGTTCTAAGAGTTCCTGCTACACCTATTTATACAGCAAGTCCTAATCTAAAGAGCAGAGGGATGAAGATCTCTCTCTTCATTTGATTTCCTCCCATCTGCAAGGCAAGTTCTTCAGGTTTACAGAAATAAACCTGGGGGACAATTATCATGGGGGAGCAGGACCCTTGAAAAGGGCGATTAATACAGGCACCTGTAGTGTCTTTGCACCAGCGGAGGGCAGGAGGGTTAATACACACTGACTTGGTGATGGTGATATCACGGACACGTGTAACATGGGGTTTTGAGGAGGGTCCTATAAGGCAAAGGGAGGGGCATAAGTCAAAGAGAGGAAGGTGCTGTTTTCCTCAAGGGTAGGGGTCCATGGAGGTCATGAAGGGAAATGTTAATAGGAACGGTTGTTAATAATGGTTCGAAGAGAGAAGCACAGAAAAATCATTGGGAAGAGCTGGGGTGCCTGGTTAGAAGGAGGTCAGCTGTATATTGGCTGCTCTGTAGCCAGACGAGGGCAGCTCAGCGTTCCTTCTGAGACTGATTTTTCTGTTGAATAATATTAGCAAGGGTAAAGACTGATTTGGAGGCAGGAATAAGCTCATGGAGATGTGTAGGTTGCTATGACATATTTGGCATAGCCATTGGGGTAAAGTTTACCCATGACTCCATTTTGCCAACATTCATTCCATGGATTGCTGATGGGAAGCTGAAAATGAGTTTTAAGGTTGGCTAGCATGGTGTTGCCATGACTGGTGGATTCCATTCTGTAGCTCCAATATCTGTAACCTCCAATTGTGGAGAACTTCTAGTGACATTCACCTGTGTTTTGGTAAAGAAAACAGAGGAAAGGGCTAGGAATAGCAGAGATGGAAACCGGTGTAGGGGATCTCAATCCTGGTTTGACATTCTTTAAGTTGGCAATCCTGAGTTCCTACAACTTTGTTGTGTTTGTTGTGGGTTTCCCTAGCATATAATCTCCAGTTCTAGGTGTTGGGAAGGCTAGGGAGAGGTGGGGTAGTAGTGGAGTTAGCATGAAGAATGACAAAATCAGCCATAAGAATAGAGGGGGTGCTTGAGGAGGGCACATGACCTGGGAAGCAGTCATCAGGTTATGTCCTTCTAGGAGATCTTGCTGTCTCTCTAGATGGGTGTTTCCTCTGCCTCCTCTTCCTTTGTCCTTGATCTGCCAGTGAGAGGTGGGCCATCTTCTTGGTTTATGTGGTGGTGTCAGACATTTCTGGCAGGAACACAGGCTTGGGCTTGTTCTGTGGAAAAAGACAAATGAAACCCCACCCAGTTGTAAGGAGGGGGTCTGGTCCCTTTAAAATTTTATCAAAAGGATAAAAGGATGGGGGATTAATTTTGGTGTATGCTAATAGTTTGGAGTTCTTGTAGATATTAAATATATTTAAGGTAGTCAGAGACAACATTAATTGTACATTAAGGGGGGTAGGTGGTTGTCTTTTGTTTTAGGAGTTGGGATTTTAGGGTTTGATGTATTATTTCTATTTTTCCTTGGTCCCGAGGGTTGTAGGAAATTCCCACATGATGGGCAATTTCCCAAAGTGTATAGAAGGCTTTGAATAGAGAGCTAGTGAAGGCAGGGCCATTATCAGTTTTTATCTTTTGAGGAATGCCCATGATGGCAAATGTGGATAGCATATGGTGAATTGACTGTTTTGAGTTTTTACCTGTTTGGACTGTAGTCGATGTAAAATGTGAATATGTGCCTATGGTAACAAAAACATATTTGTAACTATGGAATTTGGGAATATGGGTAACATCAATTTACCATAAGGCATTGGATTTGAGGCCTCGGGGATTGGTGCCCATCATTTATAAAGCTGAGGGGAAATAAGGGATACCCAAGAAGAGTGTATTTTATTATCCTTTGGAGTTGAGCAAGAGGGATTTGGGAGGAAGCACTCATGAAGCCCCTTTATATTTGTGTGTGTGTGTGTGTGTGTGTGTGTGTGTGTGAATGAAATTGGTCTGCTTGCTCAGTGGAGGCCATGAATATCCCTGTTGAGACAGTTTGGTTCTCAAGAGTATTTCCCTCTCATGTAGGACCTGGTAGGGAACTGTGAAACTGGACATGTTGGATGTACATGAGAGAGGCTCTTTCCTGTAGAAGGGTGGAAACCTGTATGAGTAGAAGGGAAAGTGGGTTAGTGTCTAGTTTGAAGAAGGATCTTGACAACCAGGAAAGCAAATTGACAGCATACTCACTGTCTGAAAAGAGGTTAAGGGAGTCTTTGACTTCTTTTAGAGCTAGAAATATGGCATATAATTCTTTATATTGGGGGGGAGTAATGGGGCAGGTTTTTGAATCAGAGTATAGTAGGTTCACCCCTAGGGAAAAATCCTCGGGGACAATAATATTTGTCACAGCTCCCCTCTTCTCCCATTGGTAAATATTGATGGGCCTCCCACTATGGGCCTTTTTGAGACTAGTTTGGGGGCCAGTCATTGCAACAAGGAGAGGGTAAATGCCCATTTTTCATCAGGATAATGGTTATCAATTTGTCCTGGGAATCCTTTTAAAATGATAGTAAATCAGAGTGATTTTTGATTAGCCACTGAATGTTGGAGAGGGAGAAGGGAGTGACAAGAATGTCAGGTTCTTGTCCCAGGGTTTGTAGGGCTCTATTCCTGTTATTTTTAATCATGTTAGTGAGTGTATCTGCCTCATTTAAAACTCAGGGTGTGTCACTCACCGGGGTCTAGAGCCTTTCCAGTAACCCCTGAGATTGGTAAAGGGCTCTCACAAGTACAGTGGAGAAGTTAATGATAAGGAGCTGTGTGGGTATGGTTGGGTCATACCTACCAAGAGCCATATCTTTTAGGGCTGAATTGATAGAATTTAAAGATTGGATTGTTTCCGGGAACAGTGTTCTTGGGGAGGAGGGACGTTTGTCTCCTTTCTGGAGGTTGAAGAGGTGTTGAAGAGTGCTTGTGGGAAGGGGGAGCCAGGGTCAAAGCCAACTGAGGATGATCAAAAAGCTCTGGAGGGAGGTGGGAGTTAATTTTTGAGGGAAGGAAAGGGTTGGGTTTAGAGGGCATATTGAATTAAGTTAGATCTCTGTTCCTAAAATGTAATGGGCAAAATAAATTGGATTTTGTGAGGGGTTATTTTGAATCCCAGGGCAGACAGCAAAGGTATTAGCTGGTCCTTAAGTTGGGAGGGGGGAGGTGGAAGAGTCTCCACATACTAATATATCATCCATATAATGGTATATATTGAGTCCTTTGTCTAAATAGGGTTTTAATACAGTGGCTACAGCCTCCTGACAAATGGTTGGACTGTTAGCTTTCCCTGCAGTCCATTCAGATCATGAGGCTGGGCCAGAGTTGTTCATGGGGTGACTTAGAATGCAAAGAATTTGCAGTTTTGGGGGTGGAGAAGGATGGAAAAAGCAGTCTTTTCTGTCTATTGCTAATAGGGGAACATTGGCAGGGATAGCTGATGTGGGGTAGCCCTCTTTGTGGGGAGCCCCAGACCCGCATGGCTTTGTTAATTGTCCTCAAATCTTGTAATAATCTCCATTCCCCTAAGCTCTTTTTTTTATAGTGAACACAGGGGTATCCCAAGGACTGTGGAAGGGACAGATGTGTAATAGCAACAGTTGTTCGTCTACCAGCTGTGTGAGGAATCTAAGATTCTCTCTTGATAGAGGCCACTGTGGAACTCAGATGGCTTTGTTGGAGAGCCAATCAAGGCAGGGACTATTAAACCTAACAGTGCCCCCTAGAATTGGGAGTTATTTAGAGGAGAGTTTTTAGGGTCTCTTTGGGTATTATTTTTTTATAGGTAATATTTTCTATCTTAATGTGGTCTCTTTCTGGTTGGGTGGTAAGAACTACTGCTAAGGCTTGTAGCCTCTCCCTAGAAGATTGGTGCCTACTTGAGCCACTAGGGGGCATATGAGACCAGTAGCTCCATCCAGGTCTTCCCACCTTTACACCTCTTTGGTGAAGGCAGAGGTACCCCCTATGTCTAGGAGCTGGGGCCCAGGGATTTGTTGCAGTCACATGGGATCTCTTGCTGTCTTAAATTTGTCTTTTATGTTCCAGTATCTATAAGATACTTGAATGGCTTATTATATATTTTAATGGGAAATTTGGGGTGGGAGCCTTCTGAGATGTTTGACACTTATATGGGAGTAGTTGTCCCTCTTACTGTCAGGGTTGAGGGCTACCCTGTCTGAAGTTTAAAGGCTCCAGTGGCTTACCATCCTTATCATATAGAGTGGTAAAGTACCTCTTTCAGTGAAAACATTTTCTGTAGTGGGGACAACTGTTTTTTAGGGGGACTAGGACCTGTTATGGGGAGAGAGTATTGTGGGCATTCATTCCTCCAGTGTATGGTCTCTCCACATTTGAAGTCTGTTTTACTTCTGGTTTTACTATTGTTATAAATGCCAAGGATTTAATCTGGTGTGATGTGGGTCCTAAATCCAATTATTGTGATTCTCCTCTCAGAGACCTTGGCAAGCTAGTCTGGATTCAGAAGTCATGCCTTCCCATACAATGGTTTTAAGAAAGAGGTCTCTGGCTCTGGAGTTGGAAATTTTTCTTTCTAGGTTCATTCTAGTTCTGAGAATAAAATCAGATAAGGGTTCTCTGGACTTTTGATGGAGGGAGAGCATTGAGGAGGCAGGGTCTTTTGACCCTGAGGATAGGATAAGCCTGTCTCAAGTTTAGGCTGTACAGAGGTGGACCTTTTCATAGTACTCTGCTGGCTGAGTAACCTGTTGTGCTCCAGTAGAAAAGTCATGCTGCTATCAACCTATTTTAATGACCCTACGAATTGTAGCCAAGATCAGAAAAAACAAATCACAGGAGGGTGCTTTTTCCTTCTTGGGTATCTCTGGTGTTTTTTCCTTCTTGGGTATCTCTGTTTTTGATGATAGAAATTACTCAGATCCATGAATCCAGGCTATAAATATTGTCATTGGCCATGCATGGTGCTATCTGAAGGACTTCCTCCTAAAACAAGAAGGCTTGTTTTTTTGGCTATTTTTATTCCATGGGATTTTTTTCTTTCTTTCTTTTTTGTTTTTGTTTTTGTTTTGGTTTTGGTTTTGTTTGTTTTGTTTGTTTTTTGTTTTTTGTTTTTTTCCTATATTCTTTGTTTACATTCCGAAGGCTTTCCCCTTTCCCAGTTTCCCCTTCACCCTATGTCCCATAAGTCCTCCTCCCATCTATTCCCCCATCACCCCACCATACCTTTTTTCTGTTCTGGTACTCTCCTAAAAATCTGGGTCCAGTCTTTTCAAGAACAGAGTCCTCTCCTTCCTTCTTCTTGGGAATCTTTTCATTTGCTAGTTATGCCTTGAGTATTCAGAGCTTTTGGGCTCACTAATATCCACTTATCACGGATTGCATTTCATGTGTATTCTTTTTTTATTGTATATATTCTATATTTACAATTCATTTCCCTTTTTCTGGTTCCGACCCCCAAAGGTCCCACATGTCCTTTTCCCTCCCCCTGCTCCCGCATCCACCCCCTCCCACTTTACTGTTCTTGTACTCTCCCACAATGATGTTTTGGTCCATTCTAGCACCAGTGTCCACTCCTTTCTTCTTGTGAGACATCACTTGATATGTGATTTGTGTCTTTGGTGTTCCAAGCTTCTAGGCTAATATCCACTTATCAGTGACTGTATACCATGGGTATTCTTCTGAGACTGGGTCACCTCACTTAGTATGACATTCTCCAGCTCCAACCATTTCTCTAAGAATTTCATGAATTCATTGTTTCTAATGGCTGAATAGTACTCCATTGTGTATATATACCACATTTTTTGTATCCATTCCTCTGTTGAGGGACATCTGGGTTCTTTCCAGCTTCTGGCTATTATATATAAGGCTGCTATGAACATAGTAGAGCACGTATCCTTATTGCATGCTGGTGAATCTTCTGGGTATATTCCCAGGAGTGGTATGGCTGGGTCCTCCGGAAGTATCACGCCCAGTTTTCTGAGGAACCACCATACTGATTTCCAGAGTGGTTGTACCAGCTTGCATTCTCACCAGCAGTGGAGGAGTGTTCCTCTTTCTCCACATCCTCGCCAACACCTGATGTCTTCTGAGTTTTTAATCTTAGCCATTCTGACTGGTGTGAGGTGAAATCTCAGGGTTGTTTTAATTTGCATTTCCCTAATGACTAGTGACGTTGAACATTTTTTAAGGTGTTTCTCAGCCATCCGAATTTCTTCAGGTGAAAAGTCTCTGTTTAGCTCTGTACCCCATTTTTGGATAGGGTTATTTGGTTTTCTGGGGTCTAACCTCTTGAGTTCTTTGTATACATTGGAGATTAGCCCTCTGTCGGATGTGGGGTTGGTGAAGATTTTTTCCCAATTTGTTGGTTGCCGATTTATCCTTTTGACAGTGTCTTTTGCCTTACAGAAACTTTGTAGTTTTATGAGGTCCCATTTGTCTATTCTTGTTCTTAGAGTATAAGCAATTGGTGTTCTGTTCAGGAATTTTTCCCCTGAGCCGATATCTTCAAGGGTCTTCCCCAGTTTCTTTTCTATTAGTTTTAGTGTGTCTGGTTTTATGTGGAGATCCTTGATCCACTTGGAGTTGAGTTTAGTGCAAGGAGATAAGAGTGGATCAATTCTCATTCTTCTGCATGTTGACTTCCAGTTGAGCCAGCACCATCTGTTGAAAAGGCTCTTTTTTCCACTGGATGTTTTCAGCTCCTTTGTCGAAGATCAATTGGCCATAGATGTGTGGGTTCAATTCTGGGTCTTCGATCCTATTCCATTGATCCGCTTCCCTGTCACTGAACCAATACCATGCAGTTTTTAATACCACTGCTCTGTAATATTGCTTGAGGTCAGGGATATTGATTCCCCCAGAAGTTCTTTTGCTGTTGATGATAGTTTTAGCTATCCTGGGTTTTTTGTTATTCCAGATGAATTTGAGAATTGCTCTTTCTAGCTCTATGAAGAACTGAGTTGGGATTTTGATGGGGATTGCATTGAATCTGTATATTGCTTTGGGCAAGATTGCAATTTTGACTATATTAGTCCTGCCAACCCACGAGCATGGAAGATTTTCCCATTTTCTGATGTCTTCTTCAATTTCCCTCTTCAGAGACCTGAAGTTTTTGTCGTATAAATCTTTCACATGTTTGGTTAGCGTCACTCCAAGATACTTTATATCATTTGTGGCTATTGTGAAGGGTGTCATTTCCCTAATTTCTTTCTCGGCCTGCTTATCCTTCGCGTATAGGAAGGCTACTGATTTACTTGAGTTGATTTTATAGCCAGCCACTTTGCTGAAGTTGTTTATCAGTTGCAGGAGTTCTCTGGTGGAGGTTTTTGGGTCACTTAAGTAAACTATCATATCATCTGCAAATAGTGATAGTTTGACTTCTTCCTTTCCGTTTTGTATCCCTTTGACTTCCCTCTGTTGTCGAATTGCTCTAGCTAGTACCTCAAGTACTATATTGAAGAGATATGGCGAGAGGGGACAGCCTTGTCTAGTCCCTGATTTTAGAGGGATTGCTTCGAGTTTTTCTCCGTTTACCTTGATGTTGGCTACTGGTCTGCTGTATATTGCTTTTACTATGTTTAGATATGGGCCTTGAATTCCTGTTCTTTCTAGGACCTTTAGCATGAAAGGATGCTGAATTTTGTCAAATGCTTTTTCAGCATCCAATGAGACGACCATGTGGTTTTTTTCTTTGAGTTTGTTTATGTAGTGGATTACGTTGCTGGATTTCCGTATATTGAACCATCCCTGCATCCCTGGGATGAAGCAACTTGATCATGGTGAATGATCGTTTTGATGTGTTCTTGGATTCGGTTGGCAAGTATTTTGTTTAGTATTTTTGCATCAATATTCATAAGAGAAATTGGCCTGTAGTTCTCTTTCTTAGTTGGATCTTTGTGTGGTTTTGGTATCAGGGTAATTGTGGCTTCATAGAATGAGTTGGGTAGTGTTCCTTCTGTTTCTATTTTGTGGAATAATTTGAAGAGTATCGGTATCAGGACTTCTTTGAAGGTCTGATAGAATTCTGCACTAAAACCGTCTGGTCCTGTGCTCTTTTTGGTTGGAAGACTGTCTATGACCCCTTCTATTTCTTTGGGGGTTATGGTTCTGTTTAGACGATCTATTTGATCCTGGTTTAAATTTGGTATTTGGTAACTGTTGAGGAAATTGTCCATTTCCTCCAGATTCTCCAGTTGTGTTGAGTATAGGTTTTTGTAGTAGGATCTGATGATTTTTTGAATTTCCTCAGTTTCTGTTGTTATATCTCCCTTTTCATTTCTAATTTTGTTAATTTGAATACTGTCTCTGTGCCCTTTAGTAAGTCTGGCTAGGGGTTTATCTATCTTGTTGATCTTCTCAAAGAACCAGCTCCTGGTTTTGTTGATTCTTTGTATGGTTCTCTTTGTTTCAACTTGATTGATTTCAGCCCTGAGTTTGATGATTTCCTGTCTTCTACTCCTCCTGGGTGAAATTGCTTCTTTTTGTTCCAGAGCTTTCAAGTGCGCCATTAAGTTGCTAGTATATGCTCTCTCCTGCTTCTTTTTGGAGACACTCAGGGCTATGAGTTTTCCTCTAAGCACTGCTTTCATTGTGTCCCATAGATTTGGGTATGTTGTGCCTTCATTTTCATTAAGTTCTAAGAATTCTTTGATTTCTTTCTTTATTTCTTCCTGGACTAAGGTATCATTGAGTAGAATATTGTTCAGCCTCCAAGCATATGGGGATTTTCTGTTGTTTTTGTTGCTATTGAAGAACACTCTTACTCCATGGTGATCTGATAAGAGGCATGGGATTAGTTCGATCTTTTTATATTTGTTGAGATCTGTCTTGTGTCCAATTATATGGTCGATTTTGGAGAAGGTACCATGAGGGGCTGAGAAAAAGGTATAGTCTTTTGCTTTAGGGTGAAATGTTCTATATATATCTGTTAAATCCAATTGCTCCAAAGTTTCAATGAGTTTCTCCGTGTCCCTCTTTAGTTTCTCTTTTCCTGGTTGGTCCACTGTGGATAGTGGAGTATTGAGGTCCCCCACAATCATTGTGTTAGGTGCAATGTGTGCTTTGAGCTTTAGTAAGGTTTCTTTTACAAATGAGGGTGCCCTTACATTTGGAGCGTAGATGTTTAGAATTGTGAGTTCCTCTTGGTGGATTCTTCCTTTGACTAGCAGGAAGTGACCTTCTGAGTCTCTTTTGATGACTTTGGGTTGAAAGTCAATTTTATCTGATATTAAAATGGCTACTCCAGCTTGCTTCCTGTGACCATTTGCTTGCAAAATTGTCTTCCATCCTTTTACTCTAAGGTAGTGTTTGTCTTTGACTCTGAGGTGTGTTTCCTGTAAGCAGCAAAATGTAGGGTCCTGTTTCTGTATCCAGTCTGTTAGTCTATGTCTTTTTATTGGGGAGTTGAGTCCATTGATGTTAAGAGATATTAAGGAATAGAGATTATTACTTCCTGACATTTTTGATGTTATTTTTGTTTTTGAGTAGTTATCTTCCTTTGAGTTTGATGGAAGAAGTTTACTGTCTTGCTTTTTCTTGGGTGCCATTTCCTTCCTTGTGTTGGAGTTTTCCTCCTATTATCCTTTGTAGAGCTGGGTTAGTGGAAAGATATTGTGTAAATTTGGTCCTGTCATGGAATATTTTGATTTCTCCATCTATGTTGATTGAGAGTTTTGCTGGGTATATTAGTCTTGGCTGACATTTGTTTTCTCTTAGGGTCTGCATGAGGTCTGCCCAGGATCTTCTAGCTTTCATGGTTTCTGGAGAGAAGTCTGGTGTGATTCTGATAGGTCTTCCTTTATATGTTACTTGGCCCTTTTCTCTTACTGCCTTTAATATTCTTTCTTTGTTTAGTACATTTGGGGTTTTGATTATTATGTGACGGGAGGTGTTTCTGTTCTGGTCCAGTCTGTTTGGAGTTCTGTAGGCTTCTTGTATATTCATGGGCATCTCTCTCTTTAAGTTAGAAAAGTTTTCTTCCATAATTTTGTTAAAGATATTTGCTGGCCCTTTAAGTTTTAGATCTTCATTCTCATCTATCCCTATAATCCTTAGGTTTGGTCTTCTCATTGTGTCCTGGATTTCCTGGATGTTTTGGGTTACAAGCCTTTTGGATTTTGCGTTTTCTTTGACTGTGGAGTCAATGGTTACTATGTTATCTTCAGCATCAGAGATTCTTATTTCTATCTCTTGTATTCTGTTGTTTATGTTTGCATCTTCGACCCCTGATTTCTTCCTAAGGTTTTCTATCTCCAAGGTTGCCTCCTTTTGTGATTTCTTAGTTGTTTCTACCTCTGTGTTCAGATCTTGGATGGTTTTGCTCAGTTCCATCATTTGTTTATTTGTGTTTTCATGTAATTCTTTAATATATTTTTGTGCTCCCTCTTTCATGACTTCTGCCTGTTGTTTCAAGTTCTCCTGCATTTCTTTAACTGATTTTCTCATTTCCTCTTTATTGGTTTCTGTCTGATGGCCCATATTCTCCTGGAGTTCTTTAAGTGTTTTTTGTGTTTGGATTGTAAGAGCTTCTACCCTATTGATGTTCCCCTGCATTTCTTTAAGAGATTTATTTATGTCTTTTTTGTGTTCCTCTAGGAGCATCATGACCTGTGCTTTTATATCTAACTCTTGTTTTTCTGGTGTGCTGGGGTATCCTGGACTTGCTGTGGTTGGCGAATTGGGTTCAGATGGTGCCATGTTGCCTTGATTTCTGTTAATAACGTTCCTACGTTTGCCTTTTGCCATCTCTTTATCTCTGGCGTTAGTTGGTCTTATTGTAGATGGCGCCCTGCTGAAAGCACAGCACGCCTGTCCCCAGGAGACATCATGTGTATTCTTTTGTGATTGGGTTAACTCACTTAGGATGATATTTTCCAGATCCAACCATTTGCCTACAAATTGCATGGATTCATTGTTTTTAATTGCTGAGTAGTATTCCATTGTATAAATATACCACATGGGATTTTAATAGGGCACATAACTACCTGGCCTGGCAGGGGGAATTTATATCATGATAGAAAAGAGGAGAAACGCTTTGCTTAATATGAATGTTCCCTTGTCCTATCAGCTTTGGGGGATTCCACAGAGGTCCAAAACTCTAAGCCTTCCTTCAGATTTAAGAACTGGCAGCTGCCCTGTGGCTTTTAAATGGCCACTGTGCTGCCAGGTTTTCTTTTTGTTTTAAGGATTAATTAGATAGTCTTTTCCAACATTCATTGTGGGTTGTCTGGATTGAGACAGGGGCCCGAGAGACCTTCAGCGAACCCTAGAGAGTAGCTGCAACCAGGAGGCTTCAGGTGCCTATTCAGCCTGTCCAAATTCATGTGATGTCCCTGACTTAAAGCCCAGCAGGAAAGGACAGGTTGCTTATGTTCAGAGTCGGGGCACTCGCCTTCTCATGTTATCTGTTCATGAAGTTGTGTTGCTGTTCAAGGCCCATGTGGTCACCAGATGTGGGCCTGTGTGAAGAGACACAGGAAGCCTGCCTCTGTGCTTTCCCACCACCTGTGCAGAGCTCTCCCCCTCCCCACTTTTAGCAGCAGAAATGCCTCCAGCCTTTCAGAGGGGACACACAGAGAGAGCCCAACATGTTGCTAGAATATTGCAATCCCCCTCTTCATGCTGGCACTCCCTAAGAACCCCCTCTGGGTCTGGCTCAAATAAAGGTTCTTTTGTTATATTACATCAGGTTGGCGATTTTTGGAGTTCTTCTGGGGTGCCTGAGGCCTGGGCATAATAGCTTTACACAGAGATCTCTGGCATAGCCAGGTGTGAGGGTTTAGATGAAGGGGAGAGGATGAAGGGGAGTGACTGACTAGCCAGTGAAAGGTACGTGTGTGTGTGTGTGTGTGTGTGTGTGTGTGTGTGTGTGTGGCGTCTGGCAGCATTTTCGAGAGAGCACATTTCTTTTCCAAGGAGCAGTGTTATAGCTCTTATGACAGAAGCTCTCAGACACTGGAGTATTTATCACACACCCTTATGCCTTCTAGATAGGATTCTTATATATAGTTTTGGGACGGATCAGGGTCTGACTGTAGGTACTTTCTATTAGCTTGATCTGAGATCTTGGGGATAACTTATCTACATGTGGGAGGGCTTGGGGTGCTGCTCCTACATAACAGATGGCCACGAACATCTCTATGGGGCCTCTGGGAGCTGTTGCTATATGATAGGATCCTGGTGCCCAGAAACAGGCAAATTGCCTGTCACTTCAGGGTCACCAAGGTTTCAAGCCTTAGCTCAATCTGGAGCCAGGATAACTTTCACAGTTCACAGCCTCACACATGACATCATGCAGGCATACATGGCAAAGGAGAAAGAATCGAGAGCTCTACATCCAGATCACCAGGCAGCAAGAAGTGACATGGCATGAGATTCTAAAACCTCAAAGTCCATCTCCTAGTTAGTGAAGTACTTCATCCAACAAAGCCACACCTACTCCAACAAGGCCACACCTCCTAATAGTGATACATCTTATGGGACTACGGGACCATTTTTATTCAAACCACCTGAAGATATTCTCCTTACTGTTTCCATCCTTTCCAATGGCTTCCTAATAACTTTAAAATTAAAAAAAAAAACCTAAAGAAGTTCAGAAGTTTCATAATCTTAAAAGAGAAAATAAGATTGCTCACTCTTATTTTCCATCTCTTTTATGTATGTGTCTGCACATGTTGACCATTGCTAGTGTGTATGGTGTGTGTGTGTGTGTATGTGTGTGTGTGTGTGTGTGTGTGTGTGTGTGTGTGTGTCTAGGAGATCTATGTGTATATTTGAATGGACATGTACAAATATATATCTTTGGAGGAAAGACACTGAGGCTGTGGATGTTCTCCAATCACTTTACACCTTATTTTTGGAGCTAGTTCTCTCACCAAAGCTGGAGCTTACCAGTTTGGCTAGGCTGTGTACTTAACAAGTTCTGAAGATGTACTGGTCTCCGGGTCTCAGCACTGGGGTTATAGATCTGTGTTTCCATGTCTGGCTTTTTATGTGGGTTCTGGGAATTGAATTCAGGTCCTCTTGTTTGTGTACTTTACAGACTGAGTCATTTACCTAGCTCTGATCAACAGCATTTGCACTATAAAATGTGCTGCCCTCATGTATTTCTTCATCAATCTACCATTTCTCTTCACTCAAAACTCCATGCATTTACAGCAGTGAAAAAGTGACAAAGCTAGGCATGTTCCCTTTTGGAAGTCATGTTATTAGACTAGAGAGTCAGCTCTGTCACCTGACAAGATCTTGTGCCACTCATAATCATTAACAGTCAGTGCTTCCTGGCCTACAGAGATGAAGCATGGTAGTCTAAAGAAGTTTCATCCTTTAAGCTTCAGCTCAAAGCACCATCCCACAGATACATGGAGTAATAAAGATATTGGTTTACCTACCATATAATAGAGATGGTATCACAATTGTGTTTGATATATCTTCTCAGTAGTTCATAAGCTAGTGAAATAAAATGGATCTTTGAAATACTTAACATGTGGCCTCAGGATGCTTTTGATTACTGCCACAGGAAATGCTTCTGCACTAACTAACTACTCTGCTGATACTGGTTGAGTGATTTAGGACATTGACAAAAACAGATATACTGTAATTCTGTTTAACAGTTAAGGGTCTGTGTCTGGAAGCAGACTTACCTGAGTTCAAATCAAAGCTAATGACTTCACATGCATATTTGCAGCTAGAGTTTGTTACAAGAGTGTCATAAAGGCTAACTCAGGAGCAGAACTTGAGTTTGATATTATAGTGTTCTCTATGCTTGCTGAAGAGCATAATACAAAGATAGATAGCAAAAGACATTGAGAAATCAATCAGTTCCCTACTACATAACAAAACTTGTCATGTAACATTAAGAATTACACAGCTAAGATGTGCCTGATTGAGAGCCACTTACCCCAGTGTTCTGGCTAGATCCCTAATATGGTACAGTTGAAGATATTGTCCAGGTTTTCCAGCATCTGATGACATAACAGGGCTGGAGAGTCCACATGCAGGTTGCCATACTCATGTAACTATAGCCATGAGCTTCCATTCCTTGCTACGCAGAAAGCCTCTATGTCTCATTACATGGAACTTGCCAGAGGACCACTTAATTGTCCTCATGACATGGCTGCCATCAGAGCAAAACACATGCATAATAGAATTCTGTTTGCCACAATGTCTCTGTGACCTGATTTTGACTGCATATTTCCCTTTGCTTCCAATGACCTCATGTGACAAAGCCAGCACCTCCTCAAAGAGGGGAAGGCAGGTCCAGGACCTGACGTTGTGAAGCAGGAGTTTCTAGACTACTATGTGCAGCCAAAGGAGAATCTGTATTGTACAAGAAAAGTAAATTTCCCTCACCTCAAATCTCTGAAAAATAGCCTTTATGTATCTATGCATGTGTGCATTTCAAATAAGACCCCCAGAAAGATGCAGACAAGAAAAGACCCTTTATAAGAATACTAGTAGGTTGAGAACCATAATTGTTTATGCTGTATTTGGCATTTAATTAAAGTCCTTAATTTGTGTGGGTGGATACAGGCTATTGATATCATAGTATGAAGAAGAAGGTTTTCTTGGTTAAAAACTGAAACATTTTTACATCTAAAGAAAATGTGATATTATTTTTTTGTTTGACCAAATCATTTTTTTTGAAAATGCGATATTTTTAAAAGTACTGTGAACTTTGGAAACATGACTAGTTTGAAAAAACAAATATACAGCTAAATATGTTCCATCTTTCTAGCTGGAGCTGAGCCTTGCATATAGGGTCTGCATTTGTGCCCAAATTTGTTGTTCCTGTTGTCTTGAGTTATTTACCCCACCGATTCTGTTTTTGCTTTTTGTTATCAAAGTCTTACAATGGTACATCATAGTACTTCACTTTGATGAGTGGTGGTTGGTATGAAGGAACTTAGCAAGCAAATCAAGAGGCTAAGCAAGCCTTCTTTAATGAGAAAAAGATGCCAAATGTACTCAAAGGCCTGTGTCAGAGCATCCCAACACTTACCAATAGGTGTTCTGCAAGCCAGAATTAGCTATAAACTTGGGAGAGCGCGTGTGTTCAGAATTCATTTCATGTTACTTTCAGAATTTTAATTAATTTGTGACCTATTTATACTTCAGTTTCATCTCTACAAACTTCAGATTGTGCTAATGCTTGAAATCTGTGGAAGTCCCTAAGATAATATTATAAATAGGTAATTGAGAACACATACACAAAAATTAACTAAGGCTTGAAACACAGTAAGAGATATAAACATACTTATAAACCTCAAATTGGGGCTGGGGAAATGGCTCAGTAGCTAAAAGGACTCCCTGCCCCTACAGAAGATTAGAGGTTGGTTCCCAGCGTTCACACTTAAAATTTAATTTCATGTGCAAAATAATGATAAAAGAAATCTTTAAGACTCAACTAATACACACATATTTTATAGTTATAGAAGCCTACATGAAATATCAAGGTCATGTGAAGCCAGATAGAATCACTCCCCAGACTGGAACACTGGGGTAAGTATAACAAAAGAGGAGGAATTTGAAAGGAGGAATTTTGCAATGAATTGTTTCAAGCAAACTGAAGAGGGAGAAAGTCACTCCAGAGAGAAGGGACAGCCAGTACGAGGGAGTGAGTCCCTATTTGAGATGAGTATGCCATGTGACATCCTGTGTGGTAGATGAATTTAAGGTCTCATAGGGGAACAAGAGAAAGATGCTGAAGGCTAGAATTCTGAACATGACTTATGGGCCTGCAGAGCCATGTATAATTTTACTAGTAGTGTTTGAAGGAAAATTTTTCTTTAGAAAAATTATTTGTGTGAGCTCTGAAAATACTAAGGAAATGCTATGTGAAAAACCATAGAGATAATATTGGTGGAACAATTGATCAGGGAGATACTTTGGATCCAATTTTATGTAAAACAAAACTCCTGACTGTCTGAATTGCATTGATCATAAGCAGTTGTCCTGAGGCCCAAAGTGTTGGAAGCTGGTCTGCTGCTACTGTGTGTACTCAAATGCTAAATACTGTATCCTAAGATCTAGTTACCCCTGAAGAGTGTTTTCTCAAGTATGAGTACACCAAAAGATGCTATATAAACTTTTTTCCCAATGTAAAGCAATTGGTTAAATAAAAGTAGATACAGTCAATTATTGTGGAGGCAGAATTTTAGTTACCAGGCTGGGGGTTGCAGAGAGGGATCACAAGGATATATATAGAGAGAAGGAGAGAAAGGAAGAAGAAGATGGAAAAAAAGGAGGTCTTCTTTAGACATGATGGGCTAGGAGCATGCGACTGAGTGAAATGCCCCCACACCCCATGACAGATTGCTGGAGAAGTAACCCAGGCCAGATGCAAACAGCAAGTACATGGGAGAGCAGCTAGGAAGTAGACAGTCTAATGTATAGAAAAAGAGATTAGGGATAATTTCCTAGTAAGTGAGCAAGAGCAAATTAAAAAATCCATAGGACTCAATGATTTGGGAAGGGGTGCTGGACAGATCATGTTAGGAACAGGGTTTATTGAAATCCATTTACACCAGAGGATATATGGATAGAAACAATGGAATTTCTTAGAATATTATTCTCCCAAGATGGAGTTTTTAAACATGGATGTGTAAGAGGATAAAGGTAGAAAAACAGAGAGCACTTACCAAATAGTTATGCACATAGACATTGGGGAAAGGAAAAACATTATGTAGCAACTTGGCTACTACTGTCTATGTGAATTTAAATAAAATGCTTGATATCTTTTATAAAGAATCTCTGTCTATAGAATTATAATAACCATGTCTTTATTATATTCTTGTGGAACTACACACTGCTTTTGCTATATTTTGGTGTGACAAATCTACTGAGATCAGGCTCCTATAGCAGCTGAGGTTGTTTCTACTGAGCCTGCACAAGGATGGGTGGCCATTGTTCCATCACAGTTTGGAAGCATTCTGAAGAAGGTGCAGTCAGTCTTTAGTTGGATACTTACCAGTAGTGAGTCCATTAGGTACCAATGAACAGTTCCAGTACAGACATCTTTGGTTAAACTAAACGTGTCACAATATGAAACCAAGCTTAGTGTCAGTATATACAGGCCAAGTGTGTCAGTAAGGGGGACTAGGCAAGAGACAATCAGAGCAGGGTATCTGTGCTGAGTGATCTCCCCAGGCTCTGTCCAACAGAAAAGTGGAGGAGCCAGAGAAAGCCAAGGAAAAAGGCTATAGAGAAAGAAGAGGACAGACAAAATGCTATCCATCTCACAGTTTACCAGGAAGCCAGTAAAGCCCAGAGGCCACAGAAATGGGAAGCCTCAGTGTGTTTGGTTGGTTTATTAACTACTAGAGTGTTTGAAAATTATTGGGTCTCTATATGCTGTATGTGTTGAGATTCCAGGAAGTCTGGCTAAAGCTTTTCTCTTTCAGCTTTAGACAATGCTGAATTCCCTTGTGTTTCCCTCCCTCACTTCACCAACTGGAGGGTCTTATTCCCAGTGTTCACCTTCAATTTCTGTCTTCCCAGGCTTGTTTCATTTAGTAATTTTTAAAATTACCATGCAAAATAATGAGCATAATTATGAATATTTTATATACATCATCGTATCTTGCTCCTATCCGCCCCACCCTTGGGCCTTTCCTATTCACCCCTCCTTTTCTGGATCTCTCCATCTACAGAAAGAGACCTTTTTATCTCCCAATCATCCCACACATACAGATATTTATTTCTAGGTTCTGCATTTGAGAAAAAAAGTGACATGTGTCTTCCTGAGCCTGCATCATCTCATTTACCATGACAATATCTGGTTCCATCATCCATTTTCCAATGAACAGCAATTTTGTGAATGGATCTTATAGTCATGTTGATTCTTTTTTTCTCTATTCATATTTATATGGAATATTTCCCACTATGGTCCTCTATGCCCAGCATCCTTTCTTCAGTTGGCCTTTCTGCTGGCAGTACCTCTCATCTGACTTTTAATAGATTCTCTCATTTCCACAATTTTTGGGCACTTTTCCACAATCTCGGTTTCCTTGATGAATTATCCCCCCACCATGAAGAATGACTCTCTCATACTGCTTATATCTCATGGTCATTGCCAAAATTCTTGTCTGAGACCTTACTGCATTGTGTCAGTTTATTCTCCAGTTTGTTTGAGTCCAACAATGAACATTAGGATTCTGACAACTTTCTCTGTTATTCCTCCAGTCCCATTATATCTGAATCATATGAGGAAAGGCTGCAAAAGACTACTTTCTTGTAACCATTCTACTTCTCTGGTGTGTTTCAAGCACCTTCCAGGCTTGATGATCTTTCCAGGTTACCTTTTTTTCCCACATCTTCCTATTTCTTTTGTGTTTTTCATTTTATCGTGGTCTTTTTGAAATGCAGCTGGGGGAAAGAGGAGACAAGAACAGAAACTATGACTTGATAAACACTGTCTTAATCAGGGTTACCATTGCTATGACAAAATACTAAGAAAAAAAACCAAGTTGGGGAGAAAATGGTTTGGTAGACTTAAACTTTTCAATTGTAGCCCATCACAGAAGGAAGCCAGGACAGGAACTCCAACAAAGCAAGAACCTGGACACGGTAGCTTATGAGTAGGTAGTGGAGGGGTGCAGCCTACCGGTTTGCTCCACATGACTTGCTCAGCTGTATTTTTTATAGAACCCAGAACCACTGGCCCTGGGGTGGCACCATTCATAATGGGATGGCCCTCCTTTAGTGATCACCATTAAGAAAATGCTATACAGGCTTGCTTGTAGCCTATGCCATTTTCTCAATGGAGGCTTCCTACTCTGATAACTGTAGTTTGTGTCAAGTTGACATAAATCTCCCCATTACGAACATATTAGTATCAAAACATAGTAAAAAATACCTGTGTGTGTCAATTATACCTTGATAAGGTGAAAAGACAGCTAGAATAAATGAAGTTGAAATGGTTTCAAAGCTAAAATGTTAATTATTAAGAAGTTAAAATCTAGGAAGGAGAAAGTGATAGAAGAGAAAGTTTAGCCAGAATGGCAGGAATAGCCTGAGTTAGAGGGGTTAACAGTTATACTAGGGGACTGAGAAGGGGCTGTCATAGTAGTCCACTCAAGGAAGATAAAGCCCAGAATTTAACAGACTGCTAAAATACCAAAGCAAAATTAATAAGTAAATTTTGAAATAAGGTATTGTAGAAACATATAAGCATTTCATCTTCTGCCTTTTTTGTCCCTGGTTGACATGAACAGATTCCTTTATTCTCTCGTTGTCATTTGTCCCTCTTCAGTCAGAAATGTGGTTTTGCGTCTCTATGTAATTCCAAATGAGTTATACCAGAAGTCACTTGTTGCTTGGGAGTGAGGCCTGTGTTGTGCTTCCTAGTCTTTGGTGAATAATGCCTTCTCATGCTCAGTCCCAGCTTGTTCTCTGGTTGCCTGTGCTGGGTGATCATGTTATCCACAGCAGTTTTCAATGTCAGAGGCCCAGAGACAGGAGGAGATGCACAGGAAGTCTTGAATTTATCTTTGATGCTGGGCACTCTGCCTCCACCAGGACACAACTTGCTGTAGGGCCAGTGAGCTATAGTTCTTGTTTGAGGATGTTTTTTTGAGTCTGAAACAGGTTCAGGATTCATGTCAACTTCCATGTTCATGTGACCAATACACTGAATAGTTGTTTGAAATTGTGAGGCCGCAGTGCTGGGCCTGGCACAGCAGCAATTTTCCTGTTTCCACTGAGCAATGTGCTGCCATGGCCTGTCTTGGGAATTGTCCCTTCCAGAGTTCTAAGAACATTCCAGTCACCTATATCATGGGCTCCAAGTAGATTTTCCTTTAACATCTCTATTTCTCTGTCTTTTTTCTAGAGGTTTGCTTTGTTTTTCCTAGTGAACTTCACCCAGTTCTTCTCTCAGAGACTCTTTGGGATTTGGGGGTATTTGGACTGCTGCTGTTGGACTTTACTGTCTTCTGATCTTGGGCTTAATTTTTGGTGATGATTGGACAGGCATTTAAATATTTGCTTTTTAAAATAATAATGAGTAGTTTTTCATGTTCTTCATTTTTTTATAGGCCTACTTTATAATTTTCGAATGCAAATCATTTGTCCATATTTTTTTTTGTTTTTTGTTTTTTTTTTAATTTTTTTTTATTTTCTATATTCTATGTTTACATTCCAAAGGCTTTCCCCTTTCCCAGTTCCCACCCACCATAGTTCCCATAGTTCCTCTCCCCCCCAACTGTTCCCCAATCATTCCCCCTCCCCCCTCGGTTTCTTTACTAAACTGGATGCAATCTTTACAGGCCCAGGGTCCTCTCCTTTCTTCTTCTTGGAATCATTTGACTTGCTATTAGTGTCTTGAGTATTTAGGGCTTCTGGGCTCATTAATATCCACTTATCAGTGATTGCATTTCATGTGCATTCTTTTGTGATTGGGTTAATTCACTCAGGATGATATTTTCCAGGTCTAACCATTTACCTACAAATTGCATGAATTCATTATTTTTAATTGCTGAGTAGTATTCCATTGTATAAATATACCACATTTTCTGAATCCATTCCTCCTTTGAGGGATATTTGGGCTCCTTCCAATTTCTGGCTATTATAAACAAGGCTGCTATAAACATAGTGAAGCATGTGTCCTTATTGCATGCAGGGGAATCCTCTGGGTATATGCCCAGGAGTGGTATGCCAGGGTCCTCTGGAAGTGACATGCCCAATTTTCTTCACCAACTCCACATCCGACAGAGGGCTAATATCCAATATATACAAAGAACTCAAGAAGTTAGACCGCAAAGAAACAAATAACCCTATCAAAAAATGGGGCACAGAGCTAAACAAAGAATTTTCACCAGAAGAAATTTGGATGGCCGAGAAACACCTTAAAAGATGTTCAACATCATTAGTCATCAGGGAAATGCAAATCAAAACAACCCTGAGATTCCACCTCACACCAGTCAGAATGGCTAAGATTAAAAACTCAAGAGACAACAAGTGCTGGCAAGGATGTGGAGAAAGAGGAACACTCCTCCACTGTTGGTGGGATTGCAAAATCATTTGTCCATATTAAATGCGATAATTAAAGTCTCCTATCTGCTCTTGGGAGAACTTTGCTTCTACTTATCCATTCAAGATATCCTCTTTTGTTTTTGCAGTTTTCCATTTGGTTGGCAGCATATGATGCAATTGATGGGATGTGAGCTCAGGACAGGTCCCTAAAAATTTAATGGATTTCCTTTCCATTCTTGTAGGTCACATTCCAGGGAAAACTGTGGCCATATTGTGAGGGCACTCAAGCAGCACCAAAGTAGGTAGCTCTTGGGTAAGGAAATCAAGGCCCTGGTGATAGTAAGAAAACAAGCCCCCTTGATGGCCATCATAAAGACTACACACTCTGAAGCTCAACTGTATTCTAGACAGCAAAGTCCTGAGAGGGCTAGAGGCAGAAGCTTTTGCTGTCCCTGAGTCCCTGATACACAGAAACTGTGAGGTAGCAATGACTCATTCTTCAAGCTTCTAAGGTTAGGATGGTTAAAGTAGTAGTGGAAACTGATAGTATATTGACTTACACAGAACCTTACATAAAACATTTTCCACCAATTTTATCTCATTTGTATTGCGTTAGTATATACAAAATGTATCACATTTTCACTAATGCTTTGGCACTCTAGTAGAGTGAATTTGGTACGTAACATGCATGTTTCCTGTTTTGCTTTATTCTTTTCTAATTGCTCCATCAATACTCGTAGTTACACACTTCCACTGATTCTCTCTGTAGTGTTGTGAATGAACAACAATTGGGTTATTTGACCCTAGCTTCATATTAATCATATTAAAGCTATGATTTCTTTCCACTTGATTTGTCTACATTTCCATTCTTTTTTCTGTTTTCCTTATGCATATCCTTTACTAGACAAACTTTTTGGATTTTGCATTCTATTTCTCCTTATGAAACTGAACGTACATTTGTAAATTAATACTTAGTCCAAAATTTCTTCAATCATAAACAAGAAAATACAAGACAAAATTTTCAGATTTTTAAAGTGGAGATTATAGTACATAGTAGACCATAAAAGTTATTTAGTTGGGTGTGTTCTGTGACTTCTATGCGTAATCCACATTAACCCTCATTAAATCTCATTCAGTCTCACAGTCCAGTATCTATTATGGCTTTATCAACTCTCAATTAGCTATCCAGGTGTCTATGTATTTATGTATTTATCAATTTTCCCTCAGACTACACATGCTAATATGTTAGAAGAAAAATGTCTGAATTTATGCTGAAGAGTAATGAAAAATATGGGTTGATTTTTATATGAATATATTTAGGACATGAATTATATTTAGGACAATTTGAGAAACATAGGTCATTTTTTTTCTACAAAATTTTGACACTAACATATGCCTGCTACCATTTGTATACAACTTTCTCATTATTAATTAAAGGAAGTTGAAGATATAGTGATTGTTAGTAGTTTATTATTTGTATAGAGGACATGTAATTATGATGTTCATATATGTATCTCATCATGCTTTATACATCCTCAAATTTCTCATTAACCCTCCTTTTGCTCCTAAGCTACAGGTCCTATTAATCTCTTTTCTCCATATAACAGAACACATTGTATTTATCATTCTGAATTTGACCAAGTTCTCTTAATATTAAAAATTATATAAATTCATTCTGGTAACAATTGAATAAAATTACACTTTATACAAAGAAAACATTTTCTTTATCCATTCAGTAATTTATCAATGGATATTTGAGCTCTTTCTACCTATTTTATTCGATAAATAAATAAAAAGCATTACTTAAAACAACTCTTAATATGCAAGAATTTTAGGAATCTGAGCAATGTTGCAGACATGCCTGCAGACTCTGAGAATACCTTCAGGGGATTCAGTGACGCAAGGTGCACAGCAGGAATGCACAGTGAGGGAGGCAAGGAGCTACTCAGTATACTTTGTACCATTTTGTGTTTGGTAGGTTTGGATGAAAATGGACCCCACACACTCATTTGTTTGAATACTTGGTTCCCTGTAAGTGGGACTGTTTGAGAAGGATTAAGAGGTGTGACTTTGTTTAAGTAGATGTGGCATTATTGGAGGAGGTGTGTCACCGGAAGTTGACTTTGAGGTTTCAAAAGCCCATATGATGCCTCAGTTGCTCTTTCTGTCTGCAGCTTACAGATGAGAATCTAAAGCTCTCATCTACTGTTCTAACACCGTGCCTGTCTGCTTCCTGCCATGATGATCATGAACTAACCCTGAAAATCTGTAAACAATTCCCCCAATTAAACACCTTTTTATAAGTGTTGCCTTGGACATGGTGTCCCCTCACAGCAATAGAAGAGAAATAGGATATAAGATAGTATCAGGAGTGTGGTATTGATTTAACAAGCCTGAATATGCAGTTGTTCAGAAGAATGTGGAAGGCTCTAGGACTTTGTAGTAGAAAATTGCTTGAAGAATTTAATCAAGGCTTAATGAAGCACCCTAGTAGGAGAATAGAAGACCATAGTGTTGATGGTGATAGGGCCTATGTAAATCCAACTCAAAGAGATTTCACAGAGGAATAATATTAGCAAGTGGCCTAGAAATCAATCTTGTTGTCTTTCGCCAACTAATGTGTCTGCTTTTAGCCTTTGGCCTGAAATTCTACTGAAAGCTAAATTGAAGAGTTTTTGGATTAATGGCCTTGGCAGGTGAAAGTATAAGAAAGTCTGGGATAGACTGTGTTATGTGTTTATTACTGATGACTCTTATGTAGATCTACAGTGAAAAGGAAGACACATGCGGGTGGAAGAGAAATACAAAATGTACAGTTTAGAGAGAATAGCAACAACAGGGAATTTATATCAGAGCCAAATCTTATGCTCAAATAGATGCAAAGAAATGATCTCAAATGGAATACAGGTAGTGATATCCTCATGGCAAAACACCCTCAGCTCATGTTCTAACTTATAAAATAAATTAAAATAAAATTTAAGCAGCAAAGGAAACAATCAGTTTTCTTATATTTGCATGAGGACAGTTTATGCAAATGCAAGTTCAGAAGATGCTAGAGGTGCTAGAGTGATGGGGTCTCTTCCAAGGAAAGCTTCACTTAGTGCTGGAGCTAGACAATGAGAAAGAAGTCAGCAAAGCTCAAAAGAAGAGTCATCTAAGCCCTTGGATATCAGAGATAGAGCAGCAGAGAGTTCTCCCTGCTGTGTTTAAGATTTGCTTTAGTATTTTGTGTTGAGATTGTTATAGATCATGGAAACTTTGAAGCTGAAATAAATGAATGTATCTTTATGGTGGGTTCAAGTCTATGGAAACTATTGCATGCAATGGGATGGTGAATGAGAATAGCTCCTATAAACTCAAATGTTTGAAGTTTGGTTTCTAGTCAGAAGAACCACTTAAGAAGCATTAGGAAATGCAGCCTTGTGTAAGTAGGTATGGCTTCAGGGAGAATGGGATTTTGCTTTCAAAAGGCCTTCCCAGACATGGTCTGTCTACCTCTCTGCCTCTCTGCCTCTCTGCCCCGATGCTACTCTACTTCTTTACATTCCTGCTTCCAGCCATGTTGATCATGGACTAACCTTTTAAAACAGTAAGCAAGCCAGAAATTACAGATTTCATTTTATAAGAATTGCTTTGGTCATGGAGTCTTCTCACAGCAATACAACTGTAACGAAGGCAGTAGGCATGTGAGTCACATAGAGCTCCAAGCTCCTTATATTTCAGGTACTTTCATTGTCCCCTCCCATACTTACTGCAGTTGAGATTGGGAAACTTCTGTAATGTACTAAGCTAAATTGTGAATGAACAAGAATTCATACCAGGTAATATATCGTTCCAGAGCTAGAATTTTAATTTATTCTAAATGAAATATTTATAAGATTATTTTAAAAGTATTTATAATTTATATCTATAAATCTTAATTAAGAAAAGTTAAAGAACATTCTTTAATTCTGGGATAGGAGATTGAGCTGGTAAAGACTAATGTTAATTAATATATAATAAAAATACTATCTAGGTTTGTAGAAAAAGTTCATGTTGGAATCAAAGAGTCTAAAATAGAAAAATAGTGAAATGGGGTATGTTGGGAACTGGGGGACTGTGCATAGAACAGAATCAGCCCAGACCTTGTGGTTCCTTTTCATTAAGAGAAGACACAAACATCTAAAAAGAGAACATGGTTCGGTTCCCTCAGTGCAGCTTGATTCACGGGACTTGGAAAATTATTAATGAATTGATGTAAAGCATGACACACAAGAATTGTGTTTTGATGACAGTAATTTGATACCAGTGTTGCTATTGTTAAAATGCCACCAGAAATTGATTTATTCAATAGGATAGTTTGCTGAGTGATATTTATAATACCATATTATATGTATATTGGAAGAAGCCAGGACTGTGAAAAGATAGAATAGATTACCTTTTCTGTCAGCTCTAGATGATCCAGAAGGACATGCACTATGTCCCTGCTTGGCACAGTAGACTATAGAGATTCTTGCAGTAGGCTCAATGAACTCAGATCTCAGGTCTCTTCCCACACTCTTAAGTTACAGTGTCATGCTAATAAGGGCACTGTCTTGGCTTCCTCTGAGAAATCATCTATATCAGTGGTCTGTGATCAAGTTTTAGAAACTAAAAATACTGTGTCCCTACAAAGACAATTGGTATAGCTGTAGCAGAATAGCTCCAGGACTGGATGGCACTCTGTCAGAAGGGGAAAGCTGAAAATGCCCAACTAAATTTTGGTTAAAATTCTGGAAAGCATACACTCTGATTCTTTCTTGATTAACATTGGCTCAAACATTCCTTAAATAATGATCTTTGGCAGTTTAAATTTTTTTCCAGCTAAATTACTATCTTGCACAAGGTGAATGCATTATGAAGATATTAATAAATGATAAGACTTTGAGAAATATGGGGAAAAGCAGGCCTAAACTCTGATATTTTCAGGCAATGGCCCCACTCCTCTCTCAGGTACCTGTCACTAACATTAACAGCTTTTGTAAAGTAATGAATTTCTGTCATTCTGGAGGCAGCAGTTTCATTTAGAAATTAAAGCTAAATATAGGTTCCAAGGGAAGAAAAGCAATATTTAGCTTGGGTAATTTGCACTTGCCTTTCAGAAGCTGCTGTGCTCAGAGGACAGTGGTGGCCTTGCTTGTCATACTGGTGCTCTTCAGAAAGCTTCACAGGATTTTGCTTTTACAAATTAGGGCTATTTGTTTCCTTCTTTTTGGCTTTCATGTATCTCCACTCTGATGAATGTACATTCTGTAAAGCTCTTCACTGAATCTTGAGCTGCAGTGAAACACATGAACATGTGTATAGAATGGTGCTCATACCAGAACCCTCAAAGAAGGCAATAAAATGAGTGAGAACTTAGGAGCAGCCACAGCCTGGAGATGCTTGGTAGCACTAGGGCAACTTTACATGAGCTTTGTAGAAACAAAGCCTTAGCCTCCCAGCATGCATTTCACATATCATAAAAATAAGATTATCTTTATATATATATATATATATATATATATATATATATATATATGTGTGTGTGTGTGTGTGTGTGTGTGTGTGTGTGTGTGTATGTATGTATTTCATGTATTTGTTTTCAATAAGACGTAAGGGGAATTGTGCTTAACTTCCTTCCTAGGCATCTCTCCATCCAAAGAAATCAGCAGTTGAGACCAACCACATGCTGTTTGCAGAATTCTGGTGACACAGGCAATAGGAACTGCATGTGGTCGGTATTATACTTTCACTCTGCTCTTTCCATCCAATTTTAGTCTATTTCAGAACCCTTTGTGGTCAAGACCTAAAATAGAGAGCATAACAACGTTCCTGGATTGTGGGAACCCTCTAATCAAACCTTTGGACCTAAGGGTGACTTGGCTCTTTCCCTTGTCACAATCCCGCATTTCTGCCCATTCTGATGACATCCATTTTGACATGCATATTTTGGTTTTCATACTCTTTTCTATAGAAGAAGTATGTGGATGAGTGAAGGAGGAAGAACTATAGATTTTATTGCACAGCTCTGGCTGCCTTGCATCCTTAAACTTCAGAATTCATGTTAAGGTATATTCTCTCATTGGCTTTTTGCTATTCAGAGATAAGGTTAAATATTAATATAAGGTGTTCTGGCCAAGTTCCCAAATCTCTACCAATTTCTTTAAATACATATTTTTGAATCTGAAATCTTTCCCAGCTTCCCTCCACCCCCCACTTCTTTTCTGCTGTCACTGGAATCAATGTGGATTCTGTCCAAGTAACTTCTAGTTATTTTGCCTTTCAAATGAGCAAACACCTTTTACTGACAGCATGAAGACTTTTTTGATCTTTATCTCAAATCCATACAAAAACTGTTTTTAAGTGCCAGAGGAGTTACACAGGAAGAAGAGGGTTAAAGTCTCAAATTCAGCAACCTCTCTGACTATGCAGATCTGTAGCCTTTGTGGGCTGCTCCCCTGGGCAACAAGATACATGCGAGCACTGCTGCAGAGCCTCTATTGGTGACGAAGAGTTTACACAGTCCCCATATAACTATGAACACTTGACAATTCAGAGCTTAATGCTTTATTAAAATGTATCTTCATGGGAAAGATGTACAATTTTCTCCAGAATCCTGGTCTGTTACAAGCAAGATACTACAATGTATCAAAAGCAAACAAGAAAATAATTTTCATTAATAAATGGCAGAGACCCGTAGGTTTACAGGAGGGAATTCTTTAATATCTAACATGATGAAGCTTTAAAAATTAGCAGTTACTTTGTTGAAGAAGATCTGTGGTTTCATGAGCATCTTACAGATGGAAGGGTGACTATCTGCTTCCACACTGAGGTCTGAGATTCCTCCCACACACAGGAGACAGTGATCTGTTAGCCTTTCCTTGTATAAGGTGACTTTCTATATCTAAAGCAGTCTGGAGCCAGAAAATTTGATTACTCCATGCAAACGTACTGTTTTAGATGACACTGGAAACCTAGTTGTGCATGTTAGAGGTTTGACCTTAGTTTGGAAATTGTTGTCCACTCCTTTCTCTTTGAGGGCCATTGTGAAGATGTCCACCCTTGGCACATTTGTTGTCCTCAGGAACCAGAGTCTTTTAGACAAACCTACTCCATCAGCATGTTCTTTGCTGTTTCTGCAGTGTCCTCATCAGTACAAGGAGGAGAAACTGTGCTGCCTTCTTTAAAGTCATATGACAATCTGCTGCAAGTGTGGACTTCGATAGTCCTAGGAGTTTTGAGTCACATTCAATACACAGGTACAAAACCTTTTGTTTTGATTCTCTCTCCTCTCTCTCTGTCTCTTTCTCCTCTCTCTGTCTCTCTCTCCTCTCCTCTCTCTCTCCCCTCTCTTTTTGTTGACAACTTGCATATTAATGTTAGTACACAATAATCTAAGCATTTCTATTTTTTAAATTTACTTTTATATTTCATTTATCTTCTAACCTCATAGTTGTGTATCCTGTGATTTGAACATTCTGTCCTGATTCCTTTCTTTTGCTGATATATATATATATATATATATATATATATATATATATATATATATGTATGTATGTATATGTATATATTCCTTTATCTTTATTTAATCTGTGTAGGTGGGTATATTGTCTTCATGTATTTATATATACCCTGTATGTGCAGTGCACACAGAGGTCAGAAGAGGACTTTGGATACCCTCGGACTGAATTTGCAGCTGGTCGTGAGGTTTCATGTGTGTTCTAGACATTAAACTAGTATTTTCTGAAAGAGCGTTCACTGGTCTTAACCCTGTGAACCCCATTTCTCTGCACACTGCCACTATTTTAATAAGCCATTTAAATAAGCCTCTGAATTCAATTAGTGATGCAGATATGTACATGGTTGTAGGATCATTCACTAGAGCATAAGCATAATCTGGAGGCCAATTCCAGAAGAGAAATGACGATCCTTTCCTTAGTAGTCTCCTATTATTTTTTATTTTGAATCAGGGTCTCTTTACGTTGCCTAAGACTGCCTGTCATTCACAACATATTCCAAGATGGCCTTCAAGTTGCAATTTACCATATTCCTGCTTTTAAGTCATGCATGCAATTAGGATTGCAAGCTTTGCCACCAGTCCTGACTTTTTTCTTCTTAAAATAATAGCACATACCTTTACCTTTAATAAATTGTGAGTGTTACCTTTCACAGTGGGAGCATTAATGGACTTAAACCATCCCTGCTGTTCATCTGCTGAGCTGAGCTCCGGAGGAGTCTGGTGCTTCCTTAAAAATTTTGGATGTTTTGACATGACAGACTGTTGTCTGAAGTAAATTATGAAGACCCCTCATCTTGGAGCCAAACTACAAGTTCTCATGTTCTGAACATGTATTTTCTGGAAAGGATTTTCTGGTCTTCTGAGTAACAATTATTGTGACAAATCAACATGGAAAATAAAGAACAATAGAAAAACTGTAATAAAACAAAACAAAACAAAAAAAACCCCAACAATAACAAATAAGGAAACAGCTTTGAGACCAAAAACTATTCATTTTTTTTATTGGTTATATTCTTTATTTATATCTCAAATGTTATCCCTTTTCCCAGTTTCCCCCCTCCCAGATAGCTCCTCCTTCCCCCTACTTCTATGAGGGTGTTCCTCCCCTCACCCCACTTCTATCTCCCTTCCCTTGATGCCCCTACATTGGGCAGATGCTTATTTTTTTCCTGATTGGAATTTCAGATACACATGGGGAACACAGAGTGCAAACCCCAGTGCTCTTCAAGATTAGAATGTTCTAGTTATAAACTAAATTTGCAACTAACAATAGGAAAAGATAATCACCATGCAAGAGATGTCAGTGCCTTCAGTAGGGATAGGTGGAATTCAGTAGAGATGGTCTTGAGGTAGCATGGGAAAAACAGCATTGGGAAGGCTTTATGCCTTAATAAGATGGAAACAAAGGTGCCTTGAAGATTAACTCAGGTCAGTCCCTGTAACTGTGCAGCCTGAGTTCTTTGGGAAAGAAATTCACACCCATATGTAGCTATTTCCTCTAAGCTGAAACATTACCCCTGGAGGAGGTAGGAGAGTTCTGGAAGCTCATTAGAATTTTAAGACCCAAGAGGCACTTGCTAAGATTGCATAAATGAGCACCTAAAGAGAAGAGATTCTTCAGTGGAGCTGCCTGCACATTGTGTAGGGAACTCCAGCATGCAGTATTGTGAGTCCTTGCCCTTGCTTGAGTATGAGTTTTGGAAATCCATTTACAAGCCATCCATGCCCTTATAAGTTACTCCACTAAGCTTACTGGATCATTAAGTTAGACTTTAGTGAAATCATTTTTTTTTGTTGTTGTTCTAACATCCATGACCCATCTATTTGTTTATGTCTCCTTCAGACAAGTCACACAATATTCTCAATTTAAACTAAATGAAAAAGTGCAGCAGGGCAAGAGTTCTGAGTGAGGTCCATGGTGCTGGAGAGAAAGCAGATAGTGAATAGCTATCATGACCTCCAGGGTCAGTGGGTGAAGATCTATGAGATCAGAGAACAGTTGCACTCCTGGGACCACTGCCAAAGCTAAACTTTGTTGTCTCATGAGCTCTATTTTCTCTTTCTTGTGAGCTACATGTGACTTTAAGTTACATTGGAATTATGCATGTGTGAATTCGATCTCTCTCTGTGTCTCTCTCTCTCTCCCCCCTCCCCCTCTGTCTCCTTGTCTCTCTCTTTCTGTGTGTGTGTGTGTGTGTGTGTGTGTGCGCGCGCGCGCGCGCGCGCGCACGCGCGCGCGCGCATGCACGCATACACGTGCACGCAAATGCATTAGCATGTGCATATAAAATGACACTGGGGAAGTTTTATTTTCAAAACACCATTTGCAAAACAATGTGGTATTCAGCAGTCAACAAATATTTGGTAAACCCTAACTTTACAATAGGCACAGTAAAGGGCTATAGGGAATGCAGGGATATTCAAAGCAGACATGATCTGTCTTCATTGAGTTTATAATCAAGGCCCTAGACTATCTCAGAGCAAAATTTGAGGGAATATGACATTTGGAGGCTGCTTTATTCCTTGCACAGCATATTAGCAATTGTCTGATGGGCTAAGCTAAAAGTTACATTTTCATAAAAAATCCCATTTCTTTGCACTGAGACAGAGCATTAAGAATTTAGGTGAAGTCATAAACGTTATCGGCACAGCAAAGCTGCAACAAGGCGCATAGTAATCGAGGCCACAGGGAGAGCTTAAAATGCCACTGATTTATTGTGCACACAGGCTTCCGAGTTCTGAGATGATAAGAAGTACTGTGGAGGCAGGGCACAAGAGCAGGAGTGAATCCTATTCCAGAAGAAGCCAGGAGCTGCTGAGAGGCTGATCTGTGCCTCCAGAGAGGTCTTGTCTTGTTATGGGGTGGAATGTAGTCAGACAGCATGCTGATTCAGGCAGGGGGACTAAGGCTCCACAAAAATCATGAAATCATCCTTCCTGGAATAGTAAGTTTTCTAGTCAGGAGACTTATAGCCAAAGAAGCCAAGGAAAAGAGTACCCATAGTAGCTTTGGTGGTCAGGAGAGTACAAATGGCCTGGTCAAACTGTCCCTTGAATCATAAGGATGTGACTAGCTTGTGCTGAATGGAACAGTATGCTTGAATAATTTGAAATGAAAGAATAGAACGAGATAGAAAGAGATTTAAGTAAAATAGAGAACCAGAGGAGTTGGAACAAGCCCATAACCCCAGAGTTTGGAAATTAGAAGCAGAAAGATTAGAAGTTCAAGGATCTCCTTGGCTACCTATGGAGGCTGTAGCAAGCTTGAGCTATAAAGGACTGTATCCCAAAATGAGTAAGCAAGCAGGATAAATCGGCAACCAACAAATTGGGAAAAGATCTTCACCAACCCCACATCCGATAGAGGGCTAATATTCAATGTATACAAAGAAATTCCCAAAGTGCAAGGCAGATCTCTCATGGGCACAGAGGCTTGCAGAGGGATTTGAGTGCCACTAATGCATTGCGGTGACAATCAGTGCTGAGTTTTGTCATGTCCTGGGATGGTTATATGTGTTGTACCTGTGTGTTTCCCTCCAGTCAACAGCAGCAAATGTTTTCAAGTGAAGAAGTGTCTCCTCTTCAAGAATCAATAGGATATGAAAGCACTCTCTGTGGCCATGTTTTAGTAACTTCCCTGTGAGGGATGAGAGAAAGGAGAAAATAGCAGACCATCATGTTCAGAGTGTGTATTCACTGCTTTTTACAAGGAAGAATTTGGACTGGAATTGCTCTAAGCCAAAATGTCGTGAAAATTCTGAAGCAAGTATGAAGCAGATTTCTCCTTCTTGTGACATTTCTAGGTTGAATTTGTGTTTCTACAACACCCTACCTTCTCAACACATTCAGCCCAAGCTTTTTCATCATTCCAGCCCTGTGAGAATAACACTTGAGGTGACGACTTAGACCCCTTGATATTCGGGACTCTCATTGTGGTTTTCTTATTTGAAAGCAGTAGCTGGAGATGTGTGACCATGGAGGACACAATTTTATTCTTTTCTTTGGCTTTGAGCTATACCTTACAGCAGGAGCTATCTCCTTTGGGACTACATCTCCTTTCAGCACATTACCACATGATGTCAGCTTCCACTGGGACTTTCTCAGGCTAACATTGGCTTCTATTTGCTGTTGATTTCTTGGTTTCCCCAGACTTCTTTCAGGTTTGTTGACTTTGACTATCCTTCAGTAGATAATCTCTTCTTATAGATATATAAGTCTATATCTATCTCTATCTATCTATCTATCTATCTATCTATCTATCTATCTATGTATCTATCTCTATCTATCTATCTATATCTATATCTATATCTATATCTATATCTATATCTATATCTATATCTATATCTAGACTATATAGATAGTCTCACTTTCCTGTCTGGACCTTGGGTACCTTACCTCCAAGAAGTGTGGTGCTAGAGGTTTGATGAATGTGTCCTCAGGCAGCATGTATACAAGAGGGCTACAGAAGACATTGCATGTGATTAGTTTATTATTTTTTACCTTATTCCTCATCTCCATCAAATATCAGATACTGAAGATGCTAATGGCCTCTTTTAAAGGGTCTAGTTAGTTCTACTAGTACCAATTACATATCACATTCTTTACATCGCCAAGGCTCTATCTCACTTAACATGATACTATCAGTGATCTTTTCTGCAGTGGTCGATATTCCGCAATAAGTTCTTTTGTTGGGCCATATGTTGTCTTCTTTCACCGAGCCAGTGTAGATTCAGTCAAATCAGGTCTTTCCATGTTCAAACATTTCCCATGGCTTTCCTTTCTATTAAAATAATAGCAAACAAGGCTGGAAAGATAGTGGCTAAATCACTTGCTGTGCAAGGCGACAACCAGATTTCAATTTAGAACCTAAGCACCCTAATGGTCACGGAGGCACAACTATCTTCGCACTAACAGGGAATCAGAGACAAAGGATTCTCCACACTAACTGGCTAGTTAGGTAAACCCAATTGGTGAGCTCTGGACTCAGGAAGAGAAGCTGCCTCAGGAAGTAAAATGGAAAGCCATTTAGGAAGATAGTTTACACCAAACTTTTACCTGTACCTACACCACACACACATACACACACACACACACACACACACACACACCAGAGTTCAAAATCAAATCACAGCAAAATTGTTACCCTGCACAGTTAAGACTGAGGCTTCCATTATCTTGTCATCTAAAAGTTCAGTCCATCTATTTTGTTCATTCAGTCTCATCACTTGGTCTTCTTCAACATATTTTTGCTTCCCTCAGTCACTGAGTTATTGTTTGACATCCATTCAAAGCATCCTTCCCTACCTACTCTATGACAAGATATTTGCTAGTATCTAATTTCCTTTAATGCATCTTAGAAAAGTAACTTCTATCTGCAATGATCATTTCTATTTACTGACTATCCTGCTTAGAGTCTGATTCTCTCCAGCTCTCCCATGGTGTGCCATAGCTTTATAAATATTTTTGAATGATTTATTTAAAACTCTACCTTCATCCATATAGAACTATCATTATCCTGGGTTAAAAATTGGAAAATTTAAGAAGGGAATTATGTACCTTGCTGAAGTCCATAGTCAGTTAGGAATTGGCACAGCTGAATTTTGAAGTCTGGCCATCTGGACCTTTAACCCATGTTCTTACTTATGAAACCATACAGTGCCCTAAGGTTTGCTGTGAAACCCTTTCATTTCACACTCAGATTTTAGAAAGAGAGAAAACACCTCTCTGAAATGTAGCACATGCCTAACCTTTGCTGAGGGGTTTACTATACCCTAAAGACTTACTAGGAAACCACGACCAGAGTACAAATTGCTTTCTGGAATGCAAAGCCTTTGGGAGATCCTGAGTCTCAGAAGTGCTGAGCGTGCATCTGGTATAACTTCAGAGGCCTTTTCCCCTCAGATTTTCACCATTAATTAATTCAGAAAACATATAATAAGCACTTCTGTCCTATGAAAACTCCTCTTGTGCAGAGATGAATAAGAAGAGGTCCTGACTTTCAGGGAGCACAGGTCAGTCGATGGTCCATTCTACTTCATCTACTTCATTGCTCTCCTACATTCCTTACAATGGAGAACATGTAGGAGTTGCCTAAATGTGGACTCTATCCTTGACTTTATGAGTCTGTTTTATCAGATATTCAGATTCTCTCTAGCAAGCTGCCTCCCAGTGATCTCACAGGCTCTTCTTAGTCAACTCCCTATGGAAGATCACACCACAAAGGCCACCCCCTTGCAAGTGCTTGCTAACCTTTCGGGACTGGTCCTGCCCCCAAGCCTTAATCCATTTTGAGACTACTCTCCCAGGATGTCCCTCACCAGAGAACATATTGTCCCTATAACTTTTTTTGTTAGTTGTCCTCAGTGATAGCTAAAGGTCTTTGTACTGACTGTGCCTCCTTCTCTGGTAACTCAATCTCTCTCATTCATCTATGTGTCTGGCTTGCAATCACCCCCTCCCCCTTTGGGCTCTTTCAAGCTGTTCCCCAAGCACCTGGAAACCTGCGTGGCGGCTATGCACAGGATCATCTTGCAGCCATGTGTGGAAACGTGTCTACACGTGCAGCCAAGAAACACACCCTGTTTTGTCTCCATTTCAGTGGACCATAAATTTATGTGGAAGCATGTATTATCAACTTCCTATCCCCTTTCTGCTTTTCTTGATAGATTTCTCACTGTAAATGTAAATAGCTGTCCTGTTTTGCCAGCTGTAATAGTGTCCAAGTTTCTCTGCCAAAAGCTCATTTGTCCATTTCCTTCTTATATGTTTTTGGTTTTGAAGCCGCTTTATGTGACTTTCTGTCCTTCATGATTTTTCTGTGCCTTTTATTTTGGCTTGGTCTGAAGATATTAAAAGAGACTTCTACATCATTCTGTTTTAAAGGGTGCATCCCATAAAGGCAATTTCCTCCAACAGCAGGTGGATAATGAAAAAAAAAGAGAGAAGACAATGTAACTTCAGGAGCTCTATGCAAAATAAGGAGAAGGAGGGAAGACACAGAAGGCGAGGCATAACAGCTGGGAATGTGACCCCACTCTCTCAAAGATGACCCTGAAATTTGCTGGCTTGTGTTTCACAGATGATACAGCAGCACCTACTAATAAAACTTCCAAAACAGAAATCCAATGGGTGAACAAAATAGAGAGGGGCTGTCTCTGTTCAGAAGAATGCCTGTGGAAAGGCAGCTCAAAAGGGAGGGATTTCTGTGATTTAATATCAAGAAATGAGTACATACGCCTGAAACTAGGATTCTGGGTAATACACTGAGATGGGGGGGGGTACTGAAAAGTGCTTCCTGAAAAAATTAACACAAGGAAATAAGGAAAACAGGATTCTGCAGGACACAAGCTGACTGTCAGTATGAGCAGGGACCTCCAATATTCCATGGAGTGGACTGAGACTAGGGCACCCTTTCAGAAGACTTCAGGGTGCAGTTCATTCTGGGTCTTTATATCTCCACATAGGCCAGGACTGGAGTGTCTCTCTCCTATGCTTAGATCTAATGTTGCTCCTTGTCCTCATCTTTAATAGTAAAATGTTGTTTTCTGAGAATTTTTACCTACTTATATTTCATCTTTTGCCATTTCAAATTTCCCCAATGCCTCCAGCACAATTTAGCTTCATTTCTAATGCAGATTTTTATCTTTCATAGAGAACATGTCTGCATCTTCTCCCCATGTAAACACATGTATTGAAATTCCACACACCCAGTCTCACAAGGATGAAGTTTTGTTGGCCAACAGCATTGGTATTAACTTGTCACTTGCTGGAAATACTGAACTAGACACCTGCACCAGGCTTTCTCTTCTCCACTTTGAAGAGAACAATTATTCAGGATAAGAACTTGTGGTTCTATATTGAATAGAGAGCTCATCCTATTTTGTTTCTGATCCCCTTAGCAATATCGTAATTCCCCTCTGAGCAACCCTTGTCCTATAACAGAACGTTTAGACCCTCTATTATTTCATCTTAAGACATTTTTGATGGCTGAAGTAAAACCTTCAAGACTCTGAACTGATATTCAGACCTCCTTTCTCTTTCCATCTTCTGCTGTTTGTCTCAGGTATGAACTCTACAGCCATGTTTCTCTACTGCTGACTCAGGACACAATTTATACTACTCTGTCAAGCTTTTGGGCTATTGCTTCTGAAAGAGTCTCTGGCCTTCTAAATTGTCCATCCAATCTTAACCTTTAAGCTGTAATCCATATGCATTGTCTCATTGTCTTACCTCCTTGTTCCCATTTAGGAAATCCTATAGTCCATGTCATCACTATGAACAGTCTATATTTGTGTGTACACATGTGTGTGTTCAAAAGTGCATTTGTGTGTGTGTGTGTGTGTGTGTGTGTGTACATCTGTGTAGGCCACAGTAATGGCTACTTTGTTTTTGATACAAGATCTTTTATTTTCTGCAATATATGATAGCTAGGCTGGCTGGCTCCAGGGATTCTTCTGTAACCACATGCCAGCACTAGAATTATAAATGTATCTTACCCTGTCCTATGTTTGTATATGTAGGTCCTTGGGCTTAAACTCAGGCCCTCATATTGCTACACAAATTCTTCAATGACTGAGAAATTTCCCAACCCTGAATCCCAGTATTAATATTCAATAATTGTCATAGCATATAGTAGTAGATATTAATTTATAATGTATCATATCATTATATTATACACACAAATTCATAAGTTAAATATATATATATATATATATATATATATATATATATGTCATGTTTTTATATATACTGTGTTCTCTTGGCTTCTAGGCTGCCTTAACACTCAGGCAGGCTTTGCTGTTGCTCCCTGGTTCACTGTCTAGGTAATGACCAGTTACGCTTAGCATCCCTGATGGAATAAACCGAGCTTTCCTCATGGGTCTTGCCAAGCCTGGAATCTTGCCTATCTACACAGCATGTCTCCACTCTAGCTTTTTGTTTCCTGCGGCCTGGGTGGAAGGAGGGAAATCCAATACCCATGCTGCATCTGAAGTGACAGAGTTGATCAATGAGTTGCCATGCCTGCCCCAGAAAGCCATTTTGATTGTCCTCCTGTGGCCCAGCTGACAGCATTCAGTCTTTTATGGACTGGATAGTGAAGCACTCTTCAGCGCTCACTTTCATCTGTTTATGATGGTATTGCAGCTGTATTTTTTATGTCTACTATTGTTACATTGTTGCTGTCGGTATTAATCTTTGACTAGTTTATTTGGCTGCGGATTTATAATGGCTTTATACCATGAAAATAAAGACAGAGGGAGAGGAGGAGGGAGAAGGAGAGGGAGAAACAGTAGAGTAAAACTCAGATTCTGAAAGCAAGAATGTACAGGTTAACTAGACCCAGCCTAACTTCCTAAGTTGATACCTAGTGGATCCCAATGCTGTCTACATCTGCAGAGTGGGGAAACAGTTGTTTGCTATCCTAAAGGAGGGGCTGTTTCATAGGGCATAGCAGTAAGAAAGAAGGGATTTGGTTGCAGTACTCTCACCTTTTATCTGTATCTACTTGATTTTTAATACTTATGGTATTAAAGAAGATCACTTTATTATTTCTCCACAGAACCTGTGGTTCCAGCTGAGGTCAGTAGTCATATTTATATAATTCCATGCTCTAGAATGCCCATATCCAAGTATGTATACTAGATTCCTTTAAACTTTGCAGACAGTGAAGTGTTCTTATCATACATATTTTGCTTAACAATAAAGGAACTCATCCAGGCAGGAAAATGGCAGTCATAGATGTTATCAAAATAGCTGGATGACCAATCTCTTTTTTAAAAAGTGTGTTGTTAAAAAATAGTTTTAGGGATGGAAAGATGGCTCAGTGCTTAAGAGCACCAACTGTACTTCCAGAAGTCCTGAGTTCAATTCCCAACAACCACATGGTAGCTCACAACCATCTGAAATGGGATCTGATTCACTCTTCTGGTGTGCCTGAAGACAGCAACAGTATACTTATATAAGTAAAATAAATAAACCTTTAAAAATAGTTTCAAATATATTCACATTTTAATGGTTGATATAATTTATTAGAATATATAAAAATTCATTTTTAAAAAGTATAATAAGTACACACATTTCAGTGGGAAATATGCTTTTTTATATATTCCTATATTGGTATACATCTATACCTATATTATTTTGATATACTCATATATTCTGGCTCATAGGAAAGTCCAAATTTTCGGCCCCCCTGTTGATGGAAGAGCTATTTCTTACGATTGAAGACTTGTGGGTAGGATTGAGATCTTTAAGTAGGGAATAGGCATAAAGTACCATAGACTCAAGGAATCCTGTCAAGGTACAGATGTGCCACACTTTTGGTGTGCAACCAATAGCCAGTTTTATCTTCTTTTGCTATTTGCAGCAGACTAGCCCTGCTCCACTGCCTCCTCTCCCCCCTACTGTAGTCCTCATTTGGTTCCTCTCCTGTAGTGGTTCACGGTATTGTTTGCTTATCCTAAAGAATGGTAAGGCTCATGTGGTAAGCCCATCCTCACCATCGTCTACCTTTGTTATCTTCACCAAAGTTAACATTTAGTAAACACTGACTGCAAGTCAACCTTGATTCTGAGTATTTCTGTCAAGTGCATTAGATAACTCTAAATCTTCCTTTTAATGAGAGGAAATCAATGTTCTGAGAATCAAATCTTGCCATCATTCCTACTGCAGAAGCAGACACAAGGGTTCATAGCACAGGACCCCCATACCTCCTCTCCCCCATATCTCTTAGTGATGTGGAGTTAGCTCCTGTCTGCTGTACACTTGTGAAACAGACAGCTGAACACATTTGCTACATGCTAAAAACCCCAACCTAGCCTCACATCTAGTTCTGATATTTCTGTAAAAATAACCACTTAGGATAAACTCCACAAGAGGAAAATTAAGATCACAGAGCCAGTCTTCTTATGGGGTTGCCCTGCTCCTTAGCTTCGTCCAGCCTTTCCCTAATTCAGCCACAGGGGTCCCTGGCTTCTGTCCGTTGGTTGGGTGCAAGTATCTGTTTCTGTCTCAGCTGCTTTTGGGCCTCTCAGAGGTTTGGGCAACCATACTAGACTTCTATCTGTAAGTACATTATAGCATTGGTAGTAGTGTCAGGCTTTAGAGCCTCTCCTTGAGAGGAGTCCCAATTTGGGCCAGTTACTGGACCTTCTTTCCCCCGGTCTCGTCTCCATTTTTGTTCCTGCAGTTCTTTTAGACAGAAACCCAAATCTGAGTCAGAGTTCTTGACTGTGGAGTGGCAACCATATCTCTCCACTTGATGTCCTGTCTTTCTACTGGAGATAAAGTCTACAAATTCCCTTTCCCAACCATTTGGGTATTTCATCTAAGGTCCCTCCCTTTGAGTCTTGCAATTCTCTTACATTCTGGTACATTCTCCAGGGTGGCCCCACTTCCCACCTCCAAAGGCTGCCTACCTCCACTCTCTCTGCTGGCCCGTGGGGCTTCAGACATGTTTAACCCACCTAATACCTGATCATGTTTCCCTCTTCCCCTTCCTGTCCCCCCTCCCACCCAGATCCCTCCTCCTTCTCACCCTTCTGTGATTGCTATCTTCTTTCTCCCTTCCAAGTGTGACTGAGTCATCCTCACTTGAGCCCTATGGCTTGTTAACCTTTTTCAGTTCTGAGGTTTGTATCTTGGGTATTCTGTGCTTTTTTTGGCTAATATCCACTTATTAGTGAGTACATACCATGCATTTCCTTTTGAGTCTGAGATAACTCTGAGGATGATATTTTCTAGTTCCATCCATTTGCCTGCAAAACTCACGATGTCCTCAGAACCCTGAGATCTCCCAGACACTGAGCCTCCAACCAGGCAGCATCCACTAGCTGAAACAAGTTCCCTAGCACATACACAGGAGAGGACTGCCTGACTTGACCACAATGAAAGAAAATATACCTAATCCTTGAGAGATTTGAGGCCCCAGGGAATGGGGAGGCCTGATGGTGTATGCGTGTGTTGTGGGGGGAGCGCATTCTCTTAGAGATGGTGGGAGGAGAAATGGGCTGAGAAAATGTTGGAGGGCATATGGGAGGGGGATAATGACTAGACTATAAAAAAGATTAAAGATAATTTTTAAAAAGGTAAAAAAAATAGTGAAGAACTGATAAGCTATAACTCAGATATTAGAGAAAACTATGGTCTGAAGGTAAAGTCTTTTTGTCAAAAGCTTGCCTCATAAAACACTGAAATCCTGTATCTAAAAAACATCCTTACTCCTGTATGGTAGATTCCCACAGTATGAAATAATTTCAATCAAATGACTTTTAGGTCACTTTAAACCAAGAACCTTAGGAAGTTCTTTGAATATTTAATCTTATTAGCTCTTCATGAATACATGGTACACAAAATTACTTGTGGTTTTTCTAAAACATGAAACATGAAGAAATGACCCTACAAAGAAAACAAGATCAAAGAACAAAGAGATGAACCCTTCTTCCAAACCTACCATTCGGAATCTGTGATTCTGCCTGGATAAATTATGAACTTTTATGGAAAAGAATCAGACTAAAGTGAAATTATGAAGTCAAATCCCTTCTGGAAAAAAAGAAATATTATATAATATACACATGGAAATGGCTATAACCACCAGACTTTGGGTTCCTCTATATGTTGAGCTGATTTCTTCATTCCATCTTACTTAAGATCCTGATACAGTGAAGGGCTTTTACCAAGGACAAAGTACTGGCCCCTGACTTGGGGCATGGCTTTGGCTGAGGACAAAGCTCTGGGTCCTGACTTGGAGCTGTGTTCTGATGCACAGCAGGGATTTAACTAAGAAAAGACTCTGGGTTCAGCTATGATTTAGGCACAGCATTGACTAAGGGTGCTTCTCTGACACGAGAAAAATATTTGATCCAGGACATGGAGCTCACTGAACACAAGAATCTTACCTGGGCACGACTTTGACCCAGGCCAAGGCTCTGACCTGGGACAGTGTTCTCCACTCTGAAAAGTGTAGTCATACTAAAGTTAGAACTCTAGATCAACTTTTAGGCTTCTGCTATGAATCCTCTCATCTCCCAGAAACTCCTACAGAGGCTCCTGTGGGAAATTTGGCCAGCTGAGTTTGGTTGACCAAGTGGTGTAATTAACCAGGAATGCTCAGAAGTAAACAGGATTCAAAGAGAAATAAAACCATCACCCATGACTGAACCTATCTCAGAAATAGCATGGCATGCTCTTGGGATGGTTAAGTATACCCAAAACATTTTAGGTCAGTAACTCTATATGAAAATTTTTAAGTCAGGAAAAAATTTAATTTAAGTTGGTAAGATATCTTCTTCCCACATTCTGGTTTGTATTATGCAGGGCTTTTCCTAAATTCTTTGGGTTGCACTAACCTCTTCTTTAGTCAACTTCCTGGAGCCAGGGTAGCATCTAAGATGGCTGGATGAGAAGAAGATTTCCAGCTCCCAGCCTATCTCAGGGACAGTGGCCATACTGCCCAAGGGGAGCAAGGCTTCTTCACCACACATTCATTCTGCAGTTCTTTCCTGAATGGGGCTGGTAAGAAGAAGGAAGAGAAGAAAATGATGTATTCTACGAATTCAGGTTGAGCTGAATGGCGAACTCTCATCCTGAATTATGTATTCTCCATCAGCTTTTTCTGAAAATAAATGTGTATTTAAACCATCATCATTCACTTCCTGATTGCCCAAAGCTCAAGGAAAAGTATTAGTAATTATTTCATTCTGTTCATCAACCCCCCCAAATCCCCAGAAAATGAAAAAGTATTAAGTCAAAGTTTAGATTCCTGATGGAAAGGTAAGTCTGACTTTAAGCTGACTGTACATTGTTCTATAATACTCTCCCCTCTCTGATTATGATTTGAGGAAGGTATTACCATAACATACTGTGAAATTGTCTTCTCAGAGATGCCATTAAACATCATATATCTGGGGGGAGAGGGAAAGAGGAGAATGGGTTACTATAAGTAGACATTGTCGTCATTAACCAAGTTGATCCAAAGTGTCCTCTAAAAACTACATGCAGTTAATTGTGTCACACAGCTCCCTCCTTTCCCATCTCATTATTGAATCTACTTAGTTACATAGTGCTTCTCTTTTTGGTGTAGTAAAGAAAGTCTGGATTATAAAGGATTGGAAGACCTGAGATGATCAGGAAAGAGAAAACACCATGATGGAAATCAGGAATTAACAATCATTTCTGAGGCTTACTTGGTTGTGGAAAGGGAAAAGTAGTAATGGACACGGTAAATGTTTGGGTAGCTATGATGTGTCACAGGCACTCACAACACTCACCCAGGCCTTCAATGTGGGGATCCAAGAATAGAGATGAAGTCAGGACTAGTGTCCTGATACTCACCAGGATGTTACTCACAAGGAAGTTGATATATATATATATATATATATATATATATATATATATATATATATTTCATTGTGTTCAAGTGCGTTTTGGTGTCTAGCAAAATACCTAAAAATAGCAACTTAATGAGGAAGGGTTTATTTATTTTGCTTCAGTTTGAGGGGGATATGGTCCAACATGGTAGGGAAGCATGGCATCAGGGACATGAGGCAGCTGGTTCAAATGCACCTGAAGTTGGAAAGCAGAGAGCAGCATGCTGATGCTCAGTCCACTGTCTCTTTCTCCCGATTTTAGCCAGTACCCCAGCCTATAGTGTGGTACCATCCACATTCAGATTAGATCATCACTCAGTTAACTCTGGAGACACCTACAATGTCACCTTTAGAAATGTGTCTCGTAGGTGATACAAAATCCAGTCAAGTTGACAATAAAGATGAACCATTAAATCAGCTGAGGGAAACAGAAGTGAGATAAGCCAGCTTTAAGATGTCCTGCTATGTGGTTGACATTTCAAATACTTATGGCTCTAAGGTTAACAACCTGTGATTCAATGGTTTGGATTAACTTAAGCCAACTTGAATTCTCAACATGATGGAAGCAGGCATAAGAATAATGCATGCTCTTCTACTTGAGGCAAAGAAAGACATCACAATCTTTTATTATTGAGAATCATAACCCTGAAGTCATCAAATGGCTCTGTGATAGTGTAGTTGGTGGTAGGCAATGCTTTCAAGGAGAGATGTGTTGGGACTCACTAATGAAGACCTGAAAATGTCAAAACACAATGGAGGCATTCGGACATCTAAGGACGTAGATCTGGAAAAGTGCCTTCCTTAGAAAAATACCACTGTATCTTCACCTTGCAGAGCTGATAAGCACTGGGATGTAGAAAGTGCCTCCTGGTTATAAATTGAAGCAGGTTCATCACATTGGTCTAAGAGGTTCTTCTGCTTCCTGAAACAACTTAATCTCTTTCAGAGATTATGCAGGAATAGAAAAAAGCAGAAGACTGCTTGTGTTTCCTCCAGGCCCTGGAGCTACAAATGTCAATTACTAATGAAGGCCACTAAGATAAGGTACCCATTTAAAAAGCAGATTTTCTAAGAGTCATTCTACATAGAATTGCACTCAGGACTTTAAATATAATTTGTATCATGAATAGTGCATCTTGTCTTGGAAGGTGCATAATTTAGTGAGCAGGTGGTTGCTTTCTGAGATCAAAGTGTGGTGTTATTTGAATTTGGTGAATTGCGCTCGCTATACTAGAGGACAAGAAGCATTGATTGCTGTGGATTATGGTGAGTTGGATTCAACTCTCACATGTTCACATGAAAGGGTAATCTGGTACTGTGATATGTTGTGGGAATTTCTCCAAAGGGATGTGAGCAAGTGTCAGTGCATCTCAGATAGGTAACTGAAAGCAGAAGCAAATAAATCATTCTTCAAAAGTTTACTTTGATGGAGGAATGAGTTTATTTCACTTACAGGAACATAGGGGACTCAGATACTGCATTATTGTTAAGGCTATCCCAGCGTGGTTGATAATACAAAAAATTGTATCCTTTGAGTTCTCTGTCCAGTTTTCAGGGCAATTCCCTCCAGTAGTTATTGCTGCCTCTATGCCCCTGGGGGATGTCCTGTGAATCCTGTTAGGTTTAGGATCTTCTTGAACCATGTAGGTTTTGCTCATCTTCTGAATATCATGAGCCTCTCTCCTTCCCAGGGTGGGAAAGTTTTTCAATCTGAGAAAAGAACTGCATAGTGACAACCAGCTGTGCATTGAAACTGGATGGCAAATTTTACACTCATTTTTTGTTAATGTCCCAGAATAGGCAGACTCAATGCATCAGATGGCTGCAACTGTGGATTGCAGTCAAGGTCTGTGGTGCTGTGTGCAACAGTTGGCACTGGGCCTGACATTTTAGGGCACTTCCCTGAACCATTTCTTCTACTTCACTGACTGTCAGCAGTGGTCACATCTCTGTAGTTTCAAGTGATCACTCCAAGGAGGGCAGAGAAAAACAGCTGCGTGTATCTTGTCATTATGAAGCCATCCTTGGCTAACTCACTTGTCAATTTATGTTTTGTGAATTCATGTCAATAAAAGAATTTTTACAAATAGTTTAAGGCTTCTTCCAGATGTGAAATATGAGTTAAGCCGATTTATATTTTTATGATTATTTACTTATAAGAAAATTCTAAAATCAAGTATAAATTGCCCAAACAAACACAGGCACATATGCTTGCAGTATTTCATTTATTGTGAAATGTGGCAAAGGGTGGATTTGTTGCTATATATTTCTTAAACTCTCGTTTACCCCCAAAATACAATTTCTATTTTTGCTTTAATTTATAGGAATCTGAGGTTGAAACGAGGCACAAATCATTTAATTTTCAGTCAATCCTCAGCAGAGCCCACAGCCAACGGACCATGCACAAACATTTGGGGAGGTAAAGTTCTTGCTCGCCAAGCTTAAGGGAGCAGCAAGCCTTCAATCTGCAAGTCGTGCTCTGAAATAATAAGTATTGGTTCGAAAATTACAAGTTCATTCTTTCAAAGCAGTCATTTAAGGAAAATAAAGAGTTCTTGACATATCGAAATTCAGTAAAACATATATTTTAAAATTTCAAATAAACCACAGATGATGAGCCAAAGGAATGAGGCCTCATTTGAAAGGAAAGGACTCCCCCAACAGCAGCCCTATGATAACAGTAATCTGAAAAATATATTTTTCCTTTTCCCCCACAAAGTTCAATTTACTTCATTCTGGGTCAGATGTGCAAAGCTTTCACATTGTGCTAGCTGAGTACCCTTTCCAGGTTGTACTGTGAGACTGAGCTCAGATCTATGTCTGTTTAAATAGAACTGTAGAGTAACATAGCTTCAGAAATATCAGTTGCTACAAATATTTCACACTAGTGGGGAACATTACTGTTCAGTTTTTAGAAAAGTAAAAAAGGGAACTCTAAATGAATCAAATATAATAAATTATTTACTGGAGTGGCTTATTCCCTAGGCTTATTTTGAATAAATGTCTACAGCATGTCTAGAAGGGCCTGGAAAATGCCTCTCTAAAGCAACCATGTTGAATTAATTAAATTCTTCCAGCCATAAAAAATTAAGTAAAATGGGAAACTAATGCAAAAGGAATTAAAAGGAGAATACATTTAACTCCCAAATGCTTAAATTATTTTTATAGTTTCAAGTAACATTTCTTGAAAAACTGAAATTAAGAAAATAGCCTCATGTTTTAATAACAAAAGGATAGCTCTCCAAGAAGAGCATGTAAGCCATCTGATACCTGAATCTCTGATCTCTATGGATTTAAGAATAGCAGACTTTGCTCTGGGTCTCAGAGGGCTTACCAATGGTGTTCTGATTCCTGTACTTCTAACCCATCTTTACTTTGTCCTCTGGTTTCAAGACTCCTTTCCTTGATTAGCTTCATTGTCCTTGTTTCTCGGCTTGTTCCAGTGTGACGGCTGTAGGTAAGGAATCCCCCAAAACCAAAACGTGTTTCTAAAGTCTTCAGCAATGTCATATAGCCATTAGAGAGAAGTAGATTACCAAAATTCTATGATCATCTTGCTTCCTACTGGTATTGCACTGAAACAGATGAAAGAAAATGTCAGTGCCCCAGAGATGTCATCTCAGACAACACAATGTAAAATAATATGTTACTACCCTTACAGTCAAGATACTAGAAACTAGAATTCAGAAGAATTGCAAGGACACAGTGTTGAGGCCCACTCCCTACCTAGAGATCTTACAGAGATGGCAGTAAAGAAGGATCTTCATCCCCATTTTCATCTATTTCTTCATTCCCCATTGGGAGATCACAGGGAAGAGCTTCAGAGCTGAAGGAAGCCCTCGATGAGCTTACTCTGCTTGGCATCCCTTACTACTGAATCTTTCCTGTAGCAATTGGATGATATTCTATGCTAACTATTTATTTATGATGGGAATGCAAGTTTATGTAAACAGGATGTTTGTTTTTAGTTCTCTAACCTTCTTGATTACTACTGGGCACATAGCAGTTACTCATTAGATATTTGTGAAAGGAAGACAAGAAAGATGGGAGAAAGCAACAGAAAAGAATAAGAAAAATATAGTGAGATACTTTCTATAACTAGAGACTGACAGGAAATATGGCTTTTCTCTTGGAAGTGTGTACAGTAGAAATTATAGAAAAGGGTTCTGCTATTTATTAAAAGGAATGATTTTTAGATGAACATCTCATCGTTTTGATGAAACGTGCATAGACACTTAGCATAAAACATTTAATGCCAAGGAAAAGATTAAGTGTATACCAGAAAAAATGGATGAAATTGGAATAAATAGTAAAATATTCCGTGTACTTTTGGTTTTATTATTGTTTGTAAAAATAAGAAGCAAGAATCTCCCATCCTTTGTATATTTCTAATGTTTGCTGCTATTCAGATCTGTTTGTAATGTTTGCAGAGCCCAGAGTTTACCTGAGGGTTTAAGAGGTGGTTCCAGGGTCCTAAATAAAAATGTTAATAAATCAAGGAACATAGTTTCCAGGTTCTGATGGACAGATAACCTCTTGTCCATCTTGCTGAACAAGTTTGTCCCCAGGCAGACAAACAGTGAGTGTATTCCAAGCCAGTTCTATAGTCAGGATACTAAACATACTCTGTTAACGTGTCACTCCAGTGAGGTCTCAGTTGCTCCAATGACAGTAGAAGCTGAGTTCTTTATGTCTTTCATTGATTTCTTGATGATCTATAACTTGACTTAATGAGGATACCTGTCTCCATGAGTCAATGAATGGACTTGATGGATTCTCATAAATGCTGAGATGCCTGGGAGAACTTCAGCATTCCAGTCTTAGGTTATGTGAATATTTATAACCAGCTGGATTTACAGTCTTTCCCTTTTGGTTCTCTTACTCTCCCTGTTACATGGACCTCAAAATACCTACAAAAGACACTCTACACCAAAAAATAAAATAGTATCAGTCTTGAGTATTAATATTGAGTTATACCAGATGGAGTATGGATTACAGACATATACAATATGATAATTATACTTCTACTAATTCTATTCAAATAGAATGTCAAATAATATCTATTCCATAGTTATATAAGTGAAAAGAATAATGAAAATATGCACAGAATGACCATATCAACAGGATAATATCTTCTACAGCAACAAATATATATATTCATCGTATATATACATGTACATCTCTCTCTCTATATATATATATATACACACACAAATAAACCCTTCTTTATAAATATACATTCACATACACACATACAATACATATGCATATCTATCTATATATATACATACACATACATGCATCTACATATATACATATGCATATTTACATGTACAGACTACACAAACACATAGAAACATTCACATATACACAAAAATACATAAAATATATATCAACACATATAAATGCATATATATTCATGTATATGGTCACAAACTGATCCATACACATTCAAACATGTACAAACATACACATATATATGCAGATAATCACACACACATACAAAAGCCACACATGTTTATATGTACAAAATATACATATATATTTGTATATACAAATGAATATATGTATGTATTGTGAGGGCTAATTTTTGTTGTCTGCTTGACTGCATCCAGAATCTACTAAATCAGAGGCTACTGAGGATGTCTGTGAGTAGTTAGTTCTTTTAAGCAGGAAGACCCAGCTTAAATGTGGGTAAAGATAAGTCTGCTTTTTACCTAGTTGCCTTCACTCTTTTTCACTCTGTTGCTGCCACATTAACTCTTCTTCTGAATTTCAATATAGAGTGAAGATCAGCATCTATCCAGAAATTCTTCAGGCCTTTGCCACCAGTTTGGTATTGTGAGACATCCAGCCTTCTAGACTGAACAACTCTTAGATTCCTAGCCTCTCCAGTGTAAGATAGCAAATCAAATCTGGTAACTCTTTATATATTCATATTCATTCTCTCATTTTCTGTTTCTTTACACACAGACACACACACACACACACACACACACACACACACACACACACAACTTTTAGACATCTGTGTGTATAAAAACAGGGTACTATATCATTAGCCTGGAGTTTGGGTTGTACTGCTTTCACAGAGTCAGAGATTTGAGTAAACACAGCTAGAGCATATGTGAATCAGCATCAAGATTCCCAACTCAAGAAGGAGGAACAACAATATGAAACAACCAGTATCCCCAGAGCTCCCAGGGACTAAACCACCAACCAAAGAGCACACCTGGAAGGAGCCATGGCTCCAGCTGCATATGTAGCAGAAGATGACCTTGTCAGACATCAAAGAGAGGAGAAGCCCTTGGTTCCATGGAGGCTTGATGCCCCCTTGTAGGAGAATGCCGGGACAGGGAAGCAGGAGTAGGTGGGTTGGTGAGGAGGAGGAGGGAGAATGGGGCTTTTGGAGGGGAAACCAGGAAAGAGAATAACATTTGAAATGTAAAGAAAGTATATAATAAAAATTGAAGTAAATATCAAAGACTGTTCATAAACAAAATGTAGGTGTGTTTTTTAAATCATTTATCCTTTAATTACTTTGGGATATGGTCTTTCTTTGCATCCTAGGTTGGCATTGAACTGTGATCTTCCTGCCTCGTGTATCCTATACGCTAAGATTATCAGCTATACCACCCACCAGCAACAGGCTTTCTCTAAATCTCTAAATGGAATTGATAAGAGTGTGTTTTCATCAAAGTTGTGTAGGAATTATTTGGGATAATAAGTACAACTGCTTGGGGATTTTCCTGTAACTTAGTAACCATGCGGGTTTTTTTTAAATAGTATTAATAATCGATTTTGCTAAGATTGAGACAGCACAGAGGAGGATATAGTTGTGAGGATAACCAAGTTGACAGCGATGTTAAGACTCTTACCCACATAGCCTTGAATCTCTAGGAGAGATTTAGTCAAGAGGCAGAGGAAATTTTGAAAATTTTATCACCAATGAGTTTGGCCTAAAATGCCTACAGGTAACAGATGGTGTGTGACGGTAAGGGAGACTCCAGCTCTTCTGTTAATCTTCCAGTGACATGAACATTTTCCAAAAGTTTCACTAAAAAATCCTGCCACATAGCATATTCTACTAGCCCAAAATAAACCGAGTTATGGCGTAAGTGTGTTTTGTTTGTTTGCTTTTGTTTATGAGCAAAGAGGCAGTGACCATGACTGTAAACACGGCAGGAACAGATTGACTTAAATAATCTGGTACTAATCTCAGTGCAGAGTTGTGTGTCAGTGTTCTAGAACGGAATTAAATCTCCATGGTGGTATTGAATGACAGTTTTCAAGAAATTTTTAAATATGTGTGTAGTATTAATGCATGCGTGTATGCACATTTGTGTGTATGTGGAAACATGTTCACACACATATGGATATTGTGAGTAGAGGCCAGAGGTAGGAATCCATTTTCTTCCTCTTTCAAACCTTACATGTGTTGAGACAGAGTCTGTCACTTGAACCCAGAGTTGTTTCTTCTATTCTAGCTAGTGAAGTGAACAGGCTCTGGGGGATTCCCCCACCCTTCCTCCTGAGCACTGGGAACATGGAAGCTGTTACTCACCTACCTACAGAGAATTATAGGTGCTGGAGATTTGAATTCCAATACTCATGCTTCCTTCCTTATTTTTCTATCTTCCTTCCTTCCTTCCTTCCTTCCTTCCTTCCTTTCTTTCTTTCTTTTTCCCTTTCTTTCTTTCCTTTTTTACTTAGTTTTATTCTAAGCAGGCTCTTCCTATGTGGCATGCCACCTAAGTTTCTCAGATTGGCTTCAAGCTGATGGTTATTGTCTCTCAGCTTCTGAAATGCTAGAGTTATTGACTCTTCTACTGATAGCCCCTGATAGGCCCTCTGGCAGAAGCTACACAGTGTACTTCAAAATTCCTTTGCTGGTTCTTAGTCCTCCTGTGCTTCAGAATGAACTGCACTTGCAAACAAAGTCATTTAGGTGGTTGTGTTCAATGGTGCCATTATGTTGAAAGACAGAAGACATTCCTGTGGTTCTCATAGAGGCCCTTTGAGGACAAAACAGGGACAGTATGCATATGTGTGGGACCCAGGAGAGGGTGATGTGTGTGTTTGTGTGTGTGTGTGTGTGTGTGTGTGTGTAGCATAGTTCTGCAGTTACCAGCTCCTCATTCTTGGAACTATCATTTCAGTGGTGAAGAAGTACATGGTGTCTTTTTAAGCAATCCAGTGTGTGGTCTTTTATGAGAACAATCCAAGCAAACTGTCACTACCTCTGTATAGAAACTAGATCTTTCACATTATATAGAGTCAAATATAGTCTCATGTGAAAAAAATAGAAATTAAAGTGCTCATACCTCTTCTGTCCGTGCTGGGGTTTGTGACACTATGAATGAGTGGAAATATAGGAAATCTTAAGAATATTTCAACTGTCTTTTCTGGTCACTCGTTTTTTTGTTGGACTAATACAGTCATTTGTGGGTGGCTACTTACTTCTAGCATAGACTGAGATTCTTCTAAAACACTGTGGTTGCATTCTTCTCTAGCCTTACGAGAAACTGAAGAAGCTACTGTATCCACAAACCCTCCCAAATAGCCTATCATTAAGGGTTTCAAAATTATGTAGGGAGACAAGGAATTGAGAGGTTCTATTATCTCTCTGGAATATCCAGTGACTGGCTTGAGAAGCCTGCATTTATCTCTCTGCTCCATTCACAGTGCAGACACAACTGGATCTGAGCTCCAGAGCAGGTCAGGGACACTACCTCCCCAAAACTTGTCTACAGGGAAGGTATGTATGCTTGGCAACTCTAAGTTAAGCAGAGGCTTAATTGATGGCCTGACTGGAGTGTGGCTAGTGCTAAGAGAGTTCTGGCTTGAACAAATGTTTCACTGCTGTATGCTGTGAAGACCAGCCAGTCTCTCTCTTAAACCATAATCATAACATGCAGCCTCAGCTAATAGAGATTCAATGTGTCAGCTTATCCAGATTGAAGGAAGCCTGCAACAGTCTCAATTGACAATGAGGTGACAGAATGACTAGGCTGAAGAGCACAAAACCCTCTTTCTTTTCCCACCCCATCTGCAGTTCTGCTTCTTTCATTACCATGACCTTACAACTAAGGTATGATGTGCTCAAAATTCAAGGTCCCGGTCAGCCTCTATATTTCTGTGACTTTTCCTCCCTTTCTTTAAATGCTATTGCCCGATGGAAAACCCAGAAATATAGCTGGTAGGTAAATTCATGAAAGGAGGGCTGCAAAGTTGTAGAGGGATCCTGCATCTTATCAGCTTTCTTCTTCATGGGAAAAGCCCAAGAGTGAACTTGCATTCCAGTAAAGTTTTCCAGAGAGATAAATGCATAGGGTGATCTCATGTCCCAATGACAAAACTCCTGAGGGCATTTTCTTATGATAAAAGATATTTCTGTAGGTGTCTGCCTTTGAAAATATTTTGTATTTTTGAGCGTGCATTAAATTTTATTAAGTATAGAGGAAGTTGTATCTACTTTGATGTGTTTTAATCTATATTTTTATGAAACATGATCTGTAATGGATGGATATATCCTAACCCATTTGAATGTAAGCCAGTTATATAGCTTATAAAGCAGACTTTAGAAACAGTTTCAATTAAAATTTTGAAGGTTTTGGAACAGTAAAACTATGTAGTAGATATTTATTATCACAAGACTTCTCAGCTGAGATGCCCACACACAGACCATGGAGGGATAAATTGAATAAATATAGATGAACAAGTGCCTGAAAAGGCTGGAAAATGTACAGATGTGTGAAGATAATACAGTTATAGGAAGAACAGGAAATGGGCAGGTAAGTGAGCTTACTATCCACAGAAGTCTGCAGAGGTGGGATTGTACTTTAGAGCTTTACCTTAAGCAATTTCAGTTGAACAGTTGGATAGCCATTTGTTTCCAAGTATTTATAGTATGGCAAACCCCAGAGGATCACTAAGGGCTCAGCATGTGATGAGACAGTCATGTCTGAAGATTCCACTTTGAAGAGTGAATCATAAAATGTCTTTAAATATGGAAAGAAAGTGAACACTGTGAAGGTTGGAGAGCTAGCCCATTGGTAGAGGTGTTAGAGAAATGATCCCTAGCGCTACAGTGAATATTATATGTATATGTACTGCACAAACCTGTGTGTATGTGTGTGTGTGTGTGTGTGTGTGTGTGAAAGAGATGGAGAGAGAGAGAGAGAGAGAGAGAGAGAGAGAGAGAGAGAAGAGAGAGGTCAGAGTATTTAATTCTCTCTCTTTCTATGTATGTATGCATGTATTGTATGTATATATGCAAATGTACATATGCATGCTTTCATTCATGTGCCTGTGGATATTAGAGAAACATCTCAGATGTCATTCTTTCAGAGCTGTCCATCTTGATTTTAGGCAGAATCTTTCTTAATTATTTTTGAGATTAAAACATATTCGCATCATTCCTCCATCTAGACTTCCCATGCACAACCCTCTGTTTTTTACTCTTTCAAATTCATGGCCTCTTTTACTTCCATTGTTATATGACTATATTTTGAAGCATTTGCCTATGTGTGTGTGTATGTATGTATGTATGTATGTATGTATGTATCTGTCTGTCTGTCTGTCTATCTATATATAGTTCAGTGCTAATCACTTGTTTCTGAATTTGGGACCCTTCACTGGAGAAGCGTATTTCCCCTGCTCTCAGCTTTCCTTCACTGGCTGTGATTCTTTTTTTTCCCTATATTCTTTGTTTACATTCCAAAGGCTTTCCCCTTTCCCAGTCCCCGCCCGACCATATGTCCCATAAGTCCTCTCCCCCCGAACTATTCCCCAAACACCCCCCCCCCACCATTTCTCTGTTCTGGATCTACAGAACTGGATCCAATCTTTTTAGGCCCAGGGTCCTCTCCTTTCTTCTTCTTGGGAATCATTTGACTTGCTAATTGTGTCTTGAGTATTCAGGGCTTCTGGGCTCATTAATATCCACTTATCAGTGATTGCAATTCATGTATATTCTTTTGTAATTGGGTTACCTCCCTTAGGATGATATTTTCCAGATCTAACCATTTGTCTACAAATTTCATGAATTCATTATTTGTAATTGCTGAGTAGTATTCCATTGTATAAATATACCACATTTTCTGTATCCATTCCTCCTTTGAGGGATATCTGGGCTCCTTCCAATTTCTGGCTATTATAAACAAAGCTGCTATGAACATAGTGGAGCATGTGTCTTTATTGTATGCAGTAGAATCCTCTGGGTATATGCCCAGGAGTGGTATGCCAGTGTCCTCTTGAAGTGACATGCCCAATTTTCTGAGGAACCACCAGACTGATTTCCAGAGCAGTTTTACCATTTTGCAATCCCACCAACAGTGGAGGAGTGTTCCTCTTTCTCCACATTTTTGCCAGGACCTATTGTTGCTTGAGTTTTTTTTTTTCTATATTCTATGTTTACATTCCAAAGGCTTTCCCCTTTCCCAGTTCCCACCCACCATACTTCCCATAGTTCCTCTCGCCCCCCAAATATTCCCCAATCATTCCCCCTCCCCCCTCGGTTTCTTTACTAAACTGGATGCAATCTTTACAGGCCCAGGGTCCTCTCCTTTCTTCTTCTTGGGAATCATTTGACTTGCTATTTGTGTCTTGAGTATTTAGGGCTTCTGGGCTCATTAATATCCACTTATCAGTGATTGCATTTCATGTGCATTCTTTTGTGATTGGGTTAATTCACTCAGGATGATATTTTCCAGGTCTAACCATTTACCTACAAATTGCATGAATTCATTATTTTTAATTGCTGAGTAGTATTCCATTGTATAAATATACCACATTCAACTGGAGGTCAACATGCAGAAGAATGCGAATTGACCCACTCTTATCTCTTTGCACTAAGATCAACTCCAAGTGGATCAAGGACCTCCACATAAAACCAGACACACTGAAACTATTAGAAAAGAAACTTGGGAAGACCCTGGAGGATTTGGGCAAAGGGGAAAAGTTCCTGAACAGAACACCAATAGCTTACGCACTAAGATAAAGAATCGACAAATGGGACCTCATAAAATTACAAAGTTTCTGCAAAGCAAAGGACACTGTCAGAAGGACAAAATGGCAACCAACAAAGTGGGAAAAGATCTTCACCAACCCCACATCCGACAGAGGGCTAATATCCAATATATACAAAGAACTCAAGAAGTTAGACTGCAAAGAACCAAATAACCCTATCAAAAAATGGGGCACAGAGCTAAACAAAAATTTTCACCAGAAGAAATTCGGATGGCCGAGAAACACCTTAAAAGATGTTCAACATCATTAGTCATCAGGGAAATGCAAATCAAAACAACCCTGAGATTCCACCTCACACCAGTCAGAATGGCTAAGATTAAAAACTCAAGAGACAACAAGTGCTGGCGAGGATGTGGAGAAAGAGGAACACTCCTCCACTGTTGGTGGGATTGCAAAATGGTAAAACCGCTCTGGAAATCAGTTTGGCGGTTCCTCAGAAAATTGGGCATGTCACTTCCAGAGGACCCTGGCATACCACTCCTGGGCATATACCCAGAGGATTCCCCTGCATACAATAAAAACACATGCTCCACTATGTTTATAGCAGCCTTGTTTATAATAGCCAGAAATTGGAAGGAGCCCAAATATCCCTCAAAGGAGGAATGGATACTGAAAATGTCGCTTGAGTTTTTAACATTAGCCATTCTGACTGGTGTGAGGCGGAATCACAGGGTTGTTTTGATTTGCATTTCCCCGATGACAAATGATGTTGAACATCTCTTAAAGTGTTTCTTAGCCATCTGAATTTCTTCTGGTGAAAATTATTTGTTTAGTTCTGTAGCACATTTTTTATAGGGTTATTTGGTTCTTTGGGGTCTAACTTCTTAAGTTCTTTGTATATAATGGATATTAGCCCTCTGTCGGATGTGAGGTTGGTGAAGATTTTTTTCCCACTTTGTTGGTTGCCATTTTGTCCTTCTGACAGTGTCCTTTGTCTTACAGAAACTTTGTAATTTTATGAGGTCTCATTTGTCAATTCTTGATCTTAGAGCATAAGCTATTGGTGTTCTGTTCAGGAACTTTCCCCATGTGCCCATGTCCTCCAGGGTCTTCCCCAGTTCCCTTTCTATTAGGTTCAGTGTGTCTGGTTTTATGTGGAGGTCCTTGATCTACTTGGAGTTGATCTTAGTACAAGGAGATAAGAGTGGGTCAATTCACATTCTTTTGCATGTTGACCTCCAGTTGAACCAGCACCATTTGTTGAAAAGGCAATCTTTTTTCCACTGGATTGTTGTGGCTCCTTTATCAAAGATCAAGTGACCATAAGTCTGTGGGTTCATTTCTGGGTCTTTAATCCTATTCCATTGATCTACTTGCCTGTTGCTGTACCAATACCATGCAGTTTTTAACACAATTGCTCTGTAGTACTGCTTGAGGTCAGGGATATTGATTCCCCCAGAAGTCCTTTTATTGTTGAGAATAGTTTTAGCTATCCTGGGTTTTTTGTTGCTCCAGATGAATTTGAGAATTGCTCTTTCTAGATCTATGAAGAATTGAGTTGGGATTTTGATAGGAATTGCATTGAATCTGTAGATTGTTTTGTCAAGATGGCCATTTTTTTTAGTTTTTTTTCAGACAGGGTTTCTCTATGTAGCTCTGTCTGTCCTGGAACTCACTCTGTAGACCACGATGGCTTCGAACTCAGAAATCCACCTGCCTCTGCCTCCCAAGTGCTGGGATTAAAGGCGTGTGCCACCACCACCCGGTAAGATGGCCATTTTTACTATATTGATCCTGCCAATTCAGGAGCAAGAAATAAACGAACTAAAAGAAAAAAAATCACATGATCATCTCATTAGATGCTGAAAAAGCATTTGACAAAATTCAGCATCCTTTCATGCTAAAAGTCCTGGAAAGAACAGGAATTCAAGGCCCATACCTAAATATAGTAAAAGCAATATACAGCAGACCAGTAGTCAACATCAAAATAAATGGAGAGAAACTTGAAGCAATCCCACTAAAATCAGGGACTAGACAAGGCTGTCCTCTCTCTCCATATCTTTTCAATATAGTACTTGAAGTTCTAGTGAGAGCAATTAGACAACATAAGGAAGTCAAAGGGATACAAATTAGAAAAGAAGAAGTCAAACTATCATTATTTGCAGATGATATAATAGTTTACTTAAGCGACCCAAAAAAAACTCCACCAGAGAACTTCTACAGCTGATAAACAGCTTCAGCAAAGTGGCTGGTTATAAAATTAACTCAAGCAAATCAGTAGCCTTCTTGTACTCAAAGGACAAGCAGGCTGAGAAAGAAGTTAGGGAAATAACACCCTTCACAATAGCCACAAGCAATATAAAGTACCTTGGCGTAACTCTAACCAAACAAGCGAAAGATCTGTATGACAGGAACTTCATGTCCTTGAAGAAAGAAATCGAAGAAGACCCCAGAAGATGGAAAAATACTGGCTGTGATTCTTTGTATGGTGTTGAGGTGTTTAAGAGTTCCCCCTTCATGATAGCATATATGTTTGTGTCATCCTTGTTCAGGCCTTGTTTAGGTAGGCATGTTGAGTATTCAAGCATGTAGCTGACTTTTCTAGTAGACAAAATCTCACAAGAAACTTCCTGTTCTACTGACTCTTTCAATCCAGCTGGCCAAGTAGTCTGGGATGACTGGCCCAGAAGATTTTCTGTCTGCCTCCTCTTCCATAGCATGGAGACTATAGATGTGTGTCATCACATCTATCTCTCTGACATTATAAAACAATATTAGAGCTTACTTAGAAGACCAATTTAGTGAGGAGGACAGACAAGCAGGAAGAGAAAGCTAAAGAAAATGCTTGGAAATATTTACCTTTACTTCCGTTTTCATTCCCAGAAAAGACAAAACTCTACATTCAATTCCCACACATTGAGGGTTGTTCTAAATACCTTTCTTGCTGCTGAGATAAAATATCTGATAAGAGTTTGCAGTTTAAGGATGCAGTATATGATGGCAGTGAAGTTTAAGAAGCTGATCCTAGTGCACTCCTCTTAAGAAACCATGAGAGATGAATGTCTGCTCTGCTCACTCCTTCCCTTTTAGGTAATCCAGGACTAAAGGCCAGGGAATGATGCTGCCCACAGTTAGGATAGGCTGGCCCACCTCAATAAAGTAATAGAGAGAGAGTTCCTCACAGGTGCGCCTGGTAACTTCTCTCCTCGTTCATTACAGATCTTGTCAATCAATTTTAACCAGGATGTGAATGCAAGATACTCAGGCTTCCTCTGCCTTGAGCTTCCATCCTATTAGCTCCTGTTTATTTCTGACATGTGAGTGGTTTTCTATCTTAGGAGAAAGAGCCATACATCACACACACACACAAACACACACACACACACACACACACACACACTCAGTATTTTGTAGTTTAATTCTTCTGTCTACACCTTTTATTTCTGCCTCCTCCTAGAGACCCCCTCCCACATTCCTTCCCCCATGCCCCTCCTCTTTTCCTCTTAGACAATGGAGCCACCCTTGGGTACCCCCCACCCTAATACATCAAATCTCTATGGGCTACGTGAATTCTCTCCCACTGAGAGTAGCCAAGGCGACTTAGCTAGAAGAACATATTCCATAAACACGCAACAGATTTTAGGATCGTCCCTGTTCCTGTTGTTTAGGATACACTTGAAGACAGAGTATGCATATCTGCTACATAAGTGCAGGGTCAGGGGTAGTGCTAGGTCCATCCCATGCATGCTCTTTCATTGGTGGTTCAGTCTCTGAGAGCCCCAAGAGTCCAGGACAGTTAACTGTTGGTCTTACTCTGGAGTTCCTATCCCTTTGGGGCCTTCTATCCTCCAAACTCTTCCATAAGAGTCCCCAAGTTCCATTCACTGTTTGGCTATGGATTTCTGCATCCCTCCGAGTCAGATGCTCCATGGAGCCTCTCAGAGTACAGCCATGCTAGACTCTTGCCTGCAAGAACAACAGAATATCATTAATAGTGTTAGGCATTGGTGCTTATGGGATTGGTCTCCAGTTGTGCTGGTTATTGCTTGGCTATTCTCAGTCTCCGCTGCATCCCCTGTCCCCACATTCTTATAGACAGGACACATTTGAAATTTTTGTGAGTACATTGGTGTCCCTGTCGTTCCACTGGGCTGCCTGTCTGAGGTGGCTTATTCAGGTTCCATAACCCCAACATTGTAATTCTCCACTAAGGTCACCCCTATGTATTCTTGTGCTCCTCACCTATCACAGGTCTCTGGCACTTCCTTTTGATGCCTCCTGCCCCAGCACCCACAAGTTGTAGATTTCCATTTTTTATTGTGGTCATGTTGCCTTCTCTCTGGTTCTTCCTCATTCCCTATCCTGACACCTCCAATCCCATCCCTTCTCCCACCCAATTCCTTCTCTCTTTCTTCCTCCTACAACTATTGTCTTCCCCCTACAAAAGAGATTCAAGAATCCTCTCTTGTGCCTTCCTTCTTGCTTAATTTCTTTGAGGCTGTGGAGTATAGTGTGGGTATCTTGTATTTTATGGCGAATATACACTTATAAGTGAGTACATACCATGGATGTCCCTTACGGTTTGGGCTACCTCACTCAGGATGATATCTTCAATTTCCATCCATTTGCCTACAAAACTCATGATATCTTTGTTTTTAATACTTAGATGTACTACACTTTCTTTATCCATTCTTCAGTTGAGGGGAATCTAGGTTTTTTCTAGTTTCTGGCTATTATTAATAAATCTCCTATTAACATAGCTGAACAAGTGTGCCTGTGGTATATTGGGGCATAATTTGTGTATATGCACAGGAGCAGTATAGAACTATTCCCAGTTTTCTGAGAAACCAATAAACCACCTTGATTTCCAAAGTGGATATACAAGTTTGTACTTCTACCAGTATTGGTGGAATGTTCTCTTTGCTCCGCATCCTCACCAGCATATGCTATCACATGAATTTTTGACCTTAGCCATTCACATCAGTGTAAGGTGGAATCTCAGAGTTGTTTTGAGTTGCATTTCTCTGATCACTAAGGACTTTGAACATTTCTTTAAGAGCTTCTCAGCCTTTCAAGATTCTTATGTTGAAAATTCTATTTATCTCTGCACCCCTTATTTTAATTGGCTTATTTGGGTTGTTGATGTCTAACATTTTGTGTTCTTTATGAATTTATGATATTAGAACTCTATCACATGTAAGGTTGGAGAAGATCCTTTCCTAATCTGTATACTGTTATTTTGTCCTATTAACCATGTCCTTTGCCTTACAGATCCTTTTCAATTTCATGACGTCCCATCTATCAATTTTTGATCTTATAGCCTGAGCCATTGGTGTATAGGAAGTTGTCTCCTGGACCAGTTAGTTCAAGACTCTTTAGTAGTTTTTGTTGTAGTACATTTAATTTATCTGATTTTATACTGAGGTCTTTATTCTACTTGGACTTGAATGTTGTGCAGGTTGATAAATATGGATCTATTTGCATCTTCATCAAAAAAACAAGTGTACATAATTGTATCGTTTATTTCTGGGTCTTTGATTCTATTCCATTGATCAACCTATCTTTTCCTATACCAAAACCATGCAGTTTTTACAGTTTGTGGTCAGGAATTGTGATATGTCCTGAAATTCTTTTATTGTTCAGGATTATTTTAACTATCCTAGATTTTCTGCTTTTTTATATGAGGTTGAGAATTGCTCTGTCAAGGTCTGTAAATAGTTGCATTGGAATTATGCTGAAAATTTCATTGAATTTGTAAATTGCTTTCAGTAAGATGACCATTTTCACTATGTTACTCCTACTGATCCATGAGCACGGGAGTTCTAACAATCTTCTGATATCTTCCTCAGCTTCTTTCTTCAGTGACTTGATTTTTTATCATATATGTCTTTAACTTGCTTGGTTTAAGTTACCCCAAAATAATTTACATTATCTGGGGCTGTCGTGAAGTGTTTTGTGTCCGTAATTTCTTTCTTACCCCACTTGTCACTTGTAGAATGAGTGGCTACTGATTTTTTTGAGTTATTTTGTGTTCACCCACTTTGCTGAACATGTTTATGAACTGTAAACATGCTCTAGTAATATTTTTGAGGTCACTTATGTATACTATATCGTCCATAAGTAGCAATACTTTGACTTCTTCCTTTCCAAATCATATCTGCTTGATTTCTTATAGCTGTCTTATTGCTGTAACAGAATATTAAAACCTATATTGGATAGGGAGATAGTAGGCAGCCTTGTCTTGTCTGGGATTTTAGTGGATTGAATTGCTTTAAATTTCTTTCCATGTAATTTGATGTTGGCTATTAGCTTGCTGTTTGTTAATTATATTATGTTTAGGTATATGATTTATATTCCTAATGTTTCTAAGACTTTTAACATGAAAGTGTGTTAGATTTTGGCAAAGACTCAGTATCTCACATTCTTTTTTTCTTTCAGTTTAGTTATACTGTGGATTATGTTAATGGATTTTTGTGTATTGAACTATCTCTGTATCCCTGGAATGAAGCCTAAATGTTCATGGTAGATCCAGCTCTTGGTTTCATTGATTCTTTGTATTTTTCTTTGTTTCTAACAGATTGATTTCAGCACTGATTTTGATTATTTTTTGCTTTCTCCTCTACTCCTTTTTGTTGTTTGCTTCTTTTCTTCTAGAGCATTCAGACATATTTTTAAATTGCTGGTATGAGAACCTTCTTATTTCTTTATGGAGGCATTTAGTGCTTTGAACTTTCCTTTTATCACTGCTTTAATTGTGTCCCATACATATCTCTATGTTTTGCTTTATTTTCATTGAATTATACAAAATCTTTAATTCCTTTCCTTATTTCTTCCCTTACACATTGACCATTTAGTAGAGAGATGTTCAGTTTCCATGAATGTGTAGGCTTTTTGACATTTCTTTTGTTGAAGTCCAGCTTTAATCCTTGGTGGTCTGACAAGTACAATGAATTCTTTCAATTTTCTTGTATCTGCTGAGGCTTACTTTTGACCTAGTATATGGTCAAATTTGGAGAAGGAACCACAGGGTGCTGAGAAGATATAACCTTTTGTGCTTCGATGAAATGTTCTGTAGATGTCTGTTAAGTCTGTTTGAGTCATAATGTTGGTAATTTCATTATTTCTCTGTTTAGTTTTCACCTTGATGACCTGTCAGTTGGCAAGAGTGTGGTATTGACAGTTCCTACTATTAATGTGTGGAGTTTGATGTGTGACTTAAACTTTAGCTATGTTCTTTTTTCAAACGTGGTTGCCCATGTATTTGGAGCATAAATGTTTAGAATTGAGATATCTTCTTGTTTGATTTTTCCTTTGATGAGTATGAAATATCTTTTCCCATCTCTCTTGATTAATTTTGACTGAAATTATGTTGTATTAGATATTAGAATGGCTACTCTGACTTGTTTCTTGGGTTCCTTTGCTTAGAAAACATTTTTACAGCCCTTTACTCTGAGTTATGCCTATCTTTATTGCTGAGGTGTATTTCTTATATGTAGCAGAATGATGGATCCTGTCTTCACATCCATTATGTTAGCATGCCATTTTATTGTGGAATTAAGTCCATTTGTGTTGAGAGATATCAGGGACTAATAACTGTTATTTCCTGTTATTTCCATATTGATGACGTTAGTATGTGTGTTTGAGTTTATGTGTGCTTCCCTTGCTTTTGCTGGTATGGAATTACTTATTTTCTGTCTTTTCTTAGATGTAGTTATCCTCAGTGGATTGGATTTTTCCTTGAAGTATTTTCTGTATATCTGAATGTGTGGATAGATATTGTTGAAATTTGGGATTGTGATTGCAAGATGGTACAACCACTCTGGAAATCAGTCTGGTGGTTCCTCAGAAAAATTGGGCATGTCACTTCCAGAGGACCCTGGCATACCACTCCTGGGCATATACCCAGAGGATTCCCCTGCATACAATAAAGACACATGCTCCACTATGTTCATAGTAGCCTTGTTTATAATAGCCAGAAGTTGGAAGGAGCCCAAATATCCCTCAAAGGAGGAATGGATACAGAAAATGTGGTATATTTATACAATGGAATACTACTCAGCAATTAAAAATAATGAATTCATGCAATTTGTAGGAAAATGGTTAGATCTGGAAAATATCATCCTGAGTGAATTAACCCAATCACAAAAGAATACACATGAAATGCAATCACTGATAATTGGATATTAATGAGCCCAGAAGCCCTAAATACTCAAGGCTCAATTAGTAAGTCAAATAATTCCCAAGAAGAAGAAAGGAGAGGACCCTGGGCCTGAAAAGATTGGATCCAGTTTTGTAGGAGAGTACCAGAACAAAGAAATGGTGGGGGGTGGTGATTGGGGGATAGCTGGGGGGAGGAGAGGACTTATGGGACATATGTTTGGGGGGGATCTGGGAAAGGGGAAAGCCTTTGGAATATAAACAAAGAATATAGAATAAAAAGAAAAAAAGAAATATCTTGTTTTCTTTATCTATGGTGATTGAGAGTTTTACTTCATACCATAGTCTATGTTATCAGTTTTGAGGCTGCAAGAAGTCCAAGCCTTTTGAGGTTTTAGAGTCTCTGATGACAAGTCAGGTATAACTCTGATAGTTCTACCTTTGTAGGTTACCTGGCATTTCCACCTTGCCACTTTTAATATTATATCTTTGTTCTGTAGAATTTGTGTTTTCATTATTATGTATTGGAAGGATTTTCTTTTCTGGTCCAATCTATTTGGTGTTCTATAAGTTTCTTTTATGCTTACATGCATTTCTCTTTATTCTGGCTAGGAAAACTTTCTTCTATAATTTTGTTGAAAAATTTTATGGTCTTTGGAGGTGAAACTCTTCACCTTCTATTCCTATTATTCTTAGGTTAGATCTTTTCATGGTATCCCATATTTACCAGATTATTTTTCAGAAACTTTTTATATTTGACATTTTCTTCAATGATGTATCAATTTTTTTCTATTGTATCTTTTATGCCTGAGATTCTATCTTCTATCTCTTGTATTCGGTTGATGGTGTTTGTGTCTGCAGATTTTGTTCCCTTAGGTTTTCCATTTCCAGGATTCCTTGAATGTGTGTGTGTGTGTGTGTGTGTGTGTGTGTGTGTGTCTGTGTGTGTGTCTGTGTGTGTCTGTGTGTCTGTGTTTGTGTGTGTCTATGTGTGTTTCTGTGTGTATCTACTTCTATTTACGTTTTCAGGCTATTGGGAGGGGATCTGACCTCGATGGTCATGGCATGACAGGCCTCTGATGGGTATTCTGATACTTATGGTTCCTGATTATCAGGTCTGATGAGGGAGGGCATAGAGGTGGCAGGAGAATGGGGATCCATAGAGCATAGCAGACTGCTCAGTGTAGCTGGTGTGTCCCAGAAGACTCAGTGGGCAAGAAAGAAGGGTAGGGGAAGAGAATACGACTTGTGTGGTTAGGGATCCTCCAGTCTGATGAAGGAAGATGCGGAGGTGGCAGGAGTATGGAGGTCTACCTGGGAGAGCAGACTGCCCAGTCTACACATTTATAAAACAAATTAAAAATGTCTGTGGGAACTGTACTACCTGTTTCCTCATCATTGTAACCAAATATGTAAGAAAACAGGTGACATGATGGAAAAGGATTCATTTCATTTATCATTGGAGAGGGTACAATCATTTGTTGCAGAGAAGGCATGACAGATTACACAGGAGGATGAAGCTGGAATTTTCCCTACCAGAGAATACCAGGAAACAGAGAATAGGGAATCTGACACTCAGCTAGCTTTCTCCTTTTGTACTTCTATTTTTTCAGTTGTGCACTCTTCTCCATGAGATGGTAGCAGATATATTTAGAATGAGTCATTCTGCAGCAGTTCTTCAGAAAAGCCCTCACAGCCATGCTTAGCAGCTTGTCTCATGGGTGATTCAAATTCATGCAGGTTGACAGTGAAGATGAGCCATCACAGAGCTCTTTCTGGCTTTCTGCTTATTCTCACTCCCCACGTGAGTATGGGCTCTTGGAGCCATCATTTGGATGCTATGATATGGGTCCATTGTTTGGAAGTGTTCAGACATCCCAACACCAATTAATGTAACTCCCAACTAAGCCAGATTCATGCTGCAAGTTCACATTATTGTGCAATGCAAACTTCATGAAGACTATTTCATTTAAAGTAGCCTTATAGCATGAAAGCATCAGTCTCTACTCTTCAAGGTTTGAATGTATACTTTCCAGGAACATTGTTAAGTAGCTTTGTATGAATTAAAACATGTAGTTTCATGTCATCAGTCCCCTTTGACAATGTTTTCTCTTTTAAACCTGAACAACACATCTGTGAAATATGTATTATTTTCCTTTTTGTAGATTCTAAGTGTGAGCAGTGGAAAAGATCTATTGTCACAGAAATCATTTCTTATTATTCCAATCATGCTGTTGGCAAGAGAATTAAAGGTTTCAAAAATAAGGATGACCTGTTTTAGGGCTGCTTTCTCTATTGTCAATGTCAGTATTTGTAGGCATGCAATTTAGTTTTACTAAGTGATTAGATGGCCAAGTATATGAATATCCTGTGATTACAGTATGTGAGAAGACCATTGTAGTTTTTGAAACAGCACAGGACTAGAAGTAACTCTGGATAGCCAATCAGCCAAACGTTTAAGAGAAAACACAGACTAGAAATCAATGGTTTGCTTATGGTCCCAGAGCAGAGTAAGACTAGACTGACCTTAGGCCCTCTGACTCCTTTGTGGTGAGTGAATAGGCAACTCTAGGTCTTTGTGGGTAGCTGCTTTGCTCCCTAAACTCTGAAAGACAAATGCCAAGTGCCTTCACAGCTCTAGAGAAAGTGCAGCAAAGTTGGTTTCACAGCTTAGTCCTATTCTTCAGTCAAAAGCTAACCCACTTGGACAGGGCCTTCCACAGCAGCTTTGGGCCGCTGAAGCTCACTGCGGTGTAGTCAGGCTTCTCCAGGATCCACATAAAGCTCAAATATTGATTCAGCATCTGTCTCTAAGATCTCCTAAGCTGCACTGGGAAAAGACTGACAAATGAGAAACAGCGAAGGATATACCAAGAGGACGAGTCCAGGGAAATGAAGTGCTGGCAGCACAGTGAAATAAACTTAACGCTCATTCTGCTATTGTGCAGGCAGGAAGGAAGCCGAGGCCATTACACTTCTTAGAAAACAGAGCAGAGGTGGATGTGAGCTGCTGCCCCCTCTGTGCGCAGTATGTAGACGTGTCTGGCCTGATCACAGGAGAATTGCTGCTTATTCAATAAGCAGCACTTGTGCACATCCTCCTTTGGAGATTGCCATCTGGATTCTTCTATCCCGTTTTATGGATTGAAAGCATGTAGAATATCAGTATTCAGTTGGATTGTGATGGGCAGGTCCACCCTGTTCCCTTGTAAAAACAGCTCACATAATCTTTCCCATTGTTAGTACTGGCTGTATGCTATTCATTCTTCCTCATATAATGCTGCTCCATTTTACGCACAAAGCAGTCTTGTTTCTGAAGGTGCCAGTTTTAAATATCTGCCTAAAAACCCAGTGTTTTTAACTGAGTCCTTTACTTTTTGTGTAATGAGCTAAGAAAGTCAACATTAACCTTGATGTGGTCTCTTTGAGTTACCCAAGTGTGATGGCTTTCTTTCCCCCTCAATGTTCCTTAAATTCAAACCCTCTTTTCTAGTTTCCTTTCTTAACTCTATCCAGGTGTCCTCTTTGCAGAGACCTTTCTGACCTCTCCTAAATTTTTAAGCTTGGGTGACACCTCTTTCAGGTTTCAAGATTTGCATTCACTTAATGCTTACTTAAAACTTGTTTAAATTACTACCAGGTGGGCAGCAGTTCTCCCCTGAGGGGAAATCCAAGAAACTGGCATGGGTAGACACTCCCTGTTAGTGTGGTTATTAAATAAAAGGCAGGGCTTATAACAGGTGTGAACTAACTGGACCATATTTTACAATCATAGGATAGTTTAAAAGACTAAAGTTCTCTGGAATAGAGACTGTATTACCATTAATATTCCCACCAGAGTCTGGCTTTAAAAAAAATTAAACAAGCCGGGCGTGGTGGCGCACGCCTTTAATCCCAGCACTTGGGAGGCAGAGGCAGGCGGATTTCTGAGTTCGAGGCCAGCCTGGTCTACCGAGTGAGTTCCAGGACAGCCGGAGCTACACAGAGAAACCCTGTCTCGAAAAACCAAAAAAAAAAAAAAAAAAAAAAAAAAAAAAAGTAAACATAAAGGGCACAGATAAATTTGAATAGAAAACAAATTCCAAAAACAAAACTGATCAGGAATAAATAATGGTATTTCAGAAGGAAGATAATGACAGGAGAGACATGGGACACTGCATTAAGAGGCCCGATCAACATTTAGTTTGTAACACCTGGGATTTAATCTTGGAGGTAAGCATTGTCCCTGGGGCTTATTTTCTTCATCAGATAAGGTATATAATTAAAACCAGCAATTTTAGGGCCTAGAGCTGAGCAGATGGAATAGTTGCAAAGCATGTAGAGAGCCCTGGGCTCAGTCTAGGACCACACAAAACCAGGCACTGTACACCTGCAAACAAGCTGTCAGAAAGTGGAGACAGAAGGATAATAAATTCAAGGTCACCTTCAGCAACCTTGTAAGAATGAGGCCAGTTGTGATACCATATTAAACAAACAAACAAACAAATGGAAAACCAATCAAAGAAGTTTGTAAGGCTGTACTAAGGATCATTACATTACTCTGTGTGTTAGAACTGGACACTGCTGAACATGACAGCCATACGTGGCAGCTAGTGTCACATAGGTACGACATTCTCTTATTGCAGCAAGCATGGGAGTATTATGAGGCAAACCCCTTTGCTAGTGCACTGTGTCCAGAGTATTCTTGTAGTATTGTACATAGGAGGAAGTTGTATATGATTACAATTCAAGGACATACAGTGTAGGTTACTTTTCAGTTTAAATTGTAGGAATTTGTGGTCTTTCTTTTTTCACATACAAATGCAAGAGCTGTGAATGAGCCATATTATGAGAGCTCTAGCTCTCATCTACTGCGAGAATGAAGACCATTCTCGGCAATCAGACTGTCGACATTCCAGAAGATGTCGACATCACTCTGAAGGGGCGCACAGTCATTATGAAGGGACCCAGGGGAACCCTGCGGAGGGGCTTCAATCACATGAATGTAGAGCTGAGTCTTCTGGGAAAGAAGAAGAAAAGGCTCCGGGTTGACAAATGGTGGGGTAACAGAAAGGAGCTGGCCACTGTCAGAACCATCTGCAGTCATGCTCAGAACACGATCAAGGGCGTTACACTGGGCTTCCGGTACAAGATGAGGTCCGTGTACGCTCACTTCCCCATCAAAGTCGTCATTCAGGAGAATGGCTCTTTGGTTGAAACCCGAAATTTCTTGGGTGGGAAGTACATCCGCAGGGTTCGGATGAGGACAGGTGTTGCTTGTTCTGTCTCTCAAGCCCAGGAGGATGAATTACTCCTTGAAGGAAATGATATTGAACTTGTTTCAAATTCAGCGGCTCTTATTCAGCAAGTCACAACAGTTAAAAACAAGGATATCAGGAATGTTTTGGATGGTGTCTATGGGTCTGAGAAGGGAACCATGCAGCAGGCTGATGAGTGAGGCCTCAGCTTCTCGCTCCAGAAACAAGATCCTGATCACAAATACAATTTGGGCTCTTTGAGGACAATAAAGGACTTATTGAAAAATAAAGATTTCTACTTATGATAGTTTTATGCTGTGCATTCTTTCCATATTATGAGCTACTTATGGCTGAAACTCCTTTTTACAATTTTTGCCTTCTGATGTGACATCATTTGTGGCATGTGATGGGTGCTCTTATTTTCAGCTTTAATTATACATATTAAAATGATTTTTATAAAACATAATTATGCTTGATGCATGTCTCTCTGGGACGACTCTGAATCTAAGAGACAATATGGTAAAAGAAGGTGCCCAAGTTTTGGAAACTATTTAATGTTATCATCTTCAAATACTAAGGTGCCTTCAATCAGCAGTTTTCTGAACCTTAAAGCACCCAGGATAACTTCTCCCTCTGTAATCTCTCCCGTGCTGTGTTTAAGATGATCTCACTCTTTTGTTTCCAGTGTCTACCAATATCAGGGACAAATCAAATGTTCAGGAATTATTTATTAATCTGCTATCAATTTGGTAGATATATAATCCTGTGAACAGTCCTAGCTAAAACGTGTCATTTACCTTCTTTATAAATTACAGACTTTTTTTTCTTTTTTTTTATTTTATTTTCTATATTCTATGTTTACATTCCAAAGGCTTTCCCCTTTCCCAGTTCCCACCCACCATAGTTCCCATAGTTCCTCTCCCCCCCCATCTGTTCCCCAATAATTCCCCCTCCCCCCTCGGTTTCTTTACTAAACTGGAAGCAATCTTTACAGGCCCAGGGTCCTCTCCTTTCTTCTTCTTGGGAATCATTTGACTTGCTATTTGTGTCTTGAGTATTTAGGGCTTCTGGGCTCATTAATATCCACTTATCAGTGATTGCATTTCAGGTGCATTCTTTTGTGATTGGGTTAATTCACTCAGGATGATATTTTCCAGGTCTAACAGACTTTTTTTAACCATGTAAATTATGCAAAATAATATGCCTAGGCTATGTATACACATAAGTTATGTTTGTTCGAATCCACTCTGCTCTTCTCAGCCCTCTGTACAGTTTTAGCTTTCTTTTTTGTCCCTCTTCAGTTTTTAGATTGGTATCATTTCTTGTTTTCCTCTACCTTCTCCAAATGAAGTAGAACATTGATTCTTATCTTTATGACTAGCTTGTTTAACTTAGCTTGATGTCCTTCAATATCACCAATTTTCCTGTATATTGCATGGTTTTGTTATTTTTTAATAATTGATTTAGACTCCTTTGCACCTGTGATGATAGACTGCTTTCTGAATCCAGTTACCCACTTGCTGGCACCTAAGATGACTCGCCAACTCAGCTGTGGTGATTATGACAACGAGCATATACATGGACATCTCTTCTGTGTCTTATATTTGCTTTGGGTATATACTGAATCGGGCCACAGAATAACCAATATCATGCCTATATTCCTAAAGGAGTTTTCACACTTCACAGTGCATGAATATAAAGTGCTAAGATATGATGTAAGTCATCAGAGAGGAAAAAAGTACCTCAGCTTTAATTGCTGTAATTTGCATATATACCACCCAATATACGCAGGGGTGCAGCAAAGTCAGGTTACACTTCATGGGATGGTCACTAAGCAGATGGTTTCTGAAGTCCAGGCAGCAGAATCATATCAGGAAAATCTGGCAATATGAGGTGTGCCCTGAAAATAGGTGTGGATACAAGAAAAGATTTGGGTCTCTACCACCAGACTGGAGCAAAGGCAAAATTCTATCCTGGAAGTCCCAGGTCTCAAGGAAGTTATGAAGACTTAGTTCAGATGCAAGAGTCACATGTGACTTGGAGATGAATGAGAAGCCTCCTTTCTTTAAGACTGTAGTACCTACCAGTTTCAGGCAATGTTCATTATCCCATCCCACCACATCTCAATGATGTTTATATTCCTGTCTCCCAAAGTTAACTGTGAGCAATTTCATGGGATGTCTCATGCAGCACAGCTATTTATTTTATATTCTCCACACATATTTTTTTTCAAATTCATGCCTATAGAACTTATCTCAGTACCTGACACATCTTTATCTGTTCGTTAAATGTTTACTAACTACTGGCGTGAGTTGATGGCTGGGTAGATAGATGGATGATTTCTGTTTTCCTCCAATTCTTTTTTTGTATTGCGGAGAGATGTTTAACACCTTCTGTAATTAAAACCAAGAGACTCTTGTGGATGGAGCAGGTGGAAACATAAAGGAGGGATCAAGCAGTGCAGACTATCACTGCAGAGAAAGGCAAACCACAGTCTAGGACCATGTGAGAAAAATTTCAGCTTCAGTCATTGATACTTGAAGTGGCTGAACATGTGATTCCACTTGACTTTTAAAAAGTTCAATTTTTCATGAATAGCTTTTCAGGAAGATGCTGAAGATAAGAAGGAGAAATAAGTTATATTAGTTATATTTATACTGACTTTATGAGATTCTTTTGTTTATGTTTTACAATTTGAACTTTATGGGGCTCAAAGAGAAGTTCTGCTATCATACAATTAGACATGTGAGTGCTGAATATTTTGATAAATATTACATAATTACTGTACGGTCATCTAGAGCCAGGGGCCCTTGCCAATGAGTCCTTTAATTTTGATCACTGGGGATAAAGAACCAATGCCTATAAAATAGGGAGTGGGCTCATGTTCAGTAGTCACATATATCAAGACTGTTAGCATAGAGAAAACTTTTGAGAACAGTGTTCAACTCTCAGTCCATTTTATAAAAGCACTTCTCATTGTCCTCAATGGATCACTTATAGTTTTATTATATTGCTTAGAAAAATTACTAGCCATACAGAAACAATATTACTTCATCTAATAACCAATGCTTTGATTTGATACACTGTAGCATTTGGCATTAGTGATGTGGGAATAATTGATAATAAAATAGAGCAATTTAACATTTAAACTTTGTTGAATGGTGGGGACTCTCTTAACTCTTCTACAATCCCATTCCCTTCTTAAATCAGTTCTGAGAGTTATCACTTCCACTGGGAAAGCAAAGAACAGAATCACTGCAAACACTAAGAATAGACATCTCCAATGGTGAATGAAGTGTTGACCTCAGCTCTATCACTTTTGAGTTTAAGTATGAACACTTACTTTAACCCACATTCTTATAATTATGATGTCTGTGCTTTAGGTATTTGCCATGTATCTGTAGAGATAGATTTAATTTTAGGACTAAATAAGAGGGTTAGTACAAGTGCTTTAATATAAGACATAGAAGATGTATTTTTTTTTTAATTTAGATAATACAAGATAGTACTGTAGAGGCTATTTTGAGGCTACTGGCCTTAAAAAGCCTACTGCTAAAAGAAAAGACTTTTTTGTTTGTATTTGAAATCAACTTTAAATTCTCCATGAACAAGCCAAGGCTGATGGTGAAGGACCGTAATTCTATCACCTGGGAAGAGGATGTAAGACTTCTAAGAGCTTAAAGTCATTTATGGCTATATGGCATGTTCAGGATACCGAGGCATCACATTGCCAAGCCAAAACCACCAAGCCAAAATTCTCTGAAAAGAGGTATAATGAATACAGATGCCACAGACAGAGCTTCCGTTAACTTCTTTCCCGCGTCACTTCTCTCATCTCTGTGCTATTGGCTGCTTCTCCTGGGTTTATTCACATGTAAAGCAGAAGGCCCATCTGTTCACAGTGATAGTTACAAATAACAGGTACAAACCTGGAATATGGAGCTGACACAGAGTGAAAGCAAAGCCATCCAACACCTCCCTTATCTGAAAGCCATGCCATGTTTTACAAATGTGTGCATATGACTGTGTTACTCGCGAGGAGAAGTGGTGTTATCCGGCATATTACAGGAGTGCTCCTGGTGGTGCCGCAGGAGTTTATACTGAGACCTGAGCAAAAAAGTAGGCAGCCACATTTCATCTGGAAAGACTCACTGAAAAATTCACACATCTTCAGCAGGCATGTCATCCCAACTTCTGTCTTATGTTTTCTTGCTTTGCTTGTCCTGGTTTAGTGAACTTTCTCTTTCCAAGTTAATCAAAATGTGTTTTGTTTTTTTTTTTTAGTGGGTTCACAGTCATTTGTCATCTGTCCACATCCACATGGAGAAGGTATGCTGGTACTGTTTTCTTTTTTTTTTTTTAATTTTTTTTTATTTTCTATATTCTATGTTTACATTCCAAAGGCTTTCTCCTTTCCCAGTTCCCACCCAACATAGTTCCCATAGTTCTTCTCCCCCCCAACTGTTCCCCAATCATTCCCCCTCCCCCCTCGGTTTCTTTACTAAACTGGATGCAATCTTTACAGGCCCAGGGTCTTCTCCTTTCTTCTTCTTCTTGGGAATCATTTGACTTGCTATTTGTGTCTTGAGTATTTAGGGCTTCTGGGCTCGTTAATATCCACTTATCTGTGGGGGCTAAAAAGATTACTCAGTGGTTAAGAGCATGTATTGCTCTTGGAGATGACTAAGTTCGAGTCCCAGCACTTGTGTTAGGCAGCTCACAACTCTAGCACCAGGGAATATAACACCCTATTATAGAATCTGCAGACACTGCAAGCATATACACAACCACAGTGACACAAATAGATTTTTAAAAAAATATCATCTTTGTTTGTTCTTATGCATTCTTTTGATTAGTGCTCCACCAAGGCTAATGCTATCGCTTATTGCTTTGTACTTCTTGAATGTTTGACTTGTGTCAGTGTCTGGATTAATTAGCCTTCATGTCTGGTTTAAGCTAGAGTTCTACAGCTTACCACAAGAATCTAATACATGTTTCCTGTTTCTAGAATTGACAAGAAAAACATTAGTTTCCTTAAGTTGATGTGATATAAAGAACATAAGGCCGGGCGGTGGTGGCGCACGCCTTTAATCCCAGCACTTGGGAGGCAGAGGCAGGCGGATTCCTGAGTTCGAGGCCAGCCTGGTCTACAGAGTGAGTTCCAGGACAGCCAAGGCTACACAGGGAAACCCTGTCTTGAAAAGAAAAAAAAAAAAAAAAAAAAAAAAAAAAAAAAAGAACATAAGTAGGACAGACTTGGTGTCAATCCTGGTCCACTGTGAGATAGCCCGAACACATTAGACTTTCAGATGATGTTTAGATAAATCCGCAGCATGGTCCAGATGTTAAGGGCTTGTGAAATAGCAGAAGGAGATCTAACTTGGAGAAAGGGATTGTGTTATATAATGATTCACGGTCAATAGTGATGTTGAACTACATGCTGTGACTTCAGAGTCAAGGGTGTTTCTTTGTCTAATGGGTTAATATATTTTTGTGCTCATTATTTTTCTCATTGCTGTGACCAAATAGCTAAGTGAAAGAAATAGCTTAATGGAGGAAGGTTCCTTTGGCTCATGGTTCACCAGAGTGAACCATGGAATGTAGCATGGATCAGCCATGTTCTCACTTATCAGCGGACAACAGAGAGATGAAGGGAAGCACAGGCAGGAAACCTCCCCCGAAATGCTCTTCAAACTCAACCCTACCTACAAAAGATTCCTCAGCTTCTGAAAAAAGATGATCTAATATTCAAACTCATAATCTCGTGGGAGGTATTTTTCATTTAAATCATAGCCATCTTCTCTTCACCTTTTTCTTTTCAATATTATTTGTCTTTGTTAACTTTGTTTCAAATTTAAAGATTTTCTTATTTGTGGTATATATATATATATATATATATATATATATATATGTGTTTCTTTTCACTTGTGTATATTTAAAATGTGGCTACCTAGAAAGCCTTAAAATACAGTGAAATACTAATAATCACTTAAGAGATTGCACAAAAGCAATTAAATAAAGTGTGGTGTGAAGGAATGTTAGAGTATGTCTAATGCTACAAAGCAGGCTAGAGACTGTGCTGGGCTTGTTCTCACGCTTTGGGTATCCTAACAGATCAGTCAATACATATGCATGCCCTGTTAAAACCCCCTCGTTTAAGTATTTTAGCAGTTACCACCCCTTTCCTGACATTTGTAGAAATGTCCTCGTCCACTTCCAAGCCCCTTGAGGGTTTAGATGGAGAATTCTAATAAGGTTTCACTCAAGGGTATTTCCACACTCACTGCTGAAGTCCAACAAGCCCAAAAGGTCACATAAATATGGTCCTGTTTTCAGAGAGTCCCTAGGCTGTCCGAGGGATGAGTCAGCAGATGGGTACATATCAGCCTGCTTTCCTTTAACTAGAGGGCCATATGGAGTATGGCTGTGGCGCCACAAGCCCATGTCTCATCCAGCTGTTTGGGCAAAAGGTCAGCTTGGAAAGTTGCCTGAACCTAATGTTAGAGCTACACACATTCTTTTGGCAGGCTGCAGATGGCCTGTGGTTTAGATTATCTAATCAATCACAGCTTGCACTTTACAAAATGATGGTACAACCAAGGACACCTTTATTACCGTATTTTATGAGGCCATTTTACCCTCCAGGCTTCATCACCACCACGGATAATTAGAAGCTAGCAGGCCAGCATGGCAGATTCTGCAATTTGGTAATATGTCCCACTGTCTTCAGAGGGGATAGTCAGAGTCTCTCTGAGCTGTTACCTAGACTTCCTTTGGCACTGTCCAAGAAGTCTACACAGTCTTTAGAAACCTTTAGAAAGAACTTGTATGTCAAGAAAGCAAAATGTAGTAGCAGTGTGTTGTCCCTTCTTCTGAATAATAAATGGAGAGATTAGGCAGAATCCAACTTCAGCTGAGTATCTGCTGTTTGTCTGCTCCCCACAACGCTTCTCTTTCAAATATTTTGTTAGACCATATTTGTTTCTTAATGTATCTTAAACAAAACTATTTTTAAAAGCCGAAAAGTGAGCCTTCTATATAGTCATTCTATTCTGTGATCCAATAGTCAGCAAGGCTTTACTCTGATGTGCTGTATGCCAAACAGTTTGGCAGCCCTCACAGGCCTTAGAGCTGAAGCTTTATGGTTGATAAGGAGAAAAAGCATAAAGAAGCATATGCTTTGCTGTTTGGAAGACATGTAAGCTTTTACAAATACACCCACACATGCATGCATGCATGCACACATGCACAAACACACAAGCATAGTATGCTTCTATAGGGGGTTACAGGATGCAGAAAAGGGTATTATTCAGAAACCCCTTTCTAATCTTATATCTCATTCTCCTGTAAAGGCCCTTCTCACCCAGTGATTGTGTTACCTCAAATGTTTTCTTCTCCATAGTCAGATAGTTGCATTTTAGCACAGACCCCTGGTTATGTCTATTTCTATTTCAGTGAAGTTCCATCATCAAAGTGTGATCTTCAGTGTCTTCCCCTTTGTTCTAAGATAATGCCCCAAACCTTCATGGTAAGTTTACCTTGGCAGTTTTGACTAAGAATCTGCACTGCTTTCCTCCACATATTGCAACTTTTTCTTCTTTTTCTGGACATTAATTTAATTCCTGCTGTGTCTTTTCCCTGATTCTCAGTATGAACATGCCCTCACTTTCCCTGGTGAGTTCTTATTTATTTTGTTTATTTACTTATGGGTCTACCTAAACATGATTTTTTTAAATGCCCTGCTTACATTTGAGTTTATGCTTATAAAAGTCCCCACATTCTCTGAGGTAGCATGTATTGCACTAATATTTTAAAATAAACTTCACTGAGCCACATAAATCATATAGGGAGAAACATAGTCTGTCTTGCTCATCCCCAGCTCTAGAACCAGAGACAAGATATGACTTGATCAATAGTCATTGAACTGATCAGATCAAACATCAGTTTAATAAGTCTGACAGGACACTTAAAGAATAAAATCTTGATTAAGCACATAATTGTACACTTATATGTTATTAAACTGATCACATAAGGGCAACTAAAAGACCCTTTGTAAGTGCAATACATTGGGAACTGACCAAGAGAAAGAAGGAGAGGCTTAAACAGGAGTGACTTTCCTCCTCAGACTGTTTGCAGACCTTAGGAATCTCAATGAAGCTGGGTCTTTAAATTGTGATTGTCAATAAATTAATAATAACCTTTAATTTCTCTGATGAGTCTTGATTTCTAGAATATATTATTTCCAGTTTAAATGTAGAACTCTAAAGCATGTACACTTTTCATATGTGGAACCAAACCTCAGACATATGTAGCTTGCATAAGTTCCCTGTTGATAAGCACCAACAGAATATGTCCTCTGATTTGCCCTGGGGCCTTCTCCCGGCCTACCCCAAACATGCATGCTGGGAAAGCTAGAAAGCTCTTTTCCTACAGTAAGGATGTGGTATGTATGTATAAGGTCATCAATCTCCATTTTACTTGTTCAAAAGTAATCCAACCCTTGTCGTCCATTATCTCACTCTTTCAGCAACAATATGAAATTGTCTTTTGAAAAGTTTTAAAGGCTGATAAAATCTTTCACTTCAATATCCATATTCACCAATATTCAATTAGCACTCAGGCCCAGAGTCCATGCTGGCCATTTAGGAAAGGAGATACATAGTTGTGCAGGCATCACCAAATGTTTACTATATTAAAACAAATTCTGAACTCTCTGACCCATATCTATTCAGTCACTAAAGAAGATGGATTCTGAAATCCCTCTCATATGGTCTGTGAATAACCAGAGTTTTAAAATCAATTTGTTACCAATCAGAAGGTTCTCATTATTTCCAGATATATTATGCTAAATGGCCAATCATTTTTTATTGATTCTCAGTGTTCTTACTAGAGACATACTGAGTCTATAATCCTTACTGATCTCATAGTCCTGGTAAATGACAGCTAAAGCCAGCAGCTGGCTTTGGAAAAGAATGGAACAAAGACACTGCTATTGCAGGTTCATGACTTAAGCCTGTAAACACTTTGATGGATGGTCAAGAAAATATTCTATTAACTCTTGGTGCTTCGAACTAAGAGTTCTTAGTTCATCACTGTTGTAGCCAAAAGGAAAGTATGGATTTAGGGGAAAGGGCAAGTAAGCTTTAGAAAATTCCTCCTCATAACACAAAGTATGGAATTTTATCTTTCAGAAATATAGCTAATGCTATGGTAATCTCATTTCTCCTGTACATAAGACTATGTTAATCTCCAGGAACATCGCATGGCTGTACTCTGAGAGGCTCCACCAGCTGCTGAATGAGACACATGCAGATACTTACAACCATTGGACTAAGGCTGGGGACCCCCATGGAAGAGTTAGGGGCAGGACTAAAGGAGATGAAGGGGGTGGCAACCCCATAGGAAAACTAACAGTATCAACTAATCTGTATGCCTGGGACTTCCCAGAGACTAATTCACCAACCAAATAGCATACACAGGCTAGTCCAAGGCCTTTGGCACATATGTAGCAGAGGACTGCCCTGACTGGCCTCAGTGGGAGAGCACACTCCTAATTCTGTAGAGACTTGATATTCCAGTCAAGAGCGATAACTGAGTGAGTAGAGAGCACCCTCTCAGAGGCAAAGCAGTTGGGGGATAGGGTAGAAATCCAGGAGAAGGGACTTGAGAGCAGCAAAAAATAAAGTATGTAATGATCAAACAAACAAAAAGAATATGTCCATCTCATTTTAAAATATTAAAGCCTACAAGAGTATAAATATTTGTGTATTTCTTCTTAAAAATTTCTTCTTAGGTGAGTGGCTGAAGTTAATACGGGGCAATTAATGAAAACTTAATATTTATATATTTACATTTAACTTTTAGTAAGAAATTTATCCACATGGTTGATAAATTCTTAAAAATTTTAAAGTGTGTAAGAGTTCTCCTTCTCAGTATGCCATTGATTTTCCATGTCATCACACATTGTCATCAAGCGAAATTTCATAGTTAGTCACTTATGTAATTTTAAAGTTACTTTGTAGATACACAGGCACATACAAGACTTTTTTCTATTTTACTCAGATTATTAGCATTGCAAGTATTATTCTTTCTACCTCGTTCTTTTATTTCTTAATTTGGTACGTTATCTCAGCAAGAACTCTATACCCATGGGCAAAGCTTGTCCTCATTGTGGTCACAGCTTGTAATTTTCCATCTTAACCAGACCTGGTCTCACACACACACATACACACACATGCACATGCACACACACATGCACATGCACACACACATACACACACACACACACATATACATATATAAGTGTGCATATATATGCCTTTTGAAATTGCAAATAATGATTCAGTATATGCAAGTATATCTAAAAATATCTATGCATTTGTATAAATAGATACATACATAAATTTTATAGGTCAAAATGTGCATTGATTACAATTCAATAGATACTCTGCAAAAACCTTTACAGGCATCCAGCAGGAAATGTTCCCAGAAGTAATTTGTGAGAGCTCATGTTTTCTCAACATCTTCAGGGGTATACTCTCAGAATGTGTCCGTGTTTCTGAACAATTGATAGATTAAAATTACCTCAGTATCTATGCTCTATTTATATCCCCAGGAAAGATGAGTGGTTTTCTCTTACTTGAAGAATGTTTTTCCTTGTGAATTGTGTGTTCATGTTCTGTGCTTTTTCTAAATTATTTTTAAGAAGTGGTAAAGACTTTCTGTAGGGTTATAATAACTCTTTGTTCATATCTCATTCTTTTTTATTTTATACTCACTTTTCACATAGTGTCATTTTATATGTCTCTTTTTACTTCCCTTATGTTTCTTTTTTATCTATTCTCTCTTAACTTACTTTCTTCTACCCTTTTCTCAATCTCATGTTTCCCTTCTCTTTCCTCCCCCTTTTCATCTCCTCTTTTTTTCTTCCATTCCTGTTATATACATTTAGATAAATGTGAAAAAGTGCAGATATGGCACTGATATTAGGCCTAACAAATGATTCTAGACACTAAGGATAGATCCATGGATCTATTATGTTATAGCCAAACTAATCTCCAGAAATAATCTGCAAGGTTAGATTTTCTGGGTTATGTGTTAAGAATATGTTTAAATTACTGAAAACACTGCTTCTATTACTCAAATGGTCTTAAGAAAAGTATTATCTATAGGATGAGAGACAGAGAGGAAAGGAATAGAGAAGAAGAGGATATGGGAGGAAAGTGAAAAGATGAGGAAAGAATGGGAGGAGAGAGATAAAAAAATAAAGGATGGAGTGAGAAGGAAAGAAAAATGGATGGAATACAGGAGAGAAAGAAGAGAAAGGGAGCAATAGAGGAATAGCTGAAAGAAAAGGAAGAAAAAAGAAGGGACTAGGGTTGAAGCATCTGTCTCATGGGATTCACAAGACTCATGACATGGTCCTGCTGACTGTTTAGAAAGTGAAGTCACAGAGGAATAGCAGTGGAAGTGACACAGCCTGTCTCCAGACACAGTTACTTTTGGTTCTAGGAAGGTTTGTCTTTGTCAAATTGATTTTCTCAAATATGTGATGGGTTTACCCTACACAGTGGAGGTTTGTGTCCTTTAGTTGATGGATCTTTGAAATTGACCACCAACTTAAACAATAATCCCACCTAAAAATGCCCCTGAAAAACATCGACAGTAATGTTTAATGAATATATAATTACTGTGACCATGTTAGAGGCCATTGGCCAGTCCATCAGCCTCCATTCTGGTAGGATAAATTCCCATTCTCATCACTTATGGATGTACTCGTCACTCTCTTTCCTTTGCAACAGCTAATATTACCACAAATTATATTTTAGACAGTCAGATAAGAAACTGATGATAAAAACAATGTTTTTGAGGATGTATTTTGTTTGTGCCTATTGAGAAATCTCCTGTGTACTTACTTGACCTCTTTATATCTTAGTTGGTGAGGGTGTGGTGGAGTCTGATAGGGATTTATTATTATGTCACTTTCTATAATTGGATTTTCATGGTTCTTTAAGTATTCTGGACATGACATAATCTATTACTGGATATAAGACAAAATTTTTATTTTGGTGAAGTCCAGGCTATGATAATTTGTTTTATCAGGAGGGAGTTTGAAATGAGATGCCATTAACTATGCAAGGTTTGCGTCTACATTGGATTGTAGCCCCATGTGGCCTCACAGTCATGAGCTTCCTACTTCCACTTGGATTAGAAAATATTTTATGTTACTTTGTTCTAATTTTAAAGAATATTTTGATTAACCTCAGTCTTAAAGATTTCTACCAGTTCTTAGTTTTTCAAAAGTTATATTGTTTTATAACTTAAATTTCTAAAACTAATTTACTTTTAATTAACCAGTTTAAAATACATAAGATCTATACAAGTTCAGTGAAGATGGGCAATTACCACCATCAACACCACTTATTGAATAATATTTTTGAGGTAAAATATTTTAATCAAGTGACAACCTTAGAACCAAATGTCCATTGGGTCTACCTGTGCATTGTTTTTTTTATTTTCTTATTTTTATTTAGGTTCCAATGGGTATATCTATGTATGTTCTTAAAATCTTTTTACCTGTGTCTACTTACAAATATAAAATAGTTCTGACTTATCTTGCTTGAATATTATAGCTTTAGAGAAAATTTAATGTTGTATAAATGTATTCTTCAAAGTTTGATTTTTATTGGAATTGCTGTAGTTTCTTTTGTTCTGCCACATGAATTTAAATCTTACCTATATCCTGTGCTATAGCCATCCAAGTGTAATCCTTTTGTCCAGATCATTTCTTACTTGCTCAAGTTTTAGACATTTTGCTGAAGGTAATCTTATCTACTTTGGATGCCTTGCCCACTATCGCCTCTCAAAAATGCATCCTTCTTTCACTCATCTCTGTTCTCATGTGTGAGTGCTGATTTCCTGAACCATGCCATTCGCCAAAATTATGAGGGTCAGAGGAACCCTGCTCTGTGACTTTTAGTAAACGTTAAGAATTCAAAGGGTGAATTTGAGAATTGCTCTTTATAACTCTATGAAGTACTGAGTTGGGATTTTGATGGGGATTGCGTTGAATCTGTATATTGCTTTTGGCAAGATTGCCATTTTAACTATATTAATCCTGCCAACCCACGAGCATGGAAGATTTTTCCATTTTCTGATGTCTTCTTCAATTTCCTTCTTCAGAGACCTGAAGTTTTTGTCATATAAATTTTTCACTTGTTTGGTTAGAGTCACACCAAGATACTCTATATTGTTTGTGGCTATTGTGAAGGGTGTCATTTCCCTAATTTCTTTCTCGGCCTGCTTATCCTTTGAGTATAGGAAGGCTACTGATTTGCTTGAGTTGATTTTATAACCAGCCACTTTGCTGAACTTGCTTATCAGCTGTAGGAGTTCTCTGGTGGAGTTTTTTGGGTCACTTAAGTATACTATCATATCATCTGCGAATAGTGATAGTTTGACTTGGTTCTTTCCGATTTCTATCCCTTTGACTTCATTATATTGTTGAATTGCTCTCGCTAGTATCTCAAGTACTATATTGAAGAGATATGGTGAGAGGGGGCAACCTTATCTAGTCCCTGATTTTAGTAGGATTGCTTCAAGTTTCCCTCCGTTTACCTTGATGTTGGCTTATGGTCTGCTGTAAATTGAGTTTACTATGTTTAGATATGGGCCTTGAATTCCTGTTCTTTTCAAGACTTTTAGCATAAAAGGATGCTGAATTTTGTCAAATGCTTTTTCAGCATCCAATGAGATAACAATTTTTTCTTTGAGTTTCTTTATGTAGTGGATTATGTTGATGGATTTCTGTATATTGAAGCATCCCTGTATCCCTGGGATGAAGCCAACTTGATCATGGTGAATGATCGTTTTGATGTGTTCTTGGATTCGGTTGGCAAGTATTTTATTTAGTATTTTTGCATCGATATTCATGAGAGAAATTGGCCTATAGTTTTCTTTCTTAGTTGGATCTTTGTGTGGTTTTGGTATCAGGGTAATTGTGGCTTCATAGAATGATTTGGGTAGTGTTCCTTCTATCTCTATTTTGTGGAATAGTTTGAAGAGTATTGGTATTAGGACTTCTTTGAAGGTCTGATAGAATTCTGTACTAAAACCATCTGTTCCTGTGCTTTTTTTTTATTTTGGTTGGAAGACTTTCTATGACCCCTTCTATTTCTTTAGGGGTTATGGGTCTGTTTAGATGATCTATTTGATCCTGGTTTAATTTTGGTATTTTGTATCTGTCTAGGAAATTGTCCATTTCCTCCAGATTCTCCAGTTGTGTTGAGTATAGGCTTTTGTAGTAGGATCTGATGATTTTTTGAATTTCCTCAGTTTCTGTTGTTATATCTCCCTTTCATCTGGACTAACAAAAAACCCAGGATAGCTAAAACTATCATCAACAGTAAAAGAACTTCTGGGGGAATCAATATCCCGGACCTCAAGCAATACTGCAGAGCAGCAGTGTTAAAAACTGCATGGGTATTGGTACAGTGACAGGGAGGCAGATCAATGGAATAGGATCAAAGACCCAGAATTGAACCCATACATCTATGGCCAATTGATCTTCCAGAAAGGAGCTGAAAACATCCAGTGGAAAAAAGATAGCCTTTTAAACAAATGGTGCTGGCTCAACTGGAGGTCAACATGCAGAAGAATGAGAATTGATCCACTCTTATCTCCTTGTACAAAGCTCAATTCCAAGTGGATCAAGGACCTCCACATAAAACCAGACACACTGAAACTAATAGAAAAGAAACTGGGGAAGACCCTTGAGGACATTGACTCAGGGGGAAAATTCCTGAACAGAATACCAATTGCTTATGCTCTAAGAGCAAGAATAGACAAATGGGACCTCATTACAAAGTTTCTGTAAGGCAAAAGACACTGTCAAAAGGATAAATCGGCAACCAACAAATTGGGAAAAGATCTTCACCAACCCCACATCTGACAGAGGGCTAATATCCAATGTATAAAAAGAACTCAAGAAGTTAGACCCCATTAAACCAAATAACCCTATCCAAAAATGGGGTACAGAGCCAAACAAAAACTTTTCACCTGAAGAATTTCGGATGGCTGAGAAACACCTTAAAAATGTTCAACATCATTAGGCATTAGAGAAATGCAAGTCAAAACAACCCTGAGATCTCACCTCACAGCAGTCAGAATGGCTAAGATTAAAAACTCAGAAGACATCAGGTATTGGCGAGGATGTGGAGAAAGAGGAACACTCCTCCACTGCTGGTATGACTGCAAGCTGGTACAACCACTCTGGAAATCAGTCTGGCAGTTCCTCAGAAAACTGGACATGATACTTCAGGAGGACCCAGCCATACCACTCCTGGGAATATACCCAGAAGATTCCCCAGCATGCAATAAGGACACATGCTCCACTATGTTCATAGCAGCCTTATATATAATAGCCAGAAGCTGGAAAGAACCCAGATGTCCCTCAATGGAGGAATGGATACAAAAAATGTGGTATATATACACAATGGAGTATTATTCAGCCATTAGAAAAAATGAATTCATGAAATTCTTAGAGAAATGGATGGAGCTAGAGAACATCATACTAAGTGAGGTAACCCAGTCTCAAAAGAATACCCATGGTATGCAGTCACTGATAAGTGGATATTAGCCTAGACATCTTGGAACACCAAAGACACAGTTAACATACCAAATGATGTCTGACAAGAAGAAAGGAGTGGACACTGGTGCTGGAAAGGATCAAAGCATCATTTTAGGGGAATACAAGAACAGGGAAGTGGGAAGGGGTGGATGAGGGAGCAGAGGGAGGGAAAAGGGTATGTGGGACCTTTGGGGGGTGGGGAATCAGAAAAAGGGAAATGAATTGTAAATATAGAATATATCCAATTAAAAAAAAAGAATTCAAAGGGTGAATTCTTTCCCTTTCCCCTCCACAGAGCCTCAGCCAGTTTCTTCTTACAAACATAATACTAAAATAGGAAAGGAGGTGGATTCCTCTGCAGAGATGTTTGCATTCCCAACAACAGCAAATGTCCAAACTTGACAATCGAGGTAAAAGTGTCATTTCTGAGTAATGGGTTCCTTTAAAGCATTTTGCTGAGATGGATGACCAGTTGTCCAAGGAGGAGTTTCCATTTCTACAGCACTGAATCCATTTAGACCTTTAGAACTATACACTGGGAAGCTCAATGTCAGACTTTTATTTTTCTCAAGAATGAAGCTAACAAAGTTGGATTCGTCTACACAGAATGCTCATTTGTCCTTATGCCCCTATAAACAAAGAATAAGATAATATGCCTTTAAGGGGCAGGTAAGAAAACTAAATTTAAGAGACATAATAAGGATAATCCAGTAGCAACAAGACCTCTGTGCACATAGGACAATATTCAGAGGCAGAATAGGTATCTGGCATGTGCTGAGAGGGAGCACATAATTATGCAGTTGAACTCTTAGCACTGTAAATGGTAAAGGACAATTTCATGTTTTTACAATGCCCTTAGTTGCAGCAACAACGATATCCTTTTATATCTCCTCCACTGCCTTTAAGTACATTGTCCACATTCATAGCTCTTTTTAATAATTCTAAAATGTTTATATATATATTCACTATATTTTGATTCCATCCACTCCTTCTTCCTCCAATTCTCTCAGGCACTCTCCATAATACATCTACCTCCTAACTACATGTCCTTTTTCTATTTTCAATACCTCAGTAATTACAGTTACAATGCATATTTGTATGTGGGCACAGGACCAACTACTGAAACATGGGAAACCTATCAGTGGCCCCTGAAGTTGCAATTTTACTACCTTTATCTTATGCATGTGTTGTGCTAATAACCATAGGACTACCAGTCAATGAGTATGAGACCCTTGTCATGTCCAGAAGACAGCAGTTCACAGACAATTTCTCTTCCTCTGGTTCTTACACTTTTTCCATTCCTTTTTTTGCAAAGTTTCTGGCCCATAGATGGGAAAGATTGATACAAATGTCCCATTTCAGGCTGAAAATTCTTAGCACTTTCTTTGTAATAGTTGTTGTTTTTGAGCCAGGGTTTCTCTGTATAGCCCTGGCTGTCCTGGAACTTACTCTGTAGACCAGGATGGCCTCAAACTCAGAATCCACCTGCCTCTGCCTCCCAAGTGCTGGGATTGAAGCCTTGCACCACCACTGCCCAGCTCTGGGCACTTTTATGGGTTTTGTGTCTCTGCCTAATGCAGAAAGAAGTTTCTCTGACCAAGAGCAAAAACAATCTACTACTATTCTGTAGGTATAAATATGAATTCAGAAGGCAGTTTGAGACCATGATAACATGATAACAGAACAAGGTCAATAGATATTGAGATGCTCCTCTCTGTCTTCCTTTTAATAAGATTTGTTTTAGCTATTTGGGTTTTTTATTCTTCCCTGTAAATATTAAGGTTCATTTTCTAATGTTTTTTAAATATATGACTGTAATTTTAATAGAATGTGCACTCAATCTAAAAATAGCTTCAATGTCTTTGTATCATGTACCAAATATCCCTTCATTCTGAATTGTTCCTCCCAGGTTAAACTTTTATGTGTAAAGCTGATTTCTACAATGGGGATTATTTCATTTCAAAGTGCCCCTTTACCAAGAGAAGAAGTCTACTTTTTTCTTATTGCTTAACAAAACATTTTCCAGCATAGACTATCTCCAATGAGAGGGGTAGGGGGTAGATCATCCTGAGTAAAAGAGAGTGAGATTGGTGAAGCCTCTAGCCCTCTTAGATAGGTATACATTAAGACATGTATCTAGAGATGCCACAGCTTGAATCATTTTTAGTTCATTTAATTTGTGGTTACTCTAAGGTTCAGTGCTGGGAATAGGTGTGTAGGAAACCCTCAGGAGTATATTTTTCAGAATGAATTAGGGTATCTTGCATTTTTTTCTTTTTTACAATCCCCTCATCCCACTCCCCTGCCCCCTGCTTCTCTGAGAGTGTTTCCCCACACACACACCCATTTCCACCTCACTTATCTAGGATTCCCCTCTGTTGGGGCATCAAGACTAAGGCCTCCCTTCTCATTGATGACAGATAAGGTTATCCTCTACTACATATGCATCTGAAGCCATGGGTCCCTCCATGTGTATTCTTTGGTTGGTGGTTTAGTCCCTGGGAGCTCTGGACTTGTACCGTTTGATTTTGTTTTTCTTCCTATGGGATTGCAAACCCCTTCAGCTTCATCAGCCCTTCCCCTAACTCCTCCATTGGGGTTCCTGTGCTAAATCTGATGGTTGGCTGAGAGCACCTGCATCTGTATTGATCAGGCTCTGGCAAAGCCTCTCAAGGGACAGCTATACCAGGCTCCTGTCAGCAAGTACATCTTGGCATCAGCAATAGTGTCTTGGTTTGGTGTCTGCATATGGTGCACAGGTGTCTGTATGACAAGAAATTTAAGTTTCCAAAGAACGAAACTGAGGAAGATGTCAGAAGATGAAAAGATCTACAATGTGCATGGATCAGAGGGATTAACATAGTAAAAATATCCATCTTACCAAAAGCAATCTACAAACTGAATGCATTTCTCATTAAAATTCCAACACAATTCTCTGTAAAATTCTTTACAGATCTTGGAAGAGCAAGACTCAACTTCATATGGAAAAATGAAAAACCCACAATAGCTCAAACAATTATGTCCAATAACAGAACTTCTGGGAGTTCTGAAATCCCTGATTTCAAATTGTTATATAGAGCAATAATGATTTAAAACATCACATGCTATTTGATAAAAACAGGTTGATCAATAGAATCAAATGAAAGACTCAGAAATATACTCATACAACTATGTACACTTGATTTTTGCCAAAAGGGCAAAACCCTACAATGGAACAAAGAAAACATCTTTTAAAATGTTACTGCCCTAACTGAAGTCTCCATGTATAAGAATATAAATAAATGCATATTTAGCAGCATGTATAAAACTCATGTTCAAGTGGATCAAAAACCTCAAAATTAATCCAGACACGGTAAATCTATTAGAACAGAAAGTGGAGAGCTGCAGTGAACACATTGGCACAAGTGACAATTTCCTGAACAGAACACTATTATCTTAGGTACTAAGATCAAAATTTAATAAATAAGACCTCATTAAACTGAGATGCGTCTATAAAGCTAAGGACAAAATAAGGACTAAGGACTTCTACAAGTGAATAGGACCAAATGGGAAAAGATCATCACCAACTGTAACATGACAGAAGACTAATATCCAAAACATATAAAGAACTTAAGACATTAGATATTAACAAATGAGATAACCCTATTAAAAAAAATAGGATACATGTGCCCTCCCCAGCCCATGAGCAGAAAATTCAGACTTAGGAGTTTTGCCACAATAGCCCACCTAGGGTAAAGCTTCAGACCTAGGTAATTTCTATTGTTCGCCAAGGACCTGCAGTTTCCCAGAGAGGAGTCAGCCACCTGCTGAGTAATCAAACTGGTTGCCTGTCTTTTGGGGAAAGGGTTTTCCTCCACCTTTAAATTTGAAGCTACCTATTAAACATCCATCAAGGCTTGATCAGAAATATGTGGTCTTAACTAGTTATTCCTCTCTCCCACCTGTTCTAAATCAGCCCCAGCTCTCTTTACAGGTGACCTCAGTTCCCATAGACACAGGCAGTTACAGATACAGAGCTTAAATAGGGAATTCTCTGTTTTTCAGCAGAGGAATCTCAAATGTCCGAGAAGCACTCAAAGAAATGTTCAACATCTTTAATTATCAGGGAATTGCACACCAAAACAACTTTGAGAGTCTATTTTACATCTATTAATGGATAAGATCAAAAACTCAAGGGACAACTCATGCTCACGATTGTGTGTAGCAATAGCTACACCTTTGATGGTGGGAATGTTAACAAGTACAACCATTTTTGAAATTAATTTGGAAGTTTTGCAGAAACTTCTATCTGAAAAACGAGGTATACCACTTCCAGGCATGTAGACAAAAGATGCCCCATTTTACCACAAGACACTTGCTCAACTATGTTCCTAGCAGCTTTATTTGTAATTTTTGGAAATCAGAAACAACTTACTTGTCCTTCAACTGAAGAATAAATACAGAAAATATGTTACATCTACACAATGTAATTAAAAACAAAGACATCATGATATTTGCAGGCAAATGGGTGGAACCAGAAAATACCCTGAGTGATATAACCCAGACCCAGAAAGACATGCACAGCATGTATTCACTTATAAGTGGAACTTACCCATAAAGTACAGGAAAACCATGCTACAATTCATAGACCAGACTAAGTAATAAGGATGGCCCAAGGGAGTTGAAGTATGGATCTCACTCAGAAGGGATAATAAAATAGAACTTACAGATAGATGGAGGGAGGAACCTGGGTGGGAGGGAGGTAAGGAGAATAAGGGGTATGGGGAGCTGGTATAGAGAGGGGGCACTAGTGGGCTGGGGGAGAAAGCAGAAATTGGTGGGGGCATCTCTGGTACTAGCCTGAGACCTGGGATAGGAAAGCTTCTGGGAGTCTATGGGAGTGACCTTAGCTGAGACTCCTAGTAGCGGGCAATATGAAGCCGGAAGTGGCCACCTCCTGTAGCCAGAGGTTCTTCCAGTGAAGGAAGGGGGGCATCAATCCATCTACAAAACATTCGACCCAAAATTTGTCCTGCCTACAAGATGCGCAGGCATAAATTTGGAGCAGAGATTGAGGGAATGGCCAACTAATAACTGGCACAACTTGAGACCCACCCATTGGTAGAGAGGCAAAAGTGTGGCAGAGGAATGCCTTGTCTGGCATCAGTGGGAGGGGTGGTCCTTGGTCAGGTGAAGGCTCAATTGATGCCCCAACAAAGGGAAATCAAAGGACAGGGTGAGGTGGGAGTGGGAGTGGGTCATGTGGAGGGGCATATACTTGGAGGCAGGGGGTGGGAGGAGGGGTTGAAGGTTTTGGGGGAGGGGACAAACGGGAAAGGTTTTAGTATTTGAAATGTAAATAATTAGAAAGAAAAAATGATAGTCTGGTATGCTTGCAGACAGGAGCCTAACATTAATGTCTCCTGCGAGGCTTTATTAAGCAGTGGATGGAAACAAATGCAAAAACCCACAGCCAGACCTGAGATAGAGCTCATGGAGTCATATGGAAGAGTGGGGGGAGAGAATTGTACCAGATGGAGGGGTCAAAGTCACCACAAAAGACCTACAGAATCAACTAACCTTGGCCCATAAGGACATAGACTGAACCACGACCAAAATTGCATGCAGGGGCTGGACTTAGGCATCCTACATATTTGAAGCAGATGTGCATCTTGGTCTTCATGTGTATCCCCTAATAATCATGGAAAGTGGGTCCATTCTGACTCCCCCTTCTGAAGGTTCATGTGCTCCCCCCACCCCCGCCCATGACTAAGAGTTTTTGCCAAGGTTACTCTGGTGGATTCCATGGTGTCTGCATTGCACTAGGGCTGGACTTAGGCATCATACACATTTGAAGTCCAGTTGTTTCCCACATTATTTTCTCCCTCCCTTCCATACAACGTGTAACCCCCTTGTTCCATTCCCCCTACTCAGGGAGATTTTTGTATCCTTCCTTAAACCTTCCTGGTTATTTAGCTTCTCTTGGTCTGTGTATTGTAGCATTATTATCCTTTACTTTATAGCCAATACCCACTTATAAGTAAGTACATTGCATATCTTTTTTTCTGGGCCTGGTTTAACTCACTCAAGAACGTTTTCCATCCATTTGGCTGCAAATTTCCTGATGGCATTGGTTTGAACATCTGAGTAATTCGCCATGTGTAAAGGTACCACATTTTTTTACAACCCATTATTCGGTTTAGGAACATCTAGGCTATTTCCAGTTTCTGGGTCTTATGAACAAAGCTACTTATGAAAATAGTTGAGCAAGTGTCTTTGTGGTATGGTGGAACACCTTTTGGGTATATGCCTAGGAATGATGGTACAGCTGTGTCTTGAAGTAGATAGATTCCCAATTTTCTGAGAAACTGCCATATTGATTTCTAAAGTGAGCACTTCCTTTTTTATGGAGTGGCAAACTCAGGAAGAGAGAATGAGCTGCACCAGTTTTACAGCACATACCACGATAGAACTCAGAGTAATGGGGAGGGGCCTGATTTCTGCCTGCCTCTGCCTCCCAAATTCTGGGAATAAAGGCATGTGCCACCACTGCCCAACGAAAGCACATTTCTGAATCATTAGATTGGAGCTTACAAGTCACATGTGTGCATATGTGAAATCCAGCTGGGTCTGAATCACTTATATTCTAGTACTGTGTATGTATACATTACTTTATAGTCTAAGGGTCTGTTTGCGAATCGTTTCCCTGTAATATTGAAACTTTAAATTAGGCATAAAAAATTGGAACTTTGTTGAGTATATTTCAAAAATCTATTTCTGAGCAATGGAATTAGAATTACATATACTTTTCTCATATTACAAAAACGATTTGATTTTCTAAGGTTTTTTTTTTTCAATTCTTTATGCAAATAGAAACCATCTCCAAACTGCAGTGTTCCAATTCCCTCCACCAGCTAGGCAAATAATGACCCTGACCACTGTTGCAATAAGAGCAGTGAGCAGCACCTGATGCTGAAGTGTAGATGCAAATAAATGCACACAAGAAACTGGGAGCTACTAGAGGGAGCAACCTGGGTTGTGATGGGCAAGAGCGCCAAAGAGCAAAAGCAAAACCAGCAGAGGTGCATGTTCTGTGACTACTCAGATCCTCAGATACTGAAAATGATATCAGGAAAACAGAGAGAATACTGTAGTTGAGACAGGATGGTACTAAGTGGGACAGTAATTCCGAGGGCTGGGAACTCATATGGATGATTTGTCTTGCGTGAGAACATAAATATAGCAGGAAATATATTCTTTTCTAACTTGCTTTTTAGTACCTAGAGAGGAGCAGACGTCTCTCACCTGCAAAGACGGTTCTAGATATTAGTTGTTTTGCTTTCTCCTTTCTGTATTAGCTTCTCTGACTGTGCTTCATTTTCAGTACTTCCTCTCATACTTCCAGGTCATATATGTTCCCTCTCATTTCTAGTTTGCCTGGTCTTTACTCATTTTTTAATAATCTTATACTCTAGTTAATACTTTTAGATTTCAAAATAAAAAAACACATTTATCCTAATAGTCTGGTAGCATCTGTCTGTGAGTGAACCTTAATTTCATAAATGAGGAACCCAAGGGCTTTCAGTTGCATTTTCACACAAGGTTTAGACAGTCCTTGGTTTTTACTATGACTTTCTGCTTCACCTCATTGGATAGCAGTAGAGACAAATTCCAGAAGTGGAGGCTCCACAGAAAGTAAAGAGCAACGTGAATGGGGAAAGCAAGGGGAATTACAAATAGATAAAGCAATTATCAAAAAAAAAGATGCAGGGTGTAAAGTACTACCTAAAGTGTGTCACCGAGGCATATGAAGGAATACTCAGGGTTGACCTGTTGGTGTTTTAATTTTGTAGTTAAACTTCAGAAATAGTGCTTTGTGGGACCTTTGAAAATGCTGTGTTGAACTCTCCTCATCCCCTAGAAATAGCTTGCCAGTGAGCAGTGAATTCGATTTGTACTCAGAGAAAATTAGAGATGAACTTTTTTAAACACTGTATTTTTCTTACTAATTCTTCAAGAATTGCTATCTTGAGCATATCCAGTCCTTCCTCTCCCTCAAACTATTCTAAGTTCCAGCTCTCTTTCTACCCTCCTTACTCATGCCCTCCTTGGTTTTTGTCTGTTTCTTTGCTTGTTTGTTTGCTTCGCTTTTACAAGGCACTAAGAGTCAATGTCATTCTTTGGCCCCTTTGTCCACGATGTTCACTGAGCAGTAGGTGGAAGTTGTGTGTTGTGTGGTAAATGTATAAGTTGAGAATAGGTAGCCCATGGTCAGGTATTTTCTGCAATTTGAACCTTTTGTAGATTTCTGCAATGATCTCTCTCTCTGCTGCAAAAGAGGTTTCAAAGTCAGTTGGGAATAATACTAGTTTAGGAAACTGGCAGATGCGGTTTCTTTTCTAAGATCCACAGCCTGACCACCATGGGTTGTTTGTTAAGTTTACACTGTAGGGCATGAATTCCCTCCTATTGAGCAGACTTTAAATCCACTTAGATGGCTCTCCATCAAAGGCAAGGGACAACATTGTTCAACAGAAGGCCACAATGGTGAGCTAGAGCAAAGAATGACCTGATGAAAATTACCAAGAACCAAAACGCAAGTCGGGCATTTCTGTCCTAGCTGATTCTTTGCACTGTGCTATCCTTTTGCTTATGGTTTCTTACTATACAAGAACTGGATCAAATAATGAAGTAAAGTTACACTTCTCCAACATACTAGTGGCTATGTGGGGGAAAAAAAAAACAAAAACTACAAAACGCCCGAGTCATCAGAAATCTGATCAAATCCTTATAGGAGACATACCAGGCTCCTTGTTACAAGTAAGAAATGAAGACCCTGAAGTGCAACTGAGTGTGGGAAAAGAGGAAGCAATTTAGCAAGTAGAAGCCTGCAGAAACCCAGTCCCCACCCCACACACTTCAAAGTTGTTTGAATTGAACTCAATCCATCTATCTAATTTGTTCTCTGGAGCATTCGTGGATATATAGTTGACTCTTAAAATTTTCTCAGTCTTTTGGATGTCCTAAGGTCGTGACATTTTTAAGCTATTAAAAGGAAATGCCTCAATAGATAAATTAAAAATAGCAGACTTAGCACTAGCAAGCACGGTGACTGAAAGCCAGGAAAAAAAATATCTATATATAGCAGTGGAGAAGGTAACAGACAAATGTTCCCAGAAAATTCAATAGAGTTGGAACTTAAAAGGACTGAATCAGGAAATAAAGGCTGTATGAAGTTATCACAACTTTACATGAGACAAAATGTTCAGGAACCTGAACAAGAGGCAGCATGAAAAAGGCGTCGACCCGAAGCAGGGCGGGTCTGCCGTGACCTCAGAGCCCATTTCCTCAGCCCCTACTAAGGCATCCGTGTAGCTCAGAAGAGCAGGGATCTGTAACCCACACTTTACAAGATAGACTCCCATACATCTCACGGAGAAGAGGTGTATTTTGACATGTCTTGCTAAGTTATTCCACTTATTTCTAATTCCTGTAAAAACAGGGCAACGTTGACATCTTCAGATTTGTCCGGAGAATGGGTCAAATATTGACCTAAGGATAATAGAATGTAAATAAAGGTATAGGAGGATTTTAGTCTCAGGTCAATTTCTAACTTAATCTGTGGGAATAATTTCTAAGACTACAAAGCTACACATGGTGCTATTAATGTTTATCTGTGATCTATACTTTAGTTATGAAGTTGACTACATAGCATGTTTTGCGTGCTCTATTTGGCTGGTTTTATGTTTTTATATTGAATATATTATTTATTTATATTTCAAATGCTATCCATTTTCCTGGTTTCCTCTCTGGAAACCCCTTATCTCATCCCCCATCCCCTAGCTTCTATGAGGGTGCTCCACCACCCACCTACCCACTCCCATCTCCCCATGCTGGCATTCCCCTATACTGGGAAATCAAGCCTCCACAGGACCAAGGATCTCTCCTCCCATTGATGTCCTACAAGACCATACTCTGTTACATATGTGGCTGGAGCCATGGGCCACTCCATGTGTACTCTGTGTTGGTGGTTTAGTCCCTAGGAGTTCTGGGGGTCTGGTTGGTTGATATTGTTGTTCTTCCTATGGGGTTGCAAACTCCTTTAGTCCTTTCTCTAACTCCTCTGTTGGGGACCCCCTGCTCAGTCCAATGGTTGGCTGCAAGCATCCACCTCTATATTTGTCAGGTCTGGCAGAGCCTCTCAGGAGACAGCTATATAAGGCTTTTGCCACTAAGCACTTCTTGGCATCCACAATAGTGTCTGGGTTTGGTGTCTGTATGTGGGATAGATTCCCAGGTGGGGCAATCTCTGGATGGCCTTTCTTTCAGTCTCTGCTCCACACTTTGTCTCTGTATTTCCTCCTATGAGTATTTTGCTCCCCCTTCTTAGAAGGACTGAAGCATCCATACTTTGGTCTTCCTTCTTCTTGAGCTTCATATGGTCTGTGAATTGTATCTTGGGTATTTCAAGCTTTTTGGTTTTATCTTTGTCAACTTTGCAAAGGTTAAATAAAACTGAATTCTTTTTATCAAGCAGCAGAACTTAAAAGCAATTCATTTAAAAGTGTAATTGTTTCAATCCACTAAATTGATACTAAGTACCATTGATGGGTAATGAGCTACTGTTGTAAAGCCCTAATACTAGACAGCTACTCAAAAAGAACCTAGTCTCTGCATGCAGTAGCTTTTTTACTTTCTGGCCTGTGACTTCTGGTAGAATACACCAGTCCAAAACATGGCATTTTGCACTCTGGTCTGCATGCACAGTCGCCTCATGAAATAGCTCCTAAGAGTATAGGATTAGTGACTTCTGGGATACTAGAGTGCTCAGGAATCAAAATGGTTCCATAATTCTAGCACAGAAGAATGATCTGGAAAGAGTGTGGTATGCATTCCTGGGAGAATGACCAGAGTGCTTTCAGTGTATGAGAGCTCCACGGCCTGGTTACAAACATTATTTTTAGTTAAAGACATTATTATGAACATTAATGAACAGCCAGATGGTACAGCCCTGGAAATAACAAAATGTTATTTACTAAGGCTACCCACTGCATACCCATGTGGCCAGAAGTAATACAATCCCCTTTACGTGGAATAAACTGCACATCATCTAAACCCAAATCAGGCACCTTTACATTCATACATATACAATGAAAGACATGCTTACACAGACACACCCACTTACATAGATACACAGAGAGATGCACAAATATGCACACACTCACACACACACACACACACACACACACACGCACATGCACACACACACACACACACACACACAGAGAGAGAGAGAGAGAGAGAGAGAGAGAGAGAGAGATCCACAGACACACACACATAGAGGCTCATACACAAACATGTATCCACAGAGATATACATATAAAAACACTGACAAACATAAACAACACGCACAATGAAACAAAAACAATGCACAATAGAGCTTTTTCAGTTTTTGCATTTGGTTAGATATCAACAAAAACTATTAAAGCATCTGACCCATAGTGTATGAATTAATGGACTAAGGTGTTCTAGAACACCTTCTTATAGAATAATACATACAAGGTAAAGAATGGCTGGATAGGATTCAAATTCTGAATAGAGGGAGTTCAGCAAAAGACTTTATTAAGAATGTTGAATTAACTAGACCAAGATATTTTATATATTTGAGACTATTGTAAGGGTGTTATTTTGCTATTATCTTTCTCATCCCATTTGTCATTTGTATAAAAAAGATTACTGAATTTCAGCCACTTTGCTGAAGTTACTTGCCAGGTACAGAAGTTCTCTGATAAAATTTTTGGGGTCACTTATGTATACTATCATATCACCCACAAATTGTGATACCTTGCTTTCTTCTTTTCCAATACGTATCCCCTTGATCTAATTTTATTGTCACATTACTCTAGATAGAACTTTGAGTACTATGGTGAATAATTTCTAGCACAATGAAACATCAGAATTCCGTCAAGATCCAAGTAATGTGAAAGACAATTATATTTTGGAAACTTATTTTGTCTGGTCTTGTAGAGGTTAAATTTTTGGGAACATAGCGGAGCCTCCTCCTTTCTGTTCCCCTCTCCCCTCTGACTATAGCAGAAGAGTTCCAGCTCACTCCCTCATTATGCTGCAGCACAGATGTGCATGGCTGCACTATACACCGCTGTGGCTGTTAAGGCCTCAGTGTCTGCTCCTGCTGCTGAACAGCAGGAGGAAGTCTTTAATGAACCCGCAGCACAGGGTCCCATGCTGTTCCCTGCTAGTCCAGAAGCATTGTTTAAGAGAAGCCTGGGATTGATTGCCTTCAGAAATATGGCAGGATTCCTTGTTCTCAAAGGCACATGATGATAAATGTCATAATTATGTTGAAGGGAGGCACAGTGGACTCTTCAATGAACAGCCGAGTTTTCTGTCTTAATTACAGACTCGAGATGGAATATTTCCACATCTACCTGAGTATTTTTTTTAAGCCTTCTATTCTTGCTGTCCAGTAAGGATTGTTGAGCAACTGGAGTTGAGAATGAGAATCATTCTGAAGTCTGCACTGGGAACATGCCATCCCATGGCTTTTGGTCCTGTCACTAGGTGATGTCAACCAATGAGTTAAAATTAGACTTCACCTCTGCAAAAGGAAAGAGGGGTGTCTCAAGATTGACATCACATAAAATGTTTTTCTTACATACTCAAATCTTTTCCCTGGGGTTTCTAGTTCTCCTTAGAGTCTCATTCTTTCTTGCATATATTCAGAGAGGAGATGACACACAAACTAAGCAATGCTGTGACTATTTCTCGTGCTCAGTGACACACTGGCACTGGCTTTGTGCTTGGTTCAGAGGGGTGTGCTTCTGCAATGTGAATGGCAGTTTTTAACTGAAGACTTTTGACTCACCTGCTGCCACTGAACAAGTCGTTTTTCACTTGTGTCCCAAAGTTTTCTACTCCTAAACCCTAACACACCTTGCAGGACACTTTGGAATTTTACTAGTAGATTTATGTGAGTAGTTTTTTGATTCATAATCTTTTAGCCTATTGTGTGCTTCCCAGAAATAGGATGGAACAATTTGAACCAAAAGTACAGACCTAATGACTATAGTCCCCAGGTTGACCCTGGGCTTCCTTGTGGAAATTTACCTGGGGATTGTTTAGCTACTCTGAGATTAATCTTCATACAAAGAGTAATATAAAAAAAAACAGCAACACTTAGTGTGGCTGAAAAGCACTGTAACATTTAGCTCAGTGCTTATGCTGGAGCTGTATTTGCAGTGTTACCTATATGACCAAATTTGCTTTCTTCCTCTCTGGTACCATGATCCTTTCAATATTTCTAACAATTATGAGATAACTCATAATTTAAGGTGAGTTATCCACACATATTTTTATAATAGTCACTATTATATTTACGATTAATATATGAAATGAAGTGAATTAATCCCATAAACATATAACTTCCATATTTACTGTGACATTGGTTTTATCTTAAGACATAGTCTCAGGTCTCAAAGGTATTATTGCAGCCAGTATTAGTCCAAACTCCTAATACTTCTTCTTCTACTGCCTAAATGCTAGAATTACAGACATATCCCACCACACTCATGTATATCCATTTTATAATAATAAAACCATTCAATTTGTCATTGTTTGAGACTTACTGTAATCAGAATGGGAGTCATTAGGAAGCAAATAACAAATGCTGATGAGATTATGGACAAAAGGAATCACTTTTGCACTGTTGTAGGGAACATAAACATGTCTAGAAACTAAGGGCGTCTGTACAGAACATTCTCAAAAAGCTGTAAATAGGCCTAGCATTTGACTCTTCTATAACTCTTACTAATATTTACTCAAATGACTTCCAGTCAGCATATTTGGAGATATGGCATATCAATGTTTCACAGTAGTTGAGCCATTTTGTGATGAACATAGATGTTTGTCAACACAGCATGGTTAAAGAAAACATGTTATATGCATAAAAAGATAGAACATATGTACTTTTCAGGAAAATAAATGCAAATGAAGATAATCTTATTAAGCAAATTAAGTAAGCCTCAGAAAGATAAATTTCATGAATTTTCACTCTTGATTTTGGTTCCTAGATTTTATGCAAATGTGTATATATGTTTAGATATTTAAATGTTGCATCATATATATCAAATATTATTTGTATGGCATGAAAGTAAAAGCAAAATTGTCTAGGAGAGCAAATGGAAATATTGGGGAATGAAGGGTAGGATAAAGATTGAGAGTGGATATGGGGGAATGATCAATGTACAATATGCCCTTATTTGAAATTGTCATTATGTAACAAAGAATTTACAATAAAATTGTTTTTAAAGAATAAAAACAAATTAGTATAGCAGAAGACAGACAGAAAAGATAAAAGTTTCCTATTTCAATGAATGCTACACACTGTACTCCTAGGAATATATTTTACTGCCCTGTCCTGTGTATGTCATATTAAACTTAGATATTTAGCCTTTGCTTTGAGACATCTGGTTATCTTCAATATACTCCCCAAACTGGATTTTACACAGGATAAGTACTCAATAACCATTTTATTTAATAAGAAAATAAGTGACCATCACGTTAAAAGCTTATGACCTCAAGGTCACAGGCAGAGTTACCCAAAATAAATGTAGCTACACTGTTTTACACATTTAGGGATGAAATCTCATGCAACAGTTGAAGTTTATCCATGCAAGCACATTTGCCATTGCTTTTGTAAGAAGTTATTCTGCACAGTTTCCTGTTTCCCCTAAACACAATGTGCATGTTGTCCATGACCACAAATAATACCTGACTGCATTTGGTATTATAACCCATCACAGGAAGATATATTCTTCAACTGTCACCTGAACAGCAGTAACTATGTCTTAAACTCACCTCTATTCTGATTATTCTTCACTTACTGGTTCCAGTCACCTGTATTTTGGGAATTCAAGTGACAAGGACACCTTTCTTGTATGTCAATAAAAAGAATATCTCCTGATCCTAAAGCACTAAACTTTTATTGAAGAGATTTGAGGGGTTGCTTAGTATTTAGGAATTTCTTCTATTTAGAGCAGGAACCTCAACTGTTACGCAAAAATAAGTAAAGTTGCTATACAAATCATTTTAAAGTATATAAGGAACTAATTTACAAACAATTTAGAGATACTGGAATTCTTTATTAATGAAGATAAAATCATGAACTCCTGAGTTTCTACAACTGATAAAATTTCCTAGTAGTGATAATGATAATCACTAATATTTTAAAAGTGTTTATATGTGACATTTTAAACAGATATCATTTACTTACTTATTTACATATATATGTATAAAAAGTTTTATAAAAAAAGAGGGTTTTTTCATATACAATGTCCTATTCATAATTTCCCCTCTCTCTTCTCTCAGTTTCTCCTTGACTCACCTCCCATCTAGATCCATTCCTTTCTGTCTGTCAATAGGAAACAACAGGGAAATATAATATAATATAATATGATATAATATAATAAAATAAGATAAAAAACAAACTCATTGGAATTGGACAAATGTAACAAACAAAAGTAAAAATACCCATGAAGGCATAAGGAACACATAGAGACCCACTAATTTACACACTCAGAATACCATAAAAGCATAAAACCAGAAGCTGTAATATATATATGCAAAGGATCTGTAAGATAAGTGAATAAATATAAAAAGTAAAAAAAAATAAATAAAAATAAGGAAATAAAAAGCCTGGGATTGATATTATGGGACAAGAAACCTGCAAAGATGCCATTGAGTTACCCTTCTGTTGGGGATCTAGTTTTGAACATTCATATAGTTTGTTTCCCCTGTGAAACTTCCTTGTAGAAAACTGCATTTTCATTTGCAAGTGATTATCAGTTGGAGACTGCTACTGGGTTAGAGATGGTGGCATGTTCTGTTTCTTTGATCTCAATTATCCCATCAGGTCCAGTCCCAGGAAAGGCCAGTGCATGCTGCCACAGTCTGTGAATTCTTTTGTGTGCCATTCTATTGTGTTTAGAAGCGCTGTTTCCTTGGTGTCCTTCATTCTCTCTGGCTCTTTTCCTCTTTCAGGCTCCTGTTCTGCAGAGTTTTCAGAGCCCGGAGGAGAGAGATTTGATTGGAGGATGGCATTTAGGGCTGAGTGTTCTGAAGTCTCTCACTCTTTATACATTTTCCAGTTGTGAGTCTCTATATTCGTTCCCATCTGCAGCAGGAGGAAGCTTCTCTGATGATGTCTGAGCAAGGTGCTGATCTGTAATTATAGCAGAATTACATTATGAATCTTTTTATTGATAAGTAAATATTAGTGTGTTGCTTGTTTATATATATATATATATATATGTTTAAAACTCTATTATATAATAATGCAAACATATTTACTAAATGCTACAGAGTTTTATGTAGATATGTTATTGTTCTGGCTTGGCAGGTGGAGGATCTGAGCCTCTGTGCTACTCTATAATTGGCCCAGGTTTAGGAATTGAAGGTTCAAACCTGGGTCCAAGTGCTGTCAATGTTTTTTGCCTCCTATACTGGGCTCTTAAGCCATAATATCTTCATCAAACAGTCCCAAAGAACACCAATCCAATGTGACCAACTGTTATGATTTAGGAGATTGTTCTGCTGGTCAGAAATGTGCTTTGAGGAGCTTGCCTTTGAAGAATAGTGAAGATTGTAAGAAGGACATGGTCTGATTGCATCTATTGTATACTATCATCTTGTTCCTAGTATGTTTTGTAGAACACCGGGTATGGATTATCTCTCTCTCCCTTCATCTCAGCTCCTACTTCTCTCTTCCTTGTTCTCCTCAGTCCTGGACTTGGTATTTGCTAGGGTAGCACTGAACCACTGAGTGCCAAGGCCTGCCTCTGAATTTTCTTATTTTATGTTTCAAGTATATGGGATTTGATCTGGTACAAATCCAGATCCTGCTTTCTGATTACAGGAAGCAGAAGTTATCTGACAGTTTCTTCATATTTATTTTGATTCTAGAGTACTACCCACTTGAAGGAATTATTTGAGAGTCAAATAAATATCTCTTCTAAGTAGAAAGGTTGTCACAAAAATATATTTTCTATGTCACTAGTTTGGCAATTTCTTGCACAGAGAGCTGGCACTTTACATAGCTAAGTGAAGCAAAAATTACCTCTATCATACAAGTATGGGTAATGATATTGTCTGTAGCTTTTTGGTGAATTACAACATCTCCTATCATGACAAACATGCGTCAAAAGTCTTCAGCGAGGAACACATTAAGTCTCTTTAGCTTACTATTTTCAACATGATTTTTACTTATATGTTATATATCTCTGTGTGTATATGTATGGGTACATATGTGAGTGTGTCTTTTTTGTATATAAAATATGTAGCCCATTATAGTAGTTGTTCATAGGACACATTTCTTGAATTTTTGTGCATCACTAATATGACTAAAATGTGAGTAAGAATCTTGTGTAGAGTGAAGGCATGGTATATTCTGATCTAGAGTATATTAGTTTGGTTATAAATGTATAGATTTAGGTTTTATCATGAGTATGCTTTATGGTAGGCTAAGGAACGTGGAAATTGATCATCTAAAGTCAGTTTTATCCTGAACAAAAGTTCTGGATTGGCCTTGTGTACCACAGTGAAGACTATTTATTGCTACCATCATAGATTCTGCATTGTTGAACTCACAGCCATCTCTCCATTACTGTCACATACTCTGCAATTGTATATGTACACCATGGAGTACTGACTGATTGACTTGCGTAGTACTGTCATCATGAGAGGTAGGTATATAGGTCTGCCTTTCATAAATAGTTTTTTTTATATCTAAAAAACCAGGGATACGTTCAGAATATATCCTTGACATATCTCTCTTCAAGAAAGCCTGACTCATTGTTTTTTTTTTAATTTTCTATATCCTTTGTTTAGATTCCAAAGGCATTCCCCTGTCCCAGTTCCCCCATCACCATATGTCCCATAAGTCCTCTTCCCTCTGCTCAATCCCCAATCACACCCCCCCACCATTTCTCTGTTCTGATATTCTCCTACAAAACTGAATCCAGTCATTTCAGGACCAGGGTCCTCTCCTAACTCATTGTTAATGAAAATAATGCCCATTGAAGTTATAATAGTTACCCTAGAATTGGCATGACGAGCATTTCAGGAGTATGCCTCTTGTCCCCATAAGGTTTCTTTTCTCACATCTATACCTTCTCTCCAGAAGTCAAACCAATGGTTTCTCAGAAGCTGACTTCTGCAGACCTTGAGAGCAGCAGTAAGGAGCATGGTCGACATAATGATGAGGTTGTTCTGATTTAATCTAACACAGTTTCTTTTTAGTTTCTATAGAGTGGGGGTGAGCTACTAATCATCATAAACTGCTAATACTAAGATCAGTTACAGGCTTTAATGGGGCAGTGTAAAAGAAAGCTAAAACTGAGGCAATAAACTCCTTGCATGTACAGAGTAAAGATACACAAGGGTCTGAAAACTATGCTTCCATGGCAATCTGGCTAGTCTCCAATATTTGCATGGTATGTGAGTCCAGAATGGTGTTATCATTTTGAACTAGTTATACAAATATCTTCATTTTGTTTCTTGGATCATAAAACTTAATGCATTTACCCTCTGGCCCTCTAAAAATGTCTTCTGATCCCTGATCTTGGATATTAACTTTATAGGCTCTATCCAATGTTCTCTATTAAATACTCTAAAAGGAAGATGGACCACAAGCTTAGTCATCACTGCTGAACTAGTAGTACTATTATATGCACACAGTAGTAGTCTTTGAGGGAACCCCCAGAGAATGGTCAATGAATCTTTCATATCAGATTTAATCTATATATTTCAAATTCTGATAACCCTGGTGCTCATATTTTTTTCTTTTATTTATTTCTCCATACATAAGAGGAAGTAAAGTAGACATATAACTAGTTATGTCAATTGGAGTCTTCCTGATGCACCAGAAAGTTAGAGTAGAGTTGGCCCTGAAGCATGCATAACATTGTTTGAGAAACAGTTAAATGTTATGACCTCATAGGTCAGGTATTTTAGTCATGCCCATAGAAATCAGAGAAATTCAGTCTCTACAGAGAGAAGAGCATAAGTGGAAAACAGAATAGAGTCAAGCAGAGGGATGACCTTGTGATATATAGCTCACTACTTGGTATTAGGAGGCATTTCAGCTTATTTCCAATATGGCAGCCACTTACACCTTATGACTATGAGTCACTGAAAAGTTGGGTAGTCCAAATTGAGGGATGCCATTCACACAAAATACATGCCATTTTTCAAAAGTATTATTCAAAAAATTAAGTATTTTATTAGCATTTACATTTATTTTATGTTGAAATAATATTTTTAATATGTTGAACTCTTTAATTTCACCAATTTCCTTGTCTTTTGTTTGGGAACTGGGACATTTATAATTACTAATCTACCCCATAAAAATGCATTATTAGATATTTTCTAGAAATGTAGTGACTCTGACTATGAGAAATATTTTTCTCTTCAAATATGGCTTCTCTACAGCTCTTTTCTTGTTGCTGTTTCAAGTTGGTTTTAATGTCAAAAAATTTGCCTAAATAAAACAATGAATTCTACTGACATGCTCAACTTAAGCTGTCCATGCACTGATAAAATTTTCACCAATGAGGCAAAAATTGCATTGCTAAAAATATACATATTATTCCCTAATAAAGCATCAATAACACATGAAATTCTTATTTTTACGATTATTTTTATTGGTTCTTCCTTATGGTATTTAACTAAAAATCCACATCACCTCATTTGTGGATTAGAAAATGGAATTAGTGGAGCAATTATGATACTCACTCAAAGTATCCTAATAAATATGTAATTCTATTGCTTTTTTAATCCTCTACTCCAGGCCTTTAGATAGTTCCTGTCATGAGCTAATGGCGACTGTGTCAGTAATGTCCTTGTCATATGATTTGCCTTGAAACACCTCAAGAGCTTGTATAAGGCACACATGCAGTGAGTGTGCGGATTTTTGCAGGCTGTAGGGAGCCAAGGAAGTGAGGGATATGGTGCAATATGGGAGAGGATATGAGAAAAAGTACACTCTCTATGGGGGGAGGAGGATATGAGAAAAAGTACACTTTCTATAATTTCTAGATTGATGCATCCTGCTTTTCAAGAAAATGAAGATTTATGGCCTTAGGGACATCTTCTAAATCAGAAGGGAAACTTGTGAGGAGAGATATTAGAGCTTTTGCTCAAAGGTCAACCTTGATTTCCTATTTCCTGCTCCTGTGTTGAGATATTCTCTTCCGAAGTGATATTGCTTTCCTGTTTCCTGCTCCTACGTTGAGATATACTTTTCCGAAGTCATCTTTTTTTCAGTGGTCAGAGAGGCGCCCTCTTTAGTCATGAATCTCAGTTGGCATCTTTATTTTCTTGGGTCCTTGTGAAGATCAGACTTAGTAATAAAATTCCTAACTGTGTTGATGACACATATAGTCTTTCATCTTGTGATTTAAAGTATTGTCCTTTGGCTTAACTACATTCTCCTATTTGGTTACGATGTTTAGTTTTTCGACCATGTCGGTTTTCACTGGCATGCTGGGTTTTCTGATAAGGGGTAAAATCTGTTCCTAATTATTTATTGAAATAATTGCACTAACAAACATATACCTGGAAACTAATGAAAAAGTCTTGAAAAATAAACGAAGTTTGATTATTATACTAAGTACTATTATCTACCACTTTAGAAATGCATATAGTGTGTTAGGTGACAGAAAACTATCACAAGTCAGAAAACAAAGAGAACTTACTTGTTCTGTGAAGGTATCAACGTTCTAGGAAAGCACTTTTCAATTAGCTTATCATTTTTAATCCAAACTGAGATAATGCTATGTAACTGTGCTCTGGAGACTCTTCTGCTTAACAAGTCAACATTCACTGGCAAAGTTTTTGGAGCCTTTCTTATATGTTGTCTGCTGTAAGCATATTACTAATATGTGTCAAGAGTGACATCTAAGACAGTCCTCAGAACCCCTAAGAACTGCCCTCTTTGAAAATCTGTCTTTCCAGAAAGCACCTACTGTATTCTTGGCATTATTTCTGCCATGTCACACCAGCATGTGAGAGAAATCTCTGGATCGTACCTATTATAATATTTTCATCTAATTCTGCAGTTAGAATTTACATGTGTTTAAGACAATAAGTGGGGAATGGCCCATGAACTTCAAAGGGAGTGTTCCAAATTATGTCTTCACCCATGCATCTGCATTACTTCTAAGGCAGGTATGGAGGGAGGGAGGAAGGAAGGGAGCATACTCCCTTTATTGAAGCGTGATAAGGGTTTATAGGCTGTTTCTGCATCCTGAAGTTCGATTCTTTTTGTCCCCTTGCTTTCTCTCCCCTTTTTACTGTAATGCTCTCTCCTTTGCCTCCCCTCAGGGCCTTTGGGATAACTCTATTTCTTTCTGATTTGATTTTCTTCTGGCAAACGAGTTAAAGTGTGGCTCCTTATATCCTCTCTTAAAAGAACACACAACCCATAGGGAGTGACTTCAAAGGCTGGGACTCAGGTTCCATAGCCCTCCAAGCATTTATTTGCCCCAGCAATGTGCTCCAAGGGCTTCTGGAAATGAAATCTTCCAAAAGGCCCCAGTGGAAGTGACTGGCAGGCCCTGAGTTGTTCTGTTGGAGAAAAATCCTCATGTCTCCTTGTCATAGCTGCATCCCTACTCTCAGACTTTATTCGATGATTTTGGCCTCTATTGCAAAGAGAGACAATAGAGAGACAATGCTATGTATAGTCTTACAAAGATATCTACTAAAATAGAGACTTGGCAAGAGGACTGAGAGTATGTAACCCTGCCCTTTGTCTTCCTTTCACAAAGAGAAAGTGATTTTTCTTGAAGCCCATCCCCATACTTCTATAGTGAATTCAACGACTAAATTTAGATACATAATAGAAATATATCTTCTGTCATATTTTTGAAGATATTTCCAGAGAGGTCTCTGTGTGGAAGAAAGCACTTTTCTGCATGTGGGCATCATCAGCATCACTCCACAGGATAAGGTCTCCAAAAGGAAAAAGTGAACAGAGCATCACCCTTCATTTCTCTCTGCTTTGCTTTCTAATTATGAACACAAAGTAACCCATTGCTGTAAGTTCCTACTACTCGACCTCCCCAGCCGGGATGAACTGAACCTTCAAGTGCAAGTCAAAACCAACATTTCCTTCCTTGAATTACTTTTGTCACACATTTGTTGCAACAGCATCAGCAGCAACAACAACCGCAACAGCAGCAGTAGTAGCAGGAGCAGCAGCAACAACAACAACAACAAAATAACTCACACTCAGGAAGATGGGAACTAAGGGTAATTCAAGGAAGAAAAACATGTCTTGATTTTGTTTTTGAAATTCTATTTATTAACTTTGACCTCTCCCTACCAAAGAAGTTGGGAACTATGGTTAATTTAAGGAAAACATTTAATTTGGGTTATAGTTTTCTGAACTTCCCTGTTATAGGCTGGATGTGATTATTATATTCCTGCAGACATGGACTGCATCCTGTCCTGTCTGCTTTTTCTACCCTGGATGTCACCCTTCAATGTTCTTTTGCTTGAACACCAAACCTAGTATATTGTTCCATAAATTTTACTATTGAATATCAAGATTTTTTCTATAAATTTTTTAAGCTAATTTAAAGAACATTTCCAAAGCCTTGCCTTTTGGGGTTAAAAGAAAAAACAATAGTAATGCAGTTCTTACCAAGATGAGAGCACTCCACAGCTTTCCTGGGTATTTGGGCAGGGAACTAAATGTTGATCATGCAACTCTGGCTATGAGCTTAGTCATGTGAGTAGAGTTTAACTTCATGTAACTAAATCTAACCAACAAGAGAATTAGATTTAGCCATCTTATTTTGTGACTCAGGTCATGCATTCAGTAACACAGTATTGGTGTCATTGTGAGATGTGTGTTCCGTGATAGAGATTCCTAAACAGATAAAACAGTTCCTTGGGAGGTAAAGATGTATTAGATAAATGAAATAGTTCACTTTATTCTGGTTAATAAAAAGAAATCTGCTCACAACAAGCACAACTTAGGGAGTATTTATGTAGAATATGGTATATGTGTGTGTGCATAGATGTGTTTACATTTATGTATGCATACCTATATGTATTCATTTATTTTGCATGTAGGTTAGCATCTGCCTATGATCATGCACTTATTTTTTTATTTATAAAATTTAAGGAATCATAATTCATACAGCCTTGACATTCTGAATAGCAACCACTAGTTTTCTGTATTAGTAGCACACAAACTATCAAGTGAATATTTCACTGGGTAAAGTAGAAAATCATCATGGAAGTTAGTAGAGCTAGTGGCATAGCTAAGGCCAAGTAAGAGCTTCAGCTGTAATGGAGGAGGAACTTCTGCTGCTCTATTGTAAAGACTGATTTACTCACATAGTACACACACACACACACACACACACACAGAGAGAGAGAGAGAGAGAGAGACAGAGACAGAGACAGAGACAGAGACAGAGAGAGATAGACATGCATACAGACAGACACACAGACTCAGACACACACAGACTCAGACACACAGAGATATAGACACAAATAGAGACACACAAAACACAGACACACTCACGCTGAGAGAAAGAGAGATAGAGAGAGAAGCAGAAAGACATGCAGACACAGACACACAAAGAGACACAAACACATACAAACACAGATGCACACGGACACACACATACACAAACACACACAGACACAGGCATACAGACAGACACACAAAGACAGAAAAATGAACACACAGACACACACAGAGTCACAGAGATATAGATACACAGAGACACACTAATACACACACACACACACACACACACACACACACACACACACACTTGCTCTTTTCCATGATTCAGGTTTCTAGCCTGTCAATGACAGACCAGGAGGGTCCAGACCACAGAATACCATGCCTGACCTATTCTTTGCATTCATAGGTGATATGATCCTTTTAATAGTAAGTATCCAGAGATGCTGTTTAAGAATCTCTTAGTTGGGCATGGTAGCTCTCACCTGTAATCCCAATTCTTAGGAGTCAGAAGCAGGTGGATGTCTGAACTCTAGGCGTGTGTCTGTGTGTTCATTTGTCTTTGTGTGTCTCTGTGTATGACTGTGTCTGTGTGTGTTTGTGTATGTGTGTGTCCATGTGCATCTGTGTTTGTATGTAATGAGTTCCAAAATTGCTGGGGCTATACAGAAAACTCTATCTCTAAAACCAAAAGAAAGCAAAGGAAGCATCTCTTCTTACTCTGCTGGAAAAGTTTTATCAGCTGTTGTGTGTTCTCAGTCTCTCTTATCTCATCTTTGCTCTCCTGTCTCTGTTTCTCTGGCTTTCCCTCCCTCCATCTCTCTTTCTATCTGTTTATCTCTGTCTCACTCTCCCCTTTCATCTGAGGATTTGCTCTGTATGTAACTCAAGATAGCTTCCAATGTTTTATCTTTTGCCACTGCCTGCTGTGTCTTGTTATGAGGATGCACACAGTTCTGATGACTCTGAATTTGACAAACATAAGAAGACCCTGGGTATGGAGAGTATCATTCAGAAGGATCATGAGAAGCATGTCTTAGACTGCTTTGGATAGTTACAAAAGTTGGAAATAAACTGAGCACTGACTCAGTGAGACTTTTTTCTAAAAGGAGAAATAAAGAGACCTCAAATATTATGCTGATGTCTCCATATGCTAGGACCATTGTCCTTTGCTGTATTGTGTTCCTAGTGTTCTATTTGCCCATGTGACCTTACAATATTGAATAGTATAATGAATATGTAAAATTGCATGCTTGTTGCCCCCAAGAAGATTAGGATTACCTTAAATCCAGAAGTGGACATAGATGTCTTCATACACATTTCAGGGGCTTAATAAATGCATGCAGACTGCATGATTTCCTATTAAGAATATATTAGTTGAGGCTGAAGAGGTGGTTCAGTGCACATAACACCTCTGCAGAGGATTGGAGTTTGTTCCCAGTACCTAAGTCAGGTGGTGTTCAACTCCCCATAATACCAACTTACGGACATCATAACCTGACACTCTCTTTTGGCTTATGTGGGCACTGCATCTATGTGTGCAAACCTATGGACAAACATATACATACTTAATAGTCTTTTTCTTTCTCTCAGTGATAAAGATATAGGCCAGTTTAGACCAGATTAAAAGTGTATCAAAGCAGGATTATTAGGAGGCAGCTATCAGGTGGGTTCATCAATCTCACAAGTTAAGTCAGTAAATTCAGATGTCTGGGGTTAAAGAAAGAGATTTATAGAGCGCAGACAAGGAATGGTGGCAGGTAAGCTAGGAGCTGGGATTGTGCCCATACATAGTCAAAATTAGAGCTCCTCAGTGGGCACTCTGGGGTGGGTTGCAGGAAACACAGGAAGCAGGAGTGATGACATGTTAGCCTGGAATTTTCTCCTAGCAGGCAGGGAGACTTTTCTGTGAGGGCAAGGTTGGGTAGGAAGGAGGACAGTCTGTATTTTCCAACTTTTACATGGATGAGCAGGGTTTCCAGCCAAACAATACCTACTTAAAAATTAAAAAAAGAGAACATTAACTTTCTGTTCTTTTTTTTTACCTAGTTATAAACCTACATAGTAGAGAAATTGAGAACCATTGATTGTATTTGCTTGAGTGTCAGCATATTCCACAAGTGAGATGGTAGCCTTTCTTACCATGCCCAACTCAATTTCACATCCTCCCCCACCATATCTGAATTCCACCTTAATGGAATGAATACAGAGGGGAGTGCTGTCTTAGAGAGAAGCTATTACAGAGCTGCCTCAAACACAGATGCCTGTAGATGCTCATCAACTTTTGTCCAGAATGCTCATGCCAGGGAACCATAGTAAGGTCTGCCCACATGAAATGCAAATAGTGACTTAATCTTAATTGTAATCAATGGGCATCTACTCTAGGGAGATAAAAACAATTGTGTGAACACCAAAGTCAACTCATCATTTATATTCTCTGAAAGTGCAGTTTCCATCATTGTGTGTTTTATGCTTTTTCAAAATTCACAAGCCCATAGCATAAATTGTAGAGACATAGAGTAGTTATTACCACACTCTCACCACATGAATAGCCTCTGCTCAAAACCAGAGTTTGCAAAAAAATACATACAGTAATGGAAACAGGTTATCCAAGGTAAAGAGCCTTGCTGTCTGTTTTCAAGTAAGAGGTTGAGATACTGGATTTTAAATCAAGCATCACTTGAGCCTCAGATTCTGTTGTGCACATTATTGCTACAATAAAAGCTCTTGCTGGAGGGAAGCTTCTTGTCTATGCCCCAGAGGCATTTGTCAAGTTAAAGTTTGCAGAAACCTCTCCTATTCCCTCATGCCTTCATTTAAACAGATGTTTCAGCAGGGCCTTCTGGGGATATGCTGGGATCCAGAGGTAGCTGGAGTCTCAGGAAGGAAACAAAGGAGTTCATAGGCAGAACTGTAGCCAGAACCTTTCATTGCAGCCCAGGGACTTGGCATTGGAGAATAAGAGTCTGAAGAGGACACTCATAGGACATTGAAGACTCTGTATGGCTCTGACGTTAAATGAGGGCTGGAGGATGCTTGGAAAAGGCTTAGACAAAGTGTCCAAAGAATCAATCAAGAAAAACAAAGCAAGCCAGCATCTGAGGGTCAGGGCTGCTCAGGCACTGCTGCAAGATAACAGTGGTACTTAGGATATGTAAAGAAGTTAAAGTGTGCTCTGAAACAAGCAAGGCAATTGTGTGGCAAAAAGGATAAGTGAGAATTGAGATATGAGTTGGTCATGGATCCGGAGGCTCTCATGAGATAGTGTAGAGTCGAACGAAACCTCAACTAGTCACATGGAGAGTTAGGTTTGTACTTCAGAATGGGGAGCACTGAAGCAAAGGAAGGTAAAATTTGAAGAAAAGAAACCCCAGCATCATATTTAGTGTGTGAATTAATGTTAAATATGATTCTTCCACAATCCAAACACTAAAGCTGTATATAATCTTAATGTTTAAGATAAGAAACATTTCCTTTTTGACTTCATCAAAGTTTTTGACTTTTCTTTTCTGGAGAAATAGTCTGGGTTTTCTGAGGCTAACTAATAACTATTTATTTTTTCTGGATTTCACTTTTCACCTTTATTGAACACTTACATTACAGAAGGTACTGTTTGGGTGAATGCAAACATTATCTTTATTTTTAGAGAGACAAAGTTTAAGGACTGAGGCTGTGGAATATAGCTGAAGTGACAGTTAGTGGTAGAATTGTTTTGGTTTCCTTTTGTATGGATAGAAACAATCCAGAAGGACCTGGGTCTTCTTGAATTGGAGTTACACTTATTGTGGCTGCTTTGGGTGGGTGCTTGGAATGAAACTCAGGCTCATTGAGAGAGTAGAAAGTAGCAAGTGCTCTTAACTGCTAATCCATCTCTTCATCTCCTAGAGCTGTTTTTAAACAATGGGATTGTAGAATGTTTGATGTTGACTTTTTTAAACTATAATATCCATATGTTGCCTATGGGAAAAACAAATAAACAAACAAACAAAAAACCAAACCAAACAAACAAACAAAAAAAAAGCACCTGTTTTGTATATCATTAAAGTCCTCAAGGCCAGGAGGGGATCTACTTGCTAATAAAACTGGTACACCTCAAACCACTGCCTATATTTTTATGAGGGCTAAAAGCTGCCCTCCATGGCTATTGCTGATTTCAATAACAATGAAAATGGTTGCTCTCACGTTTTCCAAAGATACCATCAGTGTGTGGTATCGATAGGCACTAATACTATGGTCTAATGTAGACCAGAATGTCAGATTAAAACTAATGTATCTCTTGTCTCATGTTAGGAATTATTAGACCATTTATTATAGTAGAAGGGCTTATGAATCCCCACAAATCACAAATATGGAATCTCTCAATTTATGTGACTAATAAAACATTTCCCCTAATAGCCCGTTTGGCAAAGGTTACCTCATATTTACCTGTCAAGTGTAAGGTTGTTCAGAGAGAGCAAATGAAATTGGCAATGTTCAGAATGCTGAATCCTAGGTCACTCCACCAAAGGAAGCACGCCAAGGCCATCTCAGACTGGGCATTGTCTGCCACCCCTTGCAGTTCAGCACGAGATGAAAATCCACCTGTGAAGATATTCCTGACCATTTCCACAATGGTCACAAATCAAGAAGAGCAATGGCTTGGAAGGGAGAAGAAAGGCCCTCAGCTCCTGTATTCCAAATCAACCACAGTGAAAGCAGAACATCTAGAAACACTAGGAACTGGTGCCCTGCTGGTACCTTTTATCTCCAGCAGTTTCAAATAAAGATGCTTTCCGCAATCACATTCAATCATTTTATTTTGAATTTCTCATCCTCCTAGTATGTTAAGTCTCATGAATGGAGTTCTCTGTGTTTCCTCAGTGTGATGAGAGTCGGCAGCTGGAAAGCTGTATAGATACTGGTGACAATGTTCAGTTGTTTCCTTGGCCCCTCCCCCAGGTTCTTTCTTCCCAGACAGTGCCTGCCTCACTGTCTGGCTACTGTCTGACATGTCAGCTCCCACCACCTCAGCTCCCAGCTGTTCTTCCCTTTTATGCAGTGGATTGTTCTTTGCCTTAAACTCAAGCATGGTTTTGTACTTCCAGACATGTGATCTGTTTCCACAGCAACCCATAAAATGGGGTAATTTGATGCAAGACCTGCCTAAAACTTTTCTTTGCTAAAAGTTTTGCTTATGTGTTAAGTTCCCATAGGCATTTCCACACTAAGCAGTTTTCAAATGGTGTGTAGTGTGACCACCTTTCAAAGAATGAGTAGGTACTGTCAGACTTTTGCTTTTATAAAGCAGATATGCTCAACTTGGCTTAAATATTGCATAATGACATGTATCAAAATGCTATATGAGATTCCATAAATGTGTATAGCTTTTTCTGTATGTTTGATTTAAACTAAACTGAATTTTAAAATAATTGAGGTAAGTGCCATCCCTGAGGATATTTTTTTCTCCTGGAGGAGGCTTGCTTGATTGGGGATTATTTATAGAAATTAATCTTTTCATAGTGTATGCTATCTATTCTCATTATTCCATAATAATAGCACAATTAATCAAACACTTATGTGCATAACTGATCTGAGATAATTGTTGTGCATATACCTGTGTTACTTAGCTTTCTGTCCCTGTGACAAATGTATGATATAATCCAAGTCACAAAAATTGAGATACACTTACACTTACTGTTTTAGATATTTTGGTCCATGACTAGTGGCCATATCGTTTTTTGGACCTGTGGCAAGATAGCATATCACATGGGTTCCATAGGCTTTTACAGAAGACACAAACCTCTTAGCTCATGGACTAGAGGAAAGAAGAAGGAATATGAGAGCAGAGTACCATAAAGACCATCAAGGACACTTCCTCAAATTACTAGAAGTGCTGAAAGCTAGAGACTACATACCATCTGTGGGCTTCAAGGTAAACTTGTCCAAACCACACTAGGCATTAATGATATATATCTTGGGGCTTGAAAATCTAAAGAGAGTTCAGATAAGTGCCAGAAGGAATTGGCTTAAAGGTCTTATATGATGAGTTAGATGAAATCTAGCTCTTCTTGCTTCGATATAGTAGGGTTCTGGGAAAAATCACTTTCTTCTGAATAGTTTTACATATGAACAAAATTAGCATAATTTCATGTCAGCAGGTAGCTGCCCAGAATGAGTGATTTCCTGTGAAGCAGGAAGCACAGCACTTGGAAGACACAGAGTTCAAAGACTAGGGGAATTTTACAAATGAAGTTTTGACTTGAAGGCACTTAGCAGCATGATTGATAGAGTATGAGAGAGTGAACTGTAGGATGCACCAATTACACAGAGACACTGTTGTGAGGGCAACCAGGAGGTAAGACCCATTTCTGTCCAGACTTTCAGTCTCCTCAACAAAATACTTTTTAGTGGGGTATGGTATCTGAAGAAAACAATATTACATTTTAGAACAAAGAAGAATAAAGACCATGTTGGTTAAATGTTGGAGACCTTTTAATGGGTTCAGAGATATTATTGAAGAGATGTATTTAATGAGGACTGTTGGTCCGTTCCAAGTTAGATGATAGTAATGGGCTATATAGAACTCATTACCTTAGCTCACAGGTATGATTTAATTCTATCTAGGTAATGCATAGTTGAGACACTTGCACTTAAAATTATTTTACTAGGTAAACACCTCTGTGGGAGGCCACATACAGGTCATTTATTAACGGTTTTAGGAACTTGTATGTTCTTAGAGTCCCTGACTACCAAGGATTTTGAATAGAAGAGAATATTTGAAATAGTTATTTATCCATTGCTTATTAGACAAGAGGGATGTGAAATCTAACTTAAAATTTCAAAGCAGGTTCTCTTTAAAAACAAACTAACCATCTGACTCCTTACTCAGATCTATCATTATCCTTGGCCTGGGGTCCAACATGACCAGCCAGAGATTTGTGAATTTAGAGCAATTTGGAATCTTTGGGGCTCAAAGGTACTCAGAGTCACTATCAATGGCTCCCTTCTTTCATGTGTCTGGATTATTGTTTGTTAGGTCACTGTCAGATTTTTCTGCTTTTGTATGATTGTCTAAGGTCAGAGGTAATTAATGCATAGAAGGTGAGAAATGAATTCTGAGTAAATCAGTTAAGAAAAAAAATGCCACTTGTAAGAAATTCCAATATGGAGGAAGGATATGACTATACATTTGGTCCAGTGGTAAGAATTTGTTCTTGCCTTGTTTGGTTATCTGAGAAGCCTAATATAATCAATTACCCATATCCAGATGACTCTAACTGCAAATTATATGTTCCTTTTGCTGACATATTTCCTATTCTCATAAAAATGTTATGCTGTTTGGTTGAAATTATTTTGTTGAGTATATTCAACCAATGTTGCATAAGTATGAAAAAATTAACTTTCCTTCTTTGATGTTGTGTTCATACATATATGAAATTGTCTTCATCTCATTGGATGCTGAAAAATCATTTGAAAAAATTAAGCATCCTTTCATGTTAAAAATCTTGGAAAGAACAAGAATTCAAGTCCCTTACCTAAACATAGTAAAAGCAATTTCCATCAGACCAGTAGCCAACATCAAAGTAAACGGAGAGAAACTTGAAGCAATCTTACTAAAATCAGGGACTAGACAAGGCTACCCGCTCTCACCATATCTCTTCAATATAGTACTTGAGGTACTAGCTTGAGCAATTTGACAACATAAGGAAGTCAAAGGGATACAAATTTGGAAAGGAAGAAGTCAAACTATCACTATTCGCAGATGATATGATAGTATACTTAAGTGACCCAAAAAACTCCACCAGAGAACTCCTACAACTGATAAACAACTTCAGCACAGTGACTGGTTATAAAATCAACTGAAGCAAATCAATAGCCTTCTATACTCAAAGGATAATCAGGCTGAGAAAGAAATTAGGGAAATGACACCCTTAACAATAGCCATAAACAATATAAAGTATCTTGGTGGGACTCTAACCAAACAAGTGAAAGATTTATATGACAAAAACTTCAGGTCTCTGAAGAAGGAAATGGAAGAAGACCTCAGAAAATGGAAAAATCTTCCATGCTCATGGGTTGGCGAGATTAATATAGTTAAAATGGCCATCTTGCCAAAAGCAATGTACAGATTCAGTGCAATCCCCATCAATATCCCAACTCAGTTCTTCATAGAGTTAGAAAGAGCAATTCTCAAATTCATTTGGAATAACAAAAAACTCATGATAGTTAAACTATCATCAACAGTAAAAGAACTTCAGGGGGAATCAGTATCCCCGACCTCAAGCAATACTACAGAGCAGTAGTGTTAAAAACTGCATGGTATTGGTACAGTGACAGGGAGGTAGATCAATGGAATAGGATTGAAGACCCAGAATTGAACCCACACATCTATGGCCAATTGATCTTCCAGAAAAGAGCTGAAAACATCCAGTGGAAAAAAAGATGGCCTTTTCAAAAAATGGTGCTGACTCAACTGGAGGTCAACATGCAGAAGAATGAGAATTGATCCACTCTTATCTCCTTGTACTAAGCTCAACTCCAAGTGGATCAAGGACCTCCACATAAAACCAGACACACTGAAACTAATAGAAAAGAAACTGGGGAAGACCCTGGTGGACATTGGCTCAGGGGGAAAGTTCCTGAACAGAACACCAGTTGCTTATGCCCTAAGATCAAGAATAGACAAATGGACCTCATAAAATTACAAAGTCTCTGTAAGGTAAAAGACACTTTCAAAAGGATAAATCGGCAACCAACAAATTGGGAAAAGATCTTCACCAATCCTACATCTGACAAAGGGCTAATATCCAATGTATACAAAGAACTCAAGAAGTTAGACACCAGAAAACCAAATAACCCCATCCAAAAATGGGGTACAGAGCTAAAGAAAAATTTTCACCTGAAGAAATTTGAATGGCTGAGAAACACCTTAAGAAATGTTCAACATCGTTAGTCATTAGAGAAATGCAAATCAAAACAACCCTGAGATTTCACCTCACACCAGTCAGAATGGCTAAGATTAAAAACTCAGGAGACATCAGATGTTGGCGAGGATGTGGAGAAAGAGGAATACTCCTCCACTGCTGGTGGGACTGCAAGCTGGTACAACCTCTCTGGAAATCATTCTGGCGGTTCCTCAGAAAACTGGACATGATACTTCCGGAGGATCCAGCCATACCACTCCTGGGCATATACCCAGAAGCTTCCCCAGCATAGAATAAGGATACATGCTCCACTATGTTCATAGCAGCCTTATTTATAATAGCCAGAAGTTGGAAAGAACCCAGATGTCCCTCAACGGAGGAATGGATAAAAAAATGTGGTATATATACACAATGGAGTACTATTCAGCCATTAGAAACAATGAATTCATGAAATTCTTATAGAAATGGATGGAGCTGGAGAGCATCATACTAAGTGAGGTAACCCAGTCTCAAAAGAATACCCATGGTATGCACTCACTAATAAGTGGATATTAGCCTAGAATCTTGAGACACCAAAGACACAATCCACATACCAAATGATGTCTGACAAGAAGAAAGGAGTAGACACTGGTGCTGGAAAGGATCAACGCATCAGTGTAGAGGAATACCAGAACAGGGAAGTGGGAAGGGGTGGATGGGGGAACAGGGGGATGGAACAGGGAATGTGGGACCTTTGGGGGGTGGAGAACCAGAAAAAGGGAAATGAAATTTAAATATAGTCTATATCCAATTTAAAAAAAAAGAAAAAAGTGAAATGAATTTACCAGTTCCTTCAAAATAGTATTTTCATCTTGCACTGGGATTCTTTGAGTCTGTGGCATTATGTGAGAAATTATATTGCAACTAATGAACATGATATCTCCCTGCATTCATGTAGTTTTCTTCAGAATACACTATGCGTTGAGCTCAGTGATCAAGAAGCATAGAAATTTTGAATATCTGCTCATCAAAGTCAATCATTAAGAAAATAAATAGGGCTGGGGAGATAATACAAGGATTAAAGTACTTGCCACACAAACCTGAAGAATGAAGTTCTAATACCAGCACCCACATCAAATGGTACATGGGCATGGCTATCTGTCTGTAATTTCAGCCTTAAAAGCACAAAAAGGTGTTACTTGGAATTTGCTGGCTACAGAAAATAGCTGTATCTATAAGCTCTGGTTTTTAGAGACCCAGACTCAATGCATAATACAGAACACTAATAAGCATGTTCCTTGGAATCTTGTGCCATATGTACTTAATTTTGCCACAGATATATAATCAATCATACATATGTATATATGCACACCCCTCATACTCATCGACACATTCACACGAATGGAAAAATAAAAATTAATGAAAAGTAAAGGAAGTAATCAGAGTAGTTATGTTGGATGAAAGGAGACATTTGTGGGATATTTCTAAAGCACTCACATTGAAAATATACAAATTCCTTAAAACCTAGTAGGAATCAAATCATAAATAATCACATCATCAACATGGGGGAAAGAAAGGCATCCCACAGCAAATGAGGCAGTGACAGCTCATAAGCATATGAGTTCATTTTCATAAGTAAATAGAAAAATGTGAGGTAAAGATCATTGTGACATACATTTATTCATAGTCAATCAGAAAGCTAAAATACTAATAACAGCACTCACTGCAGAAGAAGAGGAATAAAGACAGACACATGTCTCATGAGGATGGACTGAACCACTTTGGAAAACCCTTTAGCCTCACACTGTAAGATTAAATGAATGTTTAACTAGAGGTCAGGTCAGGTCAGTAATTCTTTTTGAAGTGCTTTACTGTGGTTTTGGTATTAGGGCATGATAGACATATTTTTGTAGATATCTTGTACAGGGATGTTCAAACACTTTCTTCTGAGTAATTATAAACTGGAAACAGTGTTTTCAGAAGTGAATGGATTAAAACAGTAGCATTAGTCTTGATGCTTCTTTTGTTTTGTTTTAGTTTTCAACAGCCTGCGCTCAGCAGGAAATAATAAATTAGTCGCATAGACAGAAAAGAGTATCTCAAAACTAAGTTAAGTCAAAATACAAACATTCTGAAAACAGCATATCTTACAATTTTGTTTGTACAAGGTTCACAAGAGGCAAAGTTATTCTATATAGAGAAGTGGGGAGCAGTGATTACCTCTCCTGTGGGTGGGAGACAGAACAGGATGTAGAGGTAGGAGGTATAAATCCTGTGTGAAAATTACCCATATTTTCATAACTATCAGACAATTGTTATTTTAAATAGTCAATATTTGTAGGTTCTAATACTTAGAGCAAAGTAGTTTTATTTCTATGAGGATTATAACTAAATAAATCACTTATGGTAAGGGCAGAATACCCAAGGTGCTTTAGAATGAGGAGTCTGTCAATTAGACAAATGAGAATTACCAATAGGAAGTTGGAGATATGTATTTTGGGGAAAAGGTTGAGCTGGGATATAAATTGAGGAATCACTAACACCTATAAAACATGAAACTGTAGGCTCAGATGAGGTAACTTCTGGGTCAAGTTAAGAAAATAAAGAGAATGTGCCCCATGCCTGATTCCTAAGGACAATAATCTTACATGCCAGGGGAAAGTTAGGAAGCCAGTGTGGGAGACTTACTGGAATCATGCAGGCAAGGAGAAACCCACAGGGGACATTGTTGGGAAGCTATGTAAACAAGCTTTAGAGAAGACAGTGAAATTAGTAAGCAAATGTCTCTTTTTTTATTTTTATTTTCTATATTCTATGTTTACATTCCAAAGGCTTTCCCCTTTCCCAGTTACCCCCCACCATATGTCCCATAATTCCTCTCCCCCTCTGCTATTCCCCACTCATCCCCCCCCCCACGATTTCTCTGTTCTGGGTCTACAATACTGGATCCTTTCAATAGTCATAAAGACATTTAGTTGTCTGGAGGTTATTCTTATTCTTGAATGATTTTTCAAGGTGGTGGTAGGATAATATAATTCTTCCATTCTTAACATAGATGGAAGAAGAAGAGTTGTGGTTGGTTCATTTGAATAGTGTTTTAGGGAGATGCTGTCTCAGAAGATACAGAGGTTGTTTGCTCAGCATAAAATGGAGAAGCAGGCTCAAGGCTTTTCAAGGGAAAGCAAAGTCAAGGTTTATATGCTTGGCTCTGAGAGAATGATGAGTTGTCAGAGCCAACAAATGTCTAGAAGCCTGTTCTGAACAGTGTGTAGATAAAAGCTCACATTCACATGGCATATCACTTAAGTCTAGTCTGTCATAAATTCAAAAGTCTAGGCTGATTATTAACACCTTTCTTGCACACAGGTTCTTTCTGGGGCATTCAGGTATCAGGACTATCTGGTCCTGTATTTTTGATCAGGATTAAGCCACCCATTATGTTTGTGGGTCACTGTTAATTATAAATTATCTTATCCATCTTCATTTACACATTCCAAATGAGAAAATTGTCTACACAAAACATCAGAGGTGAAGAAATTATCCAACCCACTTCCATATTCACTATGATTAGATAGGTTATATACTTGTGATAAAATTTAAAAACCCAATAAGAAATGAAAACCACATCGAAATTTGAATGAAAGACATGCTGATTTTCTTAAGAAAGAGCTTCCATTAAATTAGGAAATCAAAGACAATGGGACAATTCATGCAAACCCAGAAGAGTGAGTAAGCCCACAGGAGCACAGCCAGAGGAAATGTGAGAGGAAAGAACAAGAGGATGTGGGGAAGACTGAGGACATTAAGAGGAAAGAGCACAGGGACCAGGTAATGAACAATGGAGCTTAACTTGAAGCTGGATAAGTGACAGGGAAAGAACAGGAGGGGACAATGGAGGTGAGCAATACTTCAGCACTTTGCTCAGGACTCACTTTATGGCTCCCAGATCCTGTATCATGTTCCAATGGAGTGCCAGGCATCCGGCCAGAAGCTAGCTATGATTGGCTTCCTTCCCACTGAACCAGGGCTCTATTATTCTGTACTGAGGACAACAAAAGGCAGTTTCTTTGCTAGAATGAAGTGCTGTAATTGAGCTATTAACATGGCATAATGGAGAAACAAATGTATGTATTGATTACTACCATCCACATGGCAGGAAAATATAACTGACCAGAAGTAAACATTTAAGGTGTGCTTTCGTCCTTCCGAGCCTTTCTTCATTCCACAGGGGAATGATGTACACACAGAGGAAGGGAAGAAAATCTATTAACATCTGTTTAGTGTTTCCAGTGACATTGGAGTCATTTTAGTAGACTATTGAATTCTATGTGTTTCCTGTAGATGGGGAATTGTGCACAGTGCCTAACAGGAAAAACAAAGACTTTCTATTGTTGGATAGTCCCTTTGACATTCACCATATCCACTGATGTTTAATACTCCCTGAAAAGTCCTACACTCAAAAATTTCAATGTAAAATTTGTCTTTTAATTAAAAATATTTGCTTGCCAGGTCTGCCAGAGTGAAGACACCATCTCCTGATAATTCCTAGAGAACCAGTCACACTCAGCACATTTGGTAAGAATACCGTCCCACCCCTGGAAGCCCAGAGCTGTTTCTAGGGATCAGGCAGGACTCTATACCCAGTAATCACTAAAACCCCTGTCATCCAAAATACCACTCCCCTTCTGTTCCTTCTGCTCCTTCCACCACCACTGCCTGCTCTTTCTGCTGTGGCACACTCTTGCCAGGTCTGCTACAGTGAAGAACTCATCTCCTGATACTTCCTAGAGAACCAGCAGCACTCAGGCCTGGGAGCCCAGGAGAGCTGGATACCCAAGAGTTCCTACATACCTGTGTGCACAAAGAAAATGTGAATCCCAGGAGTATAGATATACAGGCTTGCAGGACAGACAATCCACAGTCAGAGACAGCAAGATCAGCTAATATCAGAGATAACTAGATAGCAAAAGGCAAATGCAAGATCATTACCAACAGATACAAAGGCAACCTGGCACCATCAAAACTCAGTTCTCCCACAACAGCAAATCCTGGATACCCCAACACACCAAAACGTAAGAGCTGAATTTAATATCACATCCCATGATGCTGATAGAGGACTCCAAGAAGGGCATAAATAATTTCCTTGAAGAAATACAGGACAACATGGGTCAAGACGTAGAAGCCCTTAAAGAGGAAAAAAATCTCTTAAAGAATTTCAGGAAAACACAAACAAACAAGTGAAGGAACTGAAAAAACACCCAGTTCTAAAAATGGAAGTAGAAACAATAAAGAAATCACAAAGTGAGACAACTCTGGAGATAGAAAACCTTGGAAAGAATTCAGGAGTCATAGATGCAAGAATCAACAACAGAACACAAGAGATAGAAGAAGAATCTCAGGTGCTGAAGATACCATAGAAAACATTGACTCAACAGTCAAAGAAAATGCAAAATTCAAAAGCTTGTAACCCAAGACATCTAGGAAATCCAGGACAAATGAGAAGACCAAACCTAAGGATTATAGGTATAGAAGAGAGCAAGGATTTCCAACTTAAAGGGCCAGTAAATATCTTCAAAAAAATTATAGAGAAAAATGCCCCTAACCTAAAGAAAGAGATGGCCATGAATATACAAGAAGCCTACAGAACTCCAAACAGACTGGACCAGAACAGAAATTCCATCGGTCACATAATAATCAAAACACCAAATGCACTAGACAAAGAAAGAATATTAAAAGCAGTAAGGGAAAATTGTCAAGTAACATATAAAGGCAGACCTATCAGAATTACACCAGACTTCTCACCAGAAACTATGAAATCTAGAAGATTCTAGGCAGATGTCATACAGACTCTAAGAGAACATAAATGTCAGCCCAGGCTACTATACCAAGCAAAACTATCAATTACCATAGATGGAGAAAGCACGACATTCCATGTCAAAACCAAATTTACACAATATCTTTCCACAAACCCAGCTCTATGAAAGATAATGGGTGGAAAATACCAACACAAAGCAGGAGACTAGACCCTAGAAAAATCAATAAAGTGATCTTCTTTCAACAAACCCAAAGAAGATATCAACACAATCAGAATTCCACCTTTAACAATGAAAATAAGAGGAAGGAATAATTACTTTTTCTTAATATCTCTTAACACCAATGATCTCATTTCCACAATAAAAAGATATATGCTAACAGATGAGATATGTCAACAGGACCCTTTCTTTGCTGCATACAAGAAACCCACCTCAGTGACAAAGGAAGTCACTACCTCAGAGTCAAAGGTTACAAAACAGTTTTCTAAGCACATGGTCCCAAGAAACAAGCTGAAGTAGTGATTCTTGTATCAGATAAATAGACTTTCAACCAAAAGTTATCAAAACAGATAAGGAGAGACACTTCATAGTGGTCAAAGGAAAAATCTACCTAGATGAACTCTCAATTCTGAACATCTATGCTCCAAATACAAGGGTACCCACATTCATAAAAGAAACTTTACTAAAGGTCGAGCACACATTGCACCCAACACAATAATAGTGGGAGATTTCACCATCCCATTCTCAGCAATGGACAAATCATGGGAACAGAAACTAAACAGAGACACAATGAAACTAACTGAAGTTATGGGCTGTGATGGTGTGTATATGATTGGCCCAGGTAGTGAACCTATTAGGAGGTGTGGCCTTGTTGGAGTAGGTGTGTCACTGTGGGTGTGGGCTTAAGACCCTCCCCCTAGCTGCCTGAAAGTCAATCTTCTACTAGCAGCCTTCAGATGAAGATGTAGAACTCTCAGCTCTTCCTGCACCATGCCTGCCTGGATGCTGCCATGTTTCTGCCTTGATGACAATGGACTGAACCTCTGAGCCTGTAAGCCAACCCCAATTAAATGTTGTCTTTTATAAAACTTGCATTGGTCATGGTGTCTGTTCACAGCAGTAAAACCCTAACTAAGACAAAAGTTGGTACCAGGGACTGAGGTATTGCTGTGATTGGCCTGACCATGCTTTTGTTTGGAAGAATGTGGATTTTGCGACTTTGCATTTGGAAAGCCATGGAATGCTTTAAGTGGGGCTTAATGGGCCAGCCTAGTAGGAATATGGAAGACAGTGGTGCTGAGGGTCATTTGAAATGTGTAGGCCTGATGGCCCAAGAGGTTTCAGTGGAAAAGAACTTTAATATGTGACTGAGAGACTGTTTTTGTGATGTTTTGGTGAAGAACATGGCTGCTTTTTGCCATTGTCTGAAGAGACTCCCTAGGGCTAAGGTAAAGAGATTTATATTAATTGCATCTGCAAGGGAGGTCTCAAAAAAGCCCAACAAAGACTGTTCTCTGGATAAGTCTGATAAAGAGAATTTTGAACAAACATAGCAAGATAAGAAAGGAAAAGTACAAAATATATAGTTTGAGTATTAAAGGGACTCCAGGAAGTGAAATGGAGCTAAATTCAAGGATATTGAACTGAATTAAAGGAGCAGTGACCTTGGGGGCAAGATTCACCCAGTTAACTTTAGGACCAGGCATGGTAATACAAGCCTTTAATCCCAAGATGTTAGAGATGCCAGTGCCACAAGATGCCTGCCAAGGAAAGCTGCTAACAGGGAGTGGAACAAGCCCAGGAGAAAGAACCTTGTTGAAGTCAACAAAGATGAAAAAGGAGTTGGATATCTGAAGACTGCTTTGCCATCAGACATGGAGATGCAGAGTTTGGACTTTGCCCAGCTGGTTTCCTGTCTTGCTTGGGGGATTACAGTTAAGTGATTGGATGAATCTCAAAAGTGACCTTGAACTTTGGACTTTTAACACTGTTGAGACTGCTATAGACTACAGGAACTTTTGAAGTTGGACTAAATGTATTTTGTATTATGCTATGTTTAAGTATGGCCCCCATAGACTCATGCTTGAACAAGCCTATGGGGGCCAGGGAGTGGAATGTGATGGTGTGTATATGATTGGCCCAGGAAGTGAACCTATTAGGAGGTGTGGCCTTGTTGGAGTAAGTGTGTCACTATGGGTGTGGGCTTAAGACCCTCCCCCTGGCTGCCTGAAAGTCAGTCTTCGACTAGCAGCCTTCAGATGAAGATGTAGAACTCTCAGCTCCTCCTGTCCATGCCTGCCTGGATGCTGCCATGTTTCTGCCTTGATGACAATGAACTGAACCTGTGAGCCTGTAAGCCAACCCCAATTAAATGTTGTCTTTTATAAAACTTGCATTGGTCATGGTGTCTGTTCACAGCAGTAAAACCCTAACTAAGACATGGGCCAAATGGATCTAACAGATATTTATAGAACATTCCATCCTAAAGCAAAAGAATATATCTTCTTCTCAGCACCTCATCATACCTTCTCCAAAACTGACCATACAATTGGTCACAAAACAGGCTTCAACAGATACAGGAATATTGAAATAATTCCATGTACCCTACCAGATCTCCATGGTCTAAGGCTGGTCTTACATTCAAACAAAATCAGCGGAAAACACACATACACATTGATATTGAACAATCCTCTACTTGATAGCTTGTTAAGGAAAAAAATAAAGAAATAAAATTATTTTTAGAATCTAATGAAAATGAGGACATATCATACCAAAATTTATGGGAAACAATGAATGTAGTGCTAAGAGGAAAACTGATAACTCTAAGTGCCTCCAAAAAGAAAATGAAGAGAGCTTACACTACCAGCTTGACAACATACCTTAAAGCTCTAGAGCAAAAAGAAGCAAATGTACCCAAGAGGAGTAGATGACAGGAAATAACCAAACTCAGGGCAGAAATCAACCGAATAGAAACAAAAAGAACTATACAAAGTATCAACAAAACCAGGAGACGGTTCTTTAAGAAAATCAACAAAATAGATAAACAGTCTAACCAGACAGCACAGTGGTACTACCCACATTATTAAAATCAGAAATGAAAAGGGAGACATAACAACACAAACTATGAAAATTAAAAAAAAAATCAGCTCCTAATACAAGAGCTTACACTCAACAAAATTGGAAAATCTGGATGAAACAGACAATTTTCTAGACATATACTAGGTGCCAAGATTAAAACAGGATCATATAAACCATCTAAATAGTCCCATAAATACTGAGGAAATAGAAGCAGTTGTTTAGTTCTGTACCCCATTTTTGATAGGGTTATTTGGTTCTTTGGGGTCTACCTTCTTGAGTTCTTTGTATATATTGGATATTAGCCCTCTGTCATATGTGGGGTGGGTGAAGATCTTTTCCCACTTGTTGGTTGCCGTTTTGTCCTTCTGACAGTGTCCTTTGCCTTACAGAAACTTTGTAATTTTATGAGGTCCCATTTGTCAATTCTTGATCTTAGAGCATAAGCTATTGGTGTTCTGTTCAGGGACTTTCCCCCTGTGCCCATGTCATCCAGGGTCTTCCCAAGTTTCTTTTCTAATAGTTTCAGTGTGTCTGGTTTTATGTGGAGGTCCTTGATCCACTTGGAGTTGATCTTAGTGCAAAGAGATAAGAGTGGGTCAATTCCCATTCTTCTGCATGTTGACCTCCAGTTGAACCAGCACCATTTGTTGAAAAGGCTATCTTTTTTCCACTGGATGGTTGTAGCTCCTTTGTCAAAGATCAAGTGACCATAACTCTGTGGGTTTATTTCTGGGACTTCAATTCTTTTCCATTGATCTACTTGCCTGTTGCAGTACTAATACCATGCAGTTTTAATCACAATTGCTCTGTAGTACTGCTTGAGGTCAGGGATATTGATCCCCCAGAAGTTCTTTTATTGTTGAGAATAGTTTTAGCTATCCTGGGTTTTTTGTTGCTCCAGATGAATTTAAGAATTGCTCTTTCTAGATCTTTGAAGAATTGATTTGGGATTTTGATGGGGATTGCATTGAATCTGTAGATTGCTTTTGGCAAGATGGTCATTTTTACTATATTGATCCTGCCAATCCAAGAGCATGAAATATTTTTCCATCTTCTGAAGTCTTTTTCGATTTCTTTCTTCAAGGACTTGACGTTCCTGTCATACAGATCTTTCACTTGTTTGGTTAGAGTCATGCCAAGATTCTTTGTATTGTTTGTGGCTATTGTGAAGGGTGTTATTTCTCTAACTTCTTTCTCAGCCTGCTTGTCCTTTGAGTGAAGAAAGGCTACTGATTTGCTTGAGTTGATTTTATAATCAGCCACTTTGCTCAAGTCGTTTATCAGCTGTAGTAGTTCTCTGGTGGAGAGGCAATATTTTTTATGTAGTCCAACTTAATTTTGCTTCTGTACATTGTGCTACTCTTTCCATTTAAGAAATATTTCCAAAATAAAGATCCTCATGTACCCCTTAATCATATATTTTTGCCTTTAGTTATAAATCTATTATTGTTTCTTGTTAATTTTTGTATATGTATATGATAATAATTTGTACCAGTCAGAAGGTTATTTATGTAATTTTCACAGTTAAAACTCAAGAGACAACAAATGCTGGCGAGGATGTGGAGAAAGAGGAACACTCCTCCACTGTTGGTGGGATTGCAAAATGGTAAAACCGCTCTGGAAATCAGTTTGGCGGTTCCTCAGAAAATTGGGCATGTCACTTCCAGAGGACCCTGGCATACCACTCCTGGGCATATACCCAGAGGATTCCCCTGCATGCAATAAAGACACATGCTCCACTATGTTTATAGCAGCCTTGTTTATAATAGCCAGAAATTGGAAGGAGCCCAAATATCCCTCAAAGGAGGAATGGATACAGAAAATGTGGTATATGTATACAATGGAATACTACTCAGCAATTAAAAATAATGAATTCATGCAATTTGTAGGTAAATGGTTAGACCTGGAAAATATCATCCTGAGTGAAGTAACCCAATCACAAAGGAATGCACATGAAATGCGATCACTGATAAGTGGATATTAATGAGCCCAGAAGCCCTAAATACTCAAGACACAAATAGCAAGTCAAATGATTCCCAAGAAGAAGAAAGGAGAGGACCCTGGGCCTGTAAAGATTGCATCCAGTTTAGTAAAGAAACCGAGGGGGGAGGGGGAATGATTGGGGAATAGTTTGGGGGGGGAGAGAAACTATGGGAACTATGGTGGGTGGGAACTGGGAAAGGGGAAAGCCTTTGGAATGTAAACATAGAGTATAGAAAATAAAAAAAAGTATCTGGTTTTCCTCATTCAATCCATTTAGATTCCCTTATTAAAACCCAATATTCTCTGTGTGTCTCTCTTTTTCAGTGTCTCTGTCTCTGTCTCTCTCTCTCCTCTCTCTTCTCTCTTTCTCTCCCCCATCTCTCTTTCTCTATCTCTCTCTTTCTCTCTTTCTCTCTCCGTGTGTGTGTGTGTGTGTGTGTGTGTGTGTGTGTGTGTGTATGGTTTTATGTGTAAATTTTTATGTGTGTGTGCATGAAGGATAGATACTGGCATTAGATATCTTCCATAGTTACTTCTCCACCTCTCTTTCTGAAACAGTCTTTCATTGCATCTAGAACTTAACAATTGTCTAGATTAACTGGCTGGACAATGTACATCAAGACCCTTTCCCATCTCTCCCTGATAATTCAAATATGAGATACCATTCCCAGGTTTATATAGATTTGCATGGGTTCCAGGAATCTGAATTTGGTCCTATGCTTTGAAATATAGAATTTAAAATTAATTCATGTGCATATTATCTTTATGCTTGATTTCAGTTAAGCTACTTAATATATTCTATTGTTCTTTCTAAAATGACTCCTAAAGTATTGTTAGGAACATTCAACCTAGGCTTTATTTTGGGGATACTATCCCCAAATATAGAGAAGTAGTATCTTGCCTGTTTATATGTAGAAAGGAGCCAGGTCCCAAGGAGTTGAAAAACTTGCAAACTTGCAAGACTTGGGAATCTCAGAAAGTTACACAATTCACAATTGCCTAAGAAAGGGTATAGAGTTGTCTCTTTCATATCTTCTCTCTAGCTTTCCAATCATCACAGGAACAAGTTGTTTTACTGAGCTTCTTTCTTTTCACCCAACATATCATTTGATATCCCTCAAGAAGTTCTTACTAGTTCCAAACCTGCTTGGGTTCCATTAACAGATGAGATGGGTAATATTCAAGATGATATGGATTCAGCAACGTAGTATGACAGTTCAAAAACATTTTGTTATTGTTCATGTTTTTAGTTATTTCATGTTGGTAAATCCAGTACTTGTTTATTCCCTGTGGCTAAAATTGTGAGTTGAATCTTTAGATGTCTTAAATCATTCCTTTCTTTGCTTCATTGTAATCTATGATAATGTGTTCAAACAAGGTTGCTTTGATTTTATTTTTTATTGTCTGAAATTTGAGCAAACCTAATTTGCAATTAGTCTAGGACATCATGAGCCTGGATTAGTGATTCATGGTTGAAATTGATTATAAATTTAATATTACAACAATTACAATATTAAGATTGTAAGTGAATGAAATTGATATTAATTGAAATGTTTTTATTACATTGCTGCTTTGGGCTACATGAATTCTAGTGGCAATGTAACCATGAATATAATAGTCAAGTGAAATAATATTAAGTTATCCTCCCAGTGTCCTGAGCAAAAATGTAAGAAAATTGGTTGTGTACCATAATAATTTTTGAGTTGCTCTTTAGATGTCTTAAATCATTCCTTTCTTTGCTTCATTGTAATCTATGATAATGTGTTCAAACAAGGTTGCTTTGATTTTATTTTTTATTGTCTGAAATTTGAGCAAACCTAATTTGCAATTAGTCTAGGACATCATGAGCCTGGATTAGTGATTCATGGTTGAAATTGATTATAAATTTAATATTACAACAATTACAATATTAAGATTGTAAGTGAATGAAATTGATATTAATTGAAATGTTTTTATTACATTGCTGCTTTGGACTACATGAATTCTAGTGGCAATGTAGCCATGAATATTCGTGTCAGTAAGTACCACCCCATAATAGTCAAGTGAAATAATATTAAGTTATCCTCCCAGTGTCCTGAGCAAAAATGTAAGAAAATTGGTTGTGTACCATAATAATTTTTCTCAGCTATAATAATTTATAAAATTTTCATGCAAAAATAATGGTGTTTTCAAATTTAAAAGAAGAATTAAGCCAAATATGCATACACGGGTTTGTAATCTTAAAACGGGGAGGTCGAGGCAGAAATTAGGCATTTCCAGGTCCTCTATCCGTTTACAAGTTCAAATCCATCAGTGATCCATGAGACCTAATCAGAAATTGAAAAAAAAAATGATGTGTTTGACTGCCTTGTTGCCAATTTATCCTTGCCACCCTAGCAGTCCTTCTTAATGTTTTGGTGATATACTGGGTTTTACAGTCATGATGTTTGAGAGCTAACAATCCTTTGCTAGGTTATGTAAATCTGCTTCGATTGGTTTCAGCAAATGAACTTGATCCAGTCTTTCACTCAGGGTAAGGCATGTACCTTGTTCGAATGTGTCCAGAAACACAAAGTTCTAGGATTATAGCTGAATTATTGGGAATGAAGCATTTGTCTTATGCCACTCATACTATTTTACCTGGGATAAATTCTGTGACAGAAAGTACAGAATTCCTCGAAAGCAGAATTTGTGAGTCTAAAATGACTAGCAGAGTTTAATACTGTCATTCCTATTGTGTGCATGTATTGTCCTAAGTTTGTGCCCTGATGAGATGTGTCCTTCCCTGCCTTTAGCTATAGTTACCAGGTAACTTCTTGTGGGTTCTAAGCCTCAGTATACACAATAAGCTCTTCCTCCATTGAGACTGCCATATCTACTTATTGAAAGAAATCTTCATTATTGAATAAAAATGCTGGAACTAGAGATGGAGAGATGGTTCATTGGCTATGAGTACTTGTTGCTCCTGCTGAGGGCCTGGGTTCAGTTACCAGCACATATGTAGCAACTCAAAACCTTTGGTAATTCTAGTCTCAGGGGATCCAAAGATCTTTTCTGACCTCTACAAGTATAAGGTTCACACATGACACACATATATTTAAGCAAAAATGCACATACATAAAATATTTCTTTAAATTGAAATTTTTAAAAACTAAAATAGCTCAGTTCTCAATAGAAAAATATAATTTTATAGCTCACTGACAGGGTTCTGATTGTATATGCCACCTACCATAGCAAAATAAGCCCTCTGCATACTTAAAGTTAGGCTACAGAGAAAGTGGTCTCAGTACAAGTTCCATTGGACAGAATGTTGGGTTGGAAGTAGATGTTTCTAAGGATAATGTTAGAAAGTAGCAGTCAGCACTATCCAGTGCTAAATATAACTATGTCTCTGCTTAGGACAAGCTTAGGAGAGTGTCGGATGTGGAGGGATTCTTTATAAGTTTCCATCTAGACTTATATGTTCTCAGACTACAGCTTGGACTGCTTGTGAGCCTTTGTTATTATGACAGTCACATAGGCATGAAGAATTTTACTTTGACAAAGCATTCCAACAATTCTCTCCATCAAAGCCACTTTGGTGGTAACTTTTATATTTCATAGTCATTTTAGCTTTAAATTATTTTAGTAATTTTTTTTTTGGACATTGAATGAAATAGCTTTGGAAGGCAAGAAAATATATTAGGTTCTCTGACTTCGGACACCATGGAGCTTCCTGCGGTGAACTCTCTAGGTACTCTTTTTCTATACGTTACTATTTTGATTCTTTGGAAATCTGTAGCCATGTGCTGTAATATATTCAATTTTCATGGATTGACAAATGCCAGGAAAAATAAGGTAAAGCAATTACTTATTTCTCAAGTGGTAAGAATACAGTTATGTACAGTTAGGGAATGTTTCTTAAAGGTATTGAGAAATAGAGGCTGTGATATTTTTTTCTGGGACAGGTGTACTTAGAAATTAATTTTGACTCATTAAAATCATTTTATTTTATATTAGATTTATTCTTTATTTACATTTCAAATGATTTCCCTTTTCTGGTCCCTCCCCCCATCAAATCCCATAAGCCCTCTCCCCTTCCCCTCTTCCCCATTCAACCCCCTCCCACTTCCCTGTCCTGGTATTCCCCTACACTGCTGCATTGAGCCTTACAGGACCAGGGGGTCTCTCCTCCCTTTGATGTCTAACAAGGTCATCCTCTGCTGCCTATGCCTCTGGAGCCATGTGATGATATTTTTTTCCCTGGGAGTTCTGGGACAAATACAATGTTGAGTGCTTGGCATTGAGACATATATAATATTGTTTTGTTTGTTTTCTTTTTCTTGCTTGGATATTACTAATTAAGTTATGTTTGTTTTTTGTTGTGTTTTTGTCTGTTTTCTCTTTTTTTTCCATAGTGAACCACTAGTAGAGATTGTAAAGCTCTGACTCTCCTAGTATCTTATATTAGATGGTTGGAGGATATTCCTCTCTCTCAATTATAAGCTAAAAACATACACAAACATTTATTATTATTATTATTATTATTATTATTATATTTTACTTTCATACCAGTTTCCCCTCCCTTCTCCCCTCCACACCCCTTGCTCCACCTCTCCACTTTCCTACCTCCCTCTTCCCTCACCCCCAGTCACACTTCCTCCATTTCTCTTCAGAAAAGAGCAAACCTCAAATGTATGCTTACATTATAGTTTGAGTCTGCTCTTGGACTTCTGTGTGTCAAAGGAACTTAGTCTGAAAGGAAGGATTATTAATAAGATTTTCATGAAATAGTAAAACAACTGGTGGAGAAATTTTAGAAAATGCTGCCCATGAATTCAGAAGACTTAACTTTTTATTTTATGATTCTAATTGTTTTCTAAATACAAGTTGTGCTTACAGAAACACTGGAATTTGACTATCAGCAAAGAGTGAAAATTTGAGCTAATGACTGGATGGCTTTCCTAGTTGTAATATCCTGGTGGCTTTATTTGTTGATACAATCAAGACTCATGTGATAGGTATCTAATATCTTGTATAAACATTAAAGTATATAAATAATTGAATTATAGAAAAAGAAACCAAAGTGTAGATCTAATTAAGCAAAAGCAAACTGTGGACAATTTTGTTGTTTCATTATAGAAATGGGTAAAATATTAATAGACATTTCTATTACCCAAAAACTTTTTATAGGTTTTCATGAATTCAAATACTGTACTAAGAATAGGTTCCACATTTAAAATTTGTTATTTAATATGGTACTTTGAAATGCTCCCAAGGAATTCTTTGGCTTTCCCCCTTCATCAGGATGAAAGTGTTACAAGCTTTGTAGATTATATTTTATATCTATAAATAACACAAAATTTGACCTTGGTGAAATTACTATGAAATGAAAAAATCATTTTAATTTTTAAAAAACTGTCTAAATACTCAAGACACAAATAGCAAGTCAAATGATTCCCAAGAAGAAGAAAGGAGAGGACCCTGGGCCTGTAAAGATTGCTTCCAGTTTAATAAAGAAACCGAGGGGGGAGGGGGAATTATTGGGGAACAGATGGGGGGGAGAGGAACTATGGGAACTATGGTGGGTGGGAACTGGGAAAGGGGAAAGCCTTTGGAATGTAAACATAGAATATAGAAAATAAAATTAAAAAAAAAAAATTACTGTCTTACTAATAAGGCATAGGAGAGGATGAGTCAGGAGCTCTCATTGGTTGGTTGTTGTGATAGTTATTGTTACATGGTTGTTTTGTTCTTTCACACAGCATCTTTTGCAGTAGAAGTTGATGTCAAACTCTCTATGTAGCTGAGGAAGACATTGACCTTATGATTTTCCTAAGTGTACCTCCAAAGCACCGTCCTGACAGGCTTACAGTACAATGTCTGGCATAAAATGCTTATTCTTTAAACAAGTGGAGAGACATGGTAAGAAACAGTATTTTCTGTGGCCCTGTGACATAGTTCATGAGCCAAGGATAGACTTTCAAACTTATGGTGTAGATGTGGTGAAAACTTACTATTACTTCCTCTTAATGTAACTGCCACTATTCTTTCTGTTCATGTCATACCCCTGTTTGGAGAGCTGCTCCACAAATACTTACATGTCGTTGCAGAAGTTTGTAACCAATGTGGTTCCTGAAGTGTCTTCAGCCCCTTCAAACTGAATGACTTTGTACTAATCCTCCAACTGGTACTATCCTGAACAGGGGAGGGTGACAAAACCCTGCCAAGAATGTTTTAATGTTGGATGTTGGGTGTTGGATGTGAGGTGGACACAGTCTTTTCTAATAGTAATGAAGGTAGAGGATTGAGAATGGTATGCCCTAGCCATGGAAAAAGAGAAGGTCTAGAATTTTAAGTTTCATGTCTCCTTTTCTTCAAAAAAATTGGTTTTCCTTTCTAATAACTTAAGAGTCAAAGTCTTGGTCATTAGTCCAAATGATCTCGGTATTACTTCACACTTTTATAAACACCTCTGGGTATGGGTAAGTGCTTTTAGTTCTCTAAGTTCTTCATCTGTCCAAATTGAAGTAAGGAGTTTTACCATATTTGCTTCCAGTTTTACAAAGCTAGATTGATGAAATTTCATTTAGTGATATACCCTTTTATCACATTCAACAGTACTGAAATTCACTTCCAACATTTTCCAAAGAAGAATTTTATTTGTAAGAGAGATAAATGGCTATTTAATGATTTTCAACCAAACTCTTCCATTTGAAAAATACAAATAATTGTTTATATATTAATTATAATTTAATTGAGGCACACTATTGTAGAGAAATATAATCAGGATATGCATTTTATTTAGTAATTGCAGTGGGTGCTTAGAACCTACATGTAGATGTCTTACATACAGTATAGCAAAACAGTATAGCATACATCACTATGTAACATTGTCTTCACCAGCAGGGACTCTACAATCGTTAGCACAGAGAATGCAATGAGTTAGTGTGAGTTTTCACATTAGGTCAGAAGATGGAGACACATGGCATGCATAACTCAGAAAAGGAAGGGGCAGAAATGATGAAACCGTAAATCTTTGAACAGAACCATAGAGATGATGAAGTTTCTCTTTGACACATTTGATACAACACGCTCAAAGACTTGGTGTACTAAAGAATTTTTTAGAAGCATTATAATTCTATTTCATTTTTCATTATCAGTGAGAGTACATGACTGGACTACTACTCTGCACACCCAAGACTTTAATTACATATATGCTGTGCCTCTATCAGTGGACATACAACATCCTTAGTCCCATACCGCCTTAAAATATAACATTAAAATATTAAAAGATGACATTCAAGTCTTGTTCTATCTTCATAAGATAGTGATTTAAAATTTATCATGGTAAAACACTTTTCTGTTTTAATCTGCATCAATCTCTGCTGATTTCACTCATTGCAGAGTCACGCATAGATTCTACAGGGCTCATTGAGAGGAAAAATTGTGCTAAATTGAGGACAGATATTCTAATTGAACTATGGATTAATGTGTGATGATACACAGAGTGCCTAGAATAAAGTTAATGGTGTAGAAAAGACAAATTTCAATTAGTCTAAAGTGTTTATAATTACAGCATTGATTCTGTTAAGAAAAGCTTTGTATGTATGCATGTGTGGTATGCATGTATGTGTAGGTTTGTAGAGAAAATATTCATATAATCTCATTCAATCAGATAATCTATCTATCATCTATTTTTTTCATTCATTCGTTTTCAAAATTAGGCACAGTCCCATATGACCTAGGCAAGTATTCCAGGAAGATCTTGAATTTCTGATCTCTTAGCCACTATTTCCAGAGTGCTGGCACTACACATGTGCACCATTCTACCTGGCTTCAGATATTCTCATACTTCATTTACTATTGTGAGAACTAATTTATAGTGTTTGCCAATTAAAACATCCCCCAAAGCACTGGCTACACTTATCTGCAGTCACTACCTTAATAATCTGTCAGGAGGCTTTGCCAAGTGATCTTCCAAGGGACACTCATTTATAAATTAGTAGAGAGAGGAGGTGCTAGATGGCATCAGTGTGGATGCCACAGTAAAGTTCTGTCAGTCTAAAACAAATGTAAAGTCTGTTGGTGACATTCCAAATTGCTCTTCTTACTCTCTCTTTGGGTTAATGAAATTAGTAGTGCAGTGTTTTGTGGAATACTCTGCCATGAGTACTACTCATGTGGACGGATGGATCCAGTGGAGTGCGACCACAAACTTGCTGTGTAACTGCTACTTTTCTTTAATATCCCCACTGCCTTTTCTGTAAATTTGAGTGATAATAGCATGCTCCCTTCAAGTGGTTAGCAACCAATAACATATCACCTATCATTCACCCATATTTTGATCCTAAGCAAGTGCTCACTCTTGGGGAGGGTGTGTGTGGATATGCTAACAACTCATTATATACTTGAATTAAATCCTCAAAAAATAAATTTAAAAATATTGTATTATGACTGCCTATTCTGACACCAATGGGAATGGAGGTGCTTGGTCCTGTAGAGGCTTGGTGCCCCAGATGCTTGATGGCTCACCCCTCAGGAAGCTCAGAGGTGGGTAGGTGGGGGAGCACCCTCTTACAGGTAAAGGGGAGGAGATGGGGTAGAATGTTTGTGGAAGGGAGACCAGGAAGGGAGATACATTTGAAATGTAAACAAATGAAATGATTGATAAACATGAAAATATTGTATTTTAAAGCAAATTGAGCTACTAAGAATGTTTTAATTGTTTTTGAAAACACACACACACACAAAGACAATAATGGTTTGTTTCTTCATATGCTCATGCTTTTAAAGGGACTCTGCATCTTGGTCACTGAATTCAATCCAAGACCCTAGAATATGCAGCCTTTGCTCTGTGTTCAGGGATAAGGAAAGTCGATAGAGCTTTCCCCTGTGTGTCCTTACACTGTGTCTGTGTAAGTCTATCCCAGTATCTCCTTCCTTTGCTTCTTGCTTCTTTTGGCCACCTAGTGCCCAGTGAGATCTGGAACCTATTTCTTTCTCTGGTACACACTCCTTGGCATGCTTTACACTATTTAGCAAAGTAGATGATTTCAAAGGTCTTAGTGGCTTTGAACTTTTAAGTGTATATTTTCAACAGATGGCCCCTATATTTCTGCTTTGAGATATCTCTATTGGTCATCACCAGGAGTGTGTTCATCTTTTTAAGCTGTGCATGGGCCATTTTGTACAAGAAGAGTAGGGATGTAGATGGGAAAGGGGAGGATTGCTTCTCAAATATAATCAATTTAAGCAATATTTTAATCATCAGGGAAATGTCTCTTGGTGCCAATCATGTACCATTCTGTCTATCCCCCAGCAATCACAGTGAAAATGTGCCCTAAGGAACAAATTGGTTTTCACAGGTGTAACATCCATGGAACGATGCTTATTCTTCTGCAGCAGAAAGGCAAATTGGAAACTCTTGGAAAAATAAACCTTCCAGTCTCAAAAATTCTGACACCTAAGTAATGTTAGTTATTGAATTTAGCATTTTTTAAAGCATTAAACAGTCAAAGGAGAAATCATCCTTGAGTGAGCCAGTATTTTTGTTTGTTATGTATTTGTGAGACTTATCATGTAGTAGCTCCATGAGTCCTGATTGCAGAAAATTAACATTGAACTGCAATAATCTAGGCACTTTGATACTTGGCTCCTAGTTGGTCAAAATATTTGGTATTAGGAAATGTTGCCTTGTTGAAGGAGATACATCACTAAAATGTAATGTATATTTTCAAAGACTTACAGTCTTCTCTGTGTTCTCTCCTATGCTTCCTGCTACTTATGAAGCAATATGCAAGCTGCAAGCTCTCAGATGTTTCTGTAACTGTGGCTTTTCCCTGTCATCACAAACTACAACCTTCTCAAACTGTAAGACCATTAAACATTTCTTTTATAAGTTTCCTTGGTCATGGCATTTCCAAAAATCTAAGTCAACATTGTTCTTTCACAGTAGTAAAAAGGTAATTGGGGTAACTATTATATATTTTAGTGTTCACAATTTAAAGATGTCATAATTTGATATATTAAATGTCCTGAACATGGATGTAATTGTTAAAATAGCAACACAACTCAAGTCTTCAAATGATATGAGTTTGTCAACCAATGCTACTAGTAAAGTAATGACAGATTTGTAAAACCATATTTTGTCAGATATTACTTAAAATCCTTCATTGAAAGTTTATTTCATTCTCTTCTACTTGAAGTTACACCAGGAAAATGCATGTGAATGCAAAATAACAATTTCATGTTGGTTTCCATTCAAGCTGAGTCTGTGTGCAAATTGGACTCAACTTCAGGCTCAAGAGTACTTATAGTAGTTCACTATTATAAGCTCACTATTCAAATAATTAAAATATATGCAAGAATAATGTATCCAAGATTAAGAAGACAATAAAACTTGAAAATTCTTTATTTCTTCTTAAACTTACAAGTATCCTTTGCAAGACACTGAATAGGGGATTTGCAATGCTTAAATAATAAAATTCTCTGCCAAGTAAATACCTCAAATAAAGTTCTTGAAATATACACATCGATTGTGGTAATCTTTTTCCCCCAAAACAACTCTCTGGATTAAAATATTAGGCTCCAAAAGACAATTACAAATCTAGTAATTACATGGATGGACCTGGTCAAAACTAGGAGTCCAAAAGCAATCCCAAATTCCATGAGTCTGGGTGAAACTCCACAGCTCCACATCATCACTGGTAGTGATGTGGAGCTGAGGACTGTTGATCAGAATGCCAAGGAGATAGGAGAAGTTGGAGCAGGGACAATAAGTCAGTATATATTGTGCACATATATGAAATTGCTGGCTAACCGAATTAGTCAATAAAGAAAGCAGAAAAAAATCAAGTTGTGTTGAATGTCAACATCATTAAAAGAGGAAAGCAGGATACTACCTATTATTTTTATTGAGCTGATATAAATCAACTCTAAATCTGCTGTCTGTAACATGATTTATTTTATGTCAATAAAATTGTGAAATGATAGCTTCACTTATTACTTGAAAGCAAGCAGATGAACTAGTCAAATAATTGTAATTAAGGTAAGTGCTAAGTAATAGCACAAGCTTGATACAATTTAGAAGAACAAACCATGGCTCTGTAGCATATTTTGAAAGATTTTTTTTGTAGGAAAGTATACAACTCCTGAGCATATTTGTTTGTTTACTTTCTATCTTTATGGCTTCTTTATACATGTCTGTTAAGCCCTGTTGTTATTCAGTGTGCAACTGAGATGACTGATAAAATAAATGAGAAGAGAAAAATACATCAGAATCTGTTTTTAATTTCCTTTCTATCCTGATTGCTTGCAGTGTGTGTTTGCAAAAGCATGAAATTATGACACCCTTCTGTATCAGGACTGTCACTCTCTCCTTCAGTTCTCAGTGCCAGAAATATTTTTTGAGACCTGTTCTCAAAGAAAGAAGAATAATAATTTTGAGAAGAAAAGGAAGAAAGACTTGATTTTGCTTTTCAAACACTCTACTGTAGGTACGCTTATGTTTTCTCTAATGAAGCATTTCCTGTGACAGGTGAAATTTTATGTTTTCTAAGCTTAGTCTTTCCTCTTCACCCCTACTTTGTTTGTTGTCTGTTTCTTTCTTTCTTCTTGTCTTTTTCAATCTCCATCCTTTTCATTTCTTCCTTATTTTACATTGTGAACCAGCAATTAATCCAGGCTAATAATTAGGGGATTTGTCCAGTTGTATTTTCAGGAAAGACTGCATATGCCTTTCCAGTCTTCTCCCCACACTCAGCTTGGATCATCCAAAATATGTCGAGTCCAATCGATGATTAGGGCAGAGACTTTGATAGTTTTTTTCCTAGTTATTTTACCAGGTCTTTACCTGCTATCCAGTGGTTATTTAAATATAAACAAAAATGCTGTAAGCTGTGCAGCCTGGGAAAGCCATACACCTCCTTTAAGTATCAATGAATATTTGGCATATAATGTTCTGATGAACACTAAGAATAAGCTGATTAGCCAAACAAGTCTCATGGTGTGTGTGTGGGGGGGAGGTGAGTTACTACCTAAAATGACACCAAGACAAGGCACATATGGAATCTGGGTGTTTCAAAGTACACTAAGAAACTCATTGTTAGAATAACTGAGAAAAATTTTGTTAGGATTTAGCCACAAGAATGAAATGGTCAGATTTTCTTTTTGACCCAAAGGTTAAATTTGATTTAGTAGAGAAGTACATGACCAATCAGGAATTTTAGTAGGAGATGTTGTTAGTGTTGCCCAAGGGCTCAGATGGAGGCATTGGTGTTATTGTCAAAGAAGTGGAAATGAGCAAGTTGATGTAACATATTGAGAGGGAGGAGAACTACATTGTAGCATCTACACTCCTGAGCTCCCCCATCAGATGAGTAGACTCTACTTGCTAAGAAATAAGAGAACAACTGAGCACTACACAGAATGGGAAGATGGATATGGTTCTCATCATGGTGAACTAGAGACAGGATTCAATTTTCAAGGAGAGATGCTGAATAAGCAAATTGGTTTGAGGTCCAAAAGAAAAATTTAGATTTAGAAACTAGGAAGCTAATGGCTGAACATGCATGTGGATACTTTGAAAAGTGTACTGCAGTATACTAAAAAGGAGAGAAACATAGGAGAGGGATCTTGTGTTGATTCCATTTAAGGATGAAAGTTAGTTGTATGAATTTCAGTAAAGCACTCTGAAATGAGACAAGTCTGTTCAATTTAAATAGCAAGCATTGGTTAATATTAATTAATATTTCTATATTAATTAATAAACTAATGGATTAAATTGGGTTGTATTGGATGGGGAACTAAATGCCATCCAAGGGAGAAGTGGTACTGTGATAATCTATTTATAAAAAAAAACAAAGGTAAAAGCTGTATGTATTTGGTGGATTTCTCGAGATGTACAAAGAATAAAAATACAGTTTCTAGAAAACTATGATAGGAATTATAGCACATTGTGTTATTGATAAGAAGGATAAAATGGACAGTGAAGTACTGGAATATGGAGAAGCCCAAAGAAACACAAAAGCTGCTGTTGAACATAGAAGGTATGGTTCTTCTTTCTAAAAAGAAGTAACATGTCAGAGACAGACGGCTAAAGATAGAAAGGCCTTGAAAGTGGTTTTGTTGTAGAGGTGGGTGTATAGAAACGTGGGAAAGTTCAGGTCAAACCATATTGCCTTGTTGCTTCTTCTCATTCCACTTATACATGTGAAGAGAGAGAGAGACAAAGACAGAAAGAGAGAGATACAAAGAGACAAAAACAGAGGTAAAGAGATGGAGACATAGAGAGAGACAAAGACAGAGGCAGAAATAACAGAGAGTAAAAAGGAGAGAGACAGACAAAGAGGATGAGGACAAATAGACACAAAGACAGACTGAGAGAACAAAAATGTATGTAAGAGTTAAGAGTTTTGTTTTTTTAATCTTGTGGTATTCATCTGCACTCTGGACCTAAGCCTGTCCCACAGCCCTCTGTGCAGGAATCCTGCCAGAAGAGAGCTGGTCTCTCAAGGAGTAATGACATACCTAAAAACACAGACCCACAGGCCCATGGAAGGGACAAGCTCCAGTCAAAGACAATAAGACCAGCTAGCACCACAGATAATCAGATGTCAAAAGACAAGCACAAGGACCTAAGCAATAGAAACCAAGGTTATTTGTCACCATCTTAATCCAGTTCTCCCACCACAGCTAGTCCCAGACCCCAATAAATGAGAGGAGCAAGACTCTGATTTGACATCATGTCTCAATATGATGATGGAGGACTTTAAGAAGGACATAAATAACTCCCTTAAAGCAACACAAGAGAACTAAGATAAACAGGTAGAAGACATTAAAGAGGAAACACAAAAATCCCTTAAAGAATTACAAGAAGACACAACCAAACAGGTGAAGGAATTGAACAAAACCATCCAGGATCTAAAACTGGAATTAGAAACAATAAGGAAATCACAAACAGAGACAACCCTGGAGATAGAAAACCTAGGAAAGAGATCAGGAGTCATAGATGCAAAGATCACCAAAAGAATAGAGAATTCAGGTGCATAAGATAGAACAGAAAACATTGACAGAAGAGTCAAAGAGAATGCAAAATGCAAAAAGCTCCTAACTCAAAACATCCAGGAAATCCAGAACACAATGAGGAGATCAAACCTAAGGTATAGAGGGTAAAATTATAAAAGAAAACTTCCATAGCCTAAAGAAATAGATGCCCATAAACATACAAGAAGACTACAGAACTCAAAATAGATTGAGACAGAAAATAAATTCCTTCCATAACATAATAATCAAAACACCAAATGCACAAAACAAAGAAAGAATATTAAAAAGCAGTAAGGGAAAAAGTCAAGTAACATATAAAGGCAGATCTATCAGATTTACACCAGACTTTTCACCAGAGACTATAAAAGCCAGAACATCCTGGGCAGATGTCATACAGACACTAAGAGAACAGAAATGCCAGCCCAGACCATTTTACCCAGCAAAACTCTTAATTTACATAGATGGAGAAACCAAGATATTCTATGACAAAACCAAATTTACACAATATCTTTCAACAAAACCAGCCCTACAAAGGATAATAGATAAAAACTCCATCACAAGGAGGGAAACTATACTCTAGAAAAAGCAAGAAAGTAATGTTCTCTCAACAAACACAAAAGAAGATAACCCCACGAACATAATTCCACCTCTAACAACAAAAATAACAGGAAGTAACAATCACTTCTTTAACATCTCTTAACATCAATGGACACAATTCCTCCAATAAAAAGACATAGACTAACCAACTGGATAAATAAACAGGATCTAGCATTTTGCTGCATAGAGGAAACAAATCTCAGTGACAATGACAGCCACTACCTCAGAGTAAAGGGCAGTAAAAGAGTTTTCCAATCAAATTTCCCTCAGAAAACAACCTGAAATAGCTATTCTAACATTGAATAAACCAAAAGTTATTATAAACGATAATGAAGAACATTGTATTCATGTCTACGGAAAAATAAATAAAGATGAACTCTCAACTCTGAATGTCTATGCTCCAAATGCAAGGGCACCCACAATCATAAAAGAAACTTTCCTAAAGCTCAAAGGACACATTGCACCTCACACAATAATAATGGGAGACTTCAACATCACATTCTCATCATTGGACGGATCATGGAACCAGAGTCTAGAGACACAGTGAAACTAACAGAAGTTATGAGCTCAATGGATTTAACAGATATCTATTGAATATTTCATTTTAAAACAAAAGAATACACTGATGTTTCAGCACCTTCTCCAAAATTGACCATATACTAAGTCAAAAAAGAAGCCTCAAGTGATACAAACAAATTGCATCCTATCAGATCACCATGGACTAAGGCTGGGCATCAACAACAAGTAAAACAAAAGAAAGCCCACATACATGTGAAAACTGTGCTACACTCTACTGAATAATAATGTGGTCAAGGAATAAATAAAGAAATTAAAGACTTTTTAGAATTCAAAGAAAATGAAAACAGTGCTAAGAGGAAAACTCATAACCCTGAGTGCCTCCAAAAAGAAACTAGAGAGAGCATACACTAGCAGCTTATCAATACATCTGAAAGATCTAGAACAAAAAGAAGCAAATATACCCAAGTGGAGTAGACCACAGGAAATAATCAAACTGAGGAATAAAATCAACAACAAGTAGAAACAACAACAACAACAACAACAACAACAACAACAAAAAACTATTCATAGAATCAACAAAACCAGGAGCTGGTTCTTTGAGAAAATCAACAAGATAGATAAACTCTTAGCCAGACTAACCAGAGGGTACAGAGACACTATCTAAATTAACAAAATCAGAAATGAAAAGGGAGATATAACAACAGAAACTGAGGAAATTAAAAAATTAATCAGATCCCACTACAAAAGACTGTATTTAACAAAACTGGAAAATCTGGATGAAATGGACAATTTTCTAGAAAAATACCAAAAAGTTAAGTTAAACCAGGATTAGGTAAGCCATCTAAACAGTCCCATAATCCCTAAAGTTATAGAAGCAGTCATTAAAAGTATCCCAACTAAAAAAAATTAAATAAAGATCTCCAATGCTGGTGGATTGGCAGGATTAATATGGTAAAAATAGACATCTTACCAAAAGCAATCTACAGATTCAGTGCAATCCCCTCAAATTTACAACTCACTTCTTCATATAACTAGAAATAGCAATTAGGAAATTCATTTGGAATTCAAAAACCCAGAATAGTGAAAACAATTCTCAACAATAAAAGAATTACTGGGAGAATCACCATCCCTAACCTCAACCTGTATTACAGAGCAATAGTGGTAAAAACTGCATGGTATGGGTACAGAGACAAGCTGGTAGGTAATCAATGAAACAGAATCAAAGACATACAAATAAATCCACAGACCTATGGCCAATTGATCTTTGACAAAGAAGCTAAAACCATTCAGTGGAAAAAAGACAGTATTTTCAGCAAATGGTGTTGGCTGAACTGGAGGTAGGCATGTATAAGAATGCAAATCAATCCATTTTTATCTCCTTGTAGAAAGCTCAAGTCCAAATGTATCAAGGACATCCACATAAAACCAGATACACTGAAACTAATATTAGAGAAAATAGGAAAGAGCCTGAAATACATGGGCACAGGGAAAAAAAATTCCTGAACAGAACATCAATGGGACTATGTTCTAAGATCAAGAATCAAGCAATGGGATATATTGGATATTAGCCCTCTGTCAGATGTGGGGTTGGTGAAAATCTTTTCCCAATTTGTTGCTTGCTGGTTTGTCCTTTTGACAGTGTTCTTTGCCTTACAGAAACTTTGTAATTTTATGAGGTCTCATTTGTCAATTCTTGATCTTAGAGCATACGCTATTGCTGTTCTGTTCTGGAACTTTCCCCCTGTGCTGATGTCCTCAAGGGTCTTACCCAGTTTCTTTTCTATTAGTTTTGGTGTGTCTGGCTTTATGTGGAGGTCCTTGATCCACTTACCCGAGAAAAGCAAATAACCCTATTAAAAATGGGGTACAGAGTTAAACAAATAATTTTTACCTGAAGAACTTAGGATGGCTGAGAAGCACCTTAAGAAATGTTCAACATCAGTAGTCATTATCAAATGACAGTAGCAAATCAAAACAACTCTGACATTTCACCTGACACAGTCAGAATGGCTAAGATCAAAAACTCAGAAGACAGCAGGTGTTGGCAAGGATGTGGGGAAAGAGGAACACTCCTCCACTGCTGGTGGGATTGCAAGCTGGTACAACCACTCTGGAAATCAGTCTGGCGGTTCCTCAGGAAACTGGGCATGACACTTCTGGAGGACCCAGCCATACCACTCCTGGGCATGTACCCAGAAGATTCCCCAGCATGCAATAAAGATACATGCTCCACTATGCTCATAGCAGCCTTATTTATAATAGCCAGAAGCTGGAAAGAACCCAGATGTCTGTCAATGGAGGAATGGATACAAAAAAAAATGTGGTATATATACACAATAGAGCACTATTCAGCCATTAGAAAGAATGAATTCATGAAATTCTTAGATAAATGGATGGAGCTGGAGAACATCATACTAAGTGAGGTAACCCAGTCTCAAAAAAATACCCATGGTATGAACTCACTGATAAGTGGATATTAGCCTAGAATCTTGGAATACCCAAGACACCATCCACATACAAAATGATGTCTGACAAGAAGGAGGTAGTGGCCCCTGGTTCTGGAAAGGCTCAGTGCATCATTGTAGGAGAATACCAGAACAGGGAAGTGGGAAGGGGTGGATGGGGGATCAGAGGGATGGAAACGGGCATTTGGGACTTTTGGGGGGGAGTCAGGAAAGGGGAAATCATCTGAAATGTAAATAAAGAATATATTGAATAAGGAAAGTTATATCAAGAGAAGATAAACTACACAAAGGGGGCCAAAAAAATTAATAAATGGGACCTCATAAAATTGCAAATCTTCTGTAAGGAAAAGGACACTGACAGTAGGACAAAAGTATATCCAATAGATTGGGGAAAAGACCTTTACTAACTCTACATGCAATATAGGACTAATATTCAATATATACAAAGAACTCAAGAAGATAGACTCCAGAGAATTAAATAACACTATATTAAATGGGGTTGAGAGCTAAACAAAGAATTCTCAACAGAGAAACTCTGAATGGCTAAGAAGCACTTAAAAAATATTCAACATTCTTAGTCATCAGGAAAGCTCAAAGAAAAAAATTCCACCTCACACCAATGGCTAAGGTCAAAAACTCAGGTGACAGCAGTTACTGTCAAGGATATGGAGAAAGAGGAACACTACTTTATTGTTGGTGGTATTGTAAGCTGGTACAACTCCTCTTGAAATCGTTCTGGTGGATCCTCAGAAAATTGAACATAGTCTACCTGAGGACCCAGCTATACTACCCCTGGACATATACCCAAAAGATGCTTCAACATATAACAAGGACATCTGCTCCATTATGTTCATAGCTGCCTTAATTATAATAGTAAGAATCTGGTTAGAACCCATATCTCCTTCAACAGAAATGGATACAGAAAATGTGGTACATTTGCACAATGCTGTACCACACAGTTATTAAAAATAATAAATTCACAAAATTCTGAGGCAAATGGATGGAACTAGAAAATATCATCCTAAGTGAGGTAACCCAGTCACAAAAGAACACACACATTATGCACTCACTGGTAAGTGGACATTAGCACAAAAATTTGGTATACCCAAGATACAATACAGAGACTACCTGAATATCAAGAGGAAGGAAGACAAAAGTGTGGATGTTTCCTTCCTCCTTAGAAGGGGGAATAAAATACTCACAAGAAAAAATATGGAGACAAAGTGTGGAGCAGAGAATGAAGGAAAGGCTACACAGGGACTTCCTCACCTGGGGCTTTATCCCATATACAGACACCAAACCCAGACACTATTGCTGATGCTAAGAAATACTTGTTGACAGGAGCCTGATATAGCTGTCTAATGAAAGGCTCTTTTAGAACCTGACTAATACAGAGGCCAAACACTGGACTGAGTGAGAGGTCTCCAATGGAGGAATTAGAGAAAGGATTGAAGGAGCACTAGGTGTTTGCAAGAACAACAATATCAACCCACCAGATCCCGCAGAACTCCCAGGAACTAAACCATCAAGCAAAGAGTACATATGGAGTCACCCATGGCTCTAGCTGCATATGTAGTAGAGGATGGCCTTGTTGGCCTTCACTGGGAGGAGAGGTCCTTGGTCTTGAGAAGGTTCCATGCCCTAGTGTAGGGGAATGCCAGGGCGAGCAGGCGGGGGTGGGTGAGCACCCTCATAGAATCATGGGGAGGGAGAATGAGATAGGTTGTTTCCAGTGGGGAAATTGGGAAAGGGGATGACATTTGAAATGTAAATAAATAAAGTAACCAATAAAAAAGAAATTCAAATTAAAGTTATGTCTAGATATTACTTCACCTCAGGTAGTGTGGCTATCAACAAGTAAAAACAGACAACAAATGCTAAGGAGGATTTGAAGAAAGAGGAATCTCTACACATTGCTGGCAGGAGTGTGAAATAGTATAGGCTTTTGGAAATTAGTATGGAGATTCGTAAAAATTTTTGAGTTACCATAACTACAGCTAAACGATCTGGGGAATATACCTGAAGGTCTTCAAGTCAACATAGCACAGAGATACTTGCACACTCATGATATTATTTCAATATTCGCAAAAGCCAAGATACAGAACCAGGAGTACTATCAACAGATGGCTAGGTATAGAAGACATGGTAGAAACACACAATGGAATTTTATCCATTTATAGAGAATGAAATGTTTACATTTGTAGGAAAATAGAGAGAACTTAAAAAGTGTTAAGTGAAACAAGCCAGACTCAAACAATTCTCTTACATGCAGGATCTAGATTTAAATATGTGTGTATGTGTGCACACATGAATATTTATGTTTCTGACATGAAGTGCAAAGAGGACTATCAGAAGGGAGGAACTGGCCAATTGCTTTAAGACACCAGACCTTTATGTGCAGTACAATATTACTCAGATCCCCCCAAAAGAATTTTCTATTAAAGAGAAAAAATATACTCATGGATTTTAGAATTAATGAGGTATGAGCATATTTTTAAAAATTGGTTAATGGTTACCTAGGGAAATAGAATATACAAAGGTTTAGAAAAGTTCTAATTTCATTGATAAAGTAAAAGTGCATTAATCTATCTTGTGTTTAAGCAAAACTTGACTGTCAATATCCAAGAACAGAGAAAACAAATATTAACAGAAATAATATACTATATATGGTGTATGCTAAAAAAATAGAAGAGGAAGGAAAAGCTAAGGTTAAGTTGGATTTTGAAAAGAACAATATGACATGGATATTTAGAAAAAAAATTACTGCTGTCCTGAGGAGAACAGCTTAAGAGGTAAATTGGAGACAGAATGTGTTCCATAAAATTCTGGATACCATTAGCACACAAGAAGACCATAGACAGAAAGGAGAGATTCGGGGACTATTCTGAGTGTGGTTGGAAGAAGAAGGTGTGGCCTAAGGTGAGGCCATCAGACAGATGCTTTAATTGGCATAGCAATCACCCAAGCTGATGTATAACTTGATTATGTGGGCTGTAATTGCAAGAACTTCATGGAAGCAATTTGCAATACTCACACTAAAAAAAAATCAATAATAAAATGAAAGCAATAATAATGATGTCTACTGAATGTGTTGATAGTAATTAAGCTGATTCATCTCTATTATCATAATAAAAGGCATATTACTGCCTCAGCTTTTTTACTGTACAAAGTGAAATTACAAGGGATATCAGATCAAAGAAGTGGTCCTATAGAAAAGAGAATGCACAACCTTAGCTACTATTTTACACTGCTCATTCAAAACAGTGACGCCTATGAATTTTCTATGAAAAGATGAAAAAATGTGTAGATGAGGCTGATAGTGAAACTCCCAAGTGAATGCAGGCAGAACAATGGAAGACAACAGTGACATCTTAAGTATTCCTTTGCTACTCCAAGAAAAATATTCTTTCCTGCCTTTCTCAGTGATTAAACCTCTGCATGGGTAACTAAAATGACAACCCATTAGTCTACATGCTAAAAGATCATAAATATGGGTTTTGAGGAGGGTGGGCACACCACCTGCATCTATAAATGTGTCAGCAGTGCCTGTTACTTCTTACTAGTGATATGTCTACAGGTCCCAATCATTCGCTGCCCCTACTTTTTGTGGTGTTACAAAGCAAATAAAACTTATCATAATCTTAATATAGAAAAAAACCCAAAACCAAACCTATTTGCCCTTCTAATTGAACTAGTCTGGAAGAGAAATTTACCTCCCCTGAGAAATGCAAAACAGTGAAGCACACAGCAGGCTCCCAGGCTGCAGGTGCATCTGTGTGAAGAGAAGGATGTGGGAAGGGAAGAAATAGGAAAAGCTTCTCAGTGCTATCGATCTGACACTGGTCTTGAGTGGTGACAAGAATTTAGATGAACCTTAAGAAGCACAAAGTCATCTTTGGGTAAAGGGATGTGTGTCTGTGCCAGTCCCATGGACACCCCAAGTTGATTCTTACTGATTTCTACTATGACTACCGGTGCACTAGACTGCTTATAGTACATGGACGACCAATCAAGCTACATATATTGTTATTTATCTTATCCCACATGAGAGTAAATAAATTCACAAAGTTTCCATCTTTCTAGGGATTTACGTAAGGCATTTCTTAGAGAAAGAGAATCATGTATCAGTGACACACCCATGCTGCTGTAGTGAGTGAACTGACTAAGGTGAATTTGCCACTGAAACGTGTGAGGAGGGAAGTGCTCCACGGCATTAATATCTATTGAAATAGCCTTTTAGTGTACACAGAGCAAGACCACTGCTGATGCATGTCTGTGGCATTAAGGTAGCAATTATGCTAGGATTTCCATTAAGGCCCTCATTTTTCAGGTTTTCACACTTAAGTCAGAATCTATCCTTAGAAAATAATGAGACAAACTCTCAGCTGAGGGAATTTGACTTTACAACACTGACCAAAAGTCACCTATTGCTTTTGTGCCCACGAATCCTCACAAATACAAAAGAGACATGAAAACATTGTGAATGGTTGAGCTCATTCATGAGAGTATTATAGCATAAAAATTAAAGTTAAAATGAAATTCTCTATGTTTAATGAAGATGGGCAGAGAAATGATAGCATCATTAGAAAGATTAAAATATAAGCACATAGAAGTTTTGTTATCTGGCTACTACAGCAGCACCTTTTCTGTGCTATTTCATAGGTATCTGCAGCATGAATCCTAAAATGACTGTTCCTTCCACTAAGAAGGCAGCACAAACCCAACTAGCTGCAGCAGGAAGAATCACCCTTGACAATTCAGGAGACAGTAGATAAATAAGTATGCACACACCATCCTCGATTAACTCGTGATAGATCTCCAAGAGCCTGTAGAGTCCATGGGATCAATAATCCATTACAGTTCATACTGGTGACTAAATGACCTTGGGAGTTGGTGCTGGCATCTGAAATTTTTTGCCCTTAAGCCATGGCTTGTAATAAATCCAGAGTTTCTCTCTGGCATCAACATGTGGCTGCAATAAGGGGTTCTTTAATCAGCCTCTAAGGATGGAATAAAGAACTAGAGAATTCAAACACAATGAATGAAAGGATGAACAGCTTCCTCCCCCACCCCCAGTTACTTATTCATTCCTTAAGACTTCCTTATGCCAACAAGATTCTTTTTATGTGGAGCTTATTCAGTTCTGTCTGACCATGTCATCCCCTCTGATCTCTAACTGGAGTTGATGGTATTTGTTTTCTTTCTTACTTAGTTTAATAGTACTCTTCCCAGTATTGCTTACATATTAATATTGGATCTGCTAATTAAATGACTCTATGTCTCTGTCTCTGCATGTGTGTATTTGTGTGTATGTGTATGTATGTGTGTGTGTGTGTGTGTGTGTGTGTGTTTCATTTCTGCTGTGCAATCTAGTATCTATGAAGTGATTCAAGGGAAAAAAGATTATTTGACTAATGATTTTTGAGGTTTTAGTTCATGTTCACTTAGTTGCAATGTTTTGAGCCTGAGACTGAAATATGGATCAATTCTGGAGCAAAGCTGCTCATCTCATGGTGGTTAGCAAGTAGACAGAGAAGGGTGCTGTCACTGTTCTTGTGGATATATCACCTGATACCTCATTCCTCCAAGGAAGCCCAATTTCCTGAATGCACCTCAGTCAGTGTGAACCTATGTATTGATTACTTTGAGACAGTACATATAATCATGATTCTATCACCTTTCAATATGGTCATGGACTTTCAAGTCATTGCATAACTGTTTTCTATAACAAAGGTCCAGAGCACAGATGAGTGTCCTGATGTTGGACATACCTAGCCCGAAACAGAGTTTATGACACTTAACAAGTGACTGAAAGACTAGAAACAGAGTGATAAATGTGATATGTGTGGATATAATATATGTGAGCATAGGTACAGTCCTAACTCCTGTTTTCAATTTTCACTAAACTTTTACGAGAATACTAAAATGCATGTGCTGCCTCAAAGTTTTAAGGTAATAAAAATTATAAAACAGCCCAATAATTTTCACAGATTATGACTTCATCCATCTCTGATCTAGAAGTCTAACTTCCACAATGTGGCTGAGTCTTTGTCCTTGCTGCTAGTCTGCACTTGTTTCCTCTCAGTGTTTCCAAATCTGACCTTGGAGCAGTGGTCACTGATGGAAAGAGACCATGGCTGATGCATAGCTGAGGTTGCCCATTACTTATAATATCAGACATGAGTATCAAGTCATACACACATGATCTTTATGTTTAGAAATACACTTAATCAGATTACATTTATATAATTCTATTTGCAACATTGACAATCAAACCTAAGGCCTCATATATGCTAGATATGTGCTGTCCCACAAAACACATAAGCCTTGTCAATATCCACAAGGTTGTTTGATGATTGTCACACTTTGTGTGTAAGCTCTGAAGGGACATCATTAAACATTTGATGAAGAGACTTAGCAAATTCAGATAAAATATGAGAATGTTTTTTTTCTGAGCCAGGTTATTTGTTAAAATTGGAAGGAGCCCAAATATCCCTCAAAGGAGGAATGGATACAGAAAATGTGGTATATTTATACAATGGAATACTACTCAGCAATTAAAAATAATGAATTCATGCAATTTGTAGGTAAATGGTTAGACCTGGAAAATATCATCCTGAGTGAGCTAACCCAATCACAAAAGAATGCTCATGAAATGCAATCACTGATAAGTGGATATTAATGAGCCCAGAAGCACTAAATACTCAAGACACAAATAGCAAGTCAAATGATTCCCAAGAAGAAGAAAGGAGAGGACCCTGGGCATGTAAAGATTGCATCCAGTTTAGTAAAGAAACCGAGGGGGGAGGGGGAATGATTGGGGAATAGTTGGGGGGGGGAGAAGAACTATGGGAACTATGGTGGGTGGGAACTGGGAAAGGGGAAAGCCTTTGAAATGTAAACATAGAATATAGAAAATAAAAATAACTAAAAAAAAAAAGGCAGCCCATTTTTCATTGCTTTCAAGAATAGCAGGTTTAGATGGTCTGTTCTTATCAGTGTGCCTTTTGGCTGCAACACTGTACCATGTTCTTATTGGCTCATCATCCGATGAAACTATCAGTAACCAGGTAGAGAAAATGATTCAGTTGATGGGTTTGTTGCTGGTACCAAGAGACTCTAAGTTGTAAATGGTAAGAGAATCTGATGGGCGGAAATCAGTGACAAAGCTGCACTCTTTCCTGGACTTGAAGGGTTTGGCCAACCACACAGAAGATGCGTTCCCCTCCCCTCATAGTTGATTTTGAAATTGCAGTTTCCTTTTCATGCACATTTTTGTAAGTTTTCCTATCCATGTTACATTCCCAGTGCCATAAACACCAAAGTCATTTTGTTATTAGGCAAATCATATGAGCACTTTTCTTCTTTAAATTGAATTTTGAAGAAGTAGTCACAGATCATGTACTGTCAATGTTTTGCTGGATCTGTGGTTGCAAATATAATGCATGGTATATACTCTAAGCTGACTGCCACCATATGGACCAGTTTCTCTCAAATCCCAAATATATAGTTCTTGGAAACAAGATACAATACTGGGAAGGACTCTTTTTCTCTAACCATTCATTGATCCACTTGCAAGCATTTTATTTTTGTCTCCCTGATGTCTAAAGGTGTATTACAAGAGAATTATTACTCCCTGAGGTAAATACAGACAAATTTAGAAACAGCTGTTTGAGTTTTGCAGCAGTTTCTCTGCCAAGATCCTGTAAATCACAGGCAGAATAGCTATGGGACCACTGATGGCTGCTTCTTAAAGACTCTTACCATCTGCATCGCTTTTGTTGACAAATTTTGAGAATATCCCAGTTTTCAATTATGAGTGCAAAATCCATGTAGATGCTTGCAACTTTCTCCTCTAATACTTTAGTGACCCTCTAAGCCTCCATCTCTTCACATTAAGTACTTCCTATTAAAGTACAATGAGAATCTTCTATTTTCCTTCATGAATTCTTATTTTTTGTTAGATATATTCTTTATATTTCAAATGATTTCCCCTTTCCTGGTCCTCCCCACCCCCAAAAGTCCTATAAGCCATCTCCCCTTCCCCTATTCCCCAATCAGCCTCCTCCCACTTCCTTGTCCTGGTATTCCCCTACAGTGCTGCATTGAACCTTTCCAGGACCAGGGGCCTCTCCTCCCTTTGATGTCCAACAAGGCCATCCTCTGCTGCTATTGAATCTGGAGCCATGTGTAACACCATGTGTACTATCTGGTTGATAGTTTTGTCCCTGGGAGCTCTGAGAGACCTGGGTGGCTCATATCTTTTTTCCTCCTATGGTGCTGCAAGCACTTTCAGTTCCTCAGGTCCTTTCTCTAGCTCCCCCACTGAGGAGCTGTGCTCAGTTCAATGGCTGACTGACAGTGTCCCCCTCTGTATTTGTTATGCAGTAGCAGAGCCTCCCAGGTGACAGTTATATGAGGTTCCAGTCAGCAAGTACTTAGAGCACACATGGAATGCAGTCACTGATAAGTGGATATTAGCCCAGAAGCTCGGAATAGCCAAGACACAGTTCACATTTCAAATGACACCCAAGAAGAAGGAAAAAATGTATGGATACTCTGGTCCTTTTTAGAAGGGGGAACAAAATACCCACATAAGAAGATATAGAGACAAAGTGTGGAGCAGAGACTGAGGGAAAGAATATCCAGAGACTGCTCCACCTAGTGATCCATTCCATATAAGTGAGTTACAAAACTCAGACACTGTTATTGATGTCCTTCATGAATTCTATATGAGGAATTTATAATATGGACATATTCCTAGGAAGAGGACAAAAGAGTGAGCAAAGCATGGATGTAGATATCTGAAAACTTTTGAGAAATGACACGGGGGTGCCTTAGGTGAAAGAGCACATGGGTAGGTCATGGAAAGAAGCCCTACTTAGTAAATGAAGCTAAAAGAATCGATGAGTGGGGTAAAGTCTTTGGTTATTTGAAAGTTTTTAGCTGTATTAAATCCTAATCATAGATAGATGTGAGAAAACACATATATTTCTAATCTTTCTTGTGTATGAGACATACTATCACAATGGGAAAGTGAGATGAAGTTGGTTTTCTATGTACCACAGAGTTACATCCCAGTAAACCTATTTAAAGATAAAACCATCATCGTTTAATACTCCTTTCCTCTTGAAGGTCACAGCATAGTCATATACCATGATCTCGAGCATATATTTCTACTTCAATCACCATATGACCTACTTGGAGTTGAGGCTCCTTCCAATGAGCAGGATTGGAGGATTATTGTGTCACGCGTCACAAGCAAGAAGATAATCAAAGTTCAAATCGTTAAGCATGGTTTCTATTCAGTGTAAGCTAGTGCGATGTATGTATCCTATGTCTCACTAAAATATAGTCGATTACAGTATCACAGATGCTTACAATTTTGTAAACATCATTTGTGTGGCTTACATACCCTTTACAAAAGAGAAAAATAGCAATTATAACTTAGTCTGATTTTTTTACTCACTGAACACAATCATGCTGGTATTACTTTGTGTCAGTCCTAGAAAAGAATAAACACATAAAGAAACAAACAAATTTGCGTCTTCATGTTTCTTGTTGGATCATGAACACAGGAATTAATTGCTTGTACCTTTTAGAAAAGGAAGAACAAAACGTGTTATTATATCTCAATCTGAGAAGAAAGACTGATGACCTACCATTCAAATCGTGTGGAGCAACCAGCTCAAGCTTAAGGAGACCCAAGCAACAATTCCTGGTTCACACAGACTCAAAGGACCAGACCAGAATGCCATATCTTCCCATGACTCATCTCAGACATTCATTTCCTCCAGCATGGGGTAGGCTCTGTCCACTGTGTATACTCAGGGAGGCAAATTTTGTAGTGCTGCCATCAAGCTGGAACACATAGAGAGTACTCAGTGTGTCTGCCTGCTGCTTCTTCATAAAGAGTCTAAATTAACAGAATTCTTAGGAAATTCTTGGCAGAGCTTCGAGGGTCCTCCTAATAAGCACTCCTTCCTATATCAGAGTATGAGGAGGAAATTAAGCCATAAGTCTGAATTATATAAAATTGCTGTTATTTAATTGTTTCAACTTCAGACATGACATTTTATACTATGCTTGCCAAATAGAGATGATTCTGTTTCAGACTAATAATTATTTTAGCTCTTTTCACAAACACAAAATTCACTTAAATGAAAACAAAACAATTTCCATTTAAACAAAGTACCAGACCTGCATAGTCACCAGATTTGGATGCATACACAGGCTTTGAAGGCTGCATTATCACTGTGAAGAGAAAGTACTTTAAAAGTTGTCTAATTACAAATTGACTTGACCAGGTCAATAATCTGAGAAGTAAAGAAGTTTTGCAGGAAATAATTGACCGTTCTGGTTGAATCAATACCAAATTGACTTAAAAGTCTAAATTATACTGAGAACCATGGTGGCACTCAGAAACAAACTTTCTAAACATAAATTGCTTGAAAGTTTGAAATGAGCCACTGCTTCATAATAGTGGAAAAAAATCCCTGAAACATGTAAATCTTTCCATTCCTATTGTTGGGTACTAAGGGATATTTATACAAAAACTACTGCACATTTAAGGTTACATGGAAAACCTCAGTAATTATTTACAAATGTCATGTATGAGAATAGATGGAGAGCCTGTACTTTGCATGCCTTGGTGAAGCCTGAGAGAATTCAGTAACATAACAATCAAAGAATGCTTGCAGATCTATTTTCAACAGGGTTACAGCTTATGCAAGGGGGTAACAAATTGGTGAGCTGGGGAAAATCATTATTATAATGTCTAAAGCTCAGAAGTACATAAAATATAAATGAAGATAAAATGTGTTATCAAAACTATGCTATAGCTTGAAGTTTGATTAAAAAATAACTGAAAAGTCTTTTGAGGGAGAGATAATGAACAAACCTGAAATCTCTACACTTTCTTCTATTAAGCTAGCAAATTTCAGAATTTTTAGAGACATGAAGATATCTAATCTATAATCTTAAAAGTTATGTGCTTGTCATGTACACACACACACACACACACACACACACACACACATCCATGTGCATCTGGAAGACAGACCATCAGATTTGTGCATAGGTGTAATCATTGCATGGAAGCATCTTCATCACAGGTCTATTTACAATAGCTTAGTTATAAAGTCAATTGAGGTAACTAAGAGAAACTGACACACGTATATAGCACAGCACTATCCAATCCTGAAGAATGAAACCAGATCCTATGCATGACAATGGTTAAATAGGAGATCTACATACTAAGCAAGTCAATCAAACATAGAAAAAAAAGATTTTATATTCTCTCACATGCAGTGTCTAGATAAAAACAATGATATGGAATTTGAGGGGGACTATTAGAGATTAACAGGTCAAGAAGGGAAGTAGAAATGAAAAATTATGAAATCATATAATGACTGTGTATGAATATTGAAAAATACACCTTTTATTTTTTACATATTGAATGATGAAAATTCAATGTGACATGGTTCCCAGAAGTAACTCCCCAGGGCCTGTAGAGACTCGTGGAGACTGAGGCAAGCAGGAAGCCTGCACAGGGTGGCCTAGGCACTCTGCAAGTGTGTTATGGCTGTAGAGCTTGCTGTCCTTGTGAGATTCCTAACAGCGGAATAGGAACTATCTCTGACTCTTTTATCTGCTTTTGGAACTTTTTTCTTCTACTTGGTTACCTGGCCGACCCTGGTATGAGGGTATGAGCCTATTCTTACTGTCACTTGCTCTGCCATGTTTGATTGCGGTCCCTTGGAGGCCTGCCCCTTTCTAAAGAGAAACTGAGAGGGAGGAGTGGATGTAGGAGAGGGAAAATTAGCAGGGACTGGGAGGAAATGAGGGAAAGAAAACTGAGGTTAGTTTTTGACAATTGAGAGAAGAAAGAAAAAATTAATAATAGACAGATTAGTTAGATAGATAGACAGACAGACAGACAGACAGACAGACAGACAGATAGATAGATAGATAGATACATAGATACATAGATAGATAGGTATGTAGGTAGATAGGTAGATAGGTAGGTAGGTAGGTAGATAGATAGATAGATAGATAGATAGATAGATAGATAGATAGATAGAAAGATAGGTATGTAGGTAGGTAGGTAGATAGATAGATAGATAGATAGATAGATAGATAGATAGATAGATAGATAGATAGATCTGTGTAGTGTTATAAATTCAAATAACACTAAAGGAATAAAAATAGACTCATTTTCTTTACTTCCATATTCAAGTGCTTCTCACTTAATTTTTCTCACAGCTACTTCCATATGACTTATCTAATTTGTTCTTCTTAAACCCCTTCAGAGAGGGGGCTGTAATTGCATGTAACTAGAGGTCAGTATTATAATTAGGTTTAATGTTTGTATATTTTCTCAGATATAAACATTTCTCTCTCAAAAATCCCAACACATTTCTATCACAATCTTTACATCCTCAATATTTATTTAATTAGTTATAAAAGAATGTTAGCTGAGCTGCATAGTCATTATGATTCATTATATTCTTACTCATTTTTTGAAGTTCACAACAATTGTCATAACTTTAACCCTATTAATCTAATTTATTTATAGATAGAAAGCTTGTCAATAAATGAACACAGAATCATTATAATGCAAGATTTTTCTTTTATTCCTACTTTGAATAGAAAATCTCTCATTTTCTTTGTCTTATTCCAAACTCTTTTACTTTCTACTTCGCTCTATACTGTTTTTATTTATCTGTACATTTTATATCATTATGATACAAGATGGGTTCTCTCTCTCTCTCTCTCTCTCTCTCTCTCTCTCTCATTTTCTAGTTTGCTGTGTAATATTAGTGACTCATATTTCATGTCAAAGAATCTTGAAGAGACACATCTGATAAAATGCTCTATGTCTGGTGATGGTATTCTCATTTGCTTGACAAGCTCCTTTTGTATAAACATTTAAATAAAAATTTAAAATTGTTTTATCCTAACAATTTTTAATAAGATGCAAGTTAGTAATTAAAAAAAAGTTCAAATCAAATCTACCAACACAATCAGATTCAAACATGTGCAAATTTGATATTTACATATAGAGAAATTATGGAAAGAAAGTACTAAAAGTCTAATTATACAATTCTGTTTATATAGCAGCAGGGATTGTATGTACATCAAGTGTGTAAAGCACATCAAGTCACAGGGCAGTAGTTCCAATGCTTGTCCAATGTGTTTATGTCAGTGTACCATAGTGCTGTTTGCCATAATTGTGCAAAGCGAAGCTGTTTGTACACAGAACCAAGGATGCTGTGTAGGCATGTGACATCACATGAGTTGAGTTCCAGACCTTGCCATATTCATTACGTTTTAGTTCCCATTACTCTGTTGTCATTGCACATTATGGTGGTAAGCGTCTAATGTGTCTCAAAGTTTTCTCTCTGGGTTGAGAGGCTCTGTTGCATTGGGAATGCCAATAGAGGATGTAATGTTTTGAGGAGATGTTTAAAATCATTGTTAGCTTTATATTCTGAAAATTCATAGTGATGTGGCCAGTTGAATTTCATTCGTCACATTTTATAAGCATTCTGGGAAAATATAGGTCGCAATAATAGGGATATTTTAGAAACTATCTAAATCAATATTCCTATTGCATAGTGTGACTATTTAGATGATGTTTAAAATGCACTCTGGATTTCTATAACTTTATCTTACAAATTTTATTGATTCTTGGTTTGCTTTCATGATTTTCAGTTTAAGAGCCCCCTTTCTCCTTCTCCTCCCTATTATTATCATTGTTGTTGTTGTTGTTGTTTCTCCTGTTTTTGAAGGGGTGTGATAGGGCTTCTCTATGCAGTTCAAATTGTCATGGTACTTGTTCTGTAGACAAAGCTTGCCTCAGGTTGAGAGAGATGTCTGGTTTGCCTCTGCCTTCCAAGTGCTGGGATTAATGGCATGTACCCAGTTTAAGATCATCCTTTTTGTACTTTTGTGTCCTTTTAGATCTTTTTTCCTTTTATTAAATAAAGTACTTTTACTTTCCCCATAGTTTTCTTTCTCAAAATTTTCTGCTTGGATTTGTCACTTACTTTTCATTCCTTTTCCTTTGTCTCAGCCCATATGACGTAGATTACAAATGTTTATGAAAATGTTTAAAAAGAAGCCTATGGAAATAAGACTGGACTGTGTCAGTAAAAGTTTTCAACAGAGTCTGAAAGATTCTCGCACATTTGCAATGTTTCCTTCCTTTAACTTCACAGCAAACAGCCATGTGTGAAATACTGTCAACTGGAATCATTTCTAAGTAAAGGAGTAACCTCATGTCATTTGCAGAGTTCCTAGTTTCTTGTGCAGAGAAACCAGTGTCAAAGGCCATTGGGCTGAGAACTAATGCTGAATTAGAATATAGGGATCAGGTGTCATTACCACAAATTCAGTTTCAATCAATCCAGTCATCAAGGAGGTAGATACTGATACTTCCATCCTCTGTGATACCTGGTACAGACTAGTCATCATATCTAACTACTTCTCTCAGGGCAATAGATAAATTTTCCTTTTGAGTGAAAGAGAGAATCTATATTCTATTAACATCTTTGTTTATACTTCAGATGTTTTTATTTGTTATTCCAAGTAATTTTACCCTCCACTTCTGAGTCTCGGTAATTTTAGTAGCAACAACACTAGGGCTTTTTGTTTGTTTGTGTTTTTTTTTGTTTTTGTTTGTTTGTTTTCCTATTTTCCCTACTTGCAGGCACAAAGCAGATGAAAGATGGTGAAATGCAAATCATGCACTAGTTTTTCTATCTTCGACAGTTACAATGAACGTTCTGTTCCCTGCTGTGGCTTTTGCTTTCTTCAGCATTACAGACTATACTGTTGGAGGCTGTGGTTTAATTATGGACAATTTAGATGGAAACACAGATACAGTTCTGGATTAGAAAATCACAGTTACACAGAGATTCTTCTTTTTAAAATTTTTTTTATTGGATATATTCTATATTTACAATTCATTTCCCTTTTTCTGGTTCCCCACCCCCAAAGGTCCCACATGCCCTTTTCCCTTCTCCTGCTCCTTCATCCACCCCTTCCCACTTCCTTGTTTTGGTATTCCCCTACACTGATGCTTTGATCCTTTCCAGCACCAGTGTCTACTCCTTTCTTCTTGTCAGACATCATTTGGTATATGAATTGTGTCTTTGGTGTCCCAAGATTCTAGGCTAATATCCACTTATCAGTGAGTGCATATCATGGGTATTCTTTTGAGACTGGGTTACCTCACTTAGTATGGTGTTCTCCAGCTCCATCCATTTCTCTAAGAATTTCATGAATCCATTGTTTCTAATTGCTGAATAGTATTCCATTGTGTATATATACCACATTTTCTGTATCCATTCCTCCATTGAGGGACATCTGGGTTCTTTCCAGCTTCGGGCTATTATATATAAGGATGCTATGAACATAGTGGAGCATGTATCCTTATTGCATGCAAGGGAATCTTCTGGGTATATTCCCAGGAGTGGTATGGCTGGGTCCTCCTTAATATTTTTCCTTCCTCCTTCCCTCCTTCCCTCTCTCCCTTTCTACCTGTTTCCTTCCTTATCTCTCTACACCCCTTCTTTCTCTTCTCTCCCTTTTCTTTTTTCTCCTTCCTTTTCCTATGGAAATCATGACAGTAATACACATTTTTAAATACAATACTACTATACTTCCTATAACAACTATTCCTATTTCTAGAAAGTTGTTTAGTAAAGATAGTCATCAAAGCAGCCCTCAGCTGTGGCCAGTGCTCCTTATCAGGAATGTCCTGACCTCCCTCTTTTTAAAAATTTTTATTTATTTATTTATTTATTTATTTATTTATTTATTTATTCATTTTGATGATATTCTTCATTTACATTTCAAATGTTATACTCTTTCCTGACTTCTCCCCTCCCTGAAAACCTCCAACCCATCCTCCCACTCCCTGCCTCCAAGAATATGCCCCTCCACCCAACCAACTCCCACCTACCTTTCCTGGATTTCCCTACACTGGGGCATCTATTGAACCTTCACAGAACCACGGACCTCTCCTCCCACTGATGCCTGACAAGGCATTCCTCAGCCACACTTTTGGCTGGAACCATGTGTACTCCTTGGTTTATGACTTAGTCCCTGTGAGCCCTGGGGTGTCTGGTTGGCCAACATCTCTCTTCTTCCCATGGGACTGCAAATCCCTTCAGCTCCTCCAGCCTTCCCTTCAACTTCTTCATTGAGGACCCTGTACTCAGCCAGTGGTTGGCTGCTAGCATCTGCCTGTCTACCATAACAGGCTCCTTTCGGAGTGCACTTCTTGCTCTCCATAATAGTGTCGGGGTTTGGTGACTGTTTATAGGATGAATCCCCAGGTAGCACAGTCTCTGGATGGCCATTCCTTCAGTATCTACTCCACACGTTGTCTCCATAATTGCTCCTGTGATGTTCCTATGGGTATTTTGTTCCCTTTCTAAGAAGCACCAAAGCACGGCCACTATGTTCTTGCTGCTTCTTGAGCTTCTTGTGTTCTGTGAATTGTAACTTGTTTATTTTGAGCTTTTGGGCTAATATCCACTTATCAGTGAGTGCATACCATGTGTGTTCTTTGGTGATTGGGTTACTTCACTCAGGATGACACTTTCTAGTTCCATCCATTTGCCTAAGAATTTCATGAATTCATTGTTTTTAATAATTGAGTAGTACTTCATTCTGTAGATATACCACATTTTCTGTATCCACTCATCTGATAGAGGGTTCATATTCAAAGTATACAAAGAACTCAAGAAGTTAAGACTTGAGAGAGTCAAATAACCCTATTAAAAATGGGGTACAGAGCTAAACAATGAATTCTCAACTGCAGAAATTTGAATGACCAAGAAGCACCTAAAGAATTGGTCAACATCCTTAGTCATCAGGGAAATGCAAATCCATACAACCCTGAAATGCAAATCCATACAACCCTCACACCAGTCAGAATGGCTCAGGTGAAAAACTCAGGGAACAGCACATGCTGGAGAGGATGTGAAGAAAGAGGAACACTTCTCTGTTATATTCTGTAGCTACTGGGAACTGGTTCCTGTAAGAGAAACTGAGGGGATGCATGGGGAGCCAGCGAAAAGAGAATTGAGTCAAGGTGACATTTGCCGGTCAAGACTGAAACTTTAATAATTATTAGTTAATAAATAGTGTGGGAAGAAACCCCTCCTCCCAGACTTCAAGGTGAAGTTCCAGAACTTGCTGTTTCCAATCTCAGCAGGTTGCCTGCTGAGATCAGAGTACTTAAAGTCTAGCAGATCTGGAATGCTTCCCAGTCTCCAGGTGAGAGCATCAAGCTGTATTGTTCTCTAAAGAACAAAGACCAAGAATTTCACATGGTGAGAACTGATTATCAGTGCAGAGGCTGGAAAGTCTAGCTCAAATGCTGGAGGGGGTAAGGGACACTTCTCCATTGCTGGTGGGATTGTAAACTGGTAAACTCTGGAAATCAGTTTGGCGGTTCCTCAGAAAATTATACATAGTATTTCCTGAGGACCCAGCTAGACCACTCCTGGGCATATACCCAGAAGATGTTCTAAGATGTAATAAGGACACATGCTCTGCTATATTCATAACAGCCTTATTTATAATAGCCAGAAGCTGTAAAGAACCCAGATGTCCTTCAACAGAGGAATGGATACAGAAAATGTCCTGACCTTCTTTAGGTAACTTTTACCCCCAGGTCACTCTTCACTACAGCACTGTAGACATCTCACTCTGATACTCATTTCTCTCAAGCACTGAGGTATCTTTGAGTTTCTGAGAGGGTCTGGATAAGTCACTCTTAAGCATTTTTCTCTGTTCACTTCTACTGTCACTCAGTGTGGTCTTCTCCTTCTGTTCCCCCACATTCTTCCCATGTCAGATAACTTGCCATTAGAGTTATATTAAACTAGGATTGCATGCTAGTAAAATGTCTGTCAACTCACATTTGCAGAAAGGAACTAACATTTAAAAAAAGAAGTAATTTTTGTTCTATATCGTGAGATTTCTCAGGAACTTCTAAACCATTGGTTTGTTGAGAAATGTGACATACTGCAGAGACTCAGGGTCATCCCTGTTTATTTCTATTATATTAACTATAGCCAGAATTTGGAGTCAGCCTAGATGTCAATTAATAGATGAGTGGATACATAGTTATTGACATACACATTACAATTTTTTGCCAGACATAAACAATTAAATTACATTTTTAGTAAAATAGAACTATTAAACATAATATTAAATTAATTGATATAGGCTCAGAATGTTTAATTGCACATTTGTTTTATATTTTGAACACACACATGCATGCATACATAAAAGTAGAAATGACAATGTTACATACTTGAATTAAAACATCTTTATGAAACTCATCACACAAATAAAGAAAAGCAACACAATTATATCATTGACATGTTTTGTTTTAGAAGTCCTACTTATTTTATTGATATATATGTGTGATGAATTACTGGAAAAGCTATTCACTAATCTATTTTCATAAAATACAGATTTTTTTTGAAAGCAAGCATGAACTGTATCTGATTGAATATTTTTTTTATTTTCTATATTCTTTGTTTACATTCCAAATGATTTCCCCTTTCTCAGTTCCCCCCTCTCCATAAGTCCCATAAGCCCTCTTCCCTCCACCTATTCCCCAATCACACCCCCTCCCATTTCTCTGTCCTGGTACTCCCCTACAATGCTGGATCAAGCCTTTCCAGGACCAGGGCCCTCTCCCTCCTTCTTCTTGGGAATCACTTAATATGTTCATTGTGTAAGTATTCAGAGCTTCTGGTCTAATTAATATCTACTTATCAGTGACTGCATTCCATGTGTATTCTTTTGTGATTGGGTTATCTCACTCTAACTGATTGAAAAATTTATTTTCTGAGTACTGAAATATTTCAGTTCATTCAATAATCTTGTATGAATATATTTTAGCTGTATTGTAAGGATTCCAAATATAGAAACATCTTTGCAGTAGTTTAGGTTGCATCAGCTAAATATAATGCTCTCCAGTGTTGTAAGTATAAACGGGCAATAAAAGTCTGTGGAAGTTTTCAGGGTGTGTGACAACAATTAATGTAAGAAAAGGAAGGCGGTCATATGGAAGAGTTGGCAATGAGGGAAAAGATGTAATTATAGTATAACCTCAAAATTAAAATAACTATTCTTTTAAAAATATGTGGAGTTTCTTAGGAAAAAGGGGTAAGTCACCATTGTTTGGGAAATTCTAGAACCTAATCTTGTAGATGATAAAGCTCCTAGAACAGATGAGCATCTGGAGAGGATATCGGAGCCAATCATCAGGTGCTGTAGCCTCAGGTAGGTTCTTCTGAAAGCTAGAACTATCATCTCAAAACCTCCCACGTGTACCTTTTCAGGGATTCCTCTAGTGCAGAAACTAGGGCATCAGTATTTGTGTTCAAAATCTTGTTAGTCACGGTGTTGTAGAAGTGGTTCCCCTCTGGGATGGCAGCTTGTGAGAATTGTGCTCTCAGGGGCCTGATGGATCAATCACAATGACCAACTTACACTTCATAACTGGCTGGAACAACTCAAGGGAATAGATAATAGTGCCAGTTCATGCTGTTCAGAACTCCAAGTACAAGTTACTAAGGCACTCCATTATCACATAGCTGCTGGCTGAGCATGAAATCAACAAAGGAAGTTAATTACAGGATTTGAATGTTTAATGACAGGAGCCTTGATAACCTGATATATTTCATATAACTAGATGCACATATATGCTTTTCAGAGAGGTCCAGCAATCAGAGCGTGCCTGTAAGGATTCCTGGCAACTCATCTCACAGAGTACTTAAAATTTCATCAAGCCTCTTTATGACTGCTGCTCTTCTCTTATTTGTGTCTATATATGGGGGACATATCAGGTTTTCTAGGCCATGGAGTGTTTCTTAGAGGATGTAGCTATTTTGTTCTTTGGTTTTGCTATTTTATTCTTATTTATTTCCCTTTTGTATTACAAATTGAGAATGTTTCTCAGGACTCAAAAATCTACAGAAAATAAGGTTAATTTAGTGTGTGTATGTGTGTGTGTGTGTGTGTGTGTGTGTGTGTGTGTGTGTTAAATTATAGGTAGCTCTCTCTGTATTAACTGGATATGTTGATGGAGACATCTATTTCCTACCTTTATTGGCAGGCTCCTGTGTTGGCAGACACGGCTGACTGAAGGAGCAAATGCTGACTGATACTGGACATCAGCAACGACTATTGTCTAGAGTACTCATAACTTCCCTTCTTTGCAACTAAGTTCAAAGAGGATTAAACGGAATCTTGTTAAAAATGACAGTTTGTACTTATGTTTAAATTTGTGAGTATTCTCGAACTTCTCAATTACATTAATATTAAAATCTGCTTGTAAGCTGGGCAGTGGTGGTACACGTCTGTAATCCCAGCACTCAGGAGGCAGAGGCAGGTGGATTTCTGAGTTCAAGGCCAGCCTGGTCTATGGAATGAGTTCCAGGAAAGCCAGGGCTACACAGAGAAACCCTGTCTCGAAAAACCAAAAAAAAAATCTGCTTGTAAGAGTGAAAGACTGGTGGAAGTACATAGTGTACCTAGTGACAGCGGAAAGAGGAGGCAGAGAGAACAGCTCACTGTACGGGAATTTTTCTTGCATTAATGCCTAAGTTTGAAGAAAATGAGGCCAGAAATAACTTTATATTTTGTGTTCCTCATCACACTTCATAAAAAGACATCATGTCCTTTTCCTCTCTCCTTACTCTCTTCAGAAAAGAGCTATCTATCCACCTAAGGTTTTTGATTTCCTTTTGATAACATTTTGGGGGAATATGACAAAATTCTAATTTGTAAGTAGTTCTCAACTTAAGGACTACTATCCAAATAGAATCCAGGCTATAAGTTAAAAAAATTATAGCTTCAGATACATAAATTAGATTATAAAATAAAAGAAATATTTTTGAATCAATAATCTAATCACTCCCTTTAAAATCTTGGAAAAGAACATCTGAAACTCAAATGAAGTCAATCAAGATAATGATTAAATTCTTAACAAAAACCATGCTGGCATTAATTAAATGTACTTTACCTACATGATTATGGGTAAGTTCAGAAATGATCGATGTTAGGAATGAAAAATGAAGTATCAGTCTAAAAAGAGTACTAATAACTATATAAGGAATACTTATTTAAAATAATTTCCTTAAGAAGACTTGGATAAAATATTGTAAGAATTTAATTACATATGCAGAAGGGTTCATCTAAATATTTTATAAAAATTCTATTTCTATCCAAACTATTGTAACAAACAGAAAAAAGGAAATGCTTCTATTATCTACTTTTCAAATGTTAAACTACAAATCTCTGTGCCCAAACTAGCAATTTCTCTTCATCCTAAGTACCTTTTATTATTTTTCTTTCATCTTCATTTCATTATAGATAGAGTGCCTACATTGGTTACAAATCCATAGTTTGAAATTCTAATTTCCAAAGTGATAGTATTGGGACTTGAGCCCTTGGGATGGATGAGATTATGAGTAGAGCTCTCATGGAATCAATAAATTCATAAAAAAGAAGAGACACCATATTACCCCACTTTGACAGATAATAGTTATGAACTAAGAATCACAGAATGATCTCTGTACACAGGTGGACCAAGACTCTGACAAAAAAAGGATTAAACTTATACTTTTAAAATATTAATTCCAATTCTACTGAAAATTTGCTAATAACAAGGTAATTTGAAAGAATTTAGCCGCTTCTTTAATTTTTGTTCTTTCATTTGGGACTGGAGCCCTCTATACACTCCCAGAGTTATGTAAGTACTCTGTCTTTTTAACCTTATAGGTTATATTTTCATGATGGCTTGACTGTGGAGAGGTTTTTGTCCAGTCAGTAACCCTAACGAATATCTTAACTCTCTTCCCACTGTGGCAATCATCATGACAAGGCATTAAACAGGGAGTTAAAACATGAAAGTTAAAGCCTATTCTTGATGATTGATGGATTATTGTTCTACTTTAATTCATGATTATGCAACCATGGAAGACATAAAACCCTATGTATTTATTGTATAGATAAGAACTAATAAGAAAATGCCTTGCCCATGATTTCACAACTATTGAATTTTAACATATGTTTTCAGCTTAGAAAGGCAACTAGAAATACAACAGATATGCACTGAATCCTACCTAATCAGCCTGTCTGTAAAATATAAGGTAAGACAATATTAAGATAACAACCCATCTCCAGCTCTGACAGACATAAAATATCAGATATTTAAGACTTACTCCTTTTATAGCTCCAACAAGCTCAGTAATGGTTCTGTTCACCACTCCTACAAAGACCAAGGGTAGTGGAACAGATGCTGCTTCCGACATTCCCAGTAGCAGTGCTAGGAACTGAAGACCATCTGTTTCAGGTCACAGCTCATTGCAGGTCTCACGACCTTATACATCTCTGGGAGTGTGTAGAGGGCTCCAGTCTCAAATGAAAGATGAAAAGCATTGGACTGAGGCTGCTGAGAAAGTCACAAAGCCCTGTATTTCCACACAGTTGGCTCTTGCTCTCTAGTCCTGGGAAACAGCCTTTTGTTAACAGGAGAACACCAAAGCATCAGTTCTGGTGGTGTACCTCTTCATCTGGTGGTATGAACTTGAAATTTATTAAGAATAACTTAATTCAGAGCAGCTATTTAAAATTTCTTATAATAACTAAGGATTAGTTAATGAAGACTAATTAATTAAGAATATTATATATTTCTTAGCAACTAATACCTCTTGATGTACTCGGTATAGGATCTTACTATGGACCATTCAACTCTGTCTAAAGGAGGAATGGCATGGTGCTCCCTACTCTTTATTAACTTAAAAGTGCCATTGGCTTACATTTATAATTTATTAATCTGTATGTGAGCGCATTTGTATGTGTGTGTTAGTTTGTGTGTGTGTGACTGTATGTGTGTGGTGCAAGTGACTATCATGGTATATGCAGAGGTTAGAAGATACACTCTAAGGGAAAAAAAACTGCAGATGTCCCTCAACATAGGAATGGATACAGAAAATGTGGTACATTTACACAATGGATTAGAGTACAACTCAGCTATCAAAAACAATGACTTCATGAAATTCACAGGTAAATGGATGGAACTAGAAAATATCCTGAGTGAAGTAACCCAGACACAAAAGAACACACATGATGTGCACTCACTGATAAGTGCATATTAGCCCCAAGGCTCAAAATACCCACAATAAAATTCACAGACCATATGAAGCTCAAAAAGAAGGAAGGCCAAAGTGTGGATGCATCAGCCCTTCTTAGAAGGGGGAACAAAATACTCACAGGAGTTAGAGAGTGAGAGGGGCTCAATAGGAAGAGAAAGGGGGAGGGGAAAAGTGGGGCAGGATCAGGTATAAAAAGGGGATGAAATACAGAGGGTCAGGAAATTGAACAAAACGGTGTAGCCATTAGGGACTGGACACTGGAGGTAGCCCCCAGAAAGTCCCTGATACCAGGAAAGCAAGATGCTTTCAGGAACCAAGGGGGTGGACATTAGCTGAAACACCCAGCAAAGAAGAGGGAGAACCTATAGAGACCATATCCAGAGGTCATACAAGGCCCTGGGTTGAGGGATGGTGTCACCCACTCATTTACAAAATTTTAACCCAACGTTTCACCTGTCTAAAGAACATACAGGCACAAAACGTGGAGAAGAGACAGAAAGAAAGGCCATCCAGAGACTGACCCACCTGGGGATCTATCCCATGTACAATCACCAAACCAAGTCACTATTGCTGATTCCAAGAAGTGCTTGCAGACAGGAGCCTGATAAAGCTGTCTCCTGAGAGGCTCTGCCAGAGCCTGACCAATGCAGATAGAGATTCTCACAGCACTGAGCAAGGGGACACCAATGGAGGAGTAAGGGAAAGGCCTGAAGGAGCTGAAGAGGTTTGGAAGCCCACAGGACAAACAATATCAACCAACCAGACCCCCAAGAGCTCCCAGGGACTAAGTCACCAACCAAAGAGTACACATGGAGGGACCCTTGACTCCAGCTGCATATGTAGCAGAGGATGGCCTTGTGAGGCATCAGTTGGAGGATATGTCCTATGAAGCTTGATACCCCAGTGTAGAGGAATTCCAGGGAGGTGAGGTAGGAATATATGGGTAGAGGAGCACCCTCATAGAAACAGGCAGAGCAGGGCATGATAGGGGGTTTACGGAGGGAAAACCAGTGAGGTAACCCAGTCTCAAAAGAATACCCATGATATGCACTCACTGATAAGTGGATATTAGCCTAGAATCTTGAAACACCAAAGACACAATTCACATACCAAATGATGTCCGACAAGAAGAAAGGAGTGGACACTGGTGCTGGAAAGGATCAAAACATCAGTGTAGGGGAATACCAGAACAGGGAAGTGGGAAAGGGTGGATGAGGGAGCAGGGGGAGAGAAAAGGGCATGTGAGACCTTTGGTGGGCAGGGAACCAGAAAAAGGGAAATGAAATGTAAATATAGAATATATCCAATAAAAAAGAAAAAAACATTTGAAATGTAAATAAATAAAATATCTAATAAAATTAAAAAAAAGAAGATAAACTCTAATTTGGGTCACTTCCCCCTGCTTTATTGAGACAATGTCTCTTTCTGGCTGAATGTGTCAGACTAAACCAGCTCACATGCACAGATTGAGGGTATCCTTTTATTGTATTTGCACAGGATTCAGAAGTAACAACAAAGATTGTGGAACTGAATCATGGTGAACACAGAGATAGATACCCATGACAAAAGAGAATATTAATTTCATGTAATAGGAAACAGAACAATCAATTTCCTATGTATATAGCAATGAGGTTAAATTTTTCCATTCTCCATACCTTTTATTGGGAGAAATTCTGTAAAACACCAAGAATATAGATATATAAAAAGCATATGGGTCAAATTGTGCTGATAAGTAATAAATAAATATTCATATTGTTTTACTATATACTTAACAATAAAACAAACTTACACAATGATATAATAATCTTGCCTATACTTATAGCAAGAAGTAATTCTTGACTAAATATTTGATAGTATTGGACATCTCCAACATTTTTCAGTTTGATAATTATCAAGGTTAAATATGAATTTTCACATAAGTATGCAGCATAACATGATCAAAGTATTTTTAAAATTTTCTCCTAAACCTGTTATTAAAAAAATACTTATCAACATCTAGAAACTTCAAGCCATCAATTCACTTAAAATTTTTATAATCCAACATTGTTAAATTATCTCTTAATTGAAACTTTTCTTTAGAATGGAGGTGAGGTTCTTAAGACTCAGGAAGGTCTCAAACCCCTAGAATCCTCAAGAGCTGAAACTTAGAAGCTTGACAAGCCTCCCATTCCCTAAGGTTGCACAAACACTAAGGGTTGCTCGGGAGAGAAGAGACTCTCCAGACTGCTTTACAGACTGCATGTGGTGCTGGGAGCTCCTAGGATGCAGCTTTCACCAGTTCTTATCTACATAGTTCTACCAAACAAATGCCTTTAAATCATCTACATTTTTACAAGTAACATCTTACCCATACTTCAGTCAGACTATTAATAAACTAGATAAATGACTCATAATGTTGCATTTTTGCAGGATTTTTACTTTAGTCTGTCATCTATCCTTTATGTAGGGTGAAAAGAAATGTTTGTGACTGTGCAGTAAAAGTCACACAAAACACGAGTGGTACTTACCAAAGTTGGAATTTGAAAAGATATGCTTGCCTATAGTTATAGCTCAAAAGTTCTGATGAAAAAAATTTTTTTCTAGAACACCTATCGCCCATCTTCTTTAAATTAAATAGTTATTCTAGTCACTCTCACACATATCATACTATCATTTTGAATATATATATATATATATATGTGTGTGTGTGTGTGTGTGTGTGTGTGTGTGTGTGAGAGAGAGAGAGAGAGAGAGAGAGAGAGAGAGAGAGAAAGAGAGAGAGAGAGGTAAATAAAATGAGTCACATATTTCCCATTGTCAGACATTTCAGAAGACACCCACCCTCTGAATCACAGTCTTTTTCCACCTTCCAGTAACTATAGATCTATTTGTGCCATATTAGTTCCAACTGAGCAAGTAAATAAAGGAAATATCTAATAAAAATATAGTTAAGAAAAAAGGAGAATAAAAGAGTTCACCATATTAAAAAGAAGGTGATGGATACTTGGTGGTATTGTTAATGTCTTGATCTATGGAAAGCATGCTTCTGCTAGTGTAGTTAATTGTCATTTATTCAATAGATTCTTAAATACTATAAAGGAACTGCTATGAAGACATGTAATTAATAATGACTAAAATATGACTAATTGACTCATTAAGATTCAAGTTCACTGAAATAGAAAAACACTACATTAAGAATTATGAGTGAAATAATTCTTAGGCAGCATTATATAGGAACACAGAATATACTGAACAAAATTCTTTGACTTCTACGGTGTTACCCTTCGATACTTGGCTACATGTGAGTTGGAGTATCACCTGCTCTTCTGTATCTGTTTTAGATGCTGGTGAAGCTTGAGAACAGACAGAAGATACACCTTAGGACATCTGAAATTAGAGTATGTTGTGCCTTACGTTACATATGGGGACCCATCCCACATGAGATACCAAACCCAGACACTATTGTGGATACCAAGAAGTGCTTGGTGACAGGAGCCTGATACAGCTGTCTCCTGAGAGGCTCTGCCAGATCCTGGCCAATACAGATGCAGATGCTCGCAGCCAACGAACCATCAGACTGAGCTCAGCAACCCCAATGGAGGAGTTAGAAGAAAGACTGAAGGAGCTGAAAGGGGCTTATCCTGCATCCATAGAAGGGGAGGCCCTTGGTTGTATGAAGGCTTGATGCCCCTAGTGTAGAGGAATGCTAGGGCAATGAGGCTAGAGTGGATAGGTGGTTCTGGGAACACCTTCATAGAAGCAGGGTAAGGGGGATGGAAGTGCGAAGTTGCAGAGGGGAAACTGGAAAATGTGCATTTGATTTTTTGTTTTTTGTTTAATATATTTTCTATATTCTTTGTTTACACTCCAAAGGCTTTCCCCTTTCCCAGTTCCCCCCTCACCATATGTCCCATATGTCCTCTTCCATCCCACCCCACCCCCTGCCTATTCCCCAATCAACACCCCACCATTTCTCTGCTCTATTCTGGTACTCTCCTCCAAAACTGGATCCAGTCCTTTCAGGACCAGAGTCCTCTCCTTCCTTCTTCTTGGGAATCTTTTAACTTGCTAATTGTGCCTTGAGTATTCAGAGCTTTAGGGCTCATTAATATCCACTTATCAGTGATTGCATTTCATTTGTATTCTTTTGTGATTGGGTTAACTCACTTAGGATGATATTTTCCAGATCCAACCATTTGCCTACAAATTGCATGAATTCATTATTTTTAATTGCTGAGTAGTATTCCATTGTATAAATATATCACATTTTCTGTATCCATTCTTCCTTTGAGGGACATCTGGGCTCCTTCCAACTAAATAAAATTAAATTAAAAACACACACACACAAAATAATAATAATAATAATAATAATAATAATAGTAGTAGTAGTAGTAATAATAATAATAATGGTAGTAGTAGTAGTAGTAGTAGTAGTAGTAGTAGTAGTAGTAGCAGCAGCAGCAGCAGTAGAGACAAGGACTGTTGGAGATGTCTGGAATCAGGTCTCTCAGATCTGAGTGTGCATTGGGATGACCTGCAATATCAGCTGACTGCAGATGGGTGGTGCTCCTATTTTTCCACATAGATACTGGCTAAGTTGTACTGGGGATTTCTTAGAAAGTTCTCCAGTGACACAAATGATACTGAATTTGAACCATATTTTTTTGTCCTAGAGGAATTGGAAACCATTGTTTGAAACTTAGATTTACAACTAGGGAGACACAGTTTGTTTGAAGAATTTTCCATTAGCATTTTGGTAACTCTTCTGAATACTCAACTGTGAATTTGAAAATACTTTATCATATGAATAAAAGAAAACTTTAAACTATTAAGTATTGGTCATAGAATTAAGTTGCAATATATGAACCACCAAGTCCTTAAACTCATAGGTCTTATAAAGATATTTTGAAGTGAACGCAGCTAGACCACGGCGAGCATAAATGAACTTGTATTATGAGCATATTGTAGTTATTGTCATTCATGCCAGCTCTAACAAAAACTATTTAACATCTGTTGGCTCCAGAAAGAAAAACAATGTTAACACTAAAAGAAGAATGTAAGGTTGTAGGGGTCAGGGAGAGAAAAGAGAGGAAACAGGGAAGAATAATCAGGATTATAAAATTTCAGAAAAATTTCAATGAATAGCACTTATTAAGACAATACAATAGTAAAATTTATAGAGTGTATATATTTTTGTACAAAATAAACTTATATAATGAAAACACACAATTTGACAAAATCATAAAAGGTAGTGTGTTTGTGTGTGTGTGTGTGTGTGTGTGTGTGTGTGTGAGAGAGAGAGAGAGAGAGAGAGAGAGAGAGTTTGTGAGTACTACTGGAAGATTCCAAATGAACAAATTAATAATTAACATATTTCTTTAAAATGTACTATGAACATATACTAGATTATTATTTTACTGTAACCTAACTTATTATTTGTATTGAGAAGTTTTGAAGATGTTTTTTAACTATTCTGGCTTTAAAATTCTACCCTTTGTTGTAAGACACAAAAGCATTAATATATGTTTACCATGTTATGTCATATTTGATAATAAGCCTCCTATCCAACAGCTCTTGAATTAAATTTTTGGCAATAAGATAGCCCTGCTGTGCAGATTATAGATTTCCTTCTTTTACTGAGATAGAGGCTTCATCTCCAGCCTTGTGTCATTTCTAACCTAGCCTTTCCTCAGCCTGAATTTTCATCTCTTGTTATTTTTGTATTGGGTGACCCTAATGTTTTCAAAGGAGATAAAAATCTGAAAGAAGTTTCCCTTTGAGGTTTGTGTGTATCTACAAGAAAAGTCAACTTTAAAAAGCTTATTATATTGTAATTTTAAAAAGAATGTCATGGGTTTCTGACCTCCATTTTTATTTGGAGCTATTGAATTCACTAGAATATAAGGACATTTATCTTATGTCATGGGTTGACAATGTACAAGGTAGAGCAATAGAGACTTGAAAACTATTTGAAACAAGGAAAAAATTGAAGGTCACAGAGTATCAGGTTTTTCAGAAATATTCACAAGCATCCGTAATCAGTACCTGTAACATAACTGAGAGCTGAGGCTCACTGAAGCTAAAGTCACACTGATGTGTTTTATTAGGTTATGATTCCAGAAAGACTAGGTACTAGTCACACCTCTAAATACTTAAGTTTTCTGTAATCAAAGAGTAATGGTGTGGTTTAATTATTGTTAGGGAAATATGCTTTACAACATTTTACTAGCTAAATATTTCATCATGAGAAAGCTTTACCTTTAAAGTAATATGCTTCCAATAATTTATTTCCAGATTTTATAAAGTAAAATTTCATGCATATAAATAAACATGCTTGCTTTAGTCCAGATACTACCAGAGGAGAGGCAGAACCCAAGACCACAAAAGTCATACTTATTACATGGGTTTACAAAAATGTTAAAACAGAAATAAAGTGGAGCCTGAAAAATAACAACACAGTCCAATCTCACATACAAATGGAAATATAGCATTTCTAAAATGTAAAATATTTAAATATTAAAATGCCACTCTTCTTAAGATGGGTTTGTGAAAGGATTGGGTATGATTGTGTTTGTGTCTCTAAGAATCATATGTTGAAAGCCTAACCACCAGTATGATGGCTAAGAAAGTTGTAGATCTGTTAGATGACTATATCAGGGGAATTCTACAGTTCTTAATGAAATCATAAAATGATCTGAGAACTGTTTCACTTAAAATTTCTTATTACCCAAGGCAAAGGGGGAAATCTGCACTCCAGAAGAAGGGGTCACATCTGACAGTACCCCATTGTCCAGCCTCCAAGTGTGGGAGCATTGCATTTATACTCACTGTAGTTGTGACTTTTCAATACACTTTCCCAAAGCAATCCAGAATACCAGAGGATGAAAACATGGTTAGAAAACTCATTGTCAGTTTCTAACCTAATCTTACAGCATCATTTTTATACATACAGGAAAAACACATTCAGCCCTTGAACTAACTATGAGAGAAAACTCTTTTATTTATTTATTTATTTACTTATTTATTTATTTATTTTTCTATATTCTTTGTTTACATTACAAATGCTTTTCCCTTTCCCGGTTCCCCCCCACACACCATATGTCCCATAAGTCCTCTTCCCTCTACCCGTTCCCCAATCACCTCCTCCCATTTCTCTGTCCTGGTACTCCCTTACAATACTAGATCAACCCTTTCAGGACCAGGGCCCTCTCCTTCCTTCTTCTTGGGAATCATTTGATATGCTAATTATGTCTTTAGTATTCAGAGCCTCTAGGTTAATTAATATCCACTTATCAGTGATTGCATTTCATGTGTATTCTTCTGTGATTGGGTTACCTCACTGAGTATGATATTTTCAGTTCCAACCATTTGCCTACAAATTTCATTAATTAATTGTTTTTAATTGCTGAGTAGTATTACATTGTATAAATATACCAAATTTTCTGTATCCATTCCTCCTTTGAGAGACATCTGTGTTCTTTCCAGCTTCTGGCTATTATAAATAAGGCTGTTATGAACATAGTGGAGTATGTGTCTTAGTTGCATGCAGGGGAATCCTCTGGGTATATGCCCAGGAGTGGTATGACATGATCCTCTGGAAATGTCATGCCCAGTTTTCTGAGGAACAGCAAGACTGATTTCTAGAGTGGTTGTACCATCTTGCAATGAGAGAACACTCTTAACAACTTAGATTTATAAGGAAAATCATTCATAGTATGATGTCTGAAATCTACTGCAGACTATTGATGTATTCACTGGTGAGGAAACCATTTACTGTGAAATCAGAGTACAATCTACTATTGATATTAATGGTAATAGAAGAATCAGCCTTTGCAGTTAGTTAAGAAAAATAAATTTTCAGACACAAAGAAAAGAAAAACACTGAGATATTTAGATGAACTTTAGAAAAGATTCTGTATTTCACTGCAGTGTCAGGTTAAGCCTCCTAATTAAATTAAACCTGCATTGATATTACTTCCTGAGAACAATCTCTTAGTAGATTCTCTATTTCAGAGCTAGCTTGGAGATTTGTATAGTTAGATATGAGTCCCATGGGTCCAGGACCAGTCAGTGACTGGACTTTCCAGACAAGACTTCAGGACATTACTCCATTCCTCTCATAGTCTTTGCGTCAAGGATAATCAAGTAGGATCCTTGTCTTACCTAGATCTCAGAATTGGGACCTTAGCTGGCACCCAGATCCAAGCCTACAGTTCTTTAGATGCAGGAACTTTGGAACACAATCCCTATCATCACCTTCAAATGTTTTCTAGGGAAGGATTCTGAACTAATTTCACCCCTGTGACTGCAGAATTTAGTGCAGATAACCACTGCTTAACAATTTACCTTAAAGCCTCAAGAACCACAGTAAAAGAAGAAGAAAGAATAAAGATCATAACAAAATAAATAGGAGTAGAAAAAATAAATCAGAAAGTATCAACAAAATAAATTTCAGCCAAACTAAATGTGAATAAAGATGCTACTGATTAAAGTCAGAGCAGAAAAAGGGAGCATTGCTGTTCTTAACTCAGAAATGCAAGAGAACACAGAAAGCTCCTGTAGAAAATTATATACAAAATATGTGAAAAATCTAGACCTCTTGAATATTACTACCAACTAAAATTAAACCAAGAATAATGTGAAAAACTAAACAAAACAATAATGCATAATAGATTGACACAGAAATTAAAAATGTTCTTTTATAACACAAAATTTAAACTCGATGGCTTTTTATCTGAATTCGTTAAAATATTTAAAAATAATTTGTATTATTTTTGTTAAATTTTGTCTTTCAAAATTTTAAATGGGAGAAAATTTGCTTAACTGTTTTAGGAGCCCATTACTATTCCACTGTTGAACCTAGAAAATGTCCAAGGAGATAAACAAATACTGTTTACCTATTTTTTCAATTAGTGAGATTTTAAAGTTCTGAATAAAATGTTATCAATCCACAATCACAGAATTACAGAAAATTGATGTATTATTATTAGATTGGGATTCAACCCAGAAATGTACAAATAAGTTAACACATACAGCTTGGCAAATTTGACACCAACATGAAAGACAAAGTCATAAGATTATTGAAATCAATGTCTCTTTATGATTTATGAAATATCCCTCTCAAAACATTAACGTACATTAAAAAGACCTAAATAATAAATACTGTATATGAGGAACTCAACAGTGTACTGACATTAGGTCTGTTGCTATGTTTTCTTATGCTAAATACTGGCCCTAGCTGCTACAGGGACTAGAAAATCTGCACATACACCAAATAATGTATCGTGGTTTTGATCCTTAATTTAAAACTATTGGTTGAATAAAGATACTGACGGTCTAGAGCTGGGCAGAAGAGGTAAATGGAGAGAGAAGACACCATTGGGTACACAAAAACATGGCCATGAGGGCTGGCCAATTTGAGTTAAGAGCCACTCAGTCGGAACATGGCAAGTTATAAATTGGAATTACTGGCAGAGAAGAAGACATAATAGCATAGTGGGTAGATACATGCCCAGCTCTAGTGCTTATTAAGGATTACTATAAATATAAAATTTGTAATTCTTTTACCTGCGAACTGAATGATTTAAGAAAACAGCCAATATTACACTGAATGTCAAAATAGTAAAAACATTTTTCCTAACTTTGGGTAGAAGATAAGAGCACTCACTTACAGCACTCAAATTTAACATAGACCTGCAGCATAGTAAAGTAAAGAGAATTTGAAAAGAATACAACTAAATTTTGCACGTTTATTCTGTCTTTAAAAACCTAACAGCACCAACCCTAAATGTGATATAAAGGTTAGTTAGTGTATCAATCTAAGAAGCTTCTCCACAGCAAAGAAAACAGTGAAGGAGCTTAAGAACTAGCTTTCAGAATGAGGGGACACAGTCAATGGTACAGTGAAGGTTTGGCATCTACTATATGTAAGGATCTCAAAGAGGTGAACAAGAAAGAAATTCAACGATATAACACCAATAAAGGTCTTCTCAGCAGAAGACATTCAGATAGGTCCCTGGAAATAGGAAACGTGTTCAGCTTTACTGATCACCAGAGTGATATCGATCAAAACCACAGTGAAATCTCCCATTGCCTCTGTTGCAATAGCTATCAACAAAAGAGACAAGACACAAGAGTTTCTGTAAAGGACTCAGGGAACTTTAACACTTTGCTACTAGCACACAAATCTACTGAGTCATTTTTGATAATAGTATAGAGTTTTCAAAAAACAAATGTAGATCAAACATTTGAGACAGCAATTGCATGGCTGGGTATATTTGCAAATTACATTTTTATACAAAACATACTTGTAAACCCATGTTCCTTGTGACATTATTCAAAATAGCAAAATGTTGAAGCCTAACCAGTTGTCCAGCTAACGGTTGGATAAAGAAAAAAATATGTAGTGTATGTACACAATAGGACACTACTGAGACACAAAAATGGATGAGATCTTGTTATTCTCAGCATCATGGTTGGAAGCAAAGATCCCTACATTCAGTGAAACAAGACAGACCGTACTGAGAATTGCATTTGCTCTGTGTTATCACAGCTATTTCTTGAAGCAGTCCTATGCAGTAGAACTGCGTTTCCTCCATCAGTCAGTGAGGGAATGCCATTTTTAAAAATCTCCATCAGAGCTCAAACTCTACCAGTCTGACCTCTTGCCATCTAATAACACCTAAATTGATGCTTAGTAATTATTAGACACTAAATAAAATATTTTCAAAGAATAACAACATATAGTTTTATATTGTTGAAGTAAACGTGTGCCATGCTTTGGTCTCATTCTGAATTGTCACCTCTCCAGTGGATAACTTAAATTATCTACTGGACACTCTTCTGGCCCGTAAACAGACAGTAATGTAGTTAATATAAATGGAAAGGATAACTTAAATGCTGTGGACATTTGTGTCCCTGAAGTAATGAATGACAAATTCATATGCTTGTTGGATTTTTACTTACAGCGGGGGAAATGGAGGTGGCTTGGGAGTATGGACTGTATGACAGGGGATTGGGAAGAGAGACTTTGATGGGGATGTAAAGATGTTTCTCAGATGGCCGAGAAACACCTTAAAAGATGTTCAACATCATTAGTCATCAGGGAAATGCAAATCAAAACAACCCTGAGATTCCACCTCACACCAGTCAGAATGGCTAAGATTAAAAACTCAAGAGACAACAAGTGCTGGCGAGGATGTGGAGAAAGAGGAACACTCCTCCACTGTTGGTGGGATTGCAAAATTGTAAAACCGCTCTGGAAATCAGTTTGGCGGTTCCTCAGAAAATTGGGCATGTCACTTCCAGAGGACCCTGGCATACCACTCCTGGGCATATACCCAGAGGATTCCCCTGCATGCAATAAGGACACATGCTCCACTATGTTTATAGCAGCCTTGTTTATAATAGCCAGAAATTGGAAGGAGCCCAAATATCCCTCAAAGGAGGAATGGATACAGAAAATGTGGTATATTTATACAATGGAATACTACTCAGCAATTAAAAATAATGAATTCATGCAATTTGTAGGTAAATGGTTAGACCTGGAAAATATCATCCTGAGTGAATTAACCCAATCACAAAAGAATGCACATGAAATGCAATCACTGATAAGTGGATATTAATGAGCCCAGAAGCCCTAAATACTCAAGACACAAATAGCAAGTCAAATGATTCCCAAGAAGAAGAAAGGAGAGGACCCTGGGCCTGTAAAGATTGCATCCAGTTTAGTAAAGAAACCGAGGGGGGAGGGGGAATGATTGGGGAATAGTTGGGGGGGAGAGGAACTATGGGAACTATGGTGGGTGGGAACTGGGAAAGGGGAAAGCCTTTGGAATGTAAACATAGAATATAGAAAATAAAAATTTTAAAAAATGAATGAATGAATGAAAGAATGAATAAATGAATGAATGAATGAATGAATAAATAAATAAATAAATAAATAAATAAATAAATAAATAAGTGCAAAGGTAAGTGTCCTACAATGCTTGGAGGCTGTACAAATATATGAATCCTAAGGAATGATCATGTTACAGTGTTCCATGCAGAGTTAAAGAAAACAAAAAGGGTTATCAGAAGATTACAATTCATACACAGAGATTTTTCATAGCAAATTTAGCTCTTCAGTAAATTTATTGCAACCCTAGGTCAATACTCACAGCAAGGTCATGCCATTCATACATCATCACATGCTGACAAAATTCAGTTGCATGGTCTGTAGCATCCCAGCTGACATAGAACAAGAAAATCTACTAGTTTTGTGTTTTGTGTTCCTTTTTGAGTAGATATATCTGTGCCTTTCAGTCTAATGATGTCCCACTTGTCACAAGTTTGTGGGTATTTTTAGAATTGTTGCTGGTTTCACTGTTGTAAAGCACGGCTGAACCCAACATACTTTCCTTCACTGCATGTACAAGAAGGTTGTACCAGTCATTTCATAGGAAGTCCTTGCAGATTAGCTTTGTTCAGGCTGGAGAGCTCGTGGCCCTGAACTCATGCTAATAAATCAATGCTATTCATTATTTACATCATTTTTAAACAGAGATACACAGGAAGCAATGTTATTTGTTTCAAGATTGGCATAATGTAACCAGAGGCTCACAAGAACTTGCCCCTACTGCCCTCCCTGAGGGCAATAGTTTTATATTTTCTAATTCAGTGTTCACAACAAACTTGTAGTAAATAAATATTGAGGGTAGTTAAAATATGCTGTGCATGCCATGGCACACTAGAACTGTTATATGCATTAGAAGCATCATATCTGATTTGGTCTGATGCTACTGCCATAAGAAAGAACCTTAGGTCTAAATATATAGTGAGGAGCCTGCTGGTGTGTGTGTGTGTGTGTGTGTGTGTGTGTGTGTGTGTGTGTGTATTTGTCAGATATTGATTGGATCAGAGTTTTGATTCTTAATTTTTTTCATTAGCGATTTCTTCCTAACTTTGCAAAACCACAAATCTTTCACTACAGTATTGTCATGGGTAGCTATATACTAAAGTCAGAATATTAGGTGACTAGATTTCCTTGGTTTTCATGGAAACAAAGTCTCAGACTTGTTATATAAGAGGATATATAAGAGGAATCATTTGTATAATGTGTGATCTTTGTTTAGTCTTTCTGCCCCTATCAAGGTCAAACCTAAGCTCATACAACTCTTGTCTTATTCCAGATGGACTCGGAACCCAAAATCCTTTCAAAGACATTGAGAAGGCTTTCTGACACATGCTGCCCTTCCAACAGAAAGCTGCAGGCCCATGATGTCATGTTGTAGCCAAGGTTCCACACCCTGCCTCCCCATGTGGTTTATATAGATCATACTTATACAGATATCAAAACTGATCACAGAGTGTTGGAGAAGCTCAGCCACACTTCTTCAACAGTATTCTGCTAATGGCTACTTCTGAAGAACTGAGTAGTTCTGACTGATACTGAGGCCTTCTACTTACTCTAACGCCCTTTCTAGGAAATTTCCTCTGAATCCTCATGAAGCAGCTAGGATGAGACTTGCCAGACCCTCATGTAAATGGCCACTGATGACAGTTATTGGGAGTATTTTGGCAACTGTTTGACTAACCTGTGTTTTAGGATATTACATTAAAGAATTTCATCTAAGTGTCTGGATAGCATTCAGGGGTTGCCACATGCTATTTGATGTCATCCAAAAGAATGAGTCAATTTAACAGAAATGGATCATAACTCGGATTTTTCTTTTTGTACCACTTAGTGATATGTCAGTCACTTGTTTTTGAATAGAGAAGTGCAGGGGTGAGAGTCTGATTCTCAGTGTACCAAGTGTACTAGCCTGTCATCAGCAGCTGTCAACACCACCTGAACCGATTGTTACCACGGCTGTCATCGCTGACATTAGAAATCAGCAACAGGACAGAATTAACTTCCCAAGTGTCTTTTCCCATTGCACAAGAATAAGTAAGACATGCTTTTTATTTAGCTTAGTGACATTTGCCACCTAGTACTGACAAAACACCATGTCTAAACAAATGTTGATTGCACAGATTCATATCCCCATGATAATGAATGCTAAATATGTAGAAGTAATTATACAATAATCTCCAAACCATACACAGTGACTTTTGCTTAATGGGATTACGTTGGAAAGGGTGTTTTAATTTTGCACCTGACACTTGCATGGAAAGAAATCTGGTAAACATTTTAACAGAGCTGCTTCTATATTTCTTTGGTTGACATGGGCATTGTCTGTACTGAAACTTGCTGGATTAAAGAAAAAGTCTTCTAATTAGTGAATTACAGTGAATTATGAGGGCCTGAACATACCACTCTCATTTCTTATTAGTCTCATAGGCATCTTTATAAAAATGATTTAGAGGTAGAAATGGATTTTTTATGAAAATAAAGAATTTTATAGTCCCTACCTCAAATTCTATGGGGTATAGAGGTAAATAAAGGGAATGGAGGATGAGGTCTGGAATATAATGAGGTGTTTGGAGAGTGAAGGCTAGGATACAATGAGGGATTGTCTAGTTGAGAGCTGGAATAGAAGGAGATAGATTGTGAGGCTAGGGTAGGATAAGGAAAGGGTCTGCAAGCTAAAGGTTGGTTTAGGGTGAAGTATTGGAGTTTTAGGATACAGGAAGGGTAGAAGTAACAAGATATACAATACTCAGAAGGAGATGGTGTAAGGATGATACACTTCTGGATGAGGACATGAAACAAAAATCCACATGGAAGAAAGACATGGATTGTAAATTAGAATCACATGACAGATTGTGCTACATTAAAATGATTTACACCACAAGTTAAATTCCATTTTGTAAGGACTATATATATATATACATATAATTTATATCCTATATATATGGTATATACTAATACATGTATTTGTATAATATATTAATATAGTTATATTATATCAATATTTATATAATATTTATATAATAATAATATTTATATAATAATAATAATAATAATAATAATAAATCTGTAAAGATTGCATCCAGTTTAGTAAAGAAACCAAGGGGGGAGGGGGAATGGTTGGGGAACTGTTGGGGGGGAGAGAAACTATGGGAACTATGGTGGGTGGGAACTGGGAAAGGGGAAAGCCTTTGAAATGTAAACATAGAATATAGAAAATAAAAATTAAAAAAATTTAAAAAAATATTATATTAATATTATAGTTGTGTTATATTAACATTTCATACATTAATATAATATTTATATTATATTAACATATATAATACTTATATATAGTAATATGAAGTATAATACATTATATAGATATATATTAGTATATAAGACAATTTATGCCTAATTCTGACATATAATAATATATATGATATTGCCATATCATATAGTATATGTAATGTATAATCATATATATATATATATGATTATATGTATCACATATATATCATATATGTGATATATATGTGATATATATTCCTAAGTTCACAAATATCTGCACAGTCATTGTACTCTTTTGTGTATATACAGTTTTGTATATAATAATAATTAATGAAAGCAGCCATAAATTTGAGAGAGAGTAGCAGGAGATATATAGGAGAGCTTAGAGGGAGGAAGAAAAGGGAAGGGGTAAATGATATAATATCAAAAAATAAAATGCACAATAGAAAACAACCAAAAATAAAAAAAGAGAGGCTGTATATCAATCATGTAAGAGAGTCTGAGCAGGGTGCTGAGGAGGCCTCCTAAGTAGCTTTGAGGTTTTTCAGAGCAATTCAGTGGGCTGATGATTATAGCTGAAAATCTTAGTGCTAAACACTACTGCCATATGTGCAAAAGGTGGAGTCATGGTGATCAGGAAACCTTTTACACTCAGAATGGTTTAGAATCACAGCTGTCCTTACATAGTGGTGTGCATAAACACATACATCTACACAATATGTATCTTTTCAAAATTCTGTCTACTTTTCTGTATACTTAGCCATTTCTGAGATAAAGATAAACATTCTTTATTATCATGCAGTATCTATCAGGGGTTCTAAATCGTCTTTGTAAAGACACTTATGAGACTATCAGGAAACTAAAAGAATATTTTAATTCATTACTGTTTTACAAAGAGATCTCTATCAATGTGTAGTTCTTATGGAGATTACATATATATGAAATTACACACAGAAAGAAAGGGCCTCACACAGTGTAGCAAAACCTACACTGACCTATACTGAAGCAGCCTACCTCATTATTGTTTTACAGCAACTATCTAAATTGTCTAGGCTATTTACAAACCCACCTTGTTATACTCCAACATGCTGGGCTATCATCACACTTACATGCTATTCAAACTAATTTGTTTGGAGTACAAAGGCCAAAGAATGCTGATCTTCTAAAATCAACTCAATCGAAGCAGCGTGGACTTTAAAGCCAGAAAGACATGAAATCTACTTCCAGCTCTGCATTTATTTTGTTTGGTATTGAACAATGCATTGAACCAGGTCTATATGAAAACATTTTACCTATGCTAGTATGGAAATAATAACTCATAATTTGTACTTTAATTAAATAAAATTTGGATGCAGTTTCTGATAATAAATATTGGCTTTAAAGGGATTGTTACATAATAAAATAAACCTCTTTTTTTTAATTTTTATTTTCTATGTTCTATGTTTACATTCCAAAGGCTTTCCCCTTTCCCAGTTCCCACCCTTTTTTGATGTGATTCTGGCTTGTTTCAATGTTAAAAGTGTCCTTGTGTTACACATGAATAGCTGAGGCAAAGAGTAAATTGTCAGTATCAAGACATTTAGAGCTACTGTCCAATAATAGACAATGGTAAAACACTGGTACTCAGTGAGTACCTCAAACATTACCCCAGGTGCCATTTGTAGCAAGAAATGAATATAACTTTTACCTCTGAGTCACTCATATTAATTTATCTGACTTTGATAGAGTAAATTTCTCATACAACAGTGTTTCACCAGACAGTCTGTTAGAGGGCTCTGCTGATGACCTTGCAACTTGTAGATGTATGTAGAATTCCTGTATTTGTTCTTGCTTTTGGCATACAAAAGTAGGTATCAGTATGTGAGTGTTTCACTCATGAGATGCTAAAGGTGTGTGCTCACCTTCTTCTGCCTTGTACACTAATGCATAAACTGCATGGTGGCTCCTTTTGGAAAACAAAATATGTAGATTAAGGCTGAGATATAAGATTGTGACTCTATTGTAGATGCCAACAAGTGCTTGTTGACAGGAGCCTGATATAGCTGTCTCCTGAGAGGCCCTGCCAGTGCCTGACAAATACAGAGGTGGATGATCTCAGTCAACCATTGAACGGAGCACAGGGTCTCTGATGTAGGAGTTAGACAAAGGACCCAAAGATCTCAAGGGGTTTGCAGTTCCATAGGAGGAACAACAATATGAACCAACCAGCACCCCTCAGAGCTTCCAGGGACTTAATCGCCACCCAGAGTACACATGGAAGGACCCATGGCTCTAGTTGCATGTGTAGCAAATGATGGCCTTGTCAGATGTCAGTGAGAAGAGGGGCCCTTGGAACTGTGAATGCTCAATGTCCTAATGTAAGGGAATGCAAGGTCAGGGAGGTAGGAGTGGGTGGGTTAGTAAGCAGGGGTAGGGGAATGGTATAGGGAGTTTTCAGAGAGGGAAATGAGGAAAGGGGATAGCATTCATATATGTAAATAAGAAAATACCTAATTAAAAAATATTGTGACTCAATCTTAGGATTGAGTACAATTCAGTGGCATATAGCCACTAGATTTTTGGGTGATTATTGTGGGACCTGGATTCTGAAATATTCTGTAGAATTTCTAACCATCACACCATGTAAGAAATAACTTAAAATTTCTCATCCCTTTCCAATTTGTATCCCTTTGACTTCCTTATGTTGTCGAATTGTTCTAGCTAGTACCTCAAGTACTATATTGAAGAGATATGGTGAGAAGGGGCAGCCTTGTCTAGTCCCTGATTTTAGTGGGATTGCTTCAAGTTTCTCTCCATTTACTTTGATGTTGGCTACCAGTCTGCTGTAGATTGCTTTTACTGTTTAGATAAGGGCCTTGAATTCCTGTTCTTTCCAAGACTTTTAACATGAAAGGATGCTGAATTTTGTCAAATGTTTTATCAGCATCCAATGAGATGACTATGTGGTTTTTTCATTGAGTTTGTTTATGTAGTGGATTACATTGATGGATTTCCATATATTGAACCATCTCTGCATCCCAGGGATGAAGCCAAATTGATCACGGTGAATGATCGTTTTGATGTGTTCTTGGATTCAGTTGGCAAGAATTTTATTGAGTATTTTTGCATTGATGTTCATAAGGGAGATTGTTCTGAAGTTCTCTTTTTTAGTTGGATCTTTGTGTGGTTTTGTTATCAGGGTAATTGTGGCTTCATAGTTGGGTAGTGTTCCTTCTGTTTCTATTTTGGGGATTAGTTTGAAGAGTATTGGTATTAGGTCTTCTTTGAAGGTCTGATAGAATTCTGAGCTAAAACCATCTGGTCCTGTGCTTTTTTTGGTTGGAAGACTTTCTATGACCCCTTCTATTACTTTGGGGGTTATGGATATGTTTAGATGATCTATTTAATCCTGATTTAATTTGGGTATTTGGTTTCTGCCTAAGAAATTGCCCATTTCCTCCAGATTCTCCAGTTGTGTTGAGTATAGGCTTTTGTAGTAGGATCTGATGATTTTTTTTAATTTCTTCAGTTTCTGTTGTTATATCTCCCTTTTCATTTCAAATTTTGTTAATTTGAATACTGTCTCTGTGCCCTTTGGTAAGTCTGGCTAGGGGTTTATCTACCTTGTTGATTTTCTCAAAGAACCAGCTCCTGGTTTTGTTTATTCTTTGTATGGTTCTCTTTGTTTTAACTTGATTGATTTCAGCACTTAGTTTGATGATTTCCTGTCTTCTACTCCTCCTGGGTGAAATAGCTTCTTTTTGTTCCAGAGTTTTCAGGTGTGCCATTAAGTTGCTAGTATATGCTCTCTCCTGTTTCTTTTTGGAGACATTCAGGGCTATGAGTTTTCCTCTTAGCACTGCTTTCATTGAGTCCCATAGATTTGGGTATGTTGTGCCTTCATTTTCATTAAATTCTAAAAAGTCTTTGATTTCTTTCTTATTTCTTCCTTGACTAACGTATCATTGAGTAGAATATTGTTCAGCCTCCACGTGTATGAGAATTTTCTGTTGTTTTTGTTGCTATTGAAGAACACTCTTACTCTATGGTGATCCAATAGGAGGCATGGGATTAGTTCGATCTTAATATATTTGTTGAGGTCTGTCTTGTGACCAATTATATGGTTGATTTTGGAGAAGGTACCACGAGGTGCTGAGAAAAAGGTATAGTCCTTTGCTTTAGGATGAAATGTTCTATATATATCTGTTAAATCCAATTGGTCCAATGTTTCAATGAGTCTTCCTGTGTCCCTGTTTAGTTTCTGTTTTCCTGATCTGTCCATTGAGGATAGTGGAGTGTTGAGGTCCCCCACAATTATTGTGTTAGGTGCAATGTGTGCTTTGAGCTTTAGTAAAGTTTCTTTTACAAATGAGGGTGCCCTTGCATTTGGAGCATAGATGTTTAGAATTGTGAGTTCTTCTTGGTGGATTTTTCCTTTGACTAGCAAGAAGTGACCTTCTGTGTCTCTTTTGATGACTTTGGGTTGAAAGTCAATTTTATCTGATATTACAATGGCTATTCCAGCTTGCTTCCAGTGATCATTTGCTTGCAAAATTGTCTTCCATCCTTTTACTCTAAGGCAGTGTTTGTCTTTGACTCTGAGGTGTTTCCTGTATGCAGCAAAATGTAGGGTCCTGTTTTTGTTTGTCTATGTCTGTTAGTCTATGTCTTTTTGGGGGGAATTGAGATAATAAGGAATAGTGATTATTTCTTCCTGTCATTTTTGATGTTATTTTTGTTTTTGAGTGGTTATCTTCTTTTGAGTTTGATGGAAGAAGGTTACTATATTGCTTTTTCTTGGGTGCAGTTTCCCTCTTTGTATTGGAGTTTTCCTCCTATTATCATTTGTAGAGCTGGGTTAGTGGAAGATATTGTGTAAATTTGGTCCTGTCATGGAATATTTTGATTTCTCCATCTATGTTGATTGAGAGTTTTGCTGGGTATAGTAGTCTTGGCTGACATTTGTATTCTCTTAGAATCTGCATGAGATCTGCCCATCACATCATGTAAGAAATAATTTAAAATTTCTCATCCCTTTCCAATTTGTATCCCTTTGAATTCCTTATGTTGTCGAATTGCTTTAGCTAAAAAGTCTTTGATTTCTTTCTTTATTTCTTCCTCGAATAAGGTATCACTGAGTAGAATATTGTTCAGCCTACATGTGAATGAGGGTTTTCTGCTGTTTTGTCGCTATTGAAGACCACTCTTACTCCATGGTGATCTGATAGGAGGCACAGGATTAGTTTGATCTTCTTATATTTGCTGAGGTCTGTTTTGTGACCAGTCAGAATGCCTAAAATTAAAAACTCAGGAGACATCAGGTGTTGGAGAGGATGTGAAGAAAGAGGAACACTCCTCCACTGCTGGTGGGACTGCAAGCTGGTACAACCACTCTGGAAATCAGTCTGGCGGTTCCTCAGGAAACTGGACATGATACTTCCGGACGACCCAGCCATACCACTCCTGGGCATATACCCAGAAGATTCCCCTGCATGCAATAAGGATACATGCTCTACTATGTTCATAGCAGCCTTATTTATAATAGCCAGAAGCTGGAAAGAACCCAGATGTCCCTCAATGGAGGAATGGATTCAAAAAATGTGGTATATATACGCAATGGAATACTATTCAGCCATTAGAAACAATAAATTCATGAAATTTTTAGAGAAATGGATGGAGATGGAGAACATCATACTAAGTGAGGTAACCCAGTCTCAAAAGAATACCCATGGCATGCACTCACTGATAAGTGGATATTAGCCTAGAATCTTGGGACACCAAAGACACACTTCACATACTAAATAATGTCCCACAAGAAGAAAGGAGTGGACACTGGTGCTGGAAAGGATCAAAGTATTCGTGTAGGGGAATACCAGAACAGGGAAGTGGGAAAGGGTGGATGAGGGAGCAGGGGGAGGGAAAAGGGCATGTGGGACCTTTGGGGGTTGGGGAACCAGAAAAAGGAAAATGAAATGTAAATATAGAATATATCCAAAAATACTGAAAAAGAAAAAGAAAAAAAATTCTCATCCTGTTGTTCCACTAACTTTAATAATTTTACAGTAAAACTTCATCTCATCTGGCACATTAAAAATCTCTCAGAATACTTAATTGTTTGGTAAAATAATTATTTAATGGCATTTCTGAATTTTTTATTTTATATGTATGAGTGTTTGCCTGAATGCACACTCTGAGAGCCTAGTATCTGGGTAGCCCAGAAAGGGTATCATGTCCCCCATGACTGATTTACTGATGGTTAGGAGCTGGTACACTGCTGCTAAGAAATAAACCCCAGTCCTCTTCAAAAACAGCAAGTGCTCATAACTGCTGAGCCACCTTTTATGGCTTCCTAATACCTTTTTAAATAAGAATTTTTAGAGTTTTTGAAATAGTTGTTGTAAACTGTCTCCTATGGCAGGCGGTCCCTTGGGCACCTGGAGTTCCAGAACTGGCTGAAGTGTGGTCAGCTATTGTTTAACTTGTGCTATGACATGAACATATTCCATAACCAAAAGTAAGTTGGAGATAATGAAGAAGCTTCACACAGTCTCATAAAGTTTATCATAAGCATCATGATGAAGAATGTGTCTGTAACTGTTTAATCCAGTGTTCCCCAGATAGAACATTCATCTCCCAGTCAAGGATCCACACCATTATGCTGTGGCTTATATTCTGTTGGGTGTGCATTTTTAAGTTTTAAACTCCAGGCAATATAAATATTGTAGGCTTATGAGGACTGGTAGTTATACTTCACACTATCAGTTATGATAGGGTAGCACCTTTAGTGGATTGTGATTTTCTATCTGACATTTATATTATGGCTGGAGTTGTTCTCTATGGTGTGTGCTGAGGTTTTGACTCATAGCTTATGGAAGGCATTGTGCTTGCTACCTCTTCTTGGCATGTCATCATTGTTTGGGTCAGTACACTCCACAGGTTGATTTTACATTATATCTCCCATTTCCCCCATGGTTCTATAAACTTTAAAAAGCAAGGACCAAAACCAGAAACTCCTTTCTTTTGTTCTACTGTCAAAGGTATTTTAAATACTATTTACAATGATATATTTAGGTGACTTAAAATTTTAGACTATATCATATTATGATCTATTTCCCTTTGGGCTGTTGGAATAGATAGCAGCTCTCTCATGTCCACATTGCCCTGGGGTTTTTTCTTCTCCAGTAAACTTTTTTTTTTCTTTTTCAAATTAGTCATTTGAAACTGAATCGGGGCATCCTTCATCTTCTAGACTGATAAATATTTCTGACTATGCAGATCCTCCAATTCTGCTTTCTGTCAACATTTCAGCATCTCAGCAAAATTGTGACTTACTTACCAGATCTAGAGTATTCAGCTGGTGTTATTCCTCCCTTCCCTTCTTTCTCTTGTTTTTTTTCCTAATTTTTCTCCATTTCTTTCTCCTCTCCTCCCCTCCTCTCCCCTCTCCTCCCCTCTCCTCTCTTCTCCTCTCCTCTCACCTCCTTTCTTTGTTTCTTTCTCTCTCTTTCTCTTTTCCTTCCTTCTTTCACTATATTCTTCTGTTTTTCAAACAATATTGTACTGTCCAGACCATATTTGGCTGCGATTTATTACAGTCCTCATCCTCAGCCTCCTGAATGCTTGGATTAGAGCCTTGGACCCACACTCTGTGATAAATGGTTCTTCCTTTAGAAAGTGTGTGATACTTCTGCCTGTTTTGCTAAGAAGACTGCCTGTGATGGATCCTATTGAAGAGGACTTCATCAAGGGAGCATCCCACCTCTCAAGATCCTCTAAGTTCAATGGACTACTAGATTTCAGACAAATGGTGCTCTTCTACTTGCATGTCCATAAAACTTGGCCTCATCTGCAAAAATCCCTTCTGGGAGAATTGGTGGCTCAAATTATTAGAGGAATAGATGCATATTACAGAAAAATTGCAATGGGGAAACTCAATATCAAGTAATAATTTGATGTCATGCTGTGTACTGTCTATGACAGACATCTAGAGCATATGACCTCTTCTGGGCTTTGGCATATGTTTACCACTTTCTCAAGTATTTAGGTCTTTGTATACCTGTCTAGCTTAGGCAATCCATAAATATGGATCATTTGAGATATTATTTCTCATTTTTATTTTTACTGGCTCAATCTGAGACTGCTTTTTCCTTCCACTTCTCTTATAGACACAACGGAATCTAGTTTTATGGATCCATTCTTTGTGTCATGTGTGAATTCTTGACACCAGCATATAAATTGAAATCTTTGTATAAAATAAGAGTTGAATTTCAAATTATGGAATTTCCAGAAACTTGAGTCATTTCATTAATATATGACAAAATAAATGACTGACCAAATCAGTACAAGCTGAAATTGATTTCCCTGATTTGGCCTTGTGTCTGGTGATGTTACAACAAATGCCACCATAACAATAGACTCTAATATGTACAGTATTGAAAGTAAAAGACAGCAAGGGAAAAAGGGATGATTAGTGGTTGGCTGAATACACCACAAATGCAAATTTTACCTTCATATTTTAAGATAGTTGGTGTTATTAACTGGCACCACATGAAACATCTTTTTGAATACCATTAAATCTTCCAGTACCTCAGAGACAACTGTCTTTTGTATGTGTCATTACACTGTCTTCAGGAATGTTCTAAGCTTTGAAAGGTTAATGGTTCACATTCTGAAATATTTTCACATCAGAGATGATTCAGGTATATTTCTGATTCAAAGAGTTTCCCTGGCTATCTCAGCATCTTTCCTTCATAATTTGTATTTTACAATATAGTTATTTCATTTGCTTATAAGGTTGAAGATCTTTTCTTCTTCTTCTTCTTCTTCTTCTTCTTCTTCTTCTTCTTCTTCTTCTTCTTCTTCTCCTCCTCCTCCTCCTCCTCCTCCTCCTCTTCCTCCTCCTCCTCCTCCTTCACCTCCTCCTCCTCCTCCTCCTTCTCCCCCTGTTCCTCCTCCTTCCTCCTTTTCTTCTTCTCTTCCTCCATCCCCCATTCTCTCTCTCTCTCTCTCTCTCTCTCTCTCTCTCTCTCTCTCTCTTTCTGTGTATGCATGTGTGTGTGTGTGTGTGTGTGTGTGTGTGTGTGTGTGTTGAGTCTCATGTACACAACCTCAGGAACTATCCAATTTGGTATTGGGCACATTGATTTTTGACACAAGGTTTCTAGTGTCAAAAATTCTAGTGTCAAATTCTAGTGACCTAGAATTTGCTGAATAAGATAGTCTGGCCAGTGTGCCTGGTGTATTCACTTTAACTAACATGCTCTGGGATTATAAGCACACTATTGCAATCAATATGCTTTATTTACTTAATACATGCTCTGGGAATTGAATTCTGGTCATCATCTTTTTTCAGTAAGCTTTGTATTGATGGGTCTATCATCCCATCCCTGAGTTATTTCTTTAAATAAGCTCTCTACATTATAAGGAAAGCAGAATTGTATCTCTATTTTTACCATTATTCTTCTGGAGTCCACTCTATATAAAACTCAGTAAGTAATATTCAGGGCATGAAGAACTGCTACAAGTCTTTTATATATAATAACTTTAACTCAAGTCAATCCTATTGGTGTGAATTTTGTCCTCACATTCTAAGAAAGCTTGAGACAGACAAATATCAAATAACCTGTTCCAATTATATAGCTAATGTGTGAATAAACTTTCAGCTCTAGGATGTCTGGAGAAAAGGGCATTGTTGTAGTGAATGTAGCAAAAAATGATACATTTATAAAGTTAAATAGGAGAGAAGATGTCATGTACTCACAAGTAGATGACACTTCATCACACTGAGATAGTGATGAAATGTTCCTGGGATAACTTTGGAAGACAGCATTTCTGACAGAGGAAGTAACATCTGGACCAACTTCAGTGTGTATGTATTAACATATCTAAAGAAGGCTGTGTCAATAATAAGAGAATTTATTCTGTAATTTCAATAAATAAGTGCAATAGATCACAGGAGGTGTTAATATCCCCCGGAAACTACCTCCTCAGCTCCCCTACTCAATAGAAGATGATTGATTGATCAACATATTACAAGTATGTGTGGGTTGTTTTTTAATTATAGTGAAATGTGCATGACATAATGCTACCATTTTAACCATTTTGAGTATTCATTTGTAAATCACAGCTGAGTTCTTTTATAGCTAATTCAACAGCTATTGGAGTGTGTGTACACCAGACAAGTGTTTATTTTTTAGTAATTTTAGCAAACAGTTTTTGAACAAGGGAATGTAAGCAGAAACTAAATGGAAAAGTAGAAGAAAATATAAATGCATAAATCTTCATGTAGTGTGTGTGTGTGTGTGTGTGTGTGTGTGTGTGCCTGTACATATGTGAATAAATCCAAGTAAAGTTAGAAAATAACCTTAGGTCTCATCCATAGGCACTGACCACCTTGAGTTTTGAGGCAGAGATTTGTACTAGGACCTGGTACTCATTGATTGGGCCAGGATGGCTGTCCAGTAAGACAGAGGGCTCCATCTATTTCTGTCTTTCCAATGATGGCTTTACAACCATAAGCTATCATACCTGGCATCTTTTACATAAGTGCTGGCAATTGAATTCACATTTCCATTCTTGTACAGTGAGTAATTCACTTACTAAGCCATTTCACAATACCCATCCAGCTCTTTGAGCCTTTTGTTTTTAAATAACTACCTATAATTCAAGTTGAAAGTTTTTGAAAATAAGAGCTATCAAAAAATGTTCATCTCAAAGACTGACTGATTTAAAAGTTGTGTGTGTGTGTGTATGTGTGTGTGTGTGTACTTAGTCATGATTTAAAATAACTTGCCTTTCTTGAGAAATGCCCAATCCAGTCTTTGTCTCCCAGGAACTTCCAGAATGTCTAGAAAAATTCAGACTATTTGAAACAAAGCTTTGCTGCACAATCACCAAAGTAGGGAGAAGTTGAGGTATTTGCCTTGCTCTAATGTTCTCCATATAGTACAAAATAGTGGAAGTTTGAGACTGTACCCTTACAAGTGGATTTTTACCCCATTTTCAGACAGGAGGATGACTGTGAGCCATGGATTGTGTATGAAAAATATATAATCCAACTATGAAACACTGACTTGTAAATAAATTTATCCCCTCAATTAAAATCTGCCAATCTATAAATATATCAGTAAATATGAGCAGCTAAGTATAGATCATAACAGGGTAATCAGAACTGAGAGTTTACAGAATGCACCAGACAGAGTAAAGAACCCAACTAAAAAGGGAGACATTGAGAATTATGATGTCAAACTCTCCACAGACCTATCACCTAACTATGTAGTAAGCAAAGGACCAACAGAGAACTGACTTTACCATGGACTCTAGCTTCATTTAGTTTAAATGTTCATTTAGCTTCCTGTGATGCTGGCTTTCCATATGTTTATATACATGAACCTTATCAAGCCCTTTGTCGCTATAGTTTTCTTGGTCTAATACCTTACTTTTGTGCTTGTTTCAGTCCTGAAACTTGCTGTACTCTGAGCCTACCATTTGATACCAAGTACATGCCCACAAAGTTTACTAGTTAATTCTTATAGAAATCTGTAATAAATGCATTTTAATAGCTTTTTACTTGTGGCTTGAATGAGAATGTCACACACAAGCTTATGTTTAAATATTTGGTTCCTATTTTGTGGAGGAATTAGGGAATTATTAGAAAGTTGGGCCTTGTTGGAAGATATATGTTACTGAGAGTTGTTTGTGGTTTCAAAAACTACTTGCCATGTATATTCCAGTCTTGGCCTACTGTGTTAGTACAAGATTTGGGCTCTCAATTGTCCCTGCTGTTATGCCTTCATGTTGGCATCATGGTGCTCAGTCTTAGAATGCCAATCCCATTTAAATGCTTTCACTTATAAATTGGTTTATTTATAGCATTTTATCACAGAAATAGAAAAGAAACAGTTACACTGGCTGTGTCCACTTAGGTCTCTTTGAAACTATGGTGCTTCGGCCTCTTTGTAATTATTCAGTTACCTACACATACATTGTCCTCCACACACAAAAAGCAAAGTTAGTATTAATAACTGAGATTCAAACAAAAGAACCTCCATTTCCCTCAGCTGTCTATCAAGGAATTTGGCTTCTAAGAAAACATGTGCAGCTTGTGAATTTTCTATTTTTCAATAAGCTTTTTCATAGTGGAAAGTCACAAAGATACGCCTATGTTTTTAGCATAGTTTGATCTTGACAACTGTAAAATAGAATTTGCTCTTTTTATTAAAATACTAACCACAATTATTTTTAACAAAACATAATGTGCAGCAAAGGGCAGAGATTATACTGAACATTTGGGACAAAAGCAAGTACGAAATTTCTCCCATTTAAATGAATTTACAGAGTACTGGAGGAAAGAAATTTAGTCATTATCAACTTGAAATCTGTTTTCCTCTAGGTTTATTCAAAGTTCATTACATGTGACATGTAAAATTATACTGAGCCTTCTCTAATCTTCGAACGAGTCCATAGTAGCCACTTGATCCCACCAGCATATGGCACCTTACTCCAGTCTGAACAGAGAATGTGAATGTGTTCATTTAAAATATATAGACTGAAACTCAAGTTAGGACATCTCACATCTCCATATCTTTCTTCTTCCTCCTTCCTTATCCCATTATTGCCTGCTTTGACACATGGCTGTATCTTTCGAACTCATTAAAGTCCATAGTGTATCCTTGCTCCATAGAGATTTTTAATCCATTTGCACTCATGTATGCCTCAACATTTTCTTTTCCGCATATCCCTCATTATGATCTAAGGCCATCCTCATGATTTTTATTTTTACTGTAGGCATTGTGTCATGTGCTCATCTAGATCTCTGTCATTCAGTGTTCTTGCACTATATGTATTAAGAAAGAATGGAAAAATCCAGGTTATATCCCAACTACACCGAATTATATAACTATCAAAAATGGTTGCAATATACACATGGAAGGATATCAAGTGTTGGTTGTTGTTAGGGGAAAAAAGTTTTAGGAACTGCTTGTGCTATGTTCACCTAATAAAATAATTCCATCTTACAGAATGTGTTCAAGAGGAGCACACTCTGATCATGGAATATTATTCCTTGGAGTTACTATCCCCAAGTAAATCCATGTTCAAAAAGACATGACAATAATGAATAGAGGTGGTGTTTACAACAGACACAAAATAAAAAGTGAGTCGCTGTTAATACTGGAAGAGGTAAGGTGTAACCTATTCTGTGAATGACTATCATTCTGTGGTGGAAATGAGTGAACATAAACATATTCATAGAATTGGAGGATTCTAAACACAGACCAGCAATACTCAAAATAATGAACATGTGTACTACCATTTACAGGGCTTGGAAAACGGGCTAGACCAAGTGATTCTTTAAAGAAGTGCTGGCGAGGATGTGGAGAAAGAGGAACACTCCTCCACTGTTGGTGGGATTGCAAAATGGTAAAACCGCTCTGGAAATCAGTTTGGCGGTTCCTCAGAAAATTGGGCATGTCACTTCCAGAGGACCCTGGCATACCACTCCTGGGCATATACCCAGAGGATTCCCCTGCATGCAATAAGGACACATGCTCCACTATGTTTATAGCAGCCTTGTTTATAATAGCCAGAAATTGGAAGGAGCCCAAATATCCCTCAAAGGAGGAATGGATTCAGAAAATGTGGTATATTTATACAATGGAATACTACTCAGCAATTAAAAATAATGAATTCATGCAATTTGTAGGTAAATGGTTAGACCTGGAAAATATCATCCTGAGTGAATTAACCCAATCACAAAAGAATGCACATGAAATGCAATCACTGATAAGTGGATATTAATGAGCCCAGAAGCCCTAAATACTCAAGACACAAATAGCAAGTCAAATGATTCCCAAGAAGAAGAAAGGAGAGGACCCTGGGCCTGTAAAGATTGGATCCAGTTTTGTAGAGAAACCGAGGGGGGAGGGGGAATGATCGGGGAGTAGTTGGGGGGGGAGAGGAACTATGGGAACTATGGTGGGTGGGAACTGGGAAAGGGGAAAGCCTTTGGAATGTAAACATAGAATATAGAAAATAAAAATTTAAAAAAATGAAATATTATCAAAGCAATAAATGACAGTATCTCTTAAAAATAAAAAAAAGAATACTAAAAAAAAAAGATGTCCCTGCTTTGAACTTGATAGTAGGAAAGAAAATAAAGAGATGTTTGCCATCAAAATCAAGTGCTAATAATTAGAATTTAAAAGAAATTGGCAGCTATAACTTTAGTTTTATGATTGATGTTAGAAATTTAAAAAAGCACAAATTTATCCAACTCTCAGTGGAATATTACCAGTAGCCACCCTTCCAAGTAGCAGCCTGTAAACTTTCTGATATGTACTAGCCTATAGCTGCTCTGAGAGAAAATGTCAAAAAAATTGAAAAGAGAAGGGATTTACTGTGTTTTGCAGCTTCAGGGGTTCAGTGATCAGCTTATTTCATTGCTGTCAGTTCGTTTCATTGCCCATCACAGACCATTCTGGTGATGAAAGCATTCTTGTAGGAAATGTTTCTCACCTTCTGGAAGCCAGATAGCATAAACTGAGAAAGGAAACAGGGCATTTCCTGTAAAGCATTCCCTTCTAAATTTTCCTTTTTCTTACATGCTAGTCTTTTGTCTAAAAAGGTACTCTGCAGGCTATGGAAAGAGAAACCTGAACAGCAACCCAGCCACAAAACACTCCACCTAGAATCTGTCCTGTCAGAAAGATGTGCTGGGACAGTGGTGGCACTGAACTGTAGTGGTGCCCAAGCAATGTTTGGTTTAATATGAAGCTCATGGCTTGAGATGGAGCCTGAGCCCTACACTGCCTGGATGGCCCAGAGCCAGAGCCTGGTTAACCCAGACACTTAGGGTAGAAACAAGCTAGCAAAAAGATTACCTTTCATACAAGTAATTTTTTAATGATACTTTGAATACTCATAGATTGGTGCCTTGACCAATTATCTTCAGAAACTTGTCTTCCAGTAGCAGATCAGAGTGGGTACAGAGAGCCATATCTAGACATGCAGAAAGAGAGGTCTCCATCTTAATTGGATGTTTCCATTAGTTCCTTCTTTCAGAGATCTGGGAACCCTGTGTAAAAGGGTTAGGAAAGACTGTATGAATCAAGCGGAATGGATAACACAAGCAGAGGACAACTAGGAATAGTGGAAGAAGTAGAAAACTATGTTTGGGGTGAAGTATATAAGAGAAGAATATGTTTTCAAAAAATTGTCTATTTCTTTAACAACCCCATCTTACATACTTTTCTCCTTGTCTCAACAATTTATTCAGTTATGAATCTGTCAATCAATCAATCCCTCATGACCCAATCTTGTTCTAAAATTCCCAACATCTGAAGGCCAAACTTTTTCAACCCTCAAAGTTTAGGGGAGATGCCCTCTACTAGTATATTATGGACACTGGTTTATATGGCATCTGAGCACTGCCAAGACATCTCAAAAGACAGTGATTTTTCTCTAGATTCCTCAATACAGAGCAAGTTTTATTTTTAGTAAGGAGAACATTTTCTAATCATTGTAGCCAAACATGATCATTGCTGCTCATTTTACTTCATTATTTAACATGTAAGTGATTTCATTTTCATATCACTTTATAACTCATATAATGTATGCTAACATTCATCTAGATTTATTGAGGTAAACTGTATTTGATATGTTGTAATTTGGATTTTTGTGTGTGTGAGGAAACAGAGATAAAGAGAATTCAAGGATAATGATTGCCTGGTTTAACAGGAATTGTGCTGAAGAAGGTTGATACTAAATATGGTGAACATTAGTCCTGCAGCATAGTGTGGGCATAATGTGAATCCCCACGTGGACTATAGAAGCAGTACAGGTAAATAAAGAGACTGACTTCAGAAACCAACTTTATAAAGAAGTGGCATTATTTCAAAATCTAGTTAGTGACTTCTAGGATCCTCTTTCTGTCCCACAAAACTCTCAATTCTCCTGTTCTTCCTGCTTCACTAAGTCATGATGACTATCTCAGTTACTCAGGACAAAACTTTCTCTCTCTCTCTCTCTCTCTCTCTCTCTCTCTCTCTCTCTCTCTCTCTGTGTGTGTGTGTGTGTGTGTGTGTGTGTGTATTCACTTTTTCTTAGCTGCTTTTTTGAGGGTACTTTCTTTTATAATTTTTCTTAATCATTAAATTTGTCTACATTTCAAGTTATTTCCCCTTTACCTATTATCCCTTCACAAACCCTCACATACTGTCCCTGATTTTCCCCTTCCCTTTGCCTTTGTTGAAGGTGCTCCTCTACCCATTCCCCCACTCCCACCTTACCATTCTAGCATCCACCTAGGCTGGGGCATCAAGCCTCTCTCCCCTCCCATTAATGTCACATAAGGCCATCCTCTGCTACATATGTAGCTGTAGTACTGAATCCCTCCGTGTATACTCTTTGGTTGGCGGTCTAGACTCTGGGAGCTCTGTGCAGTCCAGTTAGTTACAATCCCTTTCAGATCTTTCAGTCCTTTTATTAGCTCTTCCACTGGGGTCCATGGACTCAGTCTGATAGTTGGCTGCGAGTATCTGCATATGTACTGATCATGTGCTGGTAGAACCTTTCAAAAACCGTCCATATGAGGCTCTCTTCAGCAAGTGCATCCTGGTATCAGAAATAGTGTCTTGGGTTGGTGTTTACAGATGAGAAGGTGGTGTGATCTCTGGATGGCCTTTCTTTTAGTCTTTGTTCCATTTTTGTTTCTGCCTTTCTTTTGGACAGGAACATTCCTAGGTTAAAAATTTTGAGATGTGTGGGTAGCCCCATCTCTCAACTAGGTGCCATGCCTATCTAATGGATGTGGTCTCTACAGATTGCATTTCCCTATTGTTGGGTATTTCAGATAAAGTCATCCCATTGGGTTCAGGAGCCAATTGTTTCCCTGGAGTCTGGGATTTTCTAGTGGCTACCCCCAGTTCTCCATCCCCTACTGCTACATGTTTATTTTATTGAATATTTTATCTTATTACATTTCTAATGTTATCTTCTTTCCCAGTTTCCCCTCCAGAAACTCCTATCTGATCTCCCTTCCCATGCTTTTATGAGAATTCTCCCCCACCCACCCTCCAACTCCCAACTCCTGCTTGAGCATGACCCTACATTCGAGTAACAAGCCTTCACAGAAACAAGGGCCTACTCTTCCATTGATACTCAACAAGGTGGAGCCATGGGTCCCTCCATGTGTACTCTTTGGTTGGTGGTTTAGACCCTGGGAACTCTGGGGGAGGGGTCTGCTTGGTTGATATTGTTGTTCTTATGGAGTAGCAAACCCCTTCAGCTCCTTCAGTCCTTTCTCTAACTTTCGTCCTCCATTGGGGATGCTCTGCTCAGTCCAATGGTTGGCTGTGTGCATCTGCCTCTGTATTTGTCAGATTCTGTTAGATCCTCTCAGGAGACAGCTCTATCAGGCTCCTGTCAGCAAGTACTTCTTGTAGTCAGCAACAGTGTCTGGGTATGGTGTCTGTATATGAGATAGATCCCCAGGTGGGGAAGTCTCTGGATGACCTTCACTTCAGTTTCTGTTCCATACTTTGTCTCTGTATCTCCTCCCATGGGTATTTTGATCCTCCTCCTAAGAATGTCTGAAACATGCACACTTTGGTCTTCCTACTTGAGCTTCATGTGGCCTGTGAATATACTTATGAGTGAGTGCACACCGTGTGTGTTCTTTTGAGACTGGGATACTTCACTCAGGATATTTTCTAGCTCCATCCATTTGCCTGTGAATATTATGAAGTCATTGTTTTTAATAACTATGTAGTAGTCCATTGGGTAAATGTACCATATTTGCTGCATCCATTCCTCTGTTGAGGAAGGATCTGATTTCTGAGTTCTTTACAGCTTCTGGCTATTATAAACAAGACTGCTATGAAAATGGCAGAGCATATGACCTTAATACAAGTTGGAGCATCTTCTGGTATATGTCCAGGAGTGGTATAGCTAGGTTCTCAAGGTTGTACTATGCACAATTTTCTGAGGCACCACCAGAATGACTTCAAGTGTGGTTGTAAAAGTTTGCAATCACACCAACAAATGGAGGAGTGTTTCTCTTACTCCACACCCTTACAAGCATCTCATGTCATGTGAGTTTTTGATCTTAGCCATTCCGACTTGTGTAAGGTTGAATCTCAGAATGGTTTGGATTTGCCTTTCCTTGATGACTAAGGGCATCGAACATTTCTTTAGGTGCTTCTTGCCCATTCAACATTCTTCATTTGAGAATTCTTTGTTTAGCTCTGTATCCCATTTTTTTGGTATGGCTATTTGGTTTTCTGGAGTCTAACTTCTTGAGTTTGTTTCATACTTTGGATATTACACCTGTGACACTGGGATCCTGTGATACTGATTTCCTGAGGGTGTTAGAACTACTGGGAGTCAAGGTGCCTCTGGGATCCTGAAATCCTAGGATGACCAAGCTCCTGAAATCCTGTTGTGTCAAAGCTCCTGGGAGTCAAGATTTCTCTGTGTGTTGCAGGAGTGAGTGGGGAGCCAGAGCCCTGGATTTACTCTGAGCACAGTTGCAAGCTGCAAGGAATGATGTGTGTTGGGAAAAATGTGACCTCAACTGTGATCTTGAGTGTGTCAGACCTCCAGTGATCCTGGGTGTGTCTCTTTCCTGGGAGTTGAGTTTCCTATGTGATCTTGTGCTCTTGTGATCCTGTCAGAGCACCTTGATCCTGTGAATCTCCTGGTACATGATTTTATTCAATTTTCTGATCCTTTGTACTTCTCTCCTGTCTCTTCCAATACCTGTTCCTGCTCCCTCTTTTTCTTTTCTCCATCCTCTCACCCTCCCACATCCCTCCTTCCCTCTATCTCTGATAATTATTTTGTTTCCAGTTCTATATGTGTTTCTTTTCCTTCATTCTCCCTGTCTAGTTCTAAAACTTTCTAGTCACTGGAATCGTTTCTTTATCAAGGTCAGAAGTGTTTTGCTTAATGAGCCACAAGGAAAATATTTCAGAGTTCATGACCATTTGGCCCCCAACACAGTGATTTTACTGGGACATAGAGGAAAGTATAGACATGTAGGAGCACAGAAGTGTAATCCAATAAAAACAATAAAATGGGGCTTGTAGTGGCCCTCTGGAATATTTAAATGCTTCTTGGCAATTATGCCCTCTGTTAACTCACATGCCACATGACAATTCAAACTGATGGACTTCTAAAGCAGCATCCCCAAATGATTAGCTTAAATTTGGATCAAGGACCTCCAAATAAAACCAGACACACTAAAACTAATAGAAAAGAAACTGGGGAAGACCCTTGAGGACATTGGCTCAGGGGAAAAATTCCTGAACAGAACACCAATCGCTTATGCTCTAAGATCAAGAATAGACAAATGGGACCTCATAAAATTACAAAGTTTCTGTAAGGCAAAAGACACTGTCAGAAGGACAAATCGGCAACCAGCAAATTAGGAAAAGATCTTCACCAACCCCACATCCGACAGAGGGCTAATATCCAATGTATACAAAGAACTCAAGAAGTTAGACACCAGAAAACCAAATAACCCTATCCAAAAATGGGGTACAGAGCTAAACAAAGACTTTTCACCTGAAGAAATTCAGATGGCTGAGAAACACCTTAAAAAATGTTCAACATCATTAGTCATTAGGGAAATGCAAATCAAAACAACCCTGAGATTTCACCTCTCACCTGTCAGAATGGCTAGGATTAAAAAGTCAGAAGTCATCAGGTGTTGGCGAGGATGTGGAGAAAGAGGAACACTCCTACACTGCTGGTGGGACTGTAAGCTGGTACAACCACTCTGGAAATCAGTCTTGCGGTTCCTCAGAAAACTGGACATGATACTTCCGGAGGATCCAGCCATACCACTCCTGGGAATATACCCAGAAGATTCCCCAGCATGCAATAAAGATACAAGCTCCACTATGTTCATAGCAGCCTTATTTATAATAGCCAGAAGCTGGAAAGAACCCAGATGTCCCTCAACGGAGGAATGGACACAACAAATGTGGTATATATACACAATGGAATACTATTCAGCCATTAGAAACAATGAATTCATGAAATTCTTAGAGAAATGGATGGAGCTGGAGAACATCATACTAAGTGAGGTAACCCAGTCTCAAAGGAATACCCACGGTATGCAGTCACTGATAAGTGGATATTAGCCTAGAATCTTGAGACACCAAAGACACAATTCACATACCAAATGATGTCTGACAAGAAGAAAGGAATGGACACTAGAACTGGAAAGGATCAAAGCATCAGTGTAGGGGAATACCAGAACAGGGAAGTGGGAAGGGGTGGATGAGGGAGCAGGGGGAGGAAAAAGGGCATGTGGGACCTTAGGGGGTGGGGAAAAAAGGGAAATGAAATGTAAATATAGAATATATCCAATAAAAAATTTTTTTGAAAAAAAATTACTAGGCCATTTTAATTTCAGTCAATCTTCTTGGCTACGAATGGGAACTGGGAAAGGGGAAAGCCTTTGCAATGTAAACATAGAATATAGAAAATAAAAATTAAAAAAAAACATCATAAAAAACAGGTATTTCGAGTTAAATTTCTAAATGTTGGTTCTCAAGATTTTCTGTGATGTTCTCTTTTTTCTGTATTTTCAGTGATTTTCCCTCATTTTCAGTCTAAACGTCAAAACTCATATTCTCTGTGGAACAAAAATGGTACTACCTTTTGCACACTATCATGGGTTATATATGCAACTGTTTTTAAAAGTATATAATAGGAGAGTAGCTCACAAGGATTCATATAATATTTCTATTGAACCTCAAAGGAAAAAATTCTATTTTTCTAAAGAAAAACATGCTACTGAAAGTTTTGTTGTTCATCCATAATCAAGAAATGTTTTAGCCTCTCTAATTATTCTGTGACAATTTAAATAGTAGTATATTTTTGCAATGTGTATGGCATGTGCGTGTGTATGTATGTGTATGTGTGTAAATAAATACATAAATATTCTTCAAAGGAGTTGACTTTACTTACATTCCTAAGCTCCTATGATTCAGTCCCAGGCAATGATCTAATTTTGCTAATATGTCTTCCTTTTTTCAGTAGCTGAAAACACATTCTATGGGGTGCTGCATGTGTCTTGGTAATAATTCCTTTTTCTTGCTGCTATGACTGATTAAAAATCTTCCATGAGATTGCTCATAGCCTCTTAGGAAGATTTTGATGCTGATTTACCCAGAAGAATTGTATACCAAAACATAACCACATATTGATCTGGGCACAGATCTTATATACTCATTCCATCGCAGACATTCTTACAAGTTTTGAAAACCATGGTGATTTCTAATGGCAGTTTTCTTAGATTTGAAGTTAAGAAAATTTGAAATATCTCATTGCAAAAATGTTTTAATACTTTTATTCATTGAAAATAATGTTTTATGTATGCTAGTATCTTGATTATATCTACCTCTCCCTCCATCTTCCAACTCTCCCTGAAAAGTTTCTATTCCTGAAACATTTCTGTGTCTTTATATTGTGTTACCATTATATACATTTCTCACATATCTTCAGAATACAGTACGGATGAATATTATAAGAAGCATCATGTATGTGAACGAATTCTAGGTCTTTTCAATATTGTTTAACTTGCATTCTCTCTCTCTCTCTCTCTCTCTCTCTCTCTCTCTCTCTCTCTCTCTTGTGTTTGTGTGTGTGTGTGTGTGTGTGTGTGTGTGTGTGCGCGCGCGCGCGCATTTATGTGAATGTATTACTATAGGATTAAACCAGGGCATTATTCATTCTAGGAAAATATTCCACAATGGAGCTATAGCTACACCTCAGCTTTTTTCTATCTCATTTGTTTTATGAGTAAAATATAAATGCTAATTCTACTTAATTAACAATGTAGCCGATAGGAGGCAGAAAAATCTTTCATGGCCTGATATGACCACTGATATACACTAATTTATTACAGCTTTACCAACTAGAAAACTGAAGCATGGAGAGGCCTCTATCATCTCTCCAATATGCATTCTCTTCCATCCAACTAGTCATTGATCTCCACGTATTACATTACAAATTTTATTTTCATTACCTGACAAGAAAATAACTTTAAGGAGAATATATATGGCTTATATTTTAGCAAATACTAATCAGTGCATAAAGCATGATGGAATACTCTCACACTAAGTAATAATGAATATCCTATTCTTCATAGCATGGAACTTACAAAAGCAATTGGATAACGAAATAAAAACAGCTCCCAGGCAGGAGCCAAAATGTTTAGGAAGTGTTTGCAGCACAGTTCTTCCTAAAACCACATTTTAAGAACATGGCACCTGAACACAATATAGATTTTCCTCCTTACTTTTAATACCACCCAAATATGTAAAATATTATTAGCCAAAAACAAGGCAAAATAAAGTGATATTTTTAAACAAAAAGCAGTTTTTCTGATTTTTTTTTACTGTCACATTTATATACTTATTGCCCTATTTGTATACTTCGTACCCAGGGTACTCAATGTAAAACAAAAACTGAGTGAAAGAAATTTGTTCTTATTTTGGTGGATGTTCTTAAAATCTGTTTTTGTAAAATGGGACCTTAGTACAACAGCCTAGGATTCTACCTTTCCTACAACTCTATATATTTAAAAATGACCCACAAATATGCTCCATTTTTTTCTTCCTCTTTAAGACCTGCCCTTGTCTGCAAATAAATGGAGTGGCTGAAAGCCCCAGCAAATAGGTCAGCCACTTGAACTAGTGACCTTCAGTTTTCTACCCTGAAAAGGAAGGCAGGAGACATGAGGCAAGACTCTTCATAAGTTGCTCTTTGTATCACATCAAGGTGTTCTTATCCTTATTAATATTTTCAAAAATAGTTCATAGAAATTAAAATTTGCTATTTTCACTTTTAACTTGCAAGTCATTTGTGTTAACTAGTTCTCTCTGATCTCTGCAATCAAATCAGTAGATAATCAACAATCTATGATACTTTTAAAGTAGCCAGGCTTTGGATACTACTTTTACAGGATTTGGATTCTACTGAATTAATTGATCACTCAAGTCAAAGATGTGTTCACCATGGTTCTCAGGAAAACTGAATTGGTAGGATAGATAGATAATTGGTTGACAGATAACAGATAAGAGAATAGCAATTAAATTAGTGATTGCATGATAACTAATATATAGAATATATATATATGTAGCAGATAGATAGCTGACAAAAATACATATAATTTATAATATATAGATATATAAATTACAGATGTTGAAAAGATAGTTGAGAGGTAGATAATGGACATACATAGATGGATATATGATAGTTTAATAATACATAGAGAAGATAGACAGAAACATACATACATAATACATACATACATACATACATAGACAGGTAAATAGATGTTAAGTGATTGATGATGAATAGGTAAGTGGAAGGATAGAGATAGAGATGGACATATTTTTGAAAGACAAATATGTCCAATAAATTTCAAATGAAAACAAACTCAGGTGATGCCCGATCTGAGGCATTGCTTGCTTTGTTGATGGCGAACAGAAAACCATCTACAGTATTGTTATAATTCACTCTGAAGACAAAGGGCCATGTTATATGGATTTGGCTGCTGGAATGATTTCTTGAGGATGAATGGCTGATGTCACACAGCAGGAAGAACAGAAGTTTTAGTTTAAAAGAGAAGGAATTGAGCTGTCCTTACTTTTCTGTTCTAGTTTGGCCCTCAAAATGGGCAGCATTTATTCACATTACTGGGATGATTTTATTTACTCAACCTCTTTTCTCAAATAATAATATCTTTAGGAAATACGTTTCTTCCAGTGAGAATGATTAATTCTGTCTTGGCATCTATTGACTTTATCCTCTTGAAACCCAATGTTCATGATAGCATATAGATTCTTGTAGCATTCTCCAGGCAAATATTAAAGAGTATTTGGTAAAAGCTATGAAATGTAACAAAAAAGATTGTGAGTGGTTTGAGTCTCACAAAGAATGCAAGAGGAAATATTATCTATAATCATTATGGCTGCCATTTGTGGATAAGTATACAGTAGGGTGAGAGTGGAATATAGTAGATTTGGTTGTGGGCTAATGGAATACTAAAGACAATATCTGCAGTCTTTGATGATACAGATGAGCCTTTCTTCACAGGGATAACCTTTGCCTTCAGTTAGACTACCATACAGTCTTATCTCAGATAATAAATGTCCTACAATATGAGAACTCTCTAGAGCGCATGCATCTGATGGAAATCATAGATATGTGAACACGTTTTGCTGTCTGAAATCTTCCTCTACTTATCTATTAACAACCTTTGAAAAAATCCATTATACATAATACATTTCAGGGATGACTAATATAGCAGGTCAAGAATGCTAAGAATGTTTTAGTTTTTAGTGTTTTGCTTTTTGTTAATACTGGGAAAAGTTAAGATTAAAAAAAAAGTTCTTTATTTAGGCATGTGTATCCAAAGTATTACGTGGTCTTGGAAACACATGCCTGACAAGATAAACCTACCTGGTGGGGGGGTATAGCTATGTTCTACCTTATTGGAAAGTCACATAACTGGAAAATCAGTCACTGGTGCGTGTTAAAGGACAATATTCAACATTTTTTTAAATCTGAAAGCATAGCCTTGAGGAAGTTCTCAGAGGTCAAATATGTGTTGCTCATGCAGAGAATAGACTGTATGTATGTTCACAGCACCAACAATTATTGGTTCATGACAACATCGAGTAACAATGGTTACACACAGTCAAATACACACACACACACACACACACACACACACACACAAGTATGCATACCTGTACACAAACGCAAATGCATGTGCATTCATATACACACACAAACACAAACACACATGTGGCTATATAGGTTTTTTTCAATGTTCAGTGATAGCCTGGGTCAAACTCTTTTTTTTTCTGATATCTTCTGCAGGTACCTTTTAGAGCTTATATAAAGAAATATAAAGTAGATAATCTCCCATAAATCATGTTTTGTTGCAGTGTTTGTTTGTGTGTGTGTGTGTGTGTGTGTCTGTGTGTGTGTGTGTGTGTGTGTGTGTAAGTGAGTGACAGAGAGTGGGGAGGGAGACAGGGAGAGGGGGGCTGTTCAAGGACTTTGGATATGATCTGCTCACATGCATTACAGAATCCTTAGAAAATTCATTCAAGTCTGTGGCTTATCAGGGACTCATTGTATAGAGTGTTATAGCTACTGAATGAAATAAAAAAGAATTAAATTTGCTTTTTCTTCAGATGGAGCAGGGAATTTCAAACAGAGCTTTAGAGTACAGTTCTACATAATATTGATTAATTGTCTTTTATTGAATCATCCTGTGCCATGCAATGTATAAAGCAATAGGCATAGAGATCATGCTAGGAAAATAATTTTCTAAAGAAGAAATGCACGTATTTATCCCCTGCCTTTGACATTCATTTATTTTATTCTACAACATCCTATTGATCTCAGCTGAAATTGAGGGTGAGCTACTCACTGATGATAAGAACATAACTAAGTCATAATCCTGGACTTTGAAGACATGCTAGTTATATAAGAACAGAAACAGAAATAAAGGAAACATCATAAAAAGTGTGGTTGTTTATAATTACTATCAAATTAGGTGCATGTGACAACATGATCTATCACAACAGTAATATAAACAATAAATTCTGAGAGAGCATTATAAACTGCATTTCTGACTATTGTTTTAAAATTTTAAAATCTATTTTACCTTTGGTGTTACACTACTCAACATGATGCTCCAGAGGTAGTTCAGTGTTTTACTTCTGGCTCTATTGCCTAGAATAACTAATCGGAAGGGCTATTTTTGAGCCAAAGAATAGCAACATTTTAAGGCCTGCTATGTCAACCTGATGTAACCTTGAGTCGCCTGACAAGGGAGTGTCATTGAAGGATTGGTCAGACCACATTGGTATATGGGCATGTCTGTGGGTTGCTGTTGCTGCTGCTGCTGTTGTTGTTGTTGTTATTGTTGCTGTTGATTAATTAATGATTCAAGGACAATTCATCCCACTGTAGAAGTTACCATTCCTTAGAAAGGTATCAATGAGCTTCCTAAGAAAGCTAAAAATGAAGTGCAGTTAGCTGAGACGCATCACTTGCATTGTGCTCCAAGTTCCCACTTGACTTCCTCATTCCCTGACTAACCCTCAGAGGAGTACTGTGACCTGGGAGGGTAAGCCATGACTTTCCTCCAAGGTAGCCTTTGATCTGGAGGACCAAAACCTGGAAGGGTAAGCCAAGTGAACCCTTTCCTCTCCAAAGTTGATTTTTTTCTGTATATTTATCATTGCAACAAAACGAAACTAGGCCATTATGTACACACACACACACATACAATGTGTGTGTGTGTATAGATAGAGATTAGATAGATAGATAGATAGATAGATAGATAGATAGATAGATAGAAATATAGTATATATTACAAACATTATATATATATATATATAATTTTTCAAATTTTTCATTGGTTATTTTATTTACACTTCAAAAGTTATACTTGGACCAAGTATTGGGGCAGTAGTATTGGTCTCCCCTGTGCTCTTAGGTGTGACAGCACTCCTGGGAGACAAGCTTCCTCTGGGCAGGATTGGGGTGTAGAAGGACCCTGCCTTTCTAGAAGTATACAAAGCTTCTTATTTCACAGCCTCCTTACTCACTTCACAATTATGTGTATTACTTTTATTTATGCATTGGGTAAAAGTTACTCTGTTTCTTGAAATAAGAGTGTCATTTTATATTAAATTATATTATTTTGATTGTCATTTTCCCAATTTGTATTACACTGTAGATACCATATGATGAGTGATGGGTTTCTTTTTTCCTGAGCTATTTAGTTGGGTATGACTTATTTTTCTCATTTAGTGAATGATGTGATTTTAAATAAACAGAAGTAACAGACTTCATCACATAGTTAAAATGTATTTTATTTTCTAGGACTCTTCCAAAATAAAAATAACAGTGTCACATATTTGCTTTTGTTTTATTCAATTGCCTTTTGTAAATAGAAGAGGAAGTCCTGTATCAATGATTTACAGTCTGACTGACAGATTAAATCACATTAAGATGGGATGTGTTCTGATGATAAGGTTACACTAACCATGTTATGAACACCAGTGATGATGTGAACAGGTGTTAGAAATAATGTTATTAATTTACTCTTCATGTGAAATTGCATCACTGTATCTACTATATTGGAACAATGACATTTGTTTTCCTAAGTGTGAGGCATTAAAATGGAGAGTACAGGTTTCAATAAGGCTAGCTTTTGTCTATGAAGCACAGCGACCTCTGGGATTTGAGGGGCCTCTGCCTCTAAGCAAGGGTCAGGAAGGAAGTGCACTCTTCTACTGTAACCCTCTTCATCTTTCTTTTGGCTAGAGTGATGCATCTGACCAGGATCAAGTGCCTGCATCTATCTCACAGACTGTAAGAGTTGTTTGTCAGTAATCTGCAGAGACATCTTCAAGCCGAGTCTTCCCAGTATGCTCACAAGGCATCATATCTGCTTTCCATGCCAGGCAAAGAATGGCAGCACAGTATCTGCCTGTGGTTTAGAAGTTGTGGCACGCATTGCCTACACACACCTTTCTTTTTATTTTTCTTTTCTTAGATATTTACTTTATTTACATTTCAAATGTTAACCCCTTTCCACGTTACCCCACCGTAAACCCCCTATCCTATCCTTCCTCCCTCTGCTCACCCTCCCCCAATTTCCTGACTTGCATTCCCCTATACTGAGAAATCGAGCCTTTACATTACCAATGGCCTCCCTCTCACTGATATCTGAAATGGCCATCTTCATCTTCAGCTACATATGTAGCTGGAGCCATGAGTCACTCCATGTATACCCTTTGGTTGTTGGTTTAGTGCCTGGGACTTCTAAGGGTACTGGTTGATACATATTATTGTTCCTCCTGTGGAGCCGCAAACCTCTTGAGCTCCTTGGTTTCTCTCTCTAGCTGCTTCACTGGGGACACTATTCCCATTCTATTGGTTGGCTGTGAGTCATGGGTGTTTTGATCCATTTTCCAATAAGGATCAAAGTATCTACACTTTGGTCTTCCTTCCTCTTGAGCTTCATTTGGTCTGTAAGTTGTATGTTGCGTATTCCAACCTGTTGGGTAATATCCACTTATCAGTGATTGCATATCGTGTGTATTCTTTTGTTATTGGGTACCTCACTCAAGATGATAGTTTCTAGCTCCATCCGTTTGCCTAAGAACTTCATGAATTCATTGTATTTAATAACTGAGTAGTATTCCATTATATAAATGTACCACATTTTTTGTATCCATTCCTCTGTTGATGGAAATATGGGTTCTTTCCAGCTACTGGCTATTATAAATAAGGCTTCTATGAACATGATGGAGTATGTGTACTTATTACATGTTGGAGCATCTTCTGTTTGCCCAGGAGTGGTATAGCTGGGTCCTCAGGTAGTGCTATGTCCAGTTTTCTGAGGGACTGCCAAACTGATTTCCAGAGAGGTTTTACCAGATTGCAATCCCACCAGCAGTGGAGGAGTGTTCCGTTTCCTCTACATTCTCTCCAGCATTTGCTGTCCCATGAGTTTTTGATCTTGGCCATTCTGACTGGTGTGAGGTTGAATCTCAAGGTTGTTTTGATTTTCATTTTTCTGATGATTAAGGATGTTGAACATTTCTTTAGGTGTTTCTCAGCCATCTCCTATTCCTCAGTTGAGAATTCTTTTTTTTTTTTTAGATCTGTACCCAATTTTTTAATTAGATGTATTCTGTATTTACATTTCAAATGTTGTCCCAATTTCTGTTCCCTCCCCCCCAAAAAAGAACCACAGGGACCCTAATGGAGGAGCTAGAGAAAGGACCTGAGGTGGTGAACAGGTTTGCTTCACATTACAAAGAACAACAATATAAGCCACCCAGTATTCCCAGAGCTCCCAGGGACAAAACCATCAACCAAAGAGTCCACATGGAGTTACCCATGGCTACAGATGATAGGCAGCAGAGGACGGCCTTATTAGATACCAAAGGGAGGCGAGGCCTTTTGTCTGGGAAAGGCTTGATGCTACATTGTAGAGGAATACCAGGACAGGGATGCGAGGGTTGATTGTGCAACAGGGGGAGTGGAGATGGCTTATGGGATTTGTTTTGGGGGGAACCAGGAAAGGGGACATTTGAAATGTAAATAAAGAATATATCTAATTAAAAAAATAAATTTCTTTAGGTATGATGGACATTTTCACTATGTTAACCAGTCCACGAATGATTTCTGCCTGCACCCAGAGTTACAGAGCTACATACCCAAATACAACCACAAGAGAGCAGGTCTTACAGGAGTACTTAATACCAGTGTAGGTATGGAGAATAGGTCTGAGAGCACAGATACAGAGGCTTGCATGACAGAGAAGCCACAGTCACAGACAGCAACACCAGCTAACATCAGAGATAACCAGATGGCAAAGAGCAGATGCAAGAATATTTCCAACAGAAGCCAAGGCAACATGGCACCATCTGAAACTCGTTCTCCCACAACACCAAGTCTTGGATACCCCAACACCCCAGAAAAGCAAGATCTGGATTTAAAAATCACATCTCATAATGCTGATGGAGGATTTCAAGGACCTAAATAACTAGCTTACAGATGTACCCCATTTTTAAATAGGATTATTTTGTTCTCTGGAGTCTAACTTCTGGAATAACAAAAACCCAGGATAGTAAAAACTATTCTTGACAATAAAAGAACTTCTGAAGGAATCACCATCCATGACCTCAAACTACACAACAGAGCAATAGTGATAAGAACTGCATGCTATTGGTACATAGAGAGGCAGGTAGATCAATGGAATAAAATTGAAGACCCCGAAATGAACCATCACATCTATGGTCACTTGATCTTTGACAAAGGAGCTAAAACCATCCAATGGAAAAAAGCGTTTTCAACAAATGGTGCTGGGTCAACTGGCAGTCAACATGTAGAAGGATGCATATTGATCCATTCTTATCTCCCTGTACAAAGCTCAAGACAAAGTGGATCAAGGACCTCCACATAAAACTAGATACACTGAATCTAATAGAAGAGAAGGTGGGGAAGCCCCTGGAACACATGGGCACAGGGGAAATTTTTCTGAATAGAACACCAATAGCTTATGCTCTAAGATCAAGAATTGACAAACAGGACCTCATAAAATTGCAAAACTTCTGTAAGGCAAAGGACGCTGTCAATAGGACAAAATGGCAACCAACATATTGGGAAAAGATCCTTACCAATCCTACATCTGATAGAGGGCTACACACACTTTTCTTCCCCAGGTGCTCTAGTCCACTTTGTGATTCTCTAAGTTTTCCCTCGATTTGAACAAAAATATTTATGTTGTGGTTATTGATTATTTGACTACATTTACTAATTGCAGATAATTTTAATTGCCACTTAGCATTCTGACCAGGACTTATTTTTACCAGTAAAATATGTGTGTGAAACAGATTTGTTCCTGAAGAGTTGAGAAATTTAGAGTTTCCTCTGCTTCTCTGAGATGCTTTCCAGGAATAATTGAGGTTAGGGAGGCTGGCTAAGTACCCAAGCTCTGCTCCACCTGGCCAGTGTAAGAACCTGCTAGAGTCTGAATCTCTTGAGAGCTGGTTCTATATGTACCAGCCTAGGTCCTGCAGTGTTGTTGTGACTGGTTTTGTCTGTACCATCCTATGTCTGGCAGCCTGGTATAGCTGGTTCCACCTGTATCATCCTATCTTGAAGCCTTGGTGTGTCTGGTATACACCTAGTGTGTCTGGTTCACTCTTGGTGAGTCAGGTTTTCTACCTTACTTGTGTTTCCAGGATCACTTCAGTCCCATACTTAGCTTATACATATTCAGTGACCTGTTTATACATTTTCCTGTTGCCTTTATTTTATGCCCATGACCCTGCTAATTAGATTCATAAACAGGTAAGTTAATGTGAAAAAATATAATGATCAATTTAGTGTAAGATTTGCATGAAAAGTATATTCATAAGGAAATGAAAAGACATGGAAATGACTAAGCCTGGACGCTTTGCTGGAGAATGGAATATGGTACACAGTGACGTTATAGAGGAAAGATAAGAACTGTGGACACTGGGCCATGTGACTGGATCAGAAATGTGTAGGGTAATGACTATGATGTGTAGCTATGTGTAGATATAAATATACCTCTCACTCAATCTCTATAGTACTATAGATATGGCACATCTGGTCATACTGTATATTGTAGACACAGAAATGACTATGACAGTCTGTTTAAACTGCTGTAATGGCTATAAAGGCACATCAGCAATTGTATTGTGTTCCTCTGACTCTGGAGACCTGGTGTCTGCCATCTGCCTACCTTATTGCACATGACATCTTCCATGTGTGTCTTCACATAACTAAATGGCCTTTCTAGCTCTCTGAGTTTGTTTTACAAGGACCTGATTAATCTCAAGAGGTCTAAACTCCTAATATGATCACTTGTGTGAAATTTCAGTATAGAATTGGAGCAGTCAGGCCAGAGATGAATAAGCTTTCTATATAAAACATGATAAATCATTTGACTGGCTCCCAATTAAGTGACCTTCATACAGTTTAGTTCACTAGAATGGAATGACTATAAATTTTATTTGCATTTCCTTTTAAATATTGTTAATGGGTGACTGATTCTTTTAAGAAAAATATAGAGAAGCAGATTTTTAGCAATGCCATAAAATTGATACATTCAGGATTTCTGAGTTGAGTACCTTCGAATGTTCCAGATAACCATATAAATCACAACTAAGATGAGAGGAGCGACAAGGCTAAGAGCGTGCTCTCACTTCTGAATTGTTTTATTCTTTGATTTGGTTAGCTCTGCACTGTCAGGAAACTTGTGGCAAATTTAAGGCAATGTTATTTTTCCTACTGTCTGGGGCAACTGATGAAAAATCATGCAGACAAATTCCAGAAGCACCTCAGTACATGGGAAACTGTGACTTACCCCAAATATAAATTCTGTGGGCTGTGAGGAAGCCGGATTCCTTCCCGTGCATGCCCATCTGATATTGACATGAGTGCTGCCATCATTTCTCTTCAGATTCCCGCATCCTCTCACATAAAATCATCTATTTTGGGGCTCATGGTGGATTTGAGATGGATGTACATGTTCTTACTCAAAATGTACAATATTTGTTTATTTTACCTTTTTCGAGTTTAATATGTGGAGTGCATGTACACAGAATCCTAATGAAACCAGGACTGAAATCCTCTTTAGATTTATATGAAGATTTGCCCTTAAACTATTGATTGGTGTACATTCTTGAACCTGATTGGAATCTGCTTGAAGGAGCTAAAGATTGCTTCCTGCTATGAAATTTCAATGTAATAAGTACTGGAGATGATTATGTATTAATGGTTGCTAATGGTTCCTAAGTATACATTTCCACAAGAACAATTACCACCCTATTCTTGTGTCCAAACAGGGTTACATTCTTGTATGTAAATTGATATTTTCTGCTTAGGCACAGGTGGTTTTCACCTTATACTCTTTGTTTTCAATGTTCCCAGGTCATATTGCTATAGCTCAACAATCTGCAGGCAATATGTAAAAGAAGGACTTAGCAGGTAGTGTAAAAAGGAAGAGGATCTCAAGCAGTATACAAATGCCAGGACTCTTAGGCATCAAGCAGATGAAGGGACTGCAGGCAGTGTGGAAATAAGTTGGCTTCAGGCCTGTGACTGCTTGCCCATTCATTCAGAATTCACCCTTGCCTTCTGTTTGGTTTAATTTATTCACAGCTGAATCTCAGCAGCAGTAGCTGATCGTCTTTACGGCATACTGTATTCTATCTAAGTAATGCCAACTCTGTAATAGTGCACTGTGGGTACAAAAAGGGGACCAGGTGACTGATGCTCAAATTGTCATCCGAAAACATTCTGTGCACAACCAGGAGACGTAGCAGTTAGTAAAATGTCCTTGGGTATTTACGTGAATCATTAGGAACCACACTGCTCTGTTACAGACTCTGTGAGTGGTCAGTGTGGGGTATGGAACATGGCTTCAGTACTGTTTGACCCTGACTGTGTCACTTAACCACTCTACTATTGTTATGTTTAATATACATAAAATTTTAAATCACTGTTGTAAGGAACCACAGAAAAATTTAAAAATTTTTTACATAATTAATAACTTTACAGAAACAAAGGAATAGCTGGGAGGTACTGCACTTTCCTTCATGTGACACTGTGGTGACAGCACATATGAAGTCAGAATTCTCATTCGATGCTTACTCCCCATGGACTTGGTGGAGTTGCCTAGTACCTCTGCTTCTGTTTCTTCACCTTGGCTCCAGGTGCTGCCCCATGCTTCCTGGACTATGGACTGTAGACTGTGGACTGTGGACTGTGGACTGCAGTCTGCAGTATGAGAAGGTGTCAGACACAGACAGTTTCTCTTGTCCTCATGGTACACACCATTAATGAAATGCATACTGTTAATGGTGCATACTATTAATGTAATGTACACTCATTTAGACACAAACATCTTACGGTTGTGCACCTTTACACATTCGTCTTGTATGAACACTTGAAAGTGTTTGGAGCTGAGCATGCTTTTGTGTCAGAGAAGTTGTCTACCACACATATCAGGGAGTCTCAGTTACATTTTAATACAACAAATAACAAGAAATATGAATATGAAGAAGCTACATAAATTATGTGTTTTGAAATGAATACTCTCTAGATATGTCTATCTCCAGGTATAACTACTTGCTTACAGCTATAGTGGAAGTGAACATATACATTTATTAATTTCAATTCCTATTCTCTCATGAATACTTTTCCTATTTAAACCATATAACCTACATCAGTATTTTTATAACCAATGTTATTCCTTTTAAAAATGATTTTTTGATTCGTATATATGAGTATTTTGCCTATATATATACATATATGTTCTCCACATGTGTTGAGTCTCCTCAGAGGCCAAAAGAGGGCATTGTATCCTCTGAAACTAGAGTTAAAGATGGCTATGAGTGTCATCATGGTTGCTGGGACCCAATTCAGACATCAACGAAAGAAGCAAATACTTAATTTCTGATTCATCTATCCATGCCCCATTTTAGCATTCCATGGTAGGGAAATCATCATCATCATCATCATCATCATCATCATCATCATCATCATTATCATCATTGCAGCAGTTATCAACACCATCATCATAGTCATCATCATCTGAGACAGGGTCTTATTATGTAAATCTAGCTATCCTAGAATTCACCATGTAGAGTTAGTTGGACTTGAGCTCACAAATACTCTGAATCTACCTTCCTAGTGCTGGGATTAAAGAGTATATATATATATATATATATATATATATATATATGTGTGTGTGTGTGTGTGTATGTATATGTGTATACATATATGCATATATATGTTTGTGTATTATATGCTAATATATTATATGCAATATATATAATTATATAATGCATAAATATACAAAAATATACACATAGATACATACATAATAAATTATAATAATATAAACATATATAATATATTGATATTTAATTATACAATGTGTTTATATATGCAGATTTATAAATGTGTGTGTGTGTGTGCGTGTGTGTGTGTGTGTGTGTGTGTGTATGTGTATGTGTATGTAGAATTTCAGTTCTTACCCACTGAGCACATAGGCAGGACACTTGCTGTTGTAAGTACTTAGTGAATTAACTACTTCTTGCATGTTTGTCCTGAAATGACACACTCAGTTAAACCCACAGTTTTTTATTTCTATTTAATTTCTTTCTTTCTTTTGTTTTTTTGAGACAGGGTTTCTCTGTACAGCCCTGGCTGTCCTGGTACTCACTCTGTAGACCAGGCTGGCCTTGAACTCAGAAATCCACCTGCCTCTGCCTCCCAAGTGCTGGGATTAAAGACGTGCACCACCACTACCTGGCCTTTTATTTAATTTCTTATTGTAAGTTCTTGTTTGCTGAATGACTACTGAGTGTAAGTATAACATCTGAAAATTTCATTTTCTTTAGTTCCTTGCCCAGGTTAGGATAATTAATAGAGCTTTGAAAGCATTGTGACTCATAACTGGTTAACAAACCCCACATACATGTGTCCTGTAATATTTTTCTCATATTCATTTGTTAAATAAAGCTGTTAATTTAAAAGGGTAGCTAAGATGATTAAATGTGAAATGGGGCTGTAGAGATCTTATGCATAAGGAGACCAATTCTGGAACACATAGTCATCAATGGAGCAGCTAGAGAAGGGACCCAAGGAGGTGAAGAGGTTTGCAGCCCTGCAGAAGGGGCAATAATATGTACCAACCAGTAACCCCAGAGCTCCCAAGGACTAATTCACCAACCAAAGAATACTCACGGAGGGACCCATGGCTCCAGTTATATATGTAGCAGAAGATGGCCATTTCAGACATCAATGAGAGGAGAGACCATTGTTGCTGTGAAAGCTTGATTCCTCAGAATAGTGGAATGCAAGTCAGGAAATTGGAAGGGAGGGTAACCAGGAGGAGGAAGAAGGGAATAGTAGATTTTCAGAGGAGTAACATGGAAAGGGGATGCAATTTGAAATGTAAATAAAGCAAATATCTAATAAAAATATAAAGAAAAGGAAACCAATTCTGAATTATGTTTCTAAGTCACCAGTGAAATTATTGAAACACTGCTTCACACTGTTTCCATATCTCACTGTGCCTGTTGTAGAAATGACATCTTTAATATGCCTGTGTGTTTGTATCTATTTGTGTATATCTATATGTATAAATGAGCATATATATATATGTGTGTGTGTGTGTGTGTGTGTGTGTGTGTGTATGAGTACATGTATGTAACTGTATATGAGTATATATATATGTGTGTGTGTGTGTGTGTGTGTATAGCCTTTATATAAGAGTATATATGTATTTGTAGCTATTTGTATGCATATATGAGTGTATATATGTTTGTTCATTATGCATATGAACCAATGGAAATAAATGATTGTACTTAAGAGACAAACCCCCATGTCATGCTCCTCTCAGACAGACTGTAGCTAGCCCTCTGACATGTATGCTTAGGTAGGAATGAGACATAAAGCAGTCATTGAGTCCAAAGTCTGAGTTTTTCTGTGTTAACATGTGATTACTTGGCTTTTTTTCACTCTTTAAGCTTTGGATAACATAGTCACCCCTATAATTACTTTTATCCAGCCAAAAATGAAATCTAGAGTGTTTATAATTAGACTACCAAAGAATTTTGGAAATAAATTTCTATAAGACATCTGAAAAAGACTTTGATTTGTCTAACCCTGGACACTCATATATTTCTTACAGTTTTGTGGCACTGTTAGTTGCTGACCCCAACAAGGTTTCTGGTCAGCTTTTCAGATCCTGGGATATCACCTGGCCCACAGGACTTACACTCTAGCCTTTTTTCTTCTCACTCCTGCAGAGCTTGAAAACACCATCATCTGTGCATCTTCCCCATCGGAAATGTGTTTACACTTTGCACAGTAAGTACAGTTTCTTTTTATCTTCATCATCAAATTTTCTCTCAATTAAATCACCAAAAGGCTGATCACAGTGAACAGAAGATATAGTTTTCAAATCAGAAGTTTTCCAGATCATATTATGGGCAATTCTTTCTTTATCCGGAGACACAGAGGAAGTAAGTACAGAGATGATCTGTTAAGGTCACAGTGGCACAGACACTTGCTGTAGTTGTGAACTATCTGAACATGGTGACAGATTAGGGAACAGTCAAAGCATTGTTATTCCCTGTGCCATTACAAATAAAGGTTCTAATGTAGCCATTAACTGTATATGAGTATATGTATGTGTGTGTGTGTGTGTGTGTGTGTGTGTGTGTGTATAGCCTTTATGTAAATCAAAGTATATATGTATTTGTAGCTATTTGTATGCATATATGAGTGTATATATGTTTGTTTGTTCATATATGCATATGAACTAATGGAAATAAATGATTGTACTTAAGAGACTAACCCCCATGTCATGCTCCTCTCAGACAGAGTTCCATTAGGGTTCCATTGTAGTTTTACTCAGGACCACAAGGGCCCAGGTATACTGAGATAATTAACAAGAAACTGGCATTCTCCTTAGGTGAAGGTTCAAGAAAGACCTGAGCAGTGCTGTGATTTAGCTGCCATTCCTTGGGTTCCTTTCCCAAGACTGAGGACATCTGTGGGAAAAACTAGGTCTCCATCCAGAGTCCTCAGAAAAAGTTTCCATTTCCCTGGACTGCTGTTGATTGTACCACTAAATCCCAGGCACTTTGGTATGTGCCTCCTCTAATCATGAGTTTCACACAAATGCCATCAGAAAAACAACAAAACAAAACAAAACAAAAAACTCTCTCTCAGTCTCTACTATTGTGGGGATTTCTGGAAAATATTGTCACTAAGCCATCTTCAGTTGGGGAAAGGGAAGTTTATTAGGCCAGTAGACCACATCTGATCACTCCATAATGGCACTGACCTGGGGCCCCAGGGTTCAGCAGTCTATTGCTATGTTTGAGAGCAGAAGTGAGCAAGAAGGAAGTGCAGGTAGAAATGGGTGTACGTGGCAGTGGATGGCCGTGGCTGAGCAGAAGAAAAATCCTTGGACCCCATGTTCTCAGAGCCTTGTGTTGCTGTAGGAACCTGGTGTGGGACAGAACTGTTTAAACATGGGGATTTCTGTTTTAACATATGGCATTTTGGGGAATTTCCAACACACTGCCTCCACGCCACTGACTTCATTCTTCGAAGCCCCTTTGTGTTAACTTTTCCTGGGGAGATCGATTCATATCTATTCCTCCTGGAGAGGACACACTGACAAGCCAAAACAGACAGGAGTCCACCCAAATGCAGCTTAGTGAACCAATGAGTCCACCTGAAGTTATTCACAGGGACATGGGTGGGGAATTATATTGAATCTCTCAGTGATCACTAACTACCTGTGTATACACAGGATGGAGTGGGACCTCATGAGCCCTCATCTCTATAAGTGGAACATTAGTAGGCCCAAAGCTCTAAGGTTCTCATGCTAATCATCACAACTCAGGCTATACCCCACCTAAAGGGCAGTTATACCACGAGATCTGATAGCAAGTTTAATCCTCATTAGGCTGGAGCTGGGGTAGGCAGTAGTGCCAGGCAAATATAAGGTCCAAGTGAATATATGTGACGTTTTAGAATTCTTATATAGAAATCTTGACATGTGGTTATTCGTGAATATTCAAGTCCCTTAGGCAATTGCTTCAGAGGGGATTGATGCCTTATACAAGAGTCTCCCTGCATCATCTTTTCTCACATATATAGAACCCAGCTGGAAGTCCCCTCCTATGGACTATAGAGCAAGTTTTCACCTGGCTTCAGATCTGCCAGTGGCTGTATTATGAAATTCTTGGTAACCAAGACTGTGAGAAATGGATGCTTTTTTATTTTCTTTGTTTGGTTGGTTTTGTTTTGGTTTTTGCCTATAAGAGACTTAGCATGGCTAACGCAAGAAACTGGCTGCCATCTTAGAGGAGACATACTTTCAAGAGCAGGCTGTGGGATGCCTTCACATGTGTGTCTGTTACTAGGGGAACTGAAGATATTCGCATTCAAGGCTGTTATATTTAGTGAGTAGTAGTATGGGGTTTGAGTCAATACAAATTTGCATCTTTGTGATGTGTTGAGCGGTTCTTGTTTGTATCAGATGAGAGAGTTCCAAGGGTAGCTCGTCTTTTGTTCTTCAAAGCAACCTTTGAAACATTTTGTTTTGTATACATTTGTGTGTTTACTTAAAGTCTCTCTTAAATATTCCCATAGGCACCACCTTGTGTCTGCTTTGACTTTGGTTCTTACCAGGGTTTCCAAGTATCTGAAACAATGGCATGCTCAATCAGACCAGCTTTCGTTGTACAAACACAGGAATAGAATAGAGGAGGTGTCCCAGAATCTGGAACCTTGCACACTAGATGCCAGGGGCACACCCTCGTGCTAGAGAAGGGCGATGCTTCCCCTGGATCTTGATGAACATCAGCAGTGTTTACTCGGCAGAGCAGGCACACAGTTCTTTGTGTTGAAGACAGATTATCCCACACAGTTTAAACCCTGAGTTATTGAACATTCTATTTCTTGGCTTTCTACCACAGCTGAGTTGGACATTAGGCAATAAAACAAAAGAAGTGGCAACTTCACAGATTTTCTGCCAGAGCCTGCACACAACACGGTATCTCTGGAGCAATCTCCTTACTTATGATGTTAGTAGAGTTTTTCTTTTTCATTTACTAGTATAATTTATTATGGTGATATTCAAGCTGTATTTGAGAGTTTTAGTCTTTGAGTGTCTCATTTACTGCATTTATTTACTACATTGTTTTACTTGGAGCATCTTAGCTCCAAGAACCTGTTAGCTTCTATTATTAGTCTTATTTATTTATTTATTTATTTATTTATTTATAGACAGGTTCTCATGATGTAGCCTAGGTTATTCTATAAAACACCTTTCTCTTTCCTCTGTGCCCCAAGTACCAGAATTAAATGTGGATACTGGCACACTCAGCTTGAGTTTTTATTTTATCCAAAACCAAACTCAGAATTTTAATATCTGGTAGATTTAATTTCTAGCTCTAGCTTGGCAGGAGCTCCCTCTTAAGCTTTATGTCAGATTAAGTTGCCTTAGACATTCAAACTGTAAGGAAAAGAAATGAGCATTGCTTCCACCCACCACAGCTCTTTCGTATTTCATGGTTAAGGATGGGTGGGCAGCTGCAGTCAGTGTTCTGGTGCTGGCAACTGTGTGACTGCAGAAATAATCCTCAGAAGCATTTGTAAATGAAGATTCCTGGGTTTCAGTTTCAGAGATTCATGAGTTCAGTGTCTTAAAAATGTACCAGGATATTCAGACTTAAAGCCTGTGTCCCATAGTCATTGTGGAAAGGAATGACTAATGTATATGTCTTGTTCTTCTTTGAGTGTCTCATTTGCTGTATTGATTTTATTTATTTATTTATTTATTTATTTATTTAATTTATTTATTTATTTATTTATTTATTTGTGTGGATTTTTTTAGGAAAGGATGGTGAATATGCCAATGTGTACAGGGCAGAGGACAACTCATGGAAGTTGATTCTATCCTTACCCAATGTGAGTCCCAAGAATCAAATTTAGATTCACTCTTGCCAGCAAGTGTCTATGCCCACTGAGCCATCTCATCCACCCACGTTTTCCCACACAGTGACCCGTATGTGACCTTTAGCCAGGCAATGCTTTCCATTCATACTCAAGTACAATTAGAGCTGAAATCTATTTGTGCTCCAGTGATCAATCAGCTCTTTTCTGTTTATAATAGCATTGCATGTTTTATTGTGTTCTTATGACGACAGCTGCCATGGGCATGTCCTTTGATGGCTGTAGGAAGAGGATGGCAGAATCTTTGTGATTTTGGGTGAACCATGAGCTAAACACAGCTGCTGGAGGCTTCCATGTCACAGTGCCTTCTGGAACAGTGATCAGAGAATCATCTGCCTTTAGTTATGAGCATGTATAGAAATGAAAGCCTATCAGAGTTTAGCTTCCCATGTATTGAAGTATAGCCTGAGCTAAAGAGACAAGACTTCATCTTTTACTTCAGAACCAACTGTGAATCACACAGTGTTTATCCAGATTTATAAAACTTTAGATTTCTGACAACTTCAAGTAAGAATCCTGAGCCAGTGTTATTCTTAGAGGATACTTGGTTTCCAAGCTCAGCTAGAAGTGTCTTGCTATTTACTTCCACACTGTGAGTGACATCTCAAGATTTTCATATCAACTGTAATTTTATATTAGAAAAACTCTTGTGAGCAACTTTTTACTGTGTTTATTTTTCCTTGTCCAGAAAAAAAAATCCCACAGAAGAAAGATGAGCCTTTTATCCATTGTTACCTTGAACCCATTTTTTCTCTTGTTTAGTCTATTGAAATGTATCCAGTTACTTTGAAGTCAATACACATGGTGATGACTATCTGGAATGTTCTATCAATAACAGCTGATGTAACCACTTCATTGTGTCTTACATGTGCCCTGATAATACAGCAGAGTGATATCTACTTTTGTAAACAACTGTAATTAATACTTTGGTTCAGCCATTCAAAATTTCTCTATCAATATACTCTATGTATATCACATCATAAGGTTTTCTGCTAATAAGCCTTGCCTTAGATTCATTGTATCTCACATGCACATGTGAACACTTTCCCAGTTTTTGTGAGATAGTGTCAGGGTCCTGTTACTTCAATTTCCCCTTTGTGATATTAATGAAGAAATTAACATCTAGAGAACTTAACATGCATCAAGTACAGTTTCCTGAAGATGAAGCCCTAAGTTCTCTGTTAACTTCTGTTACAATTTTCTTTGGCAAATAATTGAACTTGTACCACCTTTTATGTAAGGTGAGCTGTGAGCTACAAAAGTCCATTCTGATGCCCAAAGATTATGATTTCTGTCTTCTCTCATGTTGCATAAAGTTTACCATAGGATTTAAAACTCATGCACCTGAACTTTTGATCAACAGAGGTTCAACACCTCTCTAAGGCAGGTGTACCATGACAGTTTTTAAAATTATATTCTTGCACATAAGACATTTCTTGGAGTGAACTAGATAGCCACAAAGCCTTAGATGATGACTGATTCAATGTGTTTGCTGGGTATAACAGGGAACATGAGCCACTGCTTATGAAAAATATTTATTTGACCTTCCTTGGTGAGCACAAAATACGAATGGTAAGATGAAACTAAATGCTGTGTTGTATGAAGGATTACTAGATCCACCTGTCAGTCTGATCAGACTGCCTTTGTAGAGAAAACAGACCTGGCTCCACACAGAGAAGTCAGGATCCCCACCTCCTCCTGGGAGGCAGACTGTCTGTAGCCCCCTTTCCCCCGGGGTGCTTGTAGTATAGCACTACCACAAGCTGCGAACTCAGCAATACTTAGCACATGGAGAAGAGTCCATTTCTTACTAACACTTCAGTTGCAAGAAGCCAAGAAGCCATTTTTTATAAACTGGCTTTTAAATAAAGATTGAAATCTTCAATTAGAAGAGTAAAGGAGCATTTATTAGCAAATAAGTAGATCCATTTGCTGTAGACGAACAGTTTTTAATCCAGGATATCAGGCCAAGTAAGCAAAGAGGTTGTACCAAATTAATAAATTTGCTACCTAATAAAGCTAAAGGAAGGTTAACTAAGAACATTCAATACAAGCCAGTAAACTACCACATAATTAGACACAATAATGAACAAATGCCAGTAGGCATTCTACCAAAGCTCAAAAAGAAACTAATACTCATGAGGATCGAGCCCTTCTACACGCCATGTTAATGATGAGAAAGGGCAGTTGTAGTTGTGTTGGAGATCCAGACCAGCATGGAAAGGAGGAGGGAAAGTACCAGTGACAATAAATATCATAAATAATAAATTCCTTAGCAGTAGAACAAGATGTCTGTCAGATCAAGGTTTTCTTGCTAATTCAAACCAGGAACAGAGATTATAAGATTTTAATTACTGATCAAGACAATGGATCTGTATTATATTTTTCACCCTGTGAAAAGATGTGGCATTCTCATCTGTTCAAACTATCCTAAGATTGCGCTCCAATAGGAGGCTTTCTGGAAAAGAAACTAGATACTGCCCCCCCCCCTTGAGAGATAATCTAAGTGGAGCGGTCAGTAAACTGGAAAGAAAAACATCACAGGAAGCTGCCCATCCTAGAATCTTTAAGTAGTTCAAATCTTATAATAATATGTGGGTCAGCACAATGGTCCATTGGACACTGTCTACCTCACTGTTCAACAGTGCTCTCACCCGCCTTAGATGCTACATCTGTTGAGTATTGTGTAAATTCACAGTATTAGGAAGCTATGGAGTGGTCAAGGACATATCCTGGTACCAGAAAAATGTTTTTTCTGTAATATACTAACATCCAGGATCCCAGGGAGTTACAACACTATCCAAGGAAGGTAATTCCTTAAAGTAGTGGCTTTGAACCTTCATGATAGTGTGACTTTTTAATATAGTTCTTCATGTTGTGACCCTAACCATAAAATTAATTCGACTCTACTTCATTACTGTAATTTTGCTACTGTATTAATTGTAATATAACTATCTGATATGTAATTCCCAGAAGTGTCACAGCCCACAGGTTGAGAACTACTGCTGCTTTAAAGGAAATGCAGGTCTTTGGCTACTGGTCAGACTAGGATTTGAATTGCTCTAGTGTCCTTGAGAGGAAGGCCCAGCAATATTCAAGTAAGCAGCCCCTACAGATGACCTTCTTTGAATGGGTCAAAGTGTCAGGATAAATATTGTAAAAACTTCCAGGAGCTAATGTCCATATATTATATAGGCGTTTGGTTTCCCGTAAGACCTTTGAGAATAGTTATGGACAAAAAAAAAAAAGATTTTATAAGATATATTTCATACCACAGTCACTGGCGTGCATGCCATTTCTTTTACAATATAAACCACATCTCATGTAACATCAAAGAAGACTATGAAGGGTCACTTGGGAGGCATGTTTAACTCAATTACTGAGAAAAACTTCATGGCCACTTACACATAATCAGTGACTATTTTATCAATGGAGCCTGAATCTTTTCTCCAAAGCTAGATGTTTGGAGTTTTAAATTAAATTCCTTTGGGTCAGACAGACTTAACCTGAAGGTTTTATAGCAATCTTTCCCCCTTACCTAACAGAAGATAACTGACTACTTGTAACGAGAAGAAGAGAAGGCAGCCATTTAAAAATATAGTAGAGTTGCAGGTTCTATTGAAGGGATGCTGCTATTTAAAGCTCCAGAGGAATATAGAAGAAAGCAAACATAGAACTCCCCAGAATCTTCATTTTCATTTATTTCTTATATATTTACCTTGACAGATCACTTCGTTGCTGCTCCATACTACTTTATGTAGATCCTCAGTCACTTCCATGGAAAGGCTATTAGCGCACATGCTACTAGGACTTACAGACTCTAATTTTCAGGCCATATAGTTTAACCCCAGTTTCTTGACATTGAGTTTCTTCAACATATGATATTCATATTCAAATATTGAAGATTGTTCTGGGTTTTGTATCCAGATATACTATCAGTGGTCAAGGTGAAAAGCAATCTGGACAGTAGTCTCATACACTCTGTGCTTAACTAAATGGCAATAAGATAACTTGGCCATTCTTGATATTTGAACAAATTTCAGATTTACAAATAGGGTTTGTCAAACCTAGAAAGGAGGTTCTGTGTATTATGCCTTAATATGATTCTGAACTTATACCTATTAAAATTCCAGTTTTCTTTTTACCATATAAACCTAATACACTTGGAATTATGAAGAAGCTTTTGAACAGCTAAGGTATGTTCTAGAACATTTGTATTTTTACAGAGAAGTGTAAAGAAACAATTAGCACAGGTACCTTTAACTAGACATGTTTATTTGATGCCAAGAATAGTATATGCATTGAGATATGAATGTTAAGTATGAACTTATCCTTATATCAGCATTTAATAAGAAATAAAGAAATTAAACCAAGTTAGCTTCAAAATACATTGGCAGGTGAGAGATCTTATACCTCTGTAATTTTAGGATTTATGGGCTAAGTTATGGAAAATCTGAAAAAGTTGAAAATCTGAAAAAAGTCCTGTCTAGTGGACTCCAGATTCTATTAGGTATCCATTAAAAACCAATCTTATCACACTGGTGTTTCTAATTGTAAACAGTTATACTAAATGAAAAAGATAACACTATTAACAAATTAAATAATTATGTCATTAATTGAATTCCTTAAAGAGCCAGAACATATTAAAGTATGGGTATGTACTTATAGAATGACAGAAAATACGCAGTGTATGTCTGTATGTGTGTGGAAATGCCTACCTCCTGTAATTCTCCTGGGATTAAAAGCTACTCTTGAATATGAGGCTTGATATTTGTAATTACCCTGAAAAGTCATTTCACAACTACTCAGGTGCTAATTCTCAATGAGTAGAAACCAATAGTTCAGGGTATGTCAGAGAACAAGGCAGATTGAATCTGTACTGATGGTACACAAACTAGTATAACCCTGTAATAACCAGAACTGAGGAGGCTGAGGCAGGAGGACTGCCTCAAGTTAGTGAACAGGCTGAGCTGTGTAGCAAATTCAATGTCGAACAGAGAGACTGTAACTCAAAAATTATGACAAAGAAAGAAAAGGGCAGACAGAGAGGTGGAAGGGAAGAGGCAAGACAGAGAAAAAGACAGGGAACACAAGAGTGGAAATCTTGTACCCTCAAAAAGTATAGCCTGATGGTGAAAATATTAGTTTAAAATAACAAATCTGTGATAGCAAATCCATAGGAAAGTCAATGTAGAAATAGAGGTCACTTCAGGAACACCTGCTTTGGCTCTGGGAATGTCATGCAGATTTCCCAGGGAACAAGGGACCAAGACTTTCCAAATTAAAGCATTCTACATTAACTGTGGCATATAACTGCTAAGACTTCCCACAGTGGTCCATATAGACCTTGATATAAAACATCATAGACCAGATTACAAATGTTGACATTCTTGCTCTGTTCAAGGGAGATAAAAAGAAAATAAGACACATTGATATGCTACATATCAACAATATTTCTTACATTTCTTTCTCATAATATTCCATTTGACAAGCTGTATGCTTCTCAAACAAGTTGAGGCTCAGGAAAGTGGCATCCTGTACTCAATGTATACTGTTGAAGCATAGAGCCAGGAACCCCAAACTCAGTGCTCATCTTTTACCTGACATTGACATAAAGGCTCTTGTTGCTTAGTGACTTTGATGAGGGTGCTAGTATTGGAGAACATAGCATCAGTGGTCAGGATTTATCCTATAATATTTTAGATGTTTACATCCTGACAGGATAGTGTGAGTATGAAACATATTCTCATTTTGAATGTTAGATATGACTTGGAATCTCAATCAATTCAAGTCACTGATGTGAGTTTTAGTTTAGTGAGAACTATAAATCTTTCATGTGTGCAAAATAAATCAAAGCTTTAATAGCATCCAAATATATGATGGACGGTTGCAAATTCACTCTTCAGGGTTGCTGACATAATGGGTGCCTGGGTGTGAACAGAAATTCCTGCACATTTACATAATCAGTTAGCTTTTCCTAATTACATCCTGATACTTACCAATCTTTATGTTCAATAGTTAGTGTGATACCATAAAACAGTCCTTTAATTATGACAAAGTAGTGACAGATACAATGATGTGTACTCATGTATTCTTACCGTACCAGCTAGGATACCTATAATTTGATTATGAACTCATACTATTGACGGTATTTTTAAGGAACATGATTACAGGTATTGTCAAGATAGATAGTCTTGACTGAATGTTGTAATTATAACTATTTTTATGAACACCAGAAGCCTCATTTGGAAGCAGTGTTTCAGAGGTATTATGTTCTTGAATATACAGCTAATAAATAACAGGATTTCTGCATGTCTATTTAACTGCTGGTTGGAGGTTCACTCTGCCCTAGCTTCTCCTCTGTGACAGTGTTGTCTAATTATGAGAAAACCTTGGAACAAGAAAATGATGTCTAATTGGCTGATGTTAAATCTCATTTTGACACCAGTCCATGTCTCTGCTCAGGAAACTGGTTAAGTATCAATTTTTAGAACCTCGGCATAAGGGGCCAAAACTTGTCACATGAAAACCACATGTGTGTGGAATCCAATAATATTCCCAAGAGAAGACTGATTTATAAAACTGTGAGCCTAAAAAGGAGTGGAAGTGTCCCCTTGAGCATCAGTCTCAGGCTAAGTTATAAATGTCTGCTTTAAAACTGCTGTTTGCATGACTGAGCAACACACATTTGGCAGAGTGTTTAAAGCTTAATTTCGGTTAGAATAGCTCCATGCTTATGATACTTTATATCATGCTAAAAGCATGCATTTTGGACAGAAAGCTGATATATTGTTCTTTGTGCTTGTAATTTTATTTTTAATTCAATTGAAAACAAAACAAAACAAAAAGCTTTTTTGTTTGAGAGAATAACATTCTTTGGAGTGGTTTTAAAAACCTTTCTTCTCTTTCTACTCTTTTAAGACAAGATTTATTTTCAAATTTTAAATTTTTTTTTGAAAATACCTGTAATGACATGATTTCTGTTAGATTTCAAACCTGGTACACATGGCTGAGCTGTCTATTTAATATATCAAAGCAAACTTGGGCATCAGTTTGTCCCTGTATCCCTCATTGTTTACCTGCAATAAGACTCTACTGACTGGGATACCCTGCCCCCAACCCTGAACCTTCCAGCCCAGGCTGGGCTGCTCTTCCCTATATAAGCCAACCATTTTGGCTACGGGCTCTTTTTGTGACTTTGGGCCTCTTGGCACCTGCAACTGGTTCTCCTGCTCTAACCTCTCCCTTCCCTTCTCCTGCTTCACATGGCTCAGGGTCATGTCCATATTGGACTGTCCACAGTGGACTGTCCAAGATGTCCCTGGCTCTGCCTATGCTCTACCACATATCTACAATAAACTTTTTCCACTACCATACCTAAGACCAATTATATCTTCCCTTTCTGTTTTTTTCCTTCATTCAATTACTGTCTTCTTCCTGTAAATTTGTCTATTTTACAGTATTATAAGATGATCCTTATATTCACTTACTGTGCATCAGCATTAGTTAAAACAGTCTGGTTAATGCTGAAAAAATGCAACATTTCTGGACTCTGCAGTTAGCAGCATTTAACCTAACCCAGGTAGGGTAGACAGAGCTGAGGGAATACAATATACTTTATATGTCTTTGTGATAACCATTACGGGAACTGTCTTTCCAGTATTTATTCAGGACAGGTATGGGCTTGCAGCAAGAGTCTCTGGGACCTCAGCAACTTCACATTAGAGAAGCTTTCTGCCTGGTTTCCCTTCAACTTGGTGGGGTCATATGGATAGACCACAGTGAACCAACAACATGTGGTCATCCACCCACAAATGCCATTTTTAGTATTTTTATTTGTTTTGTATATAAAAAGATATCTCCTACATTATTAGCCTCAATCTACTAGTCTATTACGTGATAAAACAAGGTATGGTGCAAAGTAGAATAATCTTTTCTCACCTCAAGAGTTCCCTAGAAAGCTTTATGTGTATAGCTGTGTCAACATGAACATTCCTATCCTATCTGTGCTTCCTTTGCTTCTTGATCTATTAAGAGATTGGAGAAGTCTTCCTGCAGCCATTGGCACCTGGGAGCAGAGAGACTCTACAGCCTTCTGTGATCAGTGGAGCAGTTGGGATGGAGGTCTCAGCAGCACTTTCACTTCTGAGCACAGAGGTGTGATCTCCAACTTCTCTCTGAAGGGGAACAGCTAGGAGCACACAGGGCATAAGATCAGTGGAGCAGCTGGGACAGAAGTCTTCACACCACTATTTGCACCAGGGAGCTGGGAAACTCCACATCCATCTGTGCACAGTCTAGCAGGAACACACAGGGCATATGATCAGTGGAGCAGCTGGGACAGAAGTCTTCCCACCACTATTTGCACCAGGGAGCTGGGAAACTCCACAGCCTTCTGTGCACAGTCCTCCAGGAGAGAGTGATCATACAGAAGTGCTTTCACTTCTGAGCTCAGAGGAGTAAGGACAAAGGCTTACAGGCCCACAGGAGGAACAAACTCCAGCCAGAGACAACAATACCAACTAGTACCAGAGATAACCACATTGTGAAAGGCAAGCACAAGAACCCTATCAACAGAAACCAAGGCCACATGGCAACATCAGAATCCAGTTATCCCACCACAGAAAGTCGCAGATACCCCACACAGGAAAAGTAAGAGTTGGATTTAAAATCGTATCTCATGATGCTGATAGAGGGCTTCAAGAAAGACTTAAATACCTCCCTTAAAGAAATACAGTAGATCATCAGTCAACAAGTAAAAGCCCTTAAAGAGGAAACACAAAAATCCCATAAGGAAATACAGGAGATCATGAGTCAACAGGCAGAAGTCCTTCAAGTAGAAATAAAAAAATCCCTTAAAGGCTTACAGGAAGGCTGGGCAGTGGTGGCGCACACCTGTAATCCCAGCACTTGGGAGGCAGAGGCAAGTAGATTTCTGAGTTTGAAGCCAGCCTGGTCTACAGAGTGAGTTCCAGGACAGCCAGAGCTACACAGAGAAACCCTGTCTCGAAACAAAACAAAACAAAACAAAACCAAAAACAAAAACAAAAAAAGAAAAAAACAAAACAACCCCCCCCAAAAAACAAAACAAACAAACAAAAAAAACAAACAAAAGAATTACAGGAAAACACAAACAATCAAGTGAAAGAATTGAACAAAACCATCCAGAATCTAAAAGTGGAAGTAGAAACGATAAAGAAATCACAAAGTGAGACATCTCTGGAGATATAAAACCTTGGACAGAATTCAGGAGTCATAGATGCAAGCATCAACAACAGAATACAAAAGAAAGAAGAAAGAATCTCAGGTCCTGAAGATACCATAGAAAACATTGACTCAACAGTCAAAGAAAATGCAAACTGCATAAAGCTGGTCACCCAAAATATCCAGGAACTCCAGGACACAATGAGAAGACCAAACCTAAGGATTATAGGTATAGAGTAGAGCGAAGATTTCCAACTTAAAGGGCCAGTAAATATCTTCAACAAAATTATAGAAGAAAACATCCCTAACCTAGAGAAAGAGATGCCCATGAACATATAAGAAGCCTTCAGAACTCCAAAGAGATTGGATCAGAACAGAATGTCCTCCCGGCACGTAATAATCAAAACACCAAATGCACCAAACCAAGAAAGCAGCAAGGGAAAAAGGGCAAGTAACTTATAAAGGCAGACCTATCGAATTACACCAGACTTCTCACCAGAGACCATGAAAGCTAGTAGATCCTGGGCAGACCTCATACAGACCATAAGAGAACACAAATGCCAGTCTAGGTTACTATAGCCAGCAAAACTCTCAATCACCACAGATGGAGAAACCAAGATATTCCATGATGAAAACAAATTTTGCACAATATCTGTCCACAAATCCAGCCCTACAAAGGATAATAGATGGAAAATGCCAACACAAGGAGGGAAACTACACCCTAGATAAAGCAAGAAAGTAATCTTCTTCCAACAAACCCAAAAGAAGATACCCACACAAACATAAAAATAGTATCAAAAATAACAGGAAGCAACAATCACTATTCCTTAATATCTCTTAACAACAATGAACTCAACTCCCCAATAAAAAGAAATATTTCTCATGTAAATCTTTAATTTTATCAGAAAATGTTTGTAATTCCCCCTTTTAATTAATTTAGTAATTTTTTTATGTCTAGCATTTTATCTGCACTATTTTTCATAATAATCTTCAATTTTAATGTCTTTTTATATATTTCCTCTTATCAGAAATCTTATCAATGTAAATATTTGATTTTATCATAAATGCTTATAATTTCACCTTCAACTAATTTAGAAAGAGTTTTATATCTACCATTTTACATGTAAAATTTTCCATGAAATAGTCAATTTTAACGTGTTTGTCTATATATTTCTTGAATTTTACCAGAAATATTTTCATTGTAAATCCTCAATTTTATCTGAAAATGTTTATAATTCCACCTTCAATACTTAATCTTTATGCCGATCATTTTATTTGTATAATTTCCATGATAATCTTTAACATGTTTTTCTATATATTTCTTCAATTGTATCAGAAATATTTTCCATGTAAATCTTCAAGTTTATCAGAAAATATTTATAATTCCACTTTTAATTAACTTAGGAATACTTTTATGCCTAACATTATTATATCTATATAAAATATTCCATGATAATCTTCAATTCTAACATGTTTTTCTACATTTTCTACAATTTTATCAGAAATATTTTCCATGTAAATCTTCAATTATATCATAAAAGGTTTCTATTTCATATTTCAATTAATTTAGCAATGTTTTACATGTCTATCATTTTACTCTAATTTCCATGAAAATTGTCAGTTTTAAAGTGTTTTTCTACATATCTCTTCTATTTTGTTTTATATATTTTCCATGTAAATCTTTACTTTTATTATAAAGTGATTTTACTTCCCTTTTTAATAAAAAAAGTAAAAAATAAATTACACTAAGATGGAAAAAAAGAGATTGGAGAGATAAATGTGGGTAATATCCCTGTATTCTTTTCTTAGCCACCTCTTATTAAACACATTTTATCATTAATTCTGTCATCCTTCTCAACAAAAAAACTACCAAATGTGTCAAAGAGGTGGACCGTATCTAAAAACTCAAAAGGAAATGGGGGACTTATAAGACCACAGTTGTACAACAGAAACACTTATGAGACTATGGCTCATGAGATCTCTTGCTGGGTTCTCACCTGTCACTCATAATATTATCCACAATTCAATGATGAAGAAATTCGTCCTTTAAATTTTTTTATTTTAATTTTTATTTTCTATTGTCTATGTTTACATTCCAAGGGCTTTCCCCTTTCCCAGTTCCCCCCCAAATAAGTCCCATAATTCCTCTCCCCCCAACTATTCCCCAATCATTCCCCCTCCCCCCACAGTTTCTCTGTTCTGGGTCTACAAAACTGGATCCAATCTTTACAGGACCAGGGTCCTCTCCCTTCATCTTCTTGGGAATCATTTGACTTGCTAATTGTGCCTTGAGTATTTAGGACTTCTGGGCTCATTAATATCCACTTATCAGTGATTGCATTTCAGGTGTGTTCTTTTGTGATTGGGTTAAGTCACTCAGGATGATATTTTCCAGATCTAACCATTTACCTACAAATTGCATGAATAAATTATTTTTAATTGCTGAGTAGAATTCCATCTTATAAATAGACCACATTTTCTGTATCCATTCCTCCTTTGAGGGATATTTGGGTTCCTTCCAATTTCTGGCTATTATAAACAAGGCTGCTATAAACATAGTGGAACATGTGTCTTTATTGTATGCAGGGGAATCCTCTGGGTATATGCCCAGGAGTGGTATGCCAGGGTCCTCTGGAAGTAGCATGCCCAATTTTCTGAGGAACTGCCAAACTGTTTTCCAGAGTGGTTTTACCATTTTGCAATCCCACCAACAGTGGAAGAGTTTTCCTCTTTCTCCACATCCTCACCAGCACTTGTTGTCTCTTGAGTTTTTAATCTTAGCCATTCTGACTGGAGTGAGGTGGAATCTCAGGGTTGTTTTGATTTGCATTTCCCTGATGACTAATGATGTTGAACATCTCTTAAGGTGTTTCTCGGTCATCTGAATTTCTTCTGGTGAAAACGCTTTGTTTAGTTCTGTACCCCATTTTTTGATAGGGTTATTTGGTTCTTTGGGGTCTAACTTCTTGAGTTGTTTGTATATATTGGATATTAGCCCTCTGTCAGATGTGGGGTTGGTGAAGATCTTTTCCCACTTTGTTGGTTGTCGTTTTGTCCTTCTGACAGTGTCCTTTGCCTTGCAGAAACTTTATAATTTTATAAAGTCCCATTTGTCAATTCTTGATCTTAGTGCATAAGCTATTGGTGTTCTGTTCAGGAACTTTCCCCCTGTGCCCATGTCCTCCAGGGTCTTCCCAAGTTTCTTTTCTAATAGTTTCAGTGTGTCTGGTTTTATGTGGAGGTCCTTGATCCACTTGGAGTTGAGCTTAGTGCAAGGAGATAAGAGTGGGTCAATTCGCATTCTTCTGCACTGGTAATAAAATTAACTCAAGCAAATCAGTAGCCTTCTTGAACTCAAAGGACAAACAGGCTGAGAAAGAAGTTAGGGAAATAACTCCCTTCACAATAGCCACAAACAGCATAAAGTACCTTGGCGTAATTCTAACCAAACAAGTGAAAGATCTGTATGACAGGAACTTCAAGTCCTTGAAGAAAGAAATCAAAGAAGACCTCAGAAGATGGAAAAATATTTCTTGCTCCTGGATTGGCAGGATCAATATAGTAAAAATGGCCATCTTGCCAAAAGCAATATACAGATTCAATGCAATCCCCATCAAAATCCCAACTCAATTCTTCATAGATCTAGAAAGAGCAATTCTCAAATTCATCTGGAGCAACAAAAAACCCAGGATAGCTAAAACTATTCTCAACAATAAAAGGACTTCTGGGGGAATCAATATCCCTGACCTTAAACAGTACTACAGAGCAATTGTGTTAAAAACTGCATGGTATTGGTACAGCAACAGGCAAGTGGATCAATGGAATAGGATTGAAGACCCAGAAATTAACCCACAGACTTATGGTCACTTGATCTTTGATAAAGGAGCCACAACCATCCAGTGGAATAAATATAGTCTTTTCAACAAATGGTGCTGGTTCAACTGGTCGTCATTTAAAATTTTAGCAACTGGCCCATAGTAACACATTCAACAAGAAGTAGGATTTGTAACCTAGAGAGTGAGATTCAAACTTCCACTTGATGCTTTATTTAAACTCCTATTACAGATGTCAAATCATAATCTGCTGTGACTTGTTCACTGACAGAAT